>OV725079.1:95299226-96505730 GCA_928085145.1 Nezara viridula
TCTATTATTTAGTATTTATTTGAACGCATCCTCCTCTCCTCCCTCCCACCCCATCAACTCCTCAAAATATTATGTCGTTTATGCCCTCTGAAATATAATAATAAAACACCCAAAGTGAGAGGTTTGGAATAGGTTTAAAAATGTTAAGGTAGATACAAAGTTGATCTAATTCCATCCACTATTTTCAAAAAATTCATTTGCTTATGAATGTGCTAACGATAAAATGGATGAGTAATGTCAAACATATGGAAAAGGAGATCATATTTCCACTAAGAAGATGGCCTAGGGACCTTCTAATATAGAAATATAATTGGAGTGCTACCAATGGGTAGTTTCTCCTCATGTTGTACATGTCATATTACTTGTTCATATTTACTTGTTGTATTTATTATTAATTATAGCTGTAAATTTCGTTAATAAAAAAAAAATTCCACTACAGTTAAATGAGATAGTATATTTTTAAACTGTGTCTTTCGGTAGTGAAACCGATGTGATTTCAGCCTACTACCGTTGATTCGAATCGATGCAATCTTCACGGATTGTGTGGTTACTTAGATGGTTTGATATGTTTTTTTTTTAATTTACGCCTAAATCACCAGACCAGCCTCCCACTCAGCAACGTCCTGCTATAAACTTTCTTTGAATTCGGCAATGAGGACAATAAATAGTGTAACAATAAATAATTATTAGATTCCTTCTTGGTCAGTTGAAATGACCATTATACATTAGTGAACATATAATATATATATGGTTTTGTTCGAAATAAATAAGCATGAATCATTTATAAGTTTATAAGATTATTTGTTTTTCAAAAACATCATTAAAGTTTATTTAATGCTGTGCTTATTTTTCGAAACTTGATAAATCACCTGTTTATATCTATTTATGTAATGGGCTCTTGTTAGTTTCAAATACATTCCTGTTTAGTTAATTACATTAGAGAGTTTCGTACTCTAGTTTAATTAGATTACGTTTTTTAATCAAGGTCCTGCTTAAATGTCAGATAGACGATCAGAATTTTAATTACTTTCTTAAAAATTCTTCAATTTCGAGCTTTGGAACGTTCCCCTACGCTAGAGCAATAAAGGCAGCTTCAAATGGATGATTGGACCCCTCAAAGATTGAACATACTGACGTAATCTGAAGGTGCTTTTGTAAAACCGTTGACCCATAAGACGCCTTTATAAGATAGTTGACGTCACTGCCCCTCGAGTTATTTTCATAAGTCATCCATCCACTCCTTATTTATTTCGGGAATATGAAAGTAATGATATTCCAGTAAAATAACAACCAGGCAAACAAAAGAGGATTTTGTTTAAAATCTTATAGCCAAATAAATAAAAAGTGGCACTTCTGGTAAGCCGATTTTAAGGAAAAAGTTTCTGTCATATCTAAGGCATATATCTATCTTAAATACGTAATATCAGTTTCATAGGACTTTTCGTTTTTGAGCTAGGCTGGTAACATATAAACACACAGACACACATACCATTTTTTGGGACTTGGTTATTTGGACTAAGGGTGCCCCAAAACGTGAATTTCCGTTGAAAACCCAGATTCAAAAATTTTCTCGATCGCAATACTTACCCTTACTATATATTACATATATACATAAGTGAAAGTAAAAAATAGCATCTTGAAATTGTCAGCTAATCCCTAAAAATCTGTTCGTGCGTTGAGCCAATTAAAATCTATGAATCTGTTTAACAATTGATTTTTTTTCCGAATTAGATCTGTATGCAGAAAATACGTCATATGAAGATTTTTATTCATATTTATTTATCTTGAGGGATTTGGGTAGCTCAGTGGTAGGGTACTGACCTACAAATGCTAAAGGTCCCAGGTTCGAACCACGGCTCATGGCAGAAAATTTATTTCTCTGTTTCTTTGACCGTGGGGTGACTCTGCGTCGGGAGACTAAGAAGATTGATTAAGGGGGAAAACCTGGTGGTTGAGAGTGATCTCTGTCAAATCACCTTCTTGCACAACCGTTGGCTTAGAAACAGTGCTTTCCCTAAATAGTACTGAACCCAGGACCCTTCATGGGTTGTAGTGGTACAGGTTTATTTATCTTACATTAGATATTAGACTTTTTTTTATATTTCAGGTTTGCATACAAAAATATAAAAAAATAAAAATGACAGGAAGACTAGAAAAACTTCATACATCCTGCTGTCCTGAAAAGAGAACTTAAAGGGAAACCAATACCTGAATACTTTTTGACAGACTGTTAAGAATTGTTTAATTCGAGTACACAATCTGCAGTAAAAAGCAAATGATTATAGACCTAGTACTGGTGATGGTATGTAGAGATAGTTCAAAGAAAATAATATGTAGAAAAAATATATGATAAATAAGAAGAAGGCTAGCTGATAAGACCATTATAAAAAGCGAAGCCTATCAAGGAATGTTATGAAAAATGCTAGGGATAGAGGATGGTGGGAGTTCGGAGAGGAAATTGAGAGGAACTTCCTAGAGAATGTTAAGTGGATGGATTACTGTAACACAGTGAGAAGCCCGAAAGGGGAATAAGTTATAAACTGCTATTGGACAAATTAATTGTGATGGAAAGTAGATTATGGATGTCTGGAGGCCAAATTACCGTATTATTTATCAACCATACAATCAATGTGAAATTGGCCGAAGACGTGCAAGGTATGTGACTCGGTAAGGCTGTGGGTCCTGAAAACATTACTTCAGTACTTATTAAATTAGAAAAAGCAGAATTGAAACAGATCCTACAGACCGTAGTCTTAAAGTTATCGGCCAAGTATCAAGAGTATGATTAGATCCACATAAGCATTCCGAACAGGAATAAAGCCTATAGTTTAGATATTATACACGATAAATACCTGTAGATCCAATAATTTTTTTAGATATAAACAAATCCGATATTCATTTTCCGCACCTCAGAATGCACTTAAATACGAATTTTATAAAAATTTATAATTACTTTATTTATTATTTTTATGCAGAGACAAAAAATGTATGATTTCACTTGGTTATAGTTTTAAGACGACTCCACCGATCTAATCGAATATCAAGGCTTCAGGACTCTTAACACTTCTCGAAATGGAACTAACCCGATATCTATAAACAAATTAGAACTGATGGTATAAATGAAAAATCTTTATGAATTTTTCCTTGTAAATAAATTAAATTTAAAATTTATTGGTAAAGCTTTGAAGAGCAGTAATTCAGTTTGCCCAAGACTGTAGAAACCTTTAATTTAGAGAAAATCCTAACGATTTACAAATGCTTTAGGAAAAGGGGGGATAAAATTCTTCCATAAAATGAGGTAAAAAAATCTTTATTTTTTTAATTCTATAATAATTTATATTTAAGAGTTTTAAATAAAGGACGCAAAAGTGGAATCTGACTTTTTGTCTGGCTGTTTTATAACAACGAACAAATCTGGTGCGCACAACACACAACTTTCACTTGCTGCTCTACTTTGAATAGAAATTATTTTCTGTCAATGCTGGGCTATTATTAAATTTTTGAAGTGCATTTCAAACTTTTAATTTAATTTTCTAAAAGCTTACTTGATGATTTCTCGGAATAAACTGGCGATAGCTACTTAATTATTTAAATATAATATCAGATCTAGAGTTATTAAACTATAGTAAATATATTTATGGTTATAAATATATCCATGAAATATTTTTATATTTCACTTCTTCTTTCACACAAGTACAATGAAATAGTATCTTAAACAAGGTCATTGCCTTGAATCCTTGGATTTTAAATACTTTTTCAAACTTTAAAAGATTAAATTTAGTAAGAAAATTTCATTTCATTTCCTTGAAAACATGTATTTCATGTAGTAATGTTAGTTTTTAGAAATCATTGTTTGTATTATTTTCGCCATGTATTATTTTTTAATGGCATTGATATGGGACTATCTACGTACCTACCTATCCGCAAGATTATTGAAAATATTATCAAAAGCACATTAACGGCAGTAGGGGTTAAATTTTAACTACTGCAACACATATTTGTTTAACAAACAAACAAAAATCTGGTGCGCGCAACACACAACTTTCACTTACCGCTCAAGTTTGAATAGAAATTATTTTCTGGCATGTTGGACTATTATAAAATTTTTGAATTGCACTTTTAATCGAGCTAAAGCTGAAAGCTTACAGCTAACAAACCATAAATACCATTGAAATAACAAAAGTCCTATTTAATATATCATCGGTTGATTATGGATTGCACGATCCGTTGATCATGGATTGTACGATCCGTTGATTATTGATTGTACGACTATTATTTATTAAACTGTTATTTTCCATTGCAAAGTTTATTAAAATGGAATTAAGGGATTTTCATCATTTGTCATAGTCAGGTCAAAAATTGTCACACTAGTAATAATAGTAAGTGGATACTGTTGGAATATCACAAAGGGAAAATTCATCAAATTATCCACTAATTTAATTTTCTAAAAGGTTACATGATGATTTCTCGGCATAAACTGGCGATAGATACTTAATTATTTAAATATAATATCAGATCTAGAGTTATTAAACTATAGTAAATATATTTAAGGTTATAAACATATCCATGAAATATTTTCATATTTCACTTCTTCTTTCACACAAGTACAATGAAATATTATCTTAAACAAGGTCATTGCCTTGAATCCGTGGATTTTAAATACTTTTTCAAACTTTAAAAGATTAAATTTAGTAAGATATTTTCATTTCATTCCTAATGTTTGTTTTTAGAAATTATTGTTAGTATTATTTTCGTCACTTTCCGTTACCTTATACAACTTTCTATACTAGATATTGTTTTTGTTAATTCTCCGCTTTCCAACTATATATTATATGTATACCTCCTGACTATTATTTACGGATATTCATTTACGGCCTGGATAAATATTTTATTTTTTTTCCTCCATTATTCAATTAACAAATTCTTTCAAAAGTTATATTTAGCATTTTTACATAACTCCTAACAATGAGAAATAGTTATTATTTATAATAAACCAAATTAAACGTGCTTTAGAGAAAGACGTGATAATGTTGAGATTTCGCAAAGGAAAAATTCATCAAATTATTTACTAATTCAATTTTATAAAAAGTTACATGAAGATTTTTCGGAATAAACTATTGATGCCTAATTATTTAAATATAATATCAGATCTAGAATTATTAAACTACAGTAAATATGTTTAAGGTTATAAACGTATGCTTTATACATCTCTTTCAGATTGCCTTGATTGGGTGGATTGTAAATACTTTTTTTCAAACTTAAAAACATTACATTTACTTTGTAAATTTCATTTAATTTCTTTGAAAACAGGTGAGTTACTTAAATAATATTAGTTTTCAAAGAAATAAGTTTTTCTTTAATTTTTGTTTATTAAGGCAATTTAAATTATTTGCTTAAGTTTCGGTCATTAATAATTCCAATTTAATTCTTTTCAACAATACTTGTTAAATTTTTTTTAGGGTTCCATTTATTCACTTAATGTTGATTTACTTCCATCCGTTTGAATTATTTTTTTAAAGTGTGTAATATTCAACCGATTTTTTTCTATTTCTATTTTGCTTCCTCACTACCGAAGATAGGAAAGCATTGTATTCGTGAGAGAGGTTAAAAAAAATGGTGTGCTCAGAATCGTAAATTTTCACTCGCGTTTTACGTTTCACACATCAAGGATCAAATTTGGTTCAGTGCCTGTCTGTCGTTCTGTCTGTAGTCAATTCGATGCAACGGGCATACCATCTACTACCGTTTATCCAATTTTCATTAAATTTTCAGGAATAGTATGGGTTGGTGTCTAGATGGTCCCATATCAATTTTATTAAATTATAAGGAGCACTTTCGCTTATGCTCGCGAAATCGCATTTTTGTAGATATGCCAATATTTCAGAAACCGCTCATTCGATTTGTATCAAAGTTGAATAAAAGGTAGGTATTTGTGAAAAAATAACGTAGGGTCAATTTTATTAAATTCTGCCCATTGCTTTCTCTTATATATATGCAAACGTGTTTTCCTTGATACGTCTATATCTCTAAAACCGCAAGTTCGTTTTAGCTCAAATTTGGAGGAAATTTAGGGATTGATAAACGTAAAATGAAATAGGCATCAATTTTATCAAATTCTATCTACTACTCTAAAAAAAAAATACTTCCGCTTTTAGATCAGGAAATATGTTATTTGATTGATATGCCTGTAGTTTGAAAACGGGACATTCGATTTGACCCAAACTTGGAGGAAATTTGGAAAACAGTATAGACATTACTTTCTATCAATTTCATTGAATTCCATTTAATAATTAAAATTAATATAAATAATTGTTAACAATATAATGGCTGTGAAATATTGAAGGCACTGATCATATGGAGTGGGAGTTAGGTTATTACAATATTGTTATGGGGTTTATAAAAGTTTCGGTTTTATTAAATAAATTAATTGATGCTGTATTGTTTGATAGATTCTAAATTACTGGCATGATACCTATTGCCGTTACTTAGATTTCGTGTAAACAAAAACAAACGTCTTATTTGTGATTGTTTTTATTTCCATTGAAGTTCAACCAGTTTGTCTTACTACCGATTTCCTCCTTAGATATAGAAGTTGAGTGAACTTCACCCATATTTTTATATTCAAGCTTAGTTAGTTTTGTTCTGACTGAAGAAAAGTATTGGTCTCGTTAACTCCGAACAAACAACGATTTGAATTTTTCCTATGGATTTTTTAGTTCCATTCATTTTACGAACTGAAAACGTACCTATTAAGTATATATCACTACTATTAGTGCAAAAGGTCGTACTTAAAAATTTTCAACTTTTATTCTATTTGTGCTAATCATGACATTTTGTAGTCTGCAACTGATTTAAGTAGTCTGCTACTATGGAAAATAGCAGAAGACAATAAAATATGAAATTATACCAATAAAGCCTAAAGAAATAATGAGTTTTTACATACGAAGTTTTGCACTTTCAGTAGCGAAATGCATGTTCAGTATGCATTGGTATTTTTTTTTTTAATCAAGAATAACCAATATGGAATCTTCAAATACGGCCCTCTTTCGCATTTTAATATTAGCTGATAAACGAAATTCTTGTATATCAAACCCGCAAGTGTTAAAGGGTAACTGTATTTCCGAATCGGCTTCTCCCAAAGATTTTATTCTCATACGAAAAATTGTATACTTTGTAATATAGGTATATTTTAGCCAATGAAAAAGGTGAGGAAGCTATAACTTGGCAGACGTTTTTTTTTTTATTGTGCAATATAACAATCTGCCACAATATGGGCATTAGTTATAGCCACAATAGAGTTCTTTCACACCATATTTACAAAAAATATAAATAAATAAAATAGAACTAATGTGACTACAAAATACTAATCTTAAGTATATAAAACAAATAAAAATAAAATTAGCTTTAAGATAAGTTAAGTAAAATAATACTGACATACCTACATAAAACATAATTTCTAGTTTCTAGTTTCTAGTGTCTAATAGTAATAAATTGCTTCATTTTATGAAACCAATATATAAACCTTATTTTTTTGCTATTAAAGCTAATAAAAAAAATCTAAGACTTCAATTCAATGCTCACTCCGTTCCCCTCTTTCTAAAAATGACTTCTAGTCCTGGAATATCGATATTTTTATTGATATTTCAATACTATATTGTCTGGTATTCTTATTCAATATTTACATCCTTATTCTTTACCAAGATTAAGTATATCAAGACCAGAGATTTTTTTTTTGTTATATTTAATAATATTGATTTATGTTTTCAATATGTTTATCGCTTGTTATTTTGAATAAAAATCGTCCTTGGATGTTCAGTCATTCGGTCATACGGGTGTCTAACTGTATTTCAAAATTATTATATAACTATATCTTATATACCATCTCAAGCATATCTTATGAAATTATTTATTGATACAACATTAAAGACTAAACTTGGGGAAAATCCTTGATTATAAAGTCGGAATGATTGTAGGAATGATCTGTCAAGGTGTGTGTGCAGAGGCAGTATGCAAGTTACCAGAAGGCATCGACAGTGCATGTTCAGTAAATAGGGTTAAGATGATTAAGTGGATGTAGGAAGATGAATAGATGGATGACCTCGAGTGACAGGCGGATCAGCACCCAATCACTCCCGGCCTGCGGTGTAAGGGATCAGCCTTAACACTCCGCAAGTATGGTAACCACAACCAGAAGGATCAGTCTCCTTACTTGTGGGAGGATGAAATACTAACGGAGGGATCAATCTCCTGACTTTATATACGACTGCAAGTGCCCGGATCAGCGTCCTACTTGCATGGAGTAAGAGAAGAGGAAGAAGGCAGAAGGATATTGTGAAATAAGAACAGCAGACTAAGGTGAACCAAAAGCGTATATGATACATATACTGACCATCTGCGTAAAGGTCTACACCCTGAAGGGGTGGAGGTCCCAAGAGCTGTCAAATTTATTGCAATTTAAGTCAAGAGTTTTGACTGCGGTATTCATTCCGCCAAAACTAAACCGACTATCAAGAGCCGTTACATTAACATTTATTTTTGAGCATTGATCAGTATATGCTATCGCCATTAAACTTTATTATAAAAAGCATTTAAAATGTGTATACATATTCCAATTTACAATTTAAGTATTTAACAATACAACAATAAGAAATAAAAGATACAATTTTGGTATAATGCATTGGCGAGCTTGTAGAGCACTGCCTGGTAGTGGGAAGGCGAATTCGTTGTACCATGTGGCTAGAGCGGAAACTATACCGGAAACTGTGCCGCTACAGATCTATAAAATTTTAATATTTATATAGTATCAATGAGTTTTAATAACCATGACAAAATTTGTCAGAATCTAGAAAATTCTACCTAAATCGCTACAATTAACGTGTAACTAATTGAACAAGATACACTCCAACATAAAAATATTTTCCTTTTAAATTTGAAATAAAAACGACAAAACTACATAACCGTCCATCCTTTACTGAAAAAGGTATGTTTAATTTATCTTGAAACAGTTTTTGATTTAGGAAACGCTCCAGGTTCATATACTTTCTGCTCGGGTTATGGTAAAAACAAATCTGAATAACAACTGTTAAATATTAATATTTACTATGACTATCAGTAGTTTTTCCGTTGAAATAGGTATAATATCCTTATGTTCATGTATTTAAATTTATTTTATAAAGCATAATTGTAGAAATAAATACGCCTATCAGTTCTAACCCTTTAATTCTTTTTTCAACCCTCATATTTTCACGATAATATATATTTTTAAATTGTTAAAATAAAAAAAAATATAACAATCAATCTTCAGCTGTTCATTTCTCAACTCGCTCTTCACCGCCATTGCCCTATATATATATTTTTATTTTACCTAATTTTAATTCGTGCAAAAATAAACTGAAACTATTTTCTTTTTTCAGAGATTCCAAAAATAATGGCGATGAGTATCCGTATTTGACCTGAAATATGGAGTGACTTTTGATGAACGCTTACAAACCGTCGAATGACACCTCTCAAGTAAGGACTTATCCATTTTCTATTTTCCAATCATCCTTATAAAACTCAAAACATACCAAGTCGCGCCAAACGTCATGAATAGTTTTTTTTTTTATCAAAGTAGACAACCATTTTTGAAGATTTATTTTGAATACCGTATAATGTATAATGTTATCACACTAATTTTTTTTTTTACTATTTATTTGTTTATTGATAAATATTACAATCTGTCCCAATAAAGGACATTTATAATAGAGTTCTGAGAGCACATTTACACCATATTTACAAATAAAAAAAAAAAAAAAATAAGGTAACTTCAAATAATATAAAGCTACAAAAGAACAAAATAAAATATCATAGTGAAGAAAGAAAATATAAATAATAGTAATAATAGAATGAAAATAAACGAATAAAATAGAATTAAAATTATCTAAAAAAAAAAAAAAAAGTAATGAAAATAAACATCTTAGATGCAGGCATACCTATTTACTGTCACACTAATTAAAATTTTACTTTAATATGTATAGCTATCACGTTCATTGAAATTTTTATATTAAATGTGTCATTAATATATTTTTTATCATAATGAAAATTGACAGATATTATAGGAAAACTTCATTTTAAATCTACTTTAGTTTTTAATGTAAAGTAAAAAGAAAAAAAAATTGCATATTAGAAAGTGAGATCAGAATTTATCCATCTGAACTGGAAATATGTTTTACACGATTTATTTCTCCAGTATTGATTGTTTTAAATTATAAAAAATTAAACCTATTTTTCAGAAAATAATAAATATAAACAATTTGATCAAATTTTGAAATCAGGACATAACATCAATTTAAAATGTCTTTGTGAACATTAGAGAAGTGGTGTAGCTCAGCTAGGGCACTACTCAAGATCCTGGGTTCGAATCCTGTATTATGTCAGGGAAATTTTTTTTTTGAAATCAGTCATGGGGCGACCCTGAGATCAGGAGATCCTCCTGGGGCACACCCATTCTCTATAAATTGGGAACCCATAATTAATTAAGGAGGAAAATCTGGCGATTGAGCGTGATCTCAGTCAAAACACCTCCTTGCATAACCGTTTACTAAGAAACAGGACTTTCCCTAAATAGTACTTGAACCCAAGACCTTGAACATTGAACATTGAACTCTTCCTGGGTTGCGGTAGTACAGTTGTTTCTTTTTTTTTTTTTTTGTATTTGTATTGTAATTTACAATCCAGAGAAGAAACGTGAGCATTTTTGGAAACGTTTCAAAAGAAAATTACTAGTTCAAAGCTTCATGAATTCCATATTGCAAGAAGTAATTAAGTGACATTTCATAACTCTAAGAATTTTAATAAATTTTCATCTTGTAAAATGAGAAAATTGTGGTTTTGTATCTATTTTGGTTTATAAAAGATCGGATGTCATTTTCATGAACTTACGATATTTTTTTATTGATAAATAAAGTCAAAATTCATAGAAACATATTTGAAAATTAACCTATATCAAACATACGAGCTTCAGCCTCCCCATTCATCCTGTAGATTCCTCTATAAGCATTAATTCGACTAAACAGTCGTTTAAACAAATGATATCCAATTACAAGGGAGGTTATATTCAAACAGTTCAAACGTGGAAGAATTCTGCAAGAGGGTGAATGAATGAATAAAAGGTCAGGAGGCAGTCAGCACGCGGGTCATTGCCCAGACTATGTGTGAAGGATGCATTTTTCTCTAGTCAATGATAAAAAAAAAAAATATATTGTCTCCCTTACTTCGTCAAGCTCGTGGTATTATAGTCACGGAAACGTCTTTATGCCTCCTGCATTCAATAGATTTCTTTAAAAATGTCACGACCTTCATGTTGCTCATGCCAACAGAGCCTGTAAAAGCTATGTAATTTATTTATACACACTAGTACTGTTATAAATATAGTTAACTTAGCCGAATCAAAAGCATTGATAAGATAAAAAGCTCTTAAATTGAGTGCGACTGATACTACGAGTGGAATATGCACTCGATTCCGTGAGATTTAATTAATTAATTAGATTAAATTAGGATTGAATTAGGCCGATTTCGTTTCTGAGGATGCTTGTTTTATTCAGAAGATATTTCATCCATCATTGTTTAATGGATCCACTCGTTTGAGTGTCATCATGAAGGTAAGAAAATGCGACACTTCCGTTTGGAATTTTTTTTTTACTTTCACTTACCTATCTATACATGAAATACATAGAATCGTGAAAATGTTTGTATTGAGTTTCAACTTTTAGAGATCCCCTGAGTCCAAATAACATAGTATCGCCAAATGGCCTGTGTGTGAGTGAACGGCCTAGCTCAAAAACGAAAAGTCGTACGAAACTGATATTAAAATTCAATAAAAAAGACGATGTCTTCCTGTATAATTTTAACTTTTTCCTCTTTGAGCTACCGGTTTTGGTCTTTTATCAGACCTTCGTTAGGATAGGTAAGATAATAAAATTAACAAAAACAACATATTTTTTTACAAAGCAATCAAATAATAATAAAACCTAATTGAAAAGTTAACAATTTTAAATCCAATCTTAATAAAAATCACCTAACTTATGGTGGTTCTCCTCTCCTGCTTGTCAAATGAGGAATAAAAAATAAAACTATTGACCAGATACGCTACTCCCTACCCCCACGTCTTGTTCTCATTAGCCACTACTAATTTTATAAGGGCAGAAACCTGTCATTTTTATAATTCTTTTCTTAATTTCTAATTTTTCAAACAATGTCCATTCTTTCCCTTTTGAAATGGTATGCAACAGTTTTACACTATGACTTTTTTGCAGGTGTGAATAATATTAAAAACGCTGCAAATGATTTCACAATGGTTTATTATCTCCAAACAATTATACATCTAAAGTAACATTACCTTCCGAGTTACAAAGAAAAACAAAACAAAAGGTGATTCCAATTATTGGACTAAACTGTTTTTCTTTAATCATTAGTAATATGCTAAAAAAAAAATAGCATTATTTCAGTAGCACATTTAAAATTTAAAAACCAATCCAAGGATATAACATTTGGAGTAGAACACATAAAAACAAACCAGAGACCATATCTTTGCTCCTAATTGTCCGATTTTTACGATTTTTTTTTTTTTAGGAAATTTCATAAAATTTTAAGAAACCATAATACAATAACAAAAAAAAAGGTAAAAACTTCTCGAGTTATTCGGAATTTAATTTTAACATCCCTCGTAACTTTTTTTCCAGCTTCTTTTCGTTGAAGTATGTTATATAGATAAATTTATAGGGCGTCGAGAAAATGACTTTAGCGAAGTTTCATTGAAATCTGTACATTCGTTTAGGAGCTACAGTCTATAGCAACGCAGGTTTTTCGGCCGCCATTTTGAAAGTTAAAGGCGGAGAGTAATGTCGATGAAGGAGGATCATCCTCGGGTGACCTCTGATTTTATATCAAAATTTGAAAATAATCGGTCTAGTAGTTTCGGAGAAAATGCGCGGACGGCGGACGGCGTACGGCGGACGGCGGACGAACAAAAATATTTTTATTCGTTTTTCCAATTCTACGCATCTTGAAACGTGAAACCTCAAATTTTGAGAGGGGGTTATGTTCTTGAATTTTTTGGTCGATCACAATGTTTCATTATTGAAAATAATAAACCAAAATGATCCGTAAAATGTGATGCACGGCCTGGCCCAGGGAGTTGTTCTTTAATTCTGCTTTTCAATTTTCTTACCGTCTGTCCGACGTAAACGGCAGAACAATATCCCCACTGAGTACTGAGCTATTTATGGAAAGTCTAGAAAAAACAATATTCTCTATGGAAGTTTTTAAAATACTATTTTTGGTCCCTGAATGGATTCTTTTTATTTTAAAAAGATTCCACCCATCTTCCAATTAGTCTAATTTAGAAACAAAACGCTGCAAATTATTTCACAATGGTTTATTATTTTCAAACAATTATACATCTAAAGTAACGTTATCTTCCAAGTGACAAAGAAAAATAAACAAAAAGTGATTCCAATTATTTTACTGAACATCTTTTTTTTAAAAATCATTACCAATATGCTTTAAAAAATAGCATTACTTCAGTAACACATCCAAAAAACCAAAACAACGGATATAACCTTTGAAGTGTAACATAAAAACATCTAGAGACCATATCTTTGCTCCAAGTTGTCCGATTTTAACGATTTTATTTTTTTTTACGAAATTTTATAAACTTTTAAATTAGTATACAATATCAATAAAGTTTGAGTTATTCGGAATCTAATTTTACCATCCTTGGTAATTTTTTTTCCAGCTGCTTTTCGTTGAAATATGTTATATAGATAAATTTAAATGGCATCGAGAATAAGATTTTAGCGAAGTTTCATTGAAATCGGTACATTCGTTTAGGCGCTGCAGTATATAGCAACGCAGGTTTTTCGGTCGCCATCTTGCAAGAAATGTCGATTAAGAAGGATCATCCTCGGGTGATCTCTAATTTTAAAGCCAAATTTGAAATAAATCGGTCCAGTAGTTCCGCATAAAATACGTGGAGGGCGTCGGACGGATAAAAAATTTTTTATTCGTTTTTCGAATTCTACCTATCCTGGAAGGTAAAACCTCAAATTTGGAGAGGAGGTTAAGTTTTTTAATTTTTTGTTCGATCACAATGGTTTATTATAGAAAATAATAAACCAAAAAGTTGGTCATTAATCGCATCTGCCGCCGGCTAGTAAAACAAGTTTTATTGGTTCTACCCATCTTGAGATGAGTAAAATTTTTAAGCAAAAAAGTTAATTTTTTAACTCATACAACCACTCCCGGTCGACCAACTTGTTTTTTTTTTTGTTTTTTTCTCTTGGTGGGCTAGTTTTGTTTGAAAAAAGTTCAAACCTTCTTTAAAAGAATCAAATTTCGAAAGAAAATAGGTGGTTATTATCGTACGGTTGCTAAGCGAATATACTACTTACGACCGGCAGACTTGGTTTCGACCAATCCCTCCGAAAATTCAGACAAAAAGTTATGAAAGAAAAGAAACTTCATTTTCGAATATCTAAAAAATTACACTTTTCTCTTGGTTGTGTCCATGATTATATAAAAGATTCCCTAAAATTACCTACAAAAGAAAAAAAATCATCTAAATCTATTAAAAGTTTTTCCAACTAGATTTTTTCAATTTTTTGGCTCTTATTTATATTCATTAGGCGAGTTCTATTACAACCCATTGCATTTCAAAATAACTATATAGCTATAGTATGAATACGATGTTGAAACAATTTGTATTGACCGAAGGAGGAAAGTTGTTTCAAATATTTTTTTAAGAGAAAACAGAGTTGAGATTTGTATTTCGCACCTCGATAGAGCCTCAAATACAAATTTCCATAGAAATAAAAAATAAATGTTTTTTGGCACCAAATCCGAGCCAAGGCTCCTCCCTTCGATTTTCTTTTGAAAATAATAAAAATGGGATAACATCAAAACGACTACACTTATCCACACGAAAATTTACAGAAAGTTAGGACTACATACGCTAAACGAAATGACACAAACCAGACTCCTGCCAATATAAAAGAACTAGAGATATAAAACAAAAATATATGAAGAATTACTCTTTATTTATTTTTCTTTATCACTGAATCGGAGTCAAGTCTCTCACCCCTTTAATTCTCTTCTCTTGAAAATCGGACAGTTATTAGCAAATCGAGATTTGTAAACATGTTTGTTCGAAACATCAATGAAGTTTTAAATTAATTTTGTTTTCCTTTGTCGATTATTTCTAGCGAGAAAATAACATTGATTTCTCTATCTTATGATACGTTGCATTGTTTTATTTTCTTATTAATTTTTCATTTGATCACAGTACAGTATGCTGTGCAGATTTTTCGCACGGGCCAACTAAAAATAATTTAATTTCTTATAAATTCATAATTACAATTGTTTTTACACTTTTTTAAGAATTAAAAAAAAAATATTGTTTTTCATAAAAATGCATTATTATATATTATATTTAAATGAATATGAACTGCAAGAAAATCAAACCATAATCATTCATGCTTGTATGATTTCTTTAATATAAGAAATCTGTGGAATGTTTCTTTATTTCTACTATAACTAAACAACTGAAAAATTTCTTTTCAATATTACTATTATTTTGAGAAATTATAAGCCCTTCCTAATGAAGACCCAGTTGGATATTTTCTAGGACTCCATTTTTTCTGTTCACTCAGAAAGAAGAAGCGAAGGTGTAGGCAAGGGTTGTTAGGTGGCTCCCCGTGCGGCAGGCGGGAAACGCCTCTTCGGTAGGCCTGGTAGACCGATGAGATAGGCTAGAGCCTGACAACTCGCTACGAGCCGGTCAGAAGGCTCAGAGGATTCAGCCCCTCCACCTGACTCGGGAGCAATGGGCTAATAACCCACTCCCCTTAAATACTCATTATTACGAAACCTCTATTATTACGGAATAAAACCAGGAAACGTTTGATGGACATAAGAATCGCCTACTGAAATATTTTATCTGTATATAGACTCGGAGCACTGCGAGCGCTCCTCGAGCAAATTGACAAATATCGCATTGGCATCGCAGCGATACAGGAAGTCCAATGGCTTGGAAGTGGCACCCTTGAAAAGAGATGCCATACCGTATACTACAGCTGCCACGAAACCGACCATATATATATGGAACCGGATTCATCGCAAGAGGAAGAGCTCGGCAGTTAGTAACAAAGTTTACTCCCATCTCCCCTAGATTATGCTACCTGCGTCTAAAGAGAAAATTCTTTAATATCTCCATAATTAATTGTCATGCACCTACTGAAGTGTCATCTGAAGAAGAGAAGGACACGTTTTACGAAGAAATCTCTAAAGTCCTCAAGATTTTTCCAGCATATGATGCTAAAATAGTTCTAGGAGACTTAAACGCCCAGATTGGCACGGAAGGAATACACCTACCATCAATTGGAACCTTCAGTCTACATCAGAACACGAATGCCAATGGCCAAAGAGTGATTGACTTTGCGAACACTCAAGGCCTGGTGGTCGGAAGTACCATGTTCCCAGGCAAAAATATACACAAAGCTAACTGGAGATCACCTAATGGAGCGTTTACCAGCCAGGTCGGCCACTTCTTAATCAGCTCTCATCACAGGTAAAATTTAATTAGAGTAAGAACATATAGAGGAACAAACGTGGTTTCGGATCACTACCTCAGCATTGCCCGTATACGTGCCCGGATTACCACGAAACGGAACTCAGATATTGGAGAAGTTGTGAAGAAATTCAATGTTCACAAACTGAAGGATCCAGAAGTGTGTGAAACCTATCAGCAACACCTTCAATCTAAGCTTGAGGAGGAACTAAGGGATAGAAATGACACAGTGGATGACCAGTGGTCGGGAGTTTCAAAAGCGCGGAAAACTACAGCAGAGGAAATCCTTGGATTGCAGACAAGAAGCAGGAGGTCCCGTTGGTTTGATGATGAATGCCTCGAGGCAACAAATAAAAGAAATGAAGCGTATAAGAAGGCTATCCAGCGGAATACACGACATACCGGAAGGAAAGAAGAGAGGAAAAAGAAGAGGGCGGGCATGGGAGAACTGCAAGATGAAGGATATGGAAAACTGCAGGACATCTCGTGACACTCGCCTCTTTTTTCAGAAAGTGAATGAGGGCCGTAATGCCTTCAAACCAAAAGTTACTACGTGCAAGAATGAGGACGGGAACCTGTTGACGGAGAGAGGTGAAATTCTAAAGAGATGGGCAAGGAATTTCAGCGGTGCGCTTCAAAGAGATAACTTTGAAGAAGAAATAGCCAGAGAAGAGGACGACTTCTCTAACGATGCCGAGCCACCGGACGATGAGGGTATAGAAACGGCCATAACGAAGTTTAAAAACAACAAGGCTCCATAACTGGATGGAATTCTAGCGGAGCTGATACCCTATGGAGGAATGCAAATAAGAAAGGAGCTCCATAACCTCATTTTGAAGATATGGGAAGAAGAGAAAATGCCTGAGGAGTGAAAAAGAGGAATTATCTACCCACTGCACAAGAATAGGGGACCAATCAGATTGCGACAGTTATCGAGGGATAGTGCTTCTCTGATGTGCTTATAAAGTTCTGTCTAACATACTATTTGAGAGACTAGTTCCTCATGCCGAGAGGGAGATAGGCAAATATCAAGCGGGATTTAGGCGATGGAGGTCCACATTGGATCAACTGTTTTCACTGAGGTTGATGCTGGAGAAATGCAAGGAGTATAGAACAGTTACCCATCACCTCTTCATTGATTTTAAAGCCACCTACGATAGTGTAACTCGCCCGGAGCTCTATCAGGCCCTGTTGGAAATGAACGTCCCAGTAAACTGATTCGGCTCGTGAAAATGACGATGTCAGGCTCAAAGTGTGCAGTACGAGTGGGAAGTGACTTCTCGGAGGACTTTGATTATAACTGCAGTGTAAGATAGGGAGATGCTCTAGCCTGTCTTCTTTTTAACTTCGCTGCAGAGAAAGCAGTGCGTATGTCCGATATCCAACTCCACGCAACCCTTCTAAACAGTACCGTTCAGCTTCTTGGATACGCTGACGACTTTGATATTGCCGCCAGATCGGAACGTGCATTAAGAGAGTCGTTCTTGGTCATAGAAGATCCAGCAAAGAAACTTCGGCTACACATTGATGAAGCTAAGACCCAGTAAATGAGAGTCGGAGGAGATGGGCCAGGGACCGGATCTTTTGTGGCTGAAACATTTAATTTCGAAAAGGTATGCAGCTTTGTGTTTACCTCGGGTCTGAGGTCAACTCCGAAAACGACATCTCTAGAGAAGTCAACAGAACGATAGCAACATTGAGACGGTGCTACTTTGGCCTTTCGAAACACTTTGGAAGCAGGTTCCTCTCTAGCAGGACCACGATCACTCTCTACAAAACCTTGGTCCGCTCTGTTTTAACTTATGGATCAGAAGCATGGGCATTAAAGAAGCAAGATGAAAATAGACTTCTGATCTTTGAGAGATCAATCTTGAGAAGGATTTTTGGGTCCTGTTAGAGAGGGTGGAATTTGGAGAAGAAGGAAAAATGCCGAACTCGTTTGCCTTTATAAGGACATAGACTTGCTGAGGTTTATAAAGTTAGGACGACTTCGATGGGCCGGGCACGTAGCACGTATGGATGATTCGGCGATACCCAGAAAAATGCTGTCCGGAAAGATGCATGGACGAAGAAAGGTTGGCAGGCCAAATGTAAGATGGGAGGATTCAGTGAAATCGGACGCACGGGCTCTACTGGGAGTCCGAAACTGGAGAGCTGCTGCAGCTGATCGTATTGACTGGTGAAAGCTTTTGGAGGAGGCCCAGTCTCGGTGACGGGATGTAGAGCCTTATATGTATGTATGTATGCTTAGTGTAAGATAATTCACTTGTATGCTGTCTCTGGGTTCATTTTTGTGAAATTTACGACCATTCGTCCCGATTTCTTTCTATCTACAACCTCATACTTCTCAATAGATGTCTGCTTCGATATAGGACACTTATATGTGATTGTCTCGGGCCGAGAATTAATAGTCTGCTTAAAACTTCTCTGACCGTTATTATTTCTCCGTCAAAATTCTGTGGTGTGTCTGCCTGAAGTCACAAAACTCTAGAACAAGCTTTAATCATAGTACCCTCAGCCAGCAGAAAGACGATCAATTGAAGCTGGACAACAAGAGATCACATGAATTCACAGCATCCCCAGCATGGAATCTGGTATCTCTGATCTAGTTGGCGGGAGAACCGCAAAGGGTGAGGGGAAAGGACGAGATTAATTACAGTATGAGAGAACCATTTGGTTCTGAGATGTTTACGGCCTCAAGAAAAGGTTCTTAGGTTTCGGATACCTGGTAATGTGTGATCCACCATCACTAGAAGCCATCCTCGTACTATCTCACAATGGGTGCAATGGGTGCTGTAGTAACATGGTTGTTGTACCCCTCCTGTGAATTGCTGCATTCTTATGTCAGAGGAAATGAATATGGATTAATAATCTGCTTTATTTTTGTATGAGTAAGTTTTCCATTAGCAATGTTTCTCCTCATATTTAGATACTGATTTTTTATTGGCATCTAGATTTTCGTTTCTTTTCTCAGTTCCGTCATCAAGATAAAGATATAAAAAAATGTTTGGCTCCGTCTGCTTTATAATTTATCTTTGACTTTTATTTTAATTTATTCATTTATTATTTCCTTTCTGCCTTTAGTCAACAGGAACTTCGGCAAGAGTAGAACATTGATACTATATCTGGCTACTATCTCACAAACATACTAAGTTAATAAAAAAAATACAAAACAATTATTTTTGCATTTCTCTCTAAGGCTCCCGAACATACCACAGTAATAAAAAAAAAATACACATTACATTGTCCTTAGAAGCAACCAAACACGACAGCATTACAAATTATAAAATCTGGTGTGTCCACTCACACGACTTTCCTACCTATTTCAGAAAAGATTTTATATCTTTACATAGGTCCTTGAAGAAACGCAAAAAATTAAATTAGATTTACTTTCCTGAAAATTGATAAAATAAAATACTTGAGTACGATGTACTTGATAAACTAAAGTAATGTAAACCGGCTTAAGGTAGATCAGTGTAAAAATTTCAATACCCTCTTATATTGGTTAGATCAAAAACTTTTTGCCATAGTCTAATTTTGTCAAACAATAATTTCTGTTAAAAGTATTGGAAATAGTGAAGGTTGTGTGATGTGGGCAACGGTCAACGTGCAATTTTAGCATAGAATATATATTTAGCGAGTTAGGCCTCAACACATTTTTTTTCTTTATAACTTTTTTTTCTGATTTTTTTAGGGAATTTAGCCGTTTTCGCGCTATAGTCTATAGTCTAGTTTTTTTTATTTATTTCGCATGGAGCATCCAATTTATGTCACTGGCATCAGTAGTCGGAACCCTACAAAATAAAATGAGAAGCAACAAAATCGGTTCACTAGTTCCCGATAAAATCTTGGCACAGACAGATAGATCTATGGCTAAAAATGTGTTTTTCGGACTCAGAGGGCACTGAAAAGTATAGATCCGTCGAAAACCGAAAATCGGAAATTTGACTCGATCGCCTACCTAGTATAGGTAGGAAAGTAAAAAAAATATCTTTGGTGGTCTAACAAAGTTCCGGAAATAAAAAAATTCCACAGTACTAAAAAGATATAAAACAGTAATTTTTAGGTTCCGCCGAACGTATCCCAATCATACTGAGTGAATAAAAGAAATATATTTGGACCTGCATAAGGGGCCCCAAACGCACTCCTGAAATAAAAAAAAACCAAAACAATAATTTTTGGGATCTACTGAGTGGGCCACAAATACAATAAAAAGTGCAGAATTTTTTTTTTTTTTTGCCAAACTTACCGCGGTACTAAAAAAGCTCTCTGAGGGTACCTCCAATCATTCTACGGTAATAAAAAACAATTATGTTTCGTGTCCACCGGAGGGATCTCCAAACATTTATGAAAAAAAAAATGTATAGAAAAATATTTTGGAGACAAAACATACCACAGTACAACGAAACTATAAGACAGTGATTTTTGGGGCCAGTAGGAGGGGAAAAGCAAACATACTATAGGAAAAAAATATTATTGGGACCCGCCCAAGGGGTCCCGAACATACTGTGGTAAAAAAATAAAAAAATAAAAAAAATATTTTGAGGCTAAGCATACCACGATACTAGAAAAATATAAGACAATGATTTTTGGAATGCTGGTAGGGGGCCTCCAATCATTCTACGGTGATAAAAAACAAATATTTTTGGAGTCTACTGAAAGGGCCCCAAACATTTATGGAAATAAAAATGTACAAACAAATATTTTTAGGGCCAAACATACCGCATTACTTGAAAAATATAAGACAATGATTTATGGGATTTATCGAGCGGCCATCACTTATCATTCCACGGAGATAAAAAATACAAAACAATTATTTTTAAGGTCCATTAGAAGGGAGTTAAATATTTACAAAAATAAATCAATTCAATATAATTTGTTTTGGGGCAAAACATACCACGATACTAGAAAAATACAAGACAATGATTTTTGGGGCCACTCAATTTTTGGGGCTGTTCTGGCTCAGAGGCCCTCGGCAATCGAAAAACCAATCCTGAGAATTCAACAAGTTCCAAAATTTTTGGTATTGCAGAAAATATCAAAAGAACAAAATTTCACCAAATTTCATGATTTTATACATTTTACCACTTCAGTTATTTTAAGGTTTGTATATTTAATTTTCTAATTGACACCAAGTCTATTTTTGCAAAAATGCATACAATAGTTTTTTTATTTTTTGATTGAAATAGGGTTTGTAACATTGAAAGTCAATGTAAAATAGTTCCCATTTAGCACACTTCAGATAAAATATTTAAAAACCATTAAAATAGGTTTAATTTATTAAATGCCATTAATTACTTTTAGATTGTACTTAAAATATGTATTATATAACATTTATTTAATCTAAAGATAAAGTATGAATCATTAAAAAAAAATGATACCCCAATGATAGATTTTTTTCTATTTGGGATATTTCATAATGTTAATTTTATACTTCTCAGGAGGTTAATATCCATGTAGGTAATTAATTTATTTAATGTACTCTATTCTAGTCACTTACACAAATTATTTAAAATAATGTTTCAGGAGCTGAGGGGGAAGAGACCATTTAAGATCTGGGATAGCTGGAGAAATGTGCGAAAATCATTAGTTGTTAAAGACCTTAAGGATTTAGAACAAAGAGGTAATGTTGAAGTTAATAACGTCATGAAATGGACTTTTCTTATGTTTAGATATAAGTTTTAATCGTAAGACATAGCTTATTGCTTGTCCTCGAAAAAATAAAATACACTAGTCCTGTGAAAACCTATGAAATTGTTTTCAATAATGTGGTAACAACTTTACCACTGGTACAAATGCCTCAGCTTGTGCTATGGATTAAATTGATACCGGTATATATTGAGACTTTAAGTGTAATTGAGATACAGCCAACTTCTGAAAAGGGAAACAATATCTTTTTCTTCTGCTTATCTCCTTGATTATTTCCTTCTTTTCCATTATTGTTACACCATTCATTTCTAGATCAAGACCTCCTGGGTTAGATTCCAGCTAATATCTTGATCTTCAGCAGCAATTATCTAGTTTTTGAAACCAATTAGGATAATAATAAACTATCATAAATCTAAATTGGAAAATTTTGGTCTACCAGTTCTTATGGTTTCGTGCAGTTCCTCTTCTATGGCCTGCCTCTGTATATCGGTAAGGTTTGTGTAAGCAACATATTACTATTCATATTAGGGATCATAAACAGCCCACCAATCATAAACAGATTCCGGCAAACGAGCCGGTGAGATTAGTGCTTGAAAGTGATGGTACACAAGTAGAAGACGGGGAATACTTCAAGACTCTCGCCAACCACACAGTGATCCTCCTGCTTCGGCCGGGAGAGTGGTGGTACCCTACAGGAGTTGACGTCATACGTACAGGTACGGTGGGAAACAGGAGGTACGGTCATATAGAGGGAACTACAAGCCAGGACTTGGGTCTTCACAGGTACCGAGGGCAGCAGTTGTGAGCTGAAAGTCTAGGACATCCACAATTAATGTCCCATACAGTTGAAATGGACAACATTTGTTTTCTTTTATGCCTAGAACATCTTGAGTTTGGTTCTTTACCTACATACTTGGCCAATGCAGACTTCCTCTAAAATAGATTATACTATATTTTTCCCATTAATTAGGAGTGCATATTCAACCAATATATATACTAATGTCCAATAAGCCAACTAATATAGTTTCTCCAAATTGCACTTCTGGTCCCATACCCACATATTTGGTTTTTCAGCAGCTGTGGGACACGGCACAACTTCGCGAATGCCACCATGAAACCCTTGTCTCCCGCAAGTATCTCTGTGTTCATAACCATACCGTACACTTTTGTGATCCTGATAAGCACCTGTCTATGGATGGTCTAGACCAGTGTCAGTACTATCTGAGGTGCTTTTAATTTCTATGGACAGAAAATTATTAATGAATATTGTTTCTTTTTCTAAGATCAGAGGGTGATTCATTCCTAGAGAAAATTCATTTGAAGTTGATGAATCTTACTAAAAAACTTCAATTTCTGCACTAATTTAAAGCATCTTATTTAAATTAATTTAATATTCTGTTGCTATATTTAACTAAACATAATGATACTTCATTAGAAAAACATAATCCATAGCAAAACAGGTTTAACTTTAGGCAGCAAAATACCTTTTTTAAATTTTGAAATGATTTGATAATAATTAGTGAAGATGCAGAAACTATTCAACTACATTCCATTACTTATATCAATGTACACTGGTAAAGAAGTTAGTATTGAAATAAAATTGGTTAAAAATATATATTATACTAGATGACTAATGGTGGATCAATAGACTTCGGTCATATGAATGTTAACAAATAAATCTTGTACATCTTGTACATTTATGTCTAGACTGATGCAGGTGTAGAGATGGTATATAGGTAGGTTTCATCAGTATAATATATAACTTTCAAGTTCTCTAAGCATTATTACATGCTTTATTTCCTTAGTCTTTAAAGTTTTATTTTATTTTAAATCACTAAATATCAAATCACGATATCAAATATTTTCTTTTCGATTTTAGGAAAAGAGAAGCTTCAGATTCCGGCAAACGAGCCGGTGAGATTAGTGCTTGAAAGTGATGGTACACAAGTAGAAGACGGGGAATACTTCAAGACTCTCGCCAACCACACAGTGATCCTCCTGCTTCGGCCGGGAGAGCGGTGGTACCCTACAGGAGTTGACGTCATACGTACAGGTACGGTGATAGAGGGAACTACAAGCCAGGACTTGGGTCTTCACAGGTACCGAGGGCAGCAGTTGTGAGCTGAAAGTCTAGGACATCCACAATTAATGTCCCCTTCTTTGGGATAGAAATGTTTAACTTAAGAGTTTTTTTAAGGTACAATACCCAAAAGGTAATCTAGTAAATAAGAGACATTTTATGGTATCATGTATTGGATTAAAATTTATGTCATGGGATATCTTGTTATAGTTCCTGATCCCCAAATAGATACTGTCCCTACACCTAATATCTTTCAAATTCGTACGAATCTGTGATATCATTAAATTAATGAAAGAAATATACTCATTATATTGATTAAAATTGGCCATTAATATTATATGGCTATAATATCTTTGTGCAATATGGATTTATTCAAATATTGTCATCTTTCTAATTAGTCGCGTTTTATATGCACTTTAATATGGATTTAAGTCATTCTCAGGAATTATATGTATTATAAAACATAATTACATAATTCAGTAATTGACTTAGCATAAGAGCTAAACTAGTGCATAAGGCATTCATTGCTAAATTTGATTTTCATTTCTATCTGTAGTGACTCTACTTGAAAGTTAGAAGACTTTTCTTGGGCATACTCAGCATCTATAATGTGGGTACCAGGACATTGATTGGATTTTGAGCTTAATTCTGGCCTCAGTACTTTTATGTTTAGCCGTTAGTTAAAAATTGAACTTCCAAATCAAGAACTGAAAACCCAGTCATTTATGGTTTGTAGAGGAACAGGTTTCAATTGTAATTTATTATCATATATATCTTACAATTCTAGAAGAATCTTGTTAACTTTGATTATTTATAATAAAACCATATACTAAATACTTGAAATATGCGAAACAGTTAATTTATTTAATTATTATTGTCAATTAAAAAGAAACAGTCACATTCACATAGTAAGAAAATCTAACAATAGAAAGGGATTCGTTAATCAAAAATCAGGAGATCTTAATAGAAGATTAAACAATGATACAAAGAGCTTCTTGAGATACATTATGAAAAAACTTCAACAGCCTTGAAGGAAGTATCATGCTTTATATGTAGTCCTTGACATTGTCCCTGAGGACTTATTGCCAGAGATGGTCAAATGCTACTCTGAGTACCGATTACCAATTGTTTGACATCAACTGAAGTAGTAATTAAATTCTTTGGTTCTCAAAATAGGTCAGTATTTGAGTGAATACTTGGTACTCAGTACTCAGAGTAGCATTTGCCCATTTCTGCTTATCACCCAATATTTAGAAATCCCAAACAACTTTAGAAAATACTTTCTTTTGCCAATGATCTAGTTTTTTTAGCCAATAATTGAAAAAGACAGAGATGGGCATTTTAAGGAAAATGGAAAAATGGCTATATAAGGATATACGAGAAAAAATGTTTTGTAAAAGATTCATTATGATCGAATCTCATTCTGATAGTGTTAATAGAATATCAGCAGCTGAAGTATTTTTGTCAATTTCTCATGATTGGTCAATTTTCTATATGCCTGAAAATCGAGAAGTCAAAGTCAACTACCAAACATAAACAGAATGATGAAGGATGCAAGGAAGGAGAATAAGGATTTGAGAATTAAGAGTTGTGAAAGTTTTTAGAAAGAATATGGGTTAGGTCCAGAAGAAAGACGTTGGCAGGCACCAAAAACTACCATGCAGAAGAAAAGGGTGAATGATAAGGTGATGGAAGGGTGATGAAGTAGATAAAAATGAAAAATACAACCAACTTCTGCAGCTAAAAATATCTTCACAATTAAAAAAGAATAATAAATGTTTAAAAACAAAATTTATCTTACCAGAAAAATTAATTTTATTTTTTTTTTTTAAATGTGACTTACCAGAATAGTAGCCAATTAATCATACATAGTAAGTTAGTGCAGGTCTGCAACTAAATGTAATAAAAGTTATGAAATAACGGAATGATACCCAGGATAATAGCTAGTCAATGGCAGCAACCTGATATATGAGATAATTTGATAAAAATAGTCACGAGTTTGCGTCCCGGTGTCGGGGGAGCTTTTAAATCTGATATTAATCCCCTGCCCGGGAAAACCCCGAAAAAAATAAGTACAGATTATGTTATATCAAAATACAATATGTATATGGATTTGCATTATTGTATATTTAATGTCAAATAACATTTGAACAAAATTACTGACCCTGCTTTCAATCAGATAAAAATTTCTCTCTCATAATAACTGTACAAGTAAACAGTGAAACTTTATTATGAATTTCTGATTAGAAATGATTATTTTTATCAGTGTTAATTTAAAAATAATTAGATATTTTTATCCCAAAACCTAAGAGTTACCAAAGAAAAAGGGGACTCTTATTTCTATTTGGAGGCATCAACCAATTGTACTAACCAGTAGACTCTGTTAACAGTATTTATTAGATGAATGATTACCAGTAACATATTTATCTTTTGTCCTGCATAATTTAGTTCATATGCATGCTATCCTGTATATTTGGTATCAGTTTTTATCATTGGTTTTTTTTCCTCCAATATTATCTACATGAAAGATTAATAATGTCTAATAATTCCTACCTACATGTTTGCATTACATTTCATAATCTGAATAGAATATTTTTAGTATCTCTCTTATATCAGCTTATGATTTTAACCTTATAAATGTTTTCTAGTTGTCATTAAAAACATAATTAATCTATTATTATGAATAATAGTGGAAATCTTTACCAAAATATTTGTGCACATATATCTCTAATCATTCATAAATATATGTATTCTGAGCTACTATCAACTTCTTGATCAGTTGATTATTTCAAAATTTGAGTTAAATGATTAACTTGTTTTGAAACAATTTATAATCAAGAAATAAATTATATAACTATTTTGAATACACAGTATCCTCGTTATCATATAAGTATTTCAATGATTTATAGTAGCTTTAAATTTATTTTATTTAAGCAGAACAATGTCTCATCAGAATATTTTTAGCTTATAAAATTTAAACCATCTTTTAAAAAACAACAAAAAACCGTAAGTTCAGTATTATTCACACAGTCAATTCATTCTGTACAGACAGAAGAACCTCTGGAAGTTAACAATCTTCATCTAAAGTAAATATTCATTTTTATTGAAATAGATAGTATATATTTTAGTGATTATATAATTAGAATAGTGAATTAATATAATTTCTAGAAACTGTTGAATTTTAAGCTTTTACTCTAACAGTATTTAATAATTTGTTTTTATTTCAGCTATCTCGGCGATCCCCAAGATCGTGTGCGAGACGATACATGCACTAGACCTTCAGAATGAAACACCTTCGTGGAAAATTATGGACAACAAGGGACGAGTTACTGTGGTGTTGCACTGGGACCAGCAGAGGAAAGAGGCATCCCCACAGCCGCCAAAGAAACAGCCATCACTGGTCATCCAAACCAGCGTAGATAGTACGACAGGGAAAAAGGAGACTGTCATTAATGACGTATACCAACCTGGTAGGTACTCAACCTCACCACAAATCACCGTCATCAACCATGACGAGGTATACCCACCAAAGCTCACAAGGCAGGGTGGCTCCTTCGAGAGCACCCACATCCACACACAGGAATGCTCCAATCATACACACCACCCTCAGAGGAGCGGATCTCCGGGCAACAACACAGAGTGCGACTTCCACTGCTGCTCGTTACACGAAGAGGGAAGGAAGATCGCCGTCCACAAGTCGGTTGCAACGTCACCGATACAGGACTCTCTATCCACCTCGCCTCAACACCCAGGATCATCAATCAGAGGGGTCCGTTCGGGTGCAAAGGGACATGTTAGGTTCCTCGACATCGAGGGAGCCCACCACCAAGATCATGATAGTTCGGAATCAGAAACCGAGACCGCAGCAGAGGAGGCGGCAACATCCGAGAAGTTCCTCCTCCTCATCGATCAGCTGTCAGTCGACCAAAAGAGACACCTTACGATCAAGGATATCGGCATCATCCTCGAAAGGCTGTCATCGAAAATCCTCGACGTGGAAAGACTGGACAGAGAGTCAGAAAGTGAGGACTGTTATAACTGGACGATCAAAGCAACTATCAGAGGAGATGTACTCCGCGAACTGGGGGTCATATACAACGGAAATTACTATGCCATATCGGAGCACCCCGGTTACAAGGAGGAGGAGCAGAGAGAAGACGGTGAAGAAGAAGAAGAAGAAGACGATAGAATATAGACAATCAGGACATAGCCACTGCCAAAGAAGCGAATAGCCTCAAAAATAACTTGACTTTAGTGAATTATGCGTGAGGAGGTGGTGCCCGGCCTAGCAGAAACCCGATTGAAGCTCGGGCCCGAGTCCTTAGCACAAACTTATTCGTAGGATTTAGATGTTTAATTTGAACGAACAAAAACATATTTTACAGTCTTGTTGAGCTCAAAATATATGGACGACTTTTGTGCCCCAGTCGGAATTCTACCAAGAGTTTTCCTTTTGGACATATAGTGTTACATTTTCATTGGATTAGTGAAAAATAAATAAAACGGGTATTTTAAGACTATTATTAATTGTAAGGAATTAAATTGTTTTTGCAGTCGGATGGGAAGGGTGGCCGGTCCCCGCCCGAAATGGACAAGGTTGTGAAGTTTGGTATTTAATTGTTCTGTTTTTGGGCTTGGGCTAGAATTGTTTTATTATCGAGCGCCGGATCGCTCAGCCAGCCCAAGCCGTTGTAACAATTTTGCATTGTGCTCACACATTTTTAATAAATGGAAAAAAATGTGGTTTTTAAACAATCATAGAATTTAATATCTTGTCCCTTTAAAATGGATGAGGTACTTTAAAAAAACTAAAAACTAAAAAAAAAATTAAAAAAAGACAAATATTCTAAAGATGAATATTCTAATATTTTTTCTTATAAATAAAATCAATTTATTAATAAAAAATTATTTGTAAAAGTTCCAGAGGGACTTTTGGAATTTCTTATAGTGAATATTTCTTTACCGAAAGGTTTAACTAGATTTAAAGTTTTTTAAAAGAAATGACATTTTTGCCCATTTTTTTCAGTATTGATGGTAATACTGTTTGTGATTGTTGAAGGTATAGGCTTGTGGGGAAATCCGGATTATCAATAGTAAAGAGATTTATGCCAAACACTGTGCCAAAATAAAATAAAAAATGGGATATTTATAGAAAACAGGCTTGATCATAAATTCTGATGAATATTATAAGTTATTAGTAATGGAGTATTAGTATGGGAATTCTAGAAATGTGTGTAGTAGACTGAAATGTCGAAAACACAGATTATGCATGATTTATTTTGTCTTAATTTTCCTCATTTTATTAATTACTTGATAGAAGTAAACTTTCAGTTCTTTGCTTAAAATTATTTCAATTTTGGGGTAAAGGTTGTGTTAAACAAAATAATTTAAAATAAACAACTCAATGAATATAATATATTTTTAATTTTTGGTATTGATTTGATAAATACGTATATTGAATAAATAATATAAAGTAATAGTCTTTCAAGAACTTTATTGTTATATTGTTATTGAAGTAGATTAATTTTGGCTTCCTATATAGGTAATAAATTAAGAATATTTGTTAACTGCTCGTTTTTCTAAATATTTAATGGACTTAATAAATGCCGTTAGAGGATGTTGGTTTTTGGATCACTTGACAAGCAATCTTCTGAGGAGTTGGTCGTGGCGTTCACCTTATTTATCCGAAGTCGCTGCTCAGACCACTCCTTTTGTTTTTAAGTGTAAAACATTTTTTATATTATTATATGATAAAAGAATATAGTATTTATTATTCATAGTTAATGAGGTCAAGATAAAATTTTGTTATCAAGAGCAGGTTGAAAAGAGTTAAAAATTTAAAAAAGGAATAACTGGTGTTTTGTGTGACAATTATATATTGCAAATATTGTCACAAATCTATTGTCATTTACGAATTAGATGAGGTTTTTTTAATAAAGAAAGAAATACGTTTAAAATGGTACACTGTGTTTGTATTATTAACAGTGTATTTGTCAGATATGCTATTACCCACTGCCATCTAAGAACTATTTTAAAATTGTATTTGCAGGGGACACATTTATGTATATTTATTAGGCAATCTCTACAAAAGATTATTAATCAGCATAACAATGTCATTCGAATTTGTTTTCTGTTTTTGACATTTTTGTAATATGAGAAAACCAGAACAACAACAGTGTAATAAATCACAAACATTTAAGAGATTTATTAATGTTATTCATAAAATCCACAATAAAAACTAATTTTAATAAATTTTTCTCACATTAAATATCAATATGTTGGAGTTTATTTGGGATTGACCAGGTAGAGTCCAACAAAATTTGTACAGGAGTCCTGATGGAACCCTAACAGAATGTATTGTCGTTCATACAACAAAATTATATTTCATTTTGAAATTAATGGTAATTTTTTTCTAACCTATTTTAACCTTGTTTATGTTAGACTTAAAACTATTGTATCAATCATGTAAGATAACTGTGACTGCCATTGATGTATTGCCTTATAATATTGACAAAAAATCCATTAGGTTGATGTGATATAAATAAAATAATATCATGAACAAAACTTTTATTGATGTCTAATCAAATGCACTCATTGTTAGTTAAGTTAATAGTATTATTTATTTATTTATTTTATATACAAATTATCTATAGACATTCATTAATCATTATGTCTTCCAATCATTAGTTGAGGTGATCATCTTGGTTATTTGGAACATTTCAAGTGTATCAATAAATCCATTGTTGACATTCCTTGAAAGGGATTGGCCTATCAAATGTATTCATATTGCTCATTAAATACAACAATGTCATAACTAAAAAATATAAATTTTGAGTTTTTTATTACACACTTGATACATGCTTCGTACAAGGCTTTAATTTTAAGATTAAAACATTTATTACTAAGAAAAATTAGTCTTCCAACAGAAGGCATTTGAATCATTTTAATCAAAATAATTTTATAAAATATGCTATATCATTTAATTTTTTAATTAATTTGGTTTATACGATATCAGCTTTAAATTAATATAAATCAATTTGATTTTTAAAAACACAATTACAAATTTAGCTATAAAAAATGTAAATGTTGAACATTTACATTTCTATTACACACATATATATATATATATATATATATATATATATACATGTATGTTTATAAAATATATTATCCTTGAAAAAAAAAAAAACAATATGGAAAACAATTATTTGTTTAAAAATTGCAAATATTTCACCATTGGAATACACATTGTAGTATATTTTAAAAAATTATTTCAGTGTAAGAAATTTGTCTTAAGTTGAAAATAAAATATTACGGGTTTAAAATTAGTAAGTCGTTTCACATCAGTGCTTAGTTTTATTCACAGAAATAAAGTAAAGGGGTGTTATAAATATATCCTAAACTGTGTGTTTGCAATGCATCTATTGCATTATTTCTCAATACATATGCTATTAATTCATTTTTTTGTTATAAGCATATTTTTAATTTTTGAAAATAAACATTTATGCTATACATAGAGATTCATTAATTATTGATCTGTGTATCAATTTGATATGTTATACAGAATGTTTTTCTTTTAAAAATAGAAGGCTTCTAAAAAAAAATTGAAAAGTATGGAATTTCAGTATTCAGAATTTTCATATGTAAGGGTTTAATTGTGTTTTAATTCATTTCTTAATCAACACAATTTTTAACAGCAATAAACTTAGCTTTGAATCAATTTTATATTGTTCACAAAATAGATCTTTACATAATTATAAATGAACTCTTACCGCATTATACTAAGTGCAATATATTTTATATCAATAATAAATTAACTAAATACTATAAAGTAATTAATCAGTTAGCAACAATATTTATTTATAATAATACATAGAGCTGTTTTTAATATTGAACTTTTCTAAATGGTCCAAGTATTTAATGAGCGATATGTTGAAAATATAAAAATAAAATATTCTTGAAAATGAATCATATTGGTTTTGTTCTTGGCTAAACAAATTATTAAACCAAAAAGTTTTCAATAATTTTCATAACTCAACCACTCTGCTACTTTATTTTATATTTTTCATAAAAAAATCAATAATTTTATGAAGTTTCTGTTGTGACTTTCCAATTTTTTTTTCTATTTTCAGTAAAGTTTATGAATGATGAACCACCATTTTAAGAATTTAGTATCTATAGTAAACTTCCGTTAATCCATCATGTTTGGGACTTGAGTCACACTACACTATAAAATATTTTGGATTACATAGTATATTTCAGAAAAAAAACGAATTAAACAAAAAACAAAGCAAGAAAATAGTAAAACATGTTTTTATTCATGAAACCTTTAGAATAGAGAGAAATAAAATAAAATTGTGATGCTGCTCAACTGTGTTGAGTTACTTACTGACACAGGACTATAATAATGTAATAATATAATAATACTGGTATATAATCATGTAAAATACTTGATTTGGAAACAAAACTGTGAGCTTACATTAAAATTAATTTGAAGTTGACAGAATGCACATGCCTTGTTATATTTGACAAATAGCCTCTGCTCCACACATAATGATAGTTTTAATATGCTTTATCTAAGATTATATATATTTTTCCTTGGGCCTTACAATCGCAAATAAACTTGAAGAAGACATGATTGTTATTTTGTAGTCAATATATATATATATATATTTTTTTTTGGTTGGCGCTATGGACCATGAACTGGATGTGGTCTCGTAGCCCAAAACCGATTCCCGATTTAAAGTACGGGGTAGGGTTATCAATCCTACCCCCGGTCGGTATGAGTTGCCTCCTTAGCTGATGGGCTTCACGTATCAGTGGAGGGTTGGGAGGGCAGAATCTCGGGAGCAGCGCGGCTTTTCTTGGTGTGGGCAGTCACCCATCCAAGTGCTAACCACGCTTGGCGTTGCTTAACTTTGATTGCCTATTGCAAGTGCCTGCTTGGTTACCTCCTATACACACACACACACATATATATATATATATAGTATATATATATATATATATATACTATATTATATATATACTATATATATATTATATTATATATATATATTATATATATTTATATATATATATATATATATATATACATACAAATATATATCTATGTGTATATTTCTAGGGGGTAGCCAAGCGGGTGCTTGCAATAGGTAATCAAAGTTAAGCAATGCTGAGTGTGGTTAGCACTTGGATGGGTGACTGCCCACACCAAGAAAAGCCGCGCTGCTCCCGAGATTACTCCAAAATATATATATATATTAAAACAAATTATCAAGCATGATATACCATAGGATGCCGGTTTAGAGGATATTTACTTATAAAAAACTTCAAAGTAATGTAACTGGATATTGGTAGATTTTCGGATCTTAAGTATACATATGAATAATATAGGGAGAAAGCTAGCTCACACACTCTATATTATGTCAGTAATGATTTTGCAGTATTTTCTATTATTTCAGAGGAGAGGTACCCATCCCCCCCCCCCCAAAGGTCAAAGGCCCAAGAATCTACCCCTTCCCCTTCCAAGATATTTTATTGCTCACCTTTTCTACTTTCCCTTCACAGCAAGGGAAAGTAGAATTAGAAAAATCGTAGATCATACATAATTACCCTTGCTACGGTCTGTTCCACATTTTCTCCTTGCCCTGCATTTTGAAACTTTTCATTCCGAAAATTCATAACTCCGTTGAAATTTGTTCACCTCAAAAATTCAAAAACCTGTCAAAATATGCCCCTCTTAAATATTTTGATGGCACAACTTGCACCATAAAATCCTCTTTTGGGCAGCCCTGTTTCAGAGATACCAGGTCAGATGAGATGATTAATTTAAAAAAACATCTTTGAAATGTTCATTAAGTAAACAGCACTAAGCTAGAGAACTTTGCTTATTTTCTCCCCATTAGCCACTATACACCCCCCCTCCCCATGATTTCCAGGTATTTCTCTTTTAATTAAAACTTGTAGTTTTATATTACAGGTGCTTCTTTTTCCAATCAAGTGAGCATTAGCTGTTTTTTCCTCTTTATTCTAAATTAATTAGTGGTTACAAAATAAGATTAGAAAATCCATACACTGACTACTCTTAACGATTGATTGAAATCTTCTAGGTTTCAAGAAAATGCAAATACTTTCAGTATTAACAATTTGTATGTGTATGTGAGTGTGTGTGTGTGTGTGGGTGTGTGTGGTTTGTTTTCTAATTTTGATGGTACTGCTTTTTGCTACCTTTCTATTTTTTTTTTTAATTTATTTTGAGCCAAAGTGAAGTAATTTGTAATTGCATGGTATCGGATGAAGGGATACAAGTAATTTTTTATAAAAATTGGATGGTTTGGTTCCACCAAGTTTCAGTAAGGGAGGGAGGGACAAGTCATAATTGAATTCTCAGTTTAAGGAAGAGACTATCCTACAGACTCACATTTCTAATTGTTAATATTTTTTATTGTTATTTTAAAATACTTTAATACTCATTAATAGAGAAGAGATAGAAATTGTTTTTTTATTTATTTTAAATATACTATATTTAATATATTACATTTTATTTAATACTTACTTGTTACTATTAATAAATACTTAATTGTTCTTTTATGGGAAAACGATTGTAGCTTCAATCATAACTTAACCAAAACTTTCTGCATATACCAGAAATTGTATAATTACTGTCTTAATATTTTTGAACTAGTAACAAAGTTAAATAACCAATGTTATAAAAAATAGAATAGTAAATACAGTAGCTATTATATTAGTAAATACTGTGGTCAGTAAACATTTGTATACACGGACTGATAGGAAATGAAAACAATCAATTCTTTCTACATATTTTTTTTGTTTAAACATCTAATAATAACTTCAATAATACTATAATCAATTTTCTCAAAATCATTTTTCTAACAATGCATAATAAATAAATAATTTATTACTTAATTAAATAAATAATAATACATGTATAAATAATGTATACACGTATTTAATGCAAATTAAAGTATAAAATTATAATTTTACAGTGCAGTATTACACAGTACTTCATTTATTTATTTTACCCAAATTATTTAAATTAATATTTTGTTTTTGAGTACCATTTAAGTATTGATCGGATCAATTTTGGGTCAAATGGAAGGTTATATTTCTCTATTCTTCAAACAACTTAGTTTTAAGATACTTTACTGACATATTTTAATTTGCTGTGGCATAAGCTGTTAGCTGTGAATTAACATAAGCACTTAAATGTTTAATGGGTTCAAATCTTTCTTTTTAATTTTGTTCTCCCCTTCCTCATCTTTTTGGCTATACGGGGGTTTTCTCGATTGAGAGGGTCAGGGTGGCAGAATTATGACAGAGTTAAAAGCATTCTTGCAAACTCGTTATTAAGTTTATATTCTATCCAGATTGCCAGGCAACACGCAGTGCTATAAACACATATTAGTCTGCTTGGCCATCCCTGGGGCCCCTGGGGGATTTAAACCAAAACAGAGGAATTTTAAGTTCATTTCGATAATTATTTGGTAGACATTCACGTGTGTGAAGGGCTTTGGGATAAGAGTTACTATCATGCTAACATTTAAATGTTCTTTCTACATCCATTTTTGCCATTACCAACCCTCGTCTTTCTTAAATTTCTCAATTAAAACCGAATTTCCAATTCCAAAGCAGATTTTTGTACTCTGCAAGATCACTTCTGGCTCTACTTTTCATTGTTGCTCACAAATTTATTAGTTTAAATTCCTATCCAACTTTCCTCCTCCTTATTGATATTAAAATTGTTCTCAACTGAATAAATTAAATTATTCTAATCACTTGTTGCTGTTTTTTTTTATTTTAGTTATTTAGCATTATTTAGTTATTATTTATTAAGTTATTTGGTGAAGGTTAACATTTTTACCTAGTTCATTAAATTTATGAATGGTCTTTTTATATTTGTTCTGGCTTTAAATCCATATTGTTCTGATATTCTCTTTAAATCTTAAATGGCTCAGCTTGTTTTTTTAATTGTTCTGATTTATATGCTAGTGTTATTTCCTTAGGCTGTTAGGGCTTGTGTGGCAAAAATGGGTATAAACATTGAAATTTTAGGGGTTACTTACCCTTAAGCCCAAGCTCTCTTCTCACGGGAATGGCTGCTACATAATTATCCAAATAAACATGAAACTCCTCTCCAGGGTTCTGATTTGAATTTCATCAAACATTTATGGGCTTATGTTGACTCACAATTCACACGGCTTATGTCACAACAAATTAAAATATAATGTCAGTAAAATATCTTAAAACTAAATTGTTTGGATAACAAGGAAAAATACCATCCCCATTAATTTCAAAGTTGATCCAATCAATGCCTAAATGATACTAAAAAACAAAGGACTGCATTAAAATTATTAATTTAAAAATATCCAGTAAAATAAATAGATGAATTACTGTATAATACAGTTATGGACAAAAACTTTTGTCTAGTACAGGACTTCAATGGAATTCAATCTTAGGTCCAAAAATTATAGAAAAAAAATCTTTTGCTGCATTAAAATTTATTGTTAGGCAAATATTTTTGAGAAAACTGATAAGAGTTGTATTGAAGTTATAATTAGGCACTTCTTAAAAATGTAAGAAGGAATTGTTGTTGATAGTTTTATTTCATATTAGACTATATTTGGAGTAGCTATGTATGCCCATGAAAGCCTCAAGAAATTCGACCACCATTGTTTGGACTTAATGATGAGTTTTTAGCATTTTGAAAAACAGCTGCTTGATTGTGTACAAACTGCTGGCATAAAATGTTTAAGTCATAAAATCTGTGTTATTACTGAAGTCATAAATTAGTTGTTAAATATATCATCAAATTATTGACTCTCAAATATATGCCTTTACAACTAATTTCTCAATCTTATTTCAGCTGAATACAATGTCATCTGATTAACATTTGCACCAGATTAGCATTATGTAAAATTAATTTTTTTTTTTTTTTTTTTTTAGGGTCCTTCCCTTCCTCGCCGTTAAGGCTATACGGGGTTTTCCCAGGCCAGGGAATGTGGGCGGGAATTTAATGTAAAATTAATTATTTTAACAACAAATTCAGATTATTATTTGGACTTAATGAACCAACTTTTTAATCAAAAAGCTCTCTCCCCTCCCTGCCTCTCCCCCCCCCTCTCCAGTCAATGGTGTCCCGTTTTACCAATGATAAAATCTGGTCATCTCATCTTTGATCAATCTTTTGAATCATCCCTCCTCAAATTTGTTCCTCTTTATTTCAAAATTATCATTTCTGGTGACTTAAACACTAATTACCTTTCTGTCTCCAAAGATAAATTATACCTCGAAAACCTTTTCCTCTCTCCATCTTTTCATCATTCCTTTTGCTCCCATTTGCCACACCTCTAGGTGCGACACTTGGTTGGAAATGCACATTATCGACCCCGCTCAGAACCTCCTTTATCTTCCCAATTACCAGTTTCCATTTTATCCTCTAATGACTAATCCAAATATCATATAATATCCAAAATTCAGCGATCCTCCCTGGAACTTTAGGAAATGGAAAACCATTTAACTTTCCGTAACCTTGATGCTCTCACTCGAGATAAAATCTTACCCAACCTGGAAACCCTGGATTGGAATGGGATATATTCCTGTTCCTCCATTGATTCCATGGTTGACAGTCTCACCTCCAATCTTCTTTATATCCTCGATGCCTATGCCCTGCTCAAAACCTCTACCTTTCATTGCCGCCCGGCTCCTTAGATGTTTAAACAAATTAAGGATCTTCAGAAGAGACATGACGCTGTCCGTAGATGTTTTAGATATACTAGGCTTGCTGAGGACTAGGGTGTCCGTAACCTGTCAAAACTAGAATCTGCATACAATCTTCTCCAATTCAAGTCTTACATCCACTCCCTCTCCACAAGATCTCATCCTCTTGACTTTTACACCCCTTTCCACAGATCCAACTCATTTGAACTCTCCTTTATTTTCCGTTCCACCACATTTTGGAATTCCATCATGCTTAAAATCCATCATGCTCATCCTTATCCACATTTAAAACTCTTCTATTCCAATCCTTCTTCACAATTCAAACAGACATAATACATTGTAGTTTTTTTGTTTCTGTCATGAATATGGAAAAAATATCCTATCACTTTTCAGAAAAAAATATGAGTAGGTTTAGTTTGTTTTTATTTTTCCTCTTCATATGATTCTATCTTTTTGAAATGTTGAAATAAATCTATTTCATTTTATACTAATCTTGAACATACCTTCTCTCTCCCTCTCTCTCTCTCTCTCTCTCTCTCTCTATATATATATATATATATATATATATATATATATTTACAACTTTTCCTTAATCGACCTTTGAGTATTAAATTTAAACTTCACTATTTAATTGGGAATAAGGTCACTTAATTATTATTTAATAAACTAATTAATGTTCATTTCTTCTGTTTATTGACGTTTCGATCCCGGTATTTTCTTTTTATTAGTCAACCATGGGATCCTCTTCAAAGCTAGAATTTAAAAAAATAGAGCTTCGATCAGGCCAGGGACACACCGACAGCCTCAGCACCTATATAACCGACAGCAATATATGTGCTAGTGGACGGTGCTGAGGCTGTCGGTGTGTCCCTGGCCTGATCGAAGCTCTATTTTTTTAAATTCTAGCTTTGAAGAGGATCCCATGGTTGACTAATAAAAAGAAAATACCGGGATCGAAACGTCAATAAACAGAAGAAATGAACATTAATTAGTTTATTAAATAATAATTAAGTGACCTTATTCCCAATTAAATAGTGAAGTTTAAATATATATATATATATATATATATATATATATATATATATATATATATATATATATATATATATACATAGATATAGGCTGGGGTAGCAGTGCGGGCTAAGGCACTTGCAATATATTATCAATGTTAAGCAATGCCAAGTGTGGTTAGAACTTGGATGGGTGGCCTACCAATTTAGGTGTCCGTCCACCAGGAAAAGCCCACCCTAGGGTCTAGGAGACCACATCTTGCGGTCAAAGACCTTAATGATCTGTAGGGCCAACCGCAAAAAAAAAAATATATACACATATAATTTAACAGCATTTATATATTTATATATATCCTACTTCTAAACATACATAATGAGTAAAATGTATTCGTAAATCAGTTTTAAAACATATACAAAATATTTCTCTTATTAGCAGGATTAAAATAATAAACCAATTATTAGGTAGTTATAGACTGTTTTATATGTTACTAGTAGATCAGGATATTTGTTTACCAATGACAGACTCTATAGTTTTTTTTAAACTACTTTATTCAAGAGAAGCTTTCAGTGACCAGCTTTATCCCTTATATTTCTATTTGAAAGCATAATAGATGTTCGTTCGTTCAACATTCAGTAAGATGTTGTTGGACAAAGAGGATCCCTCTTCTCTGAAAAGTCAGTAAATAAATTTTATTTCATTTATTTAATTAATCACTAATTTTAATTCAAAATAATTTAAAACAAAGTATGAGGCGAAGAACGAACAATGTTCCAATCTATTATAGTTCTAAATAGAAAAATAAGGGACAAAGGTACGGCATGAAAATGAAGGTATATTAATGGCTTGACAATTTCTTGAAAAGTATGTAACATTATGTATTGTTAATTGTTAAATTTATTGCTAATAATGTGTAATATTATAGAGATGAATATGGTGCAGGTCACTGAAAGCTTCTCTTGAATAAAGTTGTTTAAAAAAATTATAGAGTCTGTCATTGGTAAATAAATATCTTGATCTAGTAAAACTAATTAATATTAATCAAAATTAACAATTTTTTTATCTTATAAATCACATAGCATAGTCATCTAAATAAATTATTCAAAATATAAAAAAAACACAAATCAAAAGTATTTTTAAAATTTATTATAATTCTAAATCTACTCTATCACCATATTAAAATTTTTATAATAGAATAGATTAGGAAACAAACTTCATTTTGGGAACAGGCCTCTTAAGAATAAATAGATAATATAACTGACAAAATACATTAATAAGTTTTAAATAGTATATACATTCTCAACAGTAAAAATATAAACCCAACAAATGACTCATCTCGAAAATATAAATAATTGTCTTGAAAAAATAAAAATAAACAGAAAAAATATTAAAACTATAATTGATCTCTGAATTAAAACTTAGATATTAAAACTATTATTATCTTCAAATTAACAATTTATTCTTAAATTAAAATATCAAAATTGAAGAGCATCTATTTTGGATGTAAGGAAGTAATAGAAAATGGGGGATTTGAATTAAGAAAGGGAAGGAGCAGAGTAGATATAAGACAGTAGTGAATTCCAGAAAACAGTTGAGTGGCTAAGAACGGAACATAGGAATTTGGTTCTGTGGGAAAGGCTATATAGGTCTGGAACATGAGAACTTAGATCATCTTTGTTTATTTATTATATATTAATTTCAATGTGATTTATATACCTGAAATGGAGTGTGAATCTACAGGCAGATCTACAGGGATTTTCGGGCTGAAGCCCCCCAAAATAGTAAAATATAACTAAGTCTTATGAAAAAATATTGCAAAATTATTTCTAAACATATTACTGTTCATATAATTACATTTAATAGGACTTTAAGAATCACCTATATACCATTTCATATAGTTTCTTTATTTTTATTTCAAAGTAACTTTCATTATGTATATATATATAAAATCTTTCAGGCTGAAGCCGCCATCTAAAATTAAATCCTGGATCCGTTAGTGGCCTGCACAAAGAGTACTCATGATTCCAGGAAATTAAAAAAATAGTAAACAGACCTCAACTCTGTTTTAAAAGACTTTATGGATCAATATAAATGAAAAAGGCTCATACTTCAAATTGAAGAATAGAACATCATAGAAAGATTAATTCCACAACTGAATTGCATATTGTAAGATCAATGAAAATATAAACCCAATAGTGCCTAATAAAAACCTAAATAGTGCCTCAGCAGAAGATTATCTAATTAAAGTTTTGATGTTAATATTAAGTTTGTTTTAACTTAAATCTGTAGATTTAGGAAGGATGGTGGGAGTTGATAGTTTGGTATAAGACGTGTGTTTAATTTTTTTTTTTAATTTTGAGTGTTTGTTTTAAATTTTTAAAGAGCCAATTTAAAAAAGAGGTGTGTAACAAGCGATTGGTGGTGTCGGCATCGAACCTTCGAGTTCGCTAAGCCTTATTATTATTATTATTATTTAATAATTAAATGTTGATATACATACATCTGTTTAGGTAAACAAGATAGAATTTTGATTTATATTTCTAAGAATGTAGTTAAAAACAGTTTTCTTAACTATTTTTAGTTAATAAATCTCTTTTCAACTATTGTTAGGCCATAATAGCTGATCTTTTTTATTTCATTGTGCTATTTATTTTTTGATTAATTGTAGAGTTAAAACGCTATAAAAAATTATTGTAAGCCAAGAGTGGACATCTCTCCCTAAGGTCAATGGTATGTACCCTCCTCCCCCACCCATGATATTTTATTGCTCTTCTCTTCTAAAAACAGTATAAATGAAAGTAGAATTTAAAAATTCATAGATCATTTATAATTACACTTTTTGTGGTCTGTTCCATGTTTTCCTCTTGTCTCCTGGCTTAAAACGTTTCATTCCAAAAATTCACAACTCTATCGAAATATGCCCTCCACCAAAATTCTAAATCCCATCAAAATGTGCTCCCCTCATATGATGCAACTTATTCCACAAAATCTCCTTCTGGACACCGATGTTGTAAATTACTTTATAATTTCATGATTGCAAAAACAAAGCCTACCGTAATTAATTGGTATTTGAGAAAATTAAAAAAAAAATTTAATCTTCTGGTAATATTCTAACAATAATTTTTGGCTCTTTTTGATATTTTTTCTCTCATTAATTTATAATCTTGTAAATATTTATTCTTCAGAATTCTTTTCCGTGATTTTCCGGTTTATCAGATCATGATATGAAAAAACTGTTGGCAATAACTTCAGATTTATCGAGACTACAAGAGGTCCTATTGCACCATGTGAAAGATCATTAGATTTTTTCTCACATGTATTCTGTTTCAGACCTGGACAAAAAGTATTTCATTTATTATTTTTGAATAAAGTATTAAATTTATTGGTAACATTAAAATACCAAGAATTTTATGTTTTTCAAATTCGGTATATTTTAATTACAGAGTATTTAAATTGTTTTCAGAAAAGGTATTTCAAATACAAAATAATAAAATTTTTTTTTTTTATTTTAAAAAACAAAATACTTACTGGTTGGACGATCAACCTACAGGGAACCTACTGTAATTTATTTTGTGTATTTTAAATACAAAATAAAATACATTTTTGTATTTTAGTATCTCTTGGAAATAAAATACAAGTACTTTTTTTCTATTTTGCGTTGTAAAAAAAAAATATAGTTACAAACAATTTATTTTATATTTTACTTAATATTATAACATATATAAATGTTTTTTATTTTGTTTTTATAATATTTCATCTGTTCTGTTTTTATCAAAGTCTCTGTTTATTAATTTTATTTTAAAAAATTGAAAACTTGATAATAGATTTTATTTTCAAATTTACTTTAAATAAGAAAATTAAATGAAGTAATCAAATTAAAATTTGATTTGGTTGATAATATTTCTCTTTCATTCCAAAAGTTAATTTCTTTTCCTTTTGTTAATTTAATTTAAAATAATAGATATTTTATTTTTATCTTCAGTACTGTATAATTATTATTTAAGAATATTATTTATTATTTAAATAGATTTTTGACCAAAGATATCTAACAATCCATTTTTTTAAATTATTTTCATTATTGGTGATGTTTCGATGACTAGTGCCATTTACAAATACAAAACTTTCATGCATCTTCATTAAATATGTCTTATTTTAAATAAAAATTGTACCTTGTTATAATATTCAATATCTATTGACATCATGGATTTTTTGAGTCATGTCCAATTTACTTGGCTATCACCGGATTGCTGGAAATAGAAGTCAATTTTCTGAAAATATTTTTTTAAAACAACTTATAAGCATCAATATTTATAATATAAATATTGTTCTCATTGCATATTCCAAATGACACATCTCCAAAAGCTCTGCTAGTTTATGCACGTAGACTATGTATCGTTTGAAGTGAAATGATCTCTTATACATAAAAGCTTTTAATTCTAAGTAAACACCATTAATTTAATTTTGATAATAACAATATTTTGTAATTAGCATAATAAAATCACTGGAGGGTAAGACCAAAAAAAATAATAAATAAAAACAATTGTGATCTCAATGATAATTGAACTATCACATCCTCAATTTGATTCTCTTTTATATTTATTTATTAAATTTACATAAAGTTATTAATTTTAATAAAGTTTATATCACATAAATTTCATTAAAATTAATAATCTTTGATTCTAAATGTTTTTGTTTTTGCACCAATTTTAACAAATGGTAATATAATATGGAAATAAGTAAATCTATTATATAATATATTATGAGAGGGAGAAATTAATTTTTGTTTTATAAAATTACTTTGACTAATTATAGAAAATAATAAACCAAAACATGTTTAAAAATTTCATTAGACTGTATGTTTACTAATAATAGTCTTGTTTTGTAGAAAAATTAGAAATCTTTTCAAGTTAACATTAGTAAAATCAACTATAAGTTTTTTAGGGCGATGAGCTTATTTTCAGCATTAAAGGAGAAGATAATCTTCAAAACGATGGCTCAATAGATTTGCTAAAGTATTAAGGAAGATATGACATACTAAGAAAGAAATAAAATATTGTCAAACAACGTATAAGGATTAAAATTTGGAATCATAACTGAATTTCAATAATGATTGCAAACATCTTAAGCTAGATATAGAAGAGGTGGATAATGTATTTCACACATTGAATAAAAATTATATTTTTATATATTACATTCATAAATCACTCTTTTTACTCGATTGTTTTCCTTTGGATCTAGTGTACAAGAATCAGTAAACACAAACAATCCACAACTGAAACGGGGTCATTAAAGTAATCACGATTTGACTGCCTCTTCTTGTGCCGTTTCTTCTACATTCCATCTCTTGACATAACAGAGAATATTTATCCAAATAAAGGAACAAGTACCAACATACACAACCCTAGCCACAGGGGGTATGAAAAGGAAGTTAATAGTTTGTGCTGGGAGCCAGAACAGACAAGACCTCTGAAACGTTGGTACAAATTTTTCTTTCAGTTCTTTGAATATGTCTTCTTTACCTTCCATTATACTCATGCCTAAAAAATAAAAAAAGTTAAACAAAATATGATCATAGTTTTTTGTATTAAAATAAAATTAAGTTATAAAATTATAAAATAAGATTGTTCATAAGTGAAAATGTCTTAGTTTTTAAAATATCTTATGTATCTTAAATATCTATAAAATATTGTCTTACATAACAATATCTGGTACATCAACAAATACAACTATTACTTACCACTCTACTTTGATTATAAATATGACTTTAAATTTACAAGAAAGTGAAAATAAAAATTATAGTATTAAATGAAGCCGCAATATTAACTTATATTTCATGTGGGCTAAATATTGCTGCGATCAATTAAATATAAAATAATACCAGTGCATTTATGAAAACATTATCAGAGTCCCTAGGTTCTTCATCAATGATGTCATATTTTAAGCGCTTGTTACTTTGGAAGTCATTACTTTTCAGGCAAGCTCAAATGCACGCTTGGGTACTTTCAGTTTAGCATTATCATCCCTTGTTTCTACTTTAGTTGATTATCAAATTCTTTCATAGTTATTTAACTATTTTTTATTATTGGTTACAATTTGAAGTCTTTAATTATTTCAAATAAATGAATTCAAAGGTACTTTAGAGGAAGAAATTTTGGGATTTAAGCAAGTCAAACTATTTCAATGAGAATAATACATGACTAATATTGAATAATTAAATCAACATGTATTTCCATTGAAAATTAGGATTCGAAAATTTCCATGATAGCAATACATTCAAATACTATGTATTTAGTATAATATAGGTAAGTGGAAGTAAAACTCATATGTAGCTTCCCAATACACAATGTTATAAGAATGGCTAATGCTTCACTACAGGACCTATAAAAGCTTTGGAAATAAATAAAATGGGGGAATTAAACAAAAAATGCTGGAATGATCATATATCAGGGTCATTCGTTTCAGGGTATGATTATTGTATTAATCACCTGGTGGTGAAAACAAAGGAAAGAACCATACAAATAAGGTTGGAGAACGTTTAATGTTAGAGTTTTCTATGTATGACTGGAGCAATTAGAATAAGCCCTGCAGCAACCTTAGAGGTAATGATGCATATAACTCTATTGAACTTAGGGAGCGTGGTGATAAAATGGGCAAATGCATCAGGAAAAAATACATTTCCCAGGAGCCTTATTGATAAACCAAAGATTGTGAGCTTAATACAATGTCCATGAGATATGTAGGTAAACAGAGGAATATGTTACAAAATATCTACATGGGTTATGAAAAGGAAGAATTCCCCATCCCTCAACATAATAAGCTATTATTACTTAATACTAATCTAAAATATATATATGATATTATTTCACTCAAGAGAAGCATTCTATATAATAAAATATAAATAGGTATAATCTCTCTTATTTCTTATCTCTCATATTTGTCATAATAATCAAGAATATAAATATACAATGCTAAGTTATGTATTGTGCACACATATAAGTTCAATGAAGTACAAATGCTTAATTACTAAATTAATACTAGCCAATTATAAAACTGTTCATTCAGTTTTCTTTATATAATCTTGTTTCTTGATCAATGAATAAAGAATTTTTAGAACTATGCACGGAATTTTTTCCGTTCATTACATTTAAACACAAAGGTTGACTTAATAATTATTAGTTTATATATCATTATAACATTGAAGGAAGGAAATATTAATGATAAATAGCAAGGTAATAAATCTGTTATGATAATTACAGTTTACTTGAATTATGTAATACATTTTTTTTTAACCACAAATTTTCTAATTCAAATTTCACAATAAAATAGTATAATATAGACTTTGAATATCATTTCCGCTTGAAATAATTAGTAAAGGATAATATTAGCCAACTATAATTTTTAACTTTTATTAAAATTATTTTTTTTTATATACTTACTTACGTAAAAGGAAGCAAGAAAAATGGGGGTGAAAATTGTCTGGTGAAGACAAACTTTAGATATTATAGAATTCAAAGTTCGCAAAGGCAGTTTGTAGTCCAAGTACATGTACCTAATCACATTATATATTACAAATATTACAAAAAAATTCTTTTTCAGTCAGATTAATCTAGAATAATTTTTACATTATATAATACATTTTCTATTATTCTAAGAAATGTTAAGAGACGATCTGTCTTGTTTAACATCAAGTTTAGTCGGTCGGTCTAACAACATAAATTGAATTGGTAAACCGAGCAACACTGGATATGACTCTTTACATAATTTTTTTTTTCTAATCGTATTTGTTGTGAGATTGACTATATGAATAAGCTAAGTGTTTAGTTCTCACACTGACCTATCAAACCTAACTAACAAATAGCCATCAGAGAATCATAACAAATGATATTTGAAAAAAATTAGTTATGAAAAAGATACATCTTACATCGTTTCAGCCAACAATTCAATTCACCTATTATTATTATTCATTTATTGATATATTATATAGCATAAATTTAATAAAAAATAAACCATTTATGTTTGAAATATAATTGCACAATATCGAAGTAAATTATTTTTAAAACATTAAATTAAAAATTACAGTGATAGTAGATGAATTTTTGACTCTTGATTCTTTTAACAGAAGTTGGTTTGGGAATGCAATCATTGGAAATACTCAATTACATTTAAATTTATAAATTCAATAATAAATAAGATGTAATTATAATTTATATTATAAGATGTAATATAAGATATTAAACAAAATAAATAATATAATTTATTTTTTTGAACAGCCATGTCTGTAATCTCTAACCAACTTCAATTAGAAAAATGCAGTAGATTTAAAAATTAATATTAAGAGATAACTAGATTATTGGAAGGATTTATTAGTTATGATTAAATAATTTATTAACATTAAAAAAATTAACAAAACGTTGAAAGGAAAAAAAAAAAGGCTTGGAGGCGCCGGGCATCGATCCCGGTACCTCTCGCATGCTAAGCGAGCGCTCTACCATCTGAGCTACGCCCCCTGTTGTTGTGGTACTGCAAATATAAATCTCATAGACCCAAAAACGATAACAAATTGTTAACATAGTATTTAAAATACTACTAAGTACCTACATAGATAGAGATAGAGCTATTTGGCCATTTTCTTGGACATCTGATCCATTTAAAATTCAAGGAAATAATAGATTTTTAATTTATTATTCGTTAGTCGAAATTAATTTCACTTTAAAAAAGTGATAATATTTGAATTTATCCTGCATGTTTTAATATAGATATAAACAAAGATCATACACATCACACATTTTTTATATATATAATTTCTTAATTTCGTGTTTCAAAAAGTCCAAACGCTTATAAAAAACGAAATGGTGAACAATTCTTCAAGTCTAAACTTTCAGTTTTAGAAAAATAGGAAACACAACAGTTATGTAACTTACTTATATAAAAAGCAGTTAGGAGCTGTGGTGTCATCACAAATTGGTCAAGTAACAATTTTTTTAAGATGATCTTCGGAACTGTTCCAGTATATTTTTTATCCAGCCATTTGTACCTGGACAGAAGTTTGTTTAATTAAAAGATTCCATATCACTTAATTTCAATATACAATAACCAACCTTCAGAAATAAATGTCAACTTAGTTAAGCATGGAATCGAAATATAGAGGGAATATACACCAGGCACCTTAGTCAATTCGGTTGTTAGTAAATAATATTACGATTTAATTTTCAAATTATTACAATAAAAACTTGTCAAAGCACGTCTGCCAGCATGGAACAGCATAGCTGCTGGAATACAAAATGGCGGCCATGTGAAGATAGAAGAGACCCTACATTGTATATATAGAAAGAACTTATAGATATATTCATTCAATTTATAGTCTTAAAACATGAAATAATAGTCAGTTACCCCATATACCTGTGGATTTCAAGTCGAAAAATTAAGAATCAATAAGTTGACTTTTCAGTTTTTCACTTATATCAGCGAAACTATGCGTTCTATCTATTTTAATGTGAAATGTGAAATTAAAACAGCCAAAATTTGCAATATAAATAGTTATATTAGTTTTTTTTACTATATTCTATAGTTTCCGTGAAATCCGTCCTCGTAATTCACTAATTTCGAAAAGAAAAAAAAATATCCATCGCTTTTTTATCATTATTTGACATCCAACTCTTTATCTTTTCATTTTACGAAAAAATCATGAGGAAGGAAGTTGTTTAATATTAAATTTTGATTAAGAATATATGTTACTTTACTGTCTTATCTTTAACCATTTAAAGGCTAGAGCAATTATAACTTAATGTATAAACTATACAGGAAAACTTACTTTTCGCAATTTTCGATATTACACAGCTCTTAATTTGTATACAAGACAACATACACGTGTATTCACTGGCTTAAATAATATATCAAATCTGAAGATTTGATTGATTAAATAATTTGTTTATAAATTATTTGTTCATTTTTACCCAGGAGATTCGAATCTTGGTTTTTTTATTTTAAGATATGGTCTACAGGAAACAATCAATGTTCTATATTTATTGCCAAATCTGGAGAAAACAGCAACTGAGGAAACAATAGTACGACGCAATCGACGCGTCATAGACATGAAATAGGTTAAATTCAGCTAAACTTGACTTTACTGCTGGGGTATACAGCAGATCCGAAATGAATGATTTCAATAAAAACACACGAGTAGTCCAACAATAATAGCCTATTTAGTCGGCCACTTAGGATAATTCATTCGTTACATTGGTCAGTCAACAAATGGTAATATGTAAATACAATTAATGTTAAGAGACGATTTTTTTTTCTTCAATTACAAAGATACATTATTGAAAAAAAATAAACCAAAACATGAGATATACGGCATACCAACAAAAAGAACTGTTAAAAAGTAGTATTTCGACAGCCACACTGCAAAAGCCAGTAAATGCAAAAAAATAAGACAAAGTTGTAATGTTCTAAATAACGTTTTAAGTTTCTTTTTACTTTCACTTATCTATAAATGTAATAAGGGTAAGTATTGCGATCGTGAAATTTTTCGAATTTCAGTTTTCAACGAAAATACACGTTTTGGGTCCCCTGATTCCAAATAACCAAGTCCCACAAAATGGTGTATGTGTGTGTGACACTGTCATAAGTCGTAAGAAACTGAAATTGCCTATTTGAGGATTTTATAAGCCTGGGATGTTTTACAGCAACATTTTCGTTAAAATTGGCAAACCGAAAATGGTACATTATATTATGGGTTTAATCCATTTTCACGATTTTGATTAAACACAGTATATCAATGTATTATGAAGAAGTTTTAACATAATGTAGGTTCTATTCTCATTTATGTTCTCTAACAACGCTTAAATGGCTAATTTCAATATTAGTTTCCTTTAAATTTAAGTCAATTAACTGCATGTTGATTTCCTTTATCTCTTCCATATTCGTGAGTTAAATAAGTACAATCAATTGAAGTAAAATTACTGGTGCAGCGGATTCTTCCGCTAAAAATGACGGAAACTTCGGCTCAAACGGTTCACCAACTGAAGTCAACCACGATAATGCAACAGAAGCTATGTCCTGGGAAGTTGTGTCTGGACGAAAACGACATGTAGCTTCAGACAGAGATCCACGTCATAAACAAATAAAGGTTAGTGATACTATTACTACTAACAATCAATTCGAAGTTTTATCAAATACTCCGGAAGATACACAGCCAGCAAATAATAATCCCATTATTATTAGACCTCCACCTATTCACATAAACGATGTGAAAGACTACACGGCATTAGTAACCTATCTTAACAATGAAGGTGGCCCTAACAGTTTCAGGTTGAAAACGTCTATGAGAGGAGTCAGCGTGTATCCTGAAAACGCAGAAATATACCGTAGGTTAGTGACCAGTCTTAGAAGGGGTGGAGCTGATTTTCACACATATCAACTCCCGGAAGATAAAACGCCTCGAATAGTTATTAAAAATTTACACCACGCCACACCTCCAGCGACCATAAAACAGGAACTTGCCAACTATGGTTACGAGGCAACCAACATCGTAAATGTTATATCAAGATTCAAAACACCGTTGCCAATGTTTTTCGTTGATTTGTCCAAAGCAACGTTCAATGAAAAAATTTTCGACATTGAATTCCTGTATTACACACACGTGAAGATCGAAGAGCCAAGGAAAAAAAGGATCATTCCGCAGTGCGTACGTTGTCAGCAGTATGGCCATACCAAGACGTACTGCAACCACCAGCCGAGGTGTGTAAGGTGTGGTATGGGTCACGAAAGCACTTCCTGTACAAAGAATCGAGAAACAGTCGCAAAATGTGCCAACTGCCAAGGACCACATCCTGCTAATTACAGAGGTTGCGAAACTCTGAAAGAGCTTAGGAAGACCCGCACAAGAAACTATACTCTGCAAAGGCCTCCTAGAGTTCAATCCCAACCACCAGAACTACACGAGTTCCCACCACTGCATCAGCCTCAATACCCTCATCCGATTCCCTCAGGACTAGAACAACAGCAGCAGAGACAGCAACGAAAACCAGCACCGGCAACAAACCAAGAACAAAGGACTAAAGGTATGAGTAGGGGCATTGCCCAAACGCTCCCTACTATTGAAACCTCCTCAGGTGATATCATACATTTGATTAGCGGTTTCAATAACCTCATACAGCCCCTCTTCAGTCTTCTACAACAGCTATCTCAGGCTACTCTCGCTCTTACCCAAAAATATGCCCCGTAATCAGACGACTGTGGGCTCCATGTCTATTATACTATGGAACGCAAACGGACTGAATCAACATAGAACCGAACTAGACATATACTTACACGAGAAACGCATTGACATTGCACTTATAACAGAAACACATCTGACACCACATTCTAAATTTTACATCCGTGGTTACAAAATCTACAGAACTGACCACCCAGATGGAACTTCACATGGAGGCACTGCCATAATTATCAAAACAACTCTAAAACATAATCCTTTACAATTACCCATAACACCAGAGATTCAAGCTACAGCCATTACACTATCAACACAACAACAAAACATTACTCTTGCTGCGGTTTATTGCCCTCCGAGGTATGTTCTGACACCCATGATGTTTAGTAATTTCTTTAAACGTCTTGGTAGATGCTTTATTGCAGGAGGCGACTACAACGCCAAAGATCAGTTCTGGGGATCCAGACTATCTACTCCAAGAGGAAGGAATCTTAGGTATGTTCTTGATGAGCTTTCATTAGACACAATATCACCTAATTCACCCACGTACTGGCCAACTTCTAGACGGAAAATACCAGACTTACTCGATTTTTTCATAACTAAAGGACTCCGAACAACACCTCACACTATAACAACGAGTTCAGATCTTTGCTCTGATCATTCCCTTTTGCATTTGGTATTGTTTGAAGAGCCTTGTGAAGCTACAAAAAAACTGTCCCTGATCAATGGCATAATGGATTGGGACAGGTACAGGAACCAATTGGACACTGCTCTCTCTGTTCCTCTATCCATTAAAAACGAAGAAGAACTTGAGGATGCCGTTGAATACTTCACACGAAATATCCAAGAAGCAGCATGGTCTTCATCAGTAGCAAAACCTCAAAAATATGAGTTCCTACCAATGTACCCACAATACATAAGGGACTTGATCAGAGCGAAGAGGAGAGCTCGCAAAATATGGCAGACTGACAGACTCCCATCAAATAAACGAACTTACAACAGACTTAATAATGAACTCAAGCGACAGATTGGAAAATTCAAACCAACAACCTATGACAACTACATCAGAAATCTCTCAACCGACGATGGAAGCTTGTGGAGACATACCAAAAACCTTATTAAGCATCGTGAAGTGTCAGCACCCCTTCGAAGACAAGATGATTCCTGGGCCGTGACGGACGGAGAAAAATCAGAACTCTTTGCCGAATATCTTTCTTCTGTTTTTGTACCACACACAGACTTCACTAACACTGTGCACGATAACAACTTACTAAACACTTTAGACATGCCCTTACAACTAACTTCACCTCCTATTTCATTCACACCTTCACAGATTGCTGAACAAATCAAAAAGTTGCCTAAAAGAAAAGCTCCTGGACATGACTTGATTAACGCTGAAGTGCTCCAACAAATGCCTAGAAAAGCTCTATTGCTTTTGACAACTATTTATAATGCAATACTGAGGACAACTAAATTTCCCCTACAGTGGAAATACTCACATATAATAATGATTCACAAGCCTAAAAAGGACAAAAACTCACCTTCCTCATACCGACCAATCAGCTTACTACCTATCTGTTCCAAAATTTTTGAAAGCTTACTGAACAAAAGACTTGTTGATATACTAACAAACACCCAAATAATACCTGACCATCAATTTGGATTTAGGGCACATCACTCAACTATACACCAACTACATAGAGTAACGGACTACATATCTACAGCACTAGAGCAGAAAGTATATGCAACTGGCGTATTTCTGGATGTTGCTCAAGCGTTTGACAGAGTTTGGCACCAGGGTCTTCTCTTTTAACTCAAGACAATACTCCCACCTACATATTATCTAATTCTACAATCCTTCCTTTCCGATAGATTTTTCTCGGTCCGACACGGGTCAGAACTATCTTCCATCAGGTCTATCTCAGCAGGAGTACCTCAAGGTTCAGTACTCGCTCCACTACTCTATATCACATACACCCATGACATACCTTGTAGTCCCAACATTTTAACAGCGACATATGCAGACGACACAGCAATTTTAGCAAGACACAAAAATCCAACATACGCCTCACAGACCCTACAACAGTATTTAACAAGATTACATGACTGGTTCAAAATTTGGAAAATCCGACTAAATCAAGACAAATCACAGCACATCACATTTACGCTTCGACATGAAACATGCCCTCCATTTTTCCTTGACGATACACAGATTCCACAGACAGACACCGTTCACTACCTTGGTCTGACATTTGACAGAAAAATGACGTGGGGCCCACATATAATCAAAAAACGAAAAACTTTAAATCAAAGATTAAGAATTCTGAGTTCACTTCTTTCAAAAAATTCAAAACTAAAACTTAGATAGAAATTGAACACATACAATTACTTACTAAAACCTATTTGGACTTACGCATCACAGATATTTGGAACTGCTAAAAAGACTCACTTAAACAAACTTCAAATCTTTCAAGCAAAAACATTCAGAACAATTACAAAAGCTCCTTGCTACGTTAGCAACATAACCTTACATACTGACCTCCATATGCCGACTGTTAACGAACACATACGTATTCATTACAAACGATTCCATGACAACTTACAAGGACATACTAATACACTTATAAATGACATGGCCACTACGAATATGCCCGGTAACGTCTGTAGGAGACTGAAGAGGAGCTGGATGAGGGACCTCCTAGCCTAATGTAGATATCACGCCGAGTGAGGTGCCGCTGGGCACTGATCCTCCTCATGCCTTTCATGACAATTCTATTAATCAATCGATCTCACATTCACTGGTTGTCATTAGCATTATGACAGGTGTGAATAAAACATTAAAGCTAAAAAAAAAAAAAAAAAAAAAAAAAGTTTCCTTTAAAGTACCTTTCATTTTTTATTTGAAATAATTAACTATTTCACATTAATCTTTGATATAAAAAATAGTTAAATATAAAATATGGAAGAATTAGATAATCAACTGAAGGATAAATAAGAGATCGTAAGGGAGTATAGTTGTAATGGAGGAACCAAACTTTGGTATTATTTAATATTTAATTGTACAGATTACAGCTACATAAAAATTAAAATTATATATATAAGGCTAATCAAACAAATAAAAATACCCTCAATGAAATATAAATAAACATAGCGTCTATAATATTTACTTTATATTTACAAAGGGGGAGTTGTCTAAAAATACTTATTTCTGCTAAGAAGGGGATGGTAAGTGAAAGTCGTGTGATGCGCGCACTAGATTTTTATGAATATAATCCGAGGTCAATATTAACGGGGAAAGCTCAAAACCGTACATTCTAATTAAATTTTACTTAAAGGCTTTCGCATTGGGGCTGTCGATATAATGTTTAAATATTATCAACACGATATTGTAATACAACTGAAAAAAGAAATTCCCAGTCCATTCCAAAAATATATTTCAGTTACAGAATGTAAGTATACTTTTGGGTATAATTTAAAAAAAAAAATCACCTTTGATCACTTTATAATTAATGAAACACACACACACACACACATACACACACACACACACACACACACACACACACACACACACACACACACACACACACACACACACACACACACACACACACACATATATATATATATAAACTGATACAATGTTGCATACCAAAAGTAGAGCATGTTTGAGTTGATGCCGGAACCAACAACTGCATACCTAACCAGAGCACCTTTATCTAATGGTTCTGGGGGATCTTTTTTATCCTGTAGAGTTAAAAAAAAACATAATGAAAAAATACATATGACTTTTAGCAAAATTAAGACAAATAATTATATTTTGTGAAGTCACTATTCTTATTCTAAGGTTTCAAAATGAAGTTATATATAGCCAATAGAAGCAATTGTTAATAAAATATCATAGTGTTAATACAATATAACAGTATATTAATAAATCTATTTAAAATCATGATTAAAACTATCTTTGTGTCACCAGTGGAACATTGACTATTATAGACACACATTTTGGACCATCATGAAATAAATAACTATTTATTATATGGTTTTTAAAAATATAAATGAATTTATTTATAAAATATTGAGAGCTACTTACAATGTACTTCCGCGTAACCACTTGCTGGCTGAATTCTGCTAGGACGCACATACTTCCATAAGTTACACTGTTTGCGATTATTGGATAGTTTTTGAAAGCATACTTGATTTTATTTATGACCACAGCCATCCTTAAAAACAAAACAAAAGATTATATTTTTATTTAACGTGAGTGATTTGTAGAATAATTAATTGGTTAACAAAATAAATAATTTATGACATGAACTATTATGACATGACATGAAGGTTAATCTACAATTTTATTTTTTAAGATCACTTACTACTTCTCAACATTCTTAAAATTTAAATTTTATTATGTGGTTACAACATGGCCAGTATTGGACTTCATTGGAAATCTTGTACCGACCAAAATAAAAAAAAATTAAAATGTTTTCATCCGCATTTTTTCTGTACGCGCCTTCAATGACGTAAACTCTAAATGATGTGCCTAATTTCCTGAAAGAGACGGTTATTTATTTTAATTTGATTTTTTACTTAGATAGGTTTTCCATTTTTCGTGATTATATTCTTCAAAATTTTATTTATAACCAAGCTCTGTCTTTCAATTACTCAGAAATTTGTTATTTATATTTGTTGCGATTTTATTATTACATTTGTCGTTATATTTTTCATAATTAAATAATCACCTTTTTCGGGTAGAGCCTGCATGATATTTTTTTCGGTACCTTAATTACTTAGTCCGGGGTACAGACCCCTTATTATAACATCCGCCTGAAACTTCATAAACGGTTTCATCTCATCGTAACCTACAACTATTTTATTTACGAAAACTTGAATAGACTGGAATTGAGGAGTTTCCAATCTGGAGAGGGGCAAACTTCGTCCATTTAATTAGGTACCAAAAACTCGTAAATACCCATTTGCTTTCAACTTGGATCGTAAGATAATTTGATCATAAAATAGAAAAAAAAGTGGCCTACAGAAATATTGGGCCGTTTGTCCTATATAACCCCGTTATTTTGAACATTTGGATGTGTAGGTCACGCCAAACGGATCAATATTTTTGAAGGCCACATTTTTTCTCCATTTTGTGATCGAATTATCTTACGACCCAAGTAGAAATCAAATGGGTATATGCAAGTTTTTAGTACCTAATTAAATGGACAAAATTTGCCTCCCTCCAGATTGGAAATGCCCCAATTCCAAGAGTTTTCGTAAATAAAACAGTTGTAGGTTTCGATGAGATGAAACTATTTACGAAGTTTCAGGCGGATGTTAATAATTCGATAAAAAGAAGTCTCTACCACGGACTTACTGTTTACATTTGTATTAGTAAAGAATTATAATCAAGAATATTTTCTGATTAATTTTCAAATATTCAGTTTTTTATGACTTAATACAATTATATATTCGTTTATAATAGCGCCGATATTATTGGCGTACTGATTAAATAGAACTTGCTTACTTGGATACTTGAAGATGACACTTTAACAGTTTCGAAAAGCTAATCATTTAAAAATAAATCAACAAATAGGTCATAATCTATCATCACTTATCGGACCAATATTAGAAAGTTGATTCATTATGTTCAAATCTCACACCACCGTATCACTGGAAATTAAAATGACTTCTAATTTTTAAACATATATACAGTCGTGTGAAAGTCTTCGAACGAACAAATTATTTATAAAAACGATAAATGTTTCAATTTCAAAGTGTTTTTATCATCTTAATTGAAAATTAGCTTAGCCTTGCAGGCAATGTAGATATATTATATATTTAAAATAGGATTATTTTGTATTTACACCAAGCCAAGGGACTAATTCGTTGTGTTGATGTTTTTTATTCTCTGAATAATGCTACTTTATTGTTTAAATTTCACAACTTTGTAATCTTTTTTCAGTCATAATTCTTTATTTTTAACGCCATTTTCTGAAATTAAATAAAAACAAAAATGAATTATGAAATTTGGAATGTTAAATTTAATTATCGAATAAAAGTGGAGAATTTCAATTTTAGAACAATTTTCACAGACAGAAAAAATATCTAACATCAAACTCACCCAATCCTTTCAATCTAAAGTCCTTCGAACAATGGTTGATGTCCCTTTCTATGTAACCAACAAAACTCTACACCATTACCTTAATATCCCATTTGCCCTAGACCTCATCCCGGAAAAATTCTCAAAATTTCATGAGAACCTTAAAAATCATCCAAATCCTCTTGCACAATTATTTTATAGCTCCACCCATCCCTAAAATCCTCCTCGAAGGTTGAAGCGGCAGTGGACCAGAGACCTGTTATGAATAAGCATATATTGGAGTTTTGGCAATATAGGATTCTCCACACAAGCTATGTATGTGTGATTATTGAACGACTTGGCTTGGAGTTCTCCTGAATTATTTAAATTTAAATATTTCTTTAGTTATTACTTTCGATTAAATAAAAAACCTGACCTACATAAATAAACACAAAACTTGGATATACTTTTCTATTTAAAACTGGCCTATTATTTATATGAACCTTTTTGACACCCTGTAAAACGGCTTTTGACGGTAACAATAAAGAATAAGGACTACAGAAGATACCAAAATAGTGAAATTTATACAATATGGTAGCAATCCATCTAAATCCAAAATTTTACGACTTATAACAAGAGCTCCCTGATACGTCAACAACAAAACTTTACATAACGACTTACGACAACTCATCTCAAACTTCACGTACACACAAACATTCTTATAAACGAAATGACCAGGATTGACATTCCCATCAGGAGGAGAATAAAAAGGAGCTGGATGAGGGATCTCCTCACATAAATCAAGGATGTAAATAATGTCCAGGAAGAGGTGCTGCTGGGTACTATCCTTCCACCTGCCTATCATGACAATCTTTATTTACCACAACAAATCTGCTGGTTGGCAATACCATGACAGGTGCGGAGAAATATTTGAAGAGAAAAAAAAAAATCTCGTTAGTTATCCTTTAAAATTATTCTATGCTACTTGCTAATTTCCTATGCGTTTATTTTGAAATATCAATGTTTAAAACCTTGTTATAAGATAAACAAGCTGTATCTTCACTATTTGGTATAATATAACAATATAAGCAGTATAGGAGTTCAATGGAATTCAATGATCATGAAGAGAAGAATAGTTGGGGTGGTCAGTCAAAAAAGAAGGCAAAAATAAATGATAATATTTATTTTTACATATGCCGACGTTTCGACCTGAACGTTTTTGCCTTCTTTTTTGACTGACCACCCCAACTATTCTTCTCTTCATTATCCACGACAGTTAACCATTTACCAATTATGAATTCAATGATCGAAATTTAATTTCATTCACTAATATCCCATTTTCTTTTAATTTTAATATGAATCACACAAAATATGTTTTTATTTGTCAGTTCAATTCATTAAGCAATGTATGTATAAATTTTAATATCAACAAAGATTGTATAAAGATCAACCACCGTTTTAATCATATATGTTATAATAATTATCGTTTTATTGATTTTATGTCTTTTATTGTAATTATATAATTATGTTTTTACATAATACTTCTTTTTACAATCTATATATTATATCATTCTAAATATTTGGCAATTAGCCATTCTTAAAAGAAGTCCGGCTGGAACATCTCCCTTACGTAAGAAGCATCCGTTGTTATGTAATCCAAGTTCCTCCAGTCATTCAAACACGGTAACCTCATTCATTATGTCGTCATTCTTAAAATTGATTAATGAAAAAAATATTTCATTCCTATTTATTTGATAAACGGTAAAAATATACTTAATTATTTAAATATATAAAATAATGGAACATTATAATTATAATTCATCAGATAAACGTATTTTTCTTCAAAATGTCTTGAAATTGACGGGATATCGAGTTATATACTGATTGTTGCTATTATTTAAAAAAAATATAATTATTATTAAATATATAGTTCACAAAGTCTGAGATTTCTCTATATTTATCAAAGACTCAAGTAAATATACAAAGAAAATACGACGCTATGTTAATATCAATAAAAAAAGAAGTAAGTAAGACTACATTGTGAAGGCATTTATAAAATAAGGATACTATTAAATTATACACATAAATACTTATTACCTAGACACAAGGATATATTTTAAAAAAATACATCATATTGCCTTACATGATGGTTTAAGATGAGTACATACGATCTTTCGTGCTATAAAGTTTTTACGATGTATTACAAGATAAGGATGTGCAGTATTAGATTACTTTGATTTTCACAACTTTTGTACTTGACAAAGGACCTACGAGAGGAGGGCTTTCGGGCTGAAGCCCCATCCCTCCCCCAAATGGTAAAATGTATCCATGTTATATGGAAAAAATAAAAAAAACTATCTCTTATTGTTCGTGTAATTACATTTATTAGGATTTCAAGAATCACTTGAACACCATTTCACATTGGTAGTTAGTATTTTTCTTTTTTTCCAAAGTAATTATCGTTACATATATATGAAAAGAAAAAGTTTCGGGCTGAAGCCTCCTCCTCCCTCAGCCAAAAAAAATTAAATCCTGGATCCGCTAGAGCTTTGAATAGAAGCAGAGGTAATTAATTATTTTCAAGATAACGTGGTGTCTATTTTTTTAGCGATAAGATATCCATGGTCGTATTTAGTGTCGTCGCACAGTGGAACGAATGACCAATCTATGTGGACAAAATTAATGGTCAAATTTTTCAAATCCAACGTAATTAGGTAAAGTAGTGATGTTTAATTAGAAATAATTAAAAAAATGAATATTCGACAGTAATATATTTAAACATTAAAAATTATTATGAAACACTGTGGTAACATTTTGACTAAGATAAATATATATATATATTTAGGGTAGAGGCGAGAAAAAGAGAAAAAAGAAATATATTAACATTAATTAATAAAAATAAATCCTACCAGACCTCGCACCGAAATTCTAAATTAATGAAAGTACCTTACAAGAAGAAAGTCGAAATAACCATTTGAAAATAAACGTATTATAAAGCAGCCAGTAATATGATGCCAAGTCAATGTTCTTAGTTAATCAGTTCTGGAGCCAGGTCAGCTGGAATTTCAAAAGTAGTTTTGATAAGATCGAGGAAGAGGACACAAGTCTTGAAAATCTGGCCCCAGTGTTTCAGTATATCTCACTTTTTCGGAAGAACGTTTATATTCATTTCTTGAATTAAAATAAAACTAAGGTTTTTTTTTTAGTAGGGCCTATCAAACAAATTATTTTTACTTGAGTAAAAAATCATACGATACACTGAGTTTACTCAAAATCGTTGGAGCCGTTTTTGAGAAAATTGTAAAAATTTTTGTAACCGTTGATATAAAGTATCACTTCTGGTTAGTCAATTTTTAGGAAAAAGTTGCTGTCACATCCAAATATATACCTATCTTAAATAGGTAACATCAGTTTCGTTCAACTTTTCGTTTTTGAGTTACACTGTTCACATACACAAAGACCAGTTGGTTAGTTAGACTCAGGAGGCCTCAAAACGTGTATTTCCGTTGAAAACTCAGATTTTCACGAACCCAATACTTTCCTTTTCTATATATTACATACATAGGTAAGTGAAAGTAAAATAAATGATTATTTATGACTATTTTGTGTTCTAATATAAATTTTATAGATGTAAGAGAAAAACTACATCGAAATTTTATTTGTAGTATTACTGGTAGTATTCTTTGGAGGAGAGGTAAAAATTAACATTTTAATAAATATTCGACCGGTAATTTTTTGTACCGCCATTCACAAAATATCGGTGTCTGTTCGGTAAAAAATAGAATTTAATATATATATATATATATACTTTTTTTTTCGGTTGGCGCTACAGACCATGAAGATCTTTGGCCACGAGATGTGGTGTCCTCACAGACGTATGTTCCTTGTGGAAGCATAGATAGCATGTACCTACATACATGACCCTCTGGTCACCCAACCTCCCGCTGCTACGAACAATGGTGTCCATGGTGCAGGCCATCCATAGCTCCATAGCCGATCCAATATGTCCAATCTGGAAGTGTCCTTCCCACCGACTCACTTGGGTACAAGGACAGTGACAAATCGGACTAGATCCATGGATTATGACTGCTCAGAGTCAGCAGGCGCACGAGACCTATATTTCTTTCCCGGGAACAGACCGTCCATAGCTCCATAGCCGATCCAATATGTCCAATCTGGAAGTGTCCTTCCCACCGACTCACTCGGGTTCAAGGACAGTGACAGATCGGTCTAGATCCATGGATTATGACTGCTCAGAGTCAGCAGGCGCACGAGACTTATATTTCTTTCCCCGGAACAGACCGTCCATGGACCGAAGATTAGGGGGCTACTAACATCCTGGCAAAACACATCCCGATTCCCGATTTAAGTACACGGAGTAAGGTCATAAGTCCTATGCCCGTCGGGGTGAGTCGTCTCCAGTAGCCTAACGGGCCTCACATACTCGAGGGGGGAGGGGCGGGGGAGAGACTCAGACACCATGGCTTTTCCTGGACGGTCACCCAAATCGGGCGGTCACCCATCCAAGTATTGACCAATCTCGACGTTGCTTAACATTTCTAATATATATTAACGTTGGTTTTAAAGAAATGAATAAAGTAGGGCTATTGGGATCTGATACGTGTTGTTATCATTGAAATTTAATTTATTTTGAATTAAAAGAACAAGAATAAATTATTATCTGTTATTTACAAATGGCGAATTTTCATCATTCGGTTATTGGAGATTGCGAAATAACGAATTTTCAACACGCGGACGAATATGTGTTAATTTTTTTAAAAATCAATTTCCAAGAGCCGGATCAGCTGACCTCGATCATTCTTCTTACCAGAGACTGGATTATGTGCAATAAAAAAGCAAAAATGTACAACAAAAAATATCCTGCCATTTACCAAATTTAGATTGGGAAAACATTTACATTTTTTTTCTTTTACACGAATCGGCCATTAAGGACCACCCGAATATCATTTCTTGTTCTTTTTAACACTATATTTTTTGTTTTATTGCATAAATTACTAACCTTTTTTAATCGTAAAATTGATTGGATTGGAACAGATGGAAATTGACTCAAGAAATCAAGAAGTCTATCCGCTTTCTTCATTTAATTGAAGAAGGTTTTTATTAGCGATTATTGAGGTACCGCGAGACTGAAAGGCATTCCAAGAGAAAGGGGCAAGGTCGTCCAAGGTCAACATCCTAGCGTGACGTGAATTTGTACAAATTCACGTTCTTCGAGATCGACATTCTACAAGAATTAGTCTGTATGATCTCCTAAAGTATCTCAGGAGACAAAAATTTCAGAGCGAACCGTCAGAAGACGACTTACCGAATAAAGATTGAGGTCCAATTCTCGAGTATTTGGACCTCGGACCATGGAGTTCGGCGCTGGAGGTTTGTCCAGAAAATCCTAAACTGGACTCAGGAAGACTGGAGTCGTGTATTATTCACCGACGAGATCAGATTCAGCCTAAGATCTCTAGATCAACGTTAAACAGAGTGGAGGAGGCGGGGAGAGAGGTATGCTCCACTTAATTTTTCCCCAATAGTTGCTTATGGAGGAGGTTCAGTGATGGTTTGAGGAAACATAAATTTAAATTCCATTACGGGGTTGGTTCTTGTGTGTCGAAGCTCCTTAATTGGTTTGAGGTACAAAGGGAGATTCTAGAGACACATATGATACCTTATAGGAGAGACATTATTTGAATGCTTAACAATGCCGATCTCATGTTGCTTCGCTGGTAAGAAATTACTTCCGGCAAGAAGAAATCAAACATGTCAAAGCACTCGAGACTTTCAACATTTGGCCGATTTGAGAAGGAGTTTATTGGAAGAGTGGAACAACACCCCAGAAGAAGAAATAAAAAACTTGGTCGGTGGAATGAAGAAAAGAAAACTGCCAATGATCAGAGCTAGTGGGGGAAACACTTACTGATTATATTCTATAATATATATGTATATATTTAAATTAAATTAAAAAATAAATAAATTCCTAAAAATCCATTTTTTTTTCTTTCGTTCTTGATTTATTTGCGCTCTTGATAAACTATCCCATCATATTAAAAAAATCATTTTAAATATGTCATTTTAGAGTGCTACCAATGGGTAGTTTCTCAACAAGCGTGTTTCATGTGATAATATTCCTCTGTACACATTTACTTGTATTCATACTAATACAGTTGTAAATATCATAATAAAAGTTTTAAAAAAAATATGTCATTTAAAATTCAGTAAATTTGAAAATTTTGAAGAGATTCTGTTATTTTATCCGGCATTGAAACATCATCCTTTCATTTATAATTACTTAACTATGGCTCTACGTACCAGAAAAAAAAAACTATATCAGCAAGATTAAACATTAAGCATGTAATATTTCTCAATAAATTATTTCTTTTAGCTGACTTCTTAAAATAAGAATTTTTTATTATTTGTATAATTTAGGTAAACAAGTCTATGAAGATACCAGTTTTTTTCACCTGCCTTTAATTTTTCTGGCGAATAATTATTATAGTAAAATAATTTATAAAAATAATATTTGTATTATTGTTGAAAAAATAACATTGGGACATATTAAAGAAATATATAAGGAGGCATTTCTAAATCAATCGGCCAGGAGAAAGATTTGTCGACTGATTTAGTTGACTCCATTGTCACCTTTGATAGTAAGTATGATTGAAAAATTGGGATGCTCTAGGTGAATTCTCCATTCGTTTTATAGCTACGAGTATGTTAAATAAAATTAATAACTCTTTAGCAACAGGGCTCTCAAAATTTGTAACAGAGCTATTACTTCAGTTATTTTTCATAATCTACTGGCAGGATTTACAATTGAGTCAAGAATCATATTTGTGATTCCTTTATGTTTGTGATACTTATTCGTTTAAACAAAATACTATTTTTTCAATTTCATAAATAGGACTTAATAAACTTCACACAACTTACACTTACCAGTCAACCCTACTTCCACTGATCTAGATGATATTAAAGACCAATTAATTTTATAGCGATGAGGATATTAATCAATATCTTTTTACATTACACATTCAGTTAGTAGTTCAGTAAAATCAGGAATTTATTTGGAATTAAACATGGTAAAGCAAGAGTTTTTAATCTTTGTACTTAGCCCCTAATATGAAAGAATTAAGTAAGCGCATAAATAGCTAATGGAACTAGCTAAGGAAATTTGTCTTTTTTGGCCAATGCCGACGTAATTATTACAGTTATAACTTCTATGTTTGACGTTTAGAATTTCTAGGACCTCCTTTTTCTATTTAACACTTTAAAATTGAAAAATATTCAGTTATTCAGGTATAATCTCCATTTTAAAAAAAGTAACATCTTTTGGCACTTGTAATAGACACCCCGAAATTCAATTTTTCTACTAATGGACATGGGGTCGGTACCAGTAATGAACATGCCTTAGAGAAATCCTAAAATCTTTGTTTAACTATAAAGATAAGATAAGATAAATGTTCAACCTACTCTTAGCAAAACTTGTAGTAGGAAGGTATGAAACACACTGATCTCAAGAGCACTATAGAAACAACAATTTGTATTTTAAAATTTTCTTTCGGGAACTTTATTTATACACATGTCAACAGAGGACATTGTTCTTCAATCTAGAAAGAACTGGAATCTTCAAATCAACAAGGAAGCTTATTATTTACATTTAAAGTCCAACCTGTCCATCACTGAGCCCCCTGTCCATAACTAGTGCGTTGGCCCTACTTTTGTGTCGATTTGTTTGGCGAGCTTTAATGACTCAATAACTATCCAATTTATCGAAAAAGTAATGATTATATTAAATGTAGAGCATTAAATTTTGCATTGAATGTTGATTTAAACATAAGAATTCGATTAAGAGATACATCCCTTAATAAACGTCGTTTATCATTTCAAAAGTCCTCTTTTAATGACTTTAACAATGAAAAACTATGCATTCATTCGAAGTAGGTTTCGTCTAGTTTACTATGAAGAAATTGTTAATTACTTAAATTGAATATTTGTAGACCTGCCTGTGCCTAACAATTAGGGTTGCCCAAAATCGGTCTTGGTCATACACTTAGCAAGACCAAGACCAAGACTTGAAAAAAAAAAACGTTTTTGTGAATAAAAATTAAGACAAAATAGTTACTAATACTTGACAATTTTAGTTACTATATGTAAAGAATTGGTATAACCAATATAATTTTGCATTTAACTCTTTTTCATTTAACCAATTTTTCATACGTGTTTAGTTATGTTTCCTCTATCTGAAAAATTACAGTAATATCTCTATAGTAATAGGCTAATAGATAACTGAAAGACTGGCTAGACTCTTGCACAAGACCGAGTGCACAAGACCAAGACTCGTCTTTGTCTCGTATTTGGGCAACAATACTTATTATACCCAGAAATAACTAAGAACATCGCCTTTTTATAATGAATTATATGTCCTTCTCAGAGATGAATTTGAAGTAAAATTCGATCAAGCAATCTTGACAGGGAATCTTCAAGTATGTTCTTTCTTCATTATACAATATTAATATCGAAAATAATATTTTGAAAATGTACAATTAATTAATATTTATCAATATTTGGACCAGAAATGTAATCTGTTATTTATAATAACGTTTTAAAAACATTATAAACTGATGAGCATCGTATCTATAAATGATCCACAGGACTCAGGTTCGGGAAACAAATATAGAAGGCGGTACCTGTCTTATTACCTGACAAGGCTGGAATTTTTTTTTTTTTTTTTTTTTTTTTTTGTGAACCATCTGACTGACGGACTCAACGATCTTGAAGGACCCAATTCATTCTATTCAACTTCGAGATTTGTCTTATTTCGAAGCAACATCTAGGATAATATAATTTAATTCAGATTAAATTTAAGAATAAAACGCATCGGTCTGAGCCTACATATTTCCTCAAATGATAAATTCCGATAATTTAAATTGCCCAGAAATTAAATGATGTAATTTAACTCAAATTTCCTATAGAACACATTGAGCTAAATTGTGCTAATTGAACTAAAAGCTAAAGTATCAAGTTTTAAAAGTTTCAATATCAAGATAGGAAAGTTTATATATTGGTCACACGCACGAATGCAGACAAGAGGAAACGAAAAGAAAGATAAAATAAAAAGGAAGAAGAAACGACAAAAGAAAGGAAACAAACAAAATAGATTACAAATTAATGAGAATATATTTTACGATACTTTTAATAATAAATCATATATTTAATAATTGCTTCTGTAAATATTAATATGAAATCTACAATTATACCTACTGATAAAAAAATATAAAATGTTATAAGATTATAAAACATAAGACTATTTAAATTACTATGTTTTGTAATCACTTGAAAAAACAAAACAAAAATTTTACCTATTAATTAATTGTACATAAATATTTGTTTTATTTTTAAGATACACATAATGTTTTGACAGTAATAAAACTTTCTATCATTAAAAACCTTATTCATTCAAATTTTACTTTCATTCTTTATTCTTTTATTTATATTTCATAAAATATTCGTTATGCGAAAAAAAAATTAACAAAAATAGAAAAATGAATTTTTAGTGCCGGTTTTTCTGAATGAAGGTTATATGTTCGCCCCGGAGGTTAAAGAAACCATGTCTATTTTTTAATTAAAAACAAATTTTAACAGCTCAAAGTTATGTAAAATCGGCTATCTAAGCAAATACAAAAATGTGTCATGATCTCCTTTTCCTCCGGAGTACAGATTATGTAACTTCTTCTCCTTCTCTCACTATCTCCTGTGTGCTGCAAAGCTATGAGTAGCTGTCTCTGACCATCTTGTCCAACGGTCCCTGTCCTGTGCAAGCCGTCTCATGGCCGGCATGGTGCTTCCTCTCGCTGCGCCAATTCTCTCTATCAAGTCTGCATACATAAGCCTTTACACGGTGGGCCAGACCCCCTTACCGTGCACCCCCCCCCACATCCCTATAAATTGCATATGGTTTTGTTCCTTGTAACAATTTATTAAAAAAAAGCCAATGTTCCCACAAAAAAAAGTGAACGCACTGCCCCAAAATGGCGTCCAAAGATGGCGGATTGACGACTTTGACTTTAGTTAGTTTTTTGGTCACTGAGAATCAGCATTTGGCTTAATTTCCTCATAGTTGGTATTTTATTAAAGCTGAATAGTCATAGAATAATAAAACATGAAGAAATATAAAAAAATAATTGGCTTAGGCTATGAAAAACACCAGTGAAATCAACTTTTTTAACAAAAAAATTTTCAAGTTTCAAATCAAGCGTCGTTTGTAATTAAACGGTCTACAATAACGCAAAACGTGCTGAAATAAACCATCTGGAGAATATATTTCTCTTTCTAAAACGCTGATTACTTTTTAAAATATTTGAAGCAGTTCCGTAGAAAATACACTTATGCGGCAGAAAAGCGGTACTGGCATTTAGCAATATCTTGATTTTTTTTTTTATTTAACGTTATGCAATTTAACTCTGTGTTTTGTATATTTACTGAATCTTAGAGGTAATTAAAATTTTTATATACTTCTCAGGAAATGAGCCATATTAATACCTGTTTTATAAACTAAAATGATATATACCTAATATGAACTATATATAATGAATAGCTGGCGGGTTGTTTAGTAAAACTCATATATCACTAATTAAAAAATTAATTTTTATTTCCTTTATTTTGTGCGGAAGTTGGACTATTTCATAAACAAATAGGAAATTTTAATATTGAATGAATTATTCTCTCTGCACAAAGAAAGATAGAAAGGGTGAAGCTATAAGTTCTTCTATAAACCAGAACTGATTGTTTGTTTTTGGTCTCAAAATGAGGAAAAACGCGAAATAGAACCAGAAAATTGGAAAAATACATTAAGCGAACGAGAAAGGAAGTGCCAAAACCTCGGAAAAGATAAAAAGGACCAGTATCCATTATATAGCTAAATGAATCTATAGTAGACAGATGAACAGAATATTTCAAGATGCTGCTAAAAGGGGATCAATTGCAGTTTGGATGATATTAAGTGGACGATGTAGGTTTATTATAGTGAAAACCACTTTATTTTCGATTGCTACTGAAGGTGCGCACTGGGACTATCTACACTTTGAAGCAGGATATAGAGAGTTATATCGAAAAAGTTATCGCTCATAGCTCTCCTTCTATTTGATGCAATTGCTAGAGATTTTTGAAGGAATCTTATATTAGTCATAGCTCGTTATTGTTCAGAAATTTCGGAATTTGTACCACATAAATAACCACCATAATAAACCTACATCGTCCACTTAATATCATCCAAACTGCAATTGATCCCGTTTTAGCAGCATCTTGAAATATTCTGTTCATCTGTCTACTATAGATTCATTTAGCTATATAATGGATACTGGTCCTTTTTATCTTTTCCGAGGTTTTGGCACTTCCTTTCTCGTTCGCTTAATGTATTTTTCCAATTTTCTGGTTCAATTTCGCGTTTTTCCTCATTTTGAGACCAAAAACAAACAATCAGTTCTGGTTTATAGAAGAACTTATAGCGTCACCCTTTCTATCTTTCTTTGTGCAGAGAGAATAATTCATTCAATATTAAAATTTCCTATTTGTTTATGATATAGTCCAACTTCCGCACAAAATAAAGGAAATAAAAATTAATTTTTTAATTAGTGATATATGAGTTTTACTAAACAACCCGCCAGCTATTCATTATATATAGTTCAGATTAGGTATATATTATTTTAGTTTATAAAACAGGTATTAATATGACTCATTTCCTGGGAAGTATATAAAAATTTTAATTACCTCTAAGATTCAGTAAATATACAAAACACAGTGTTAAATTGCAAACGTTAAATAAAAAAAAAATCAAGATATTTAGCAAAGTATTTTTTAATTAAGTTTTATTATTATAATTATATCATTTTTACAATTGAGGTCTTCTTAAACGACCTACGTATAGAATAAAGGAGGTTAAATTTAAAAAAAATAATAATAATTTTTTTTTTAATTTTAATTTTTTTTTTTACAGTTAAATTATTGCATTAATATTTGTTCGTTAATAAAACCAATATAATGTACCAAAAATGTTATTATATCACTGTAACTAAGCCATTTATGGGCACTGAATGGTGTGGTAGAGGCCTGTAGGCACCCACGCCAGTACCGCTTTTCTGCCGCATAAGTGTATTTTCTACGGAACTGCTTCAAATATTTTAAAAAGTAATCAGCGTTTTAGAAAGAGAAATATATTCTCCAGATGGTTTATTTCAGCACGTTTTGCGTTATTGTAGACCGTTTAATTACAAACGACGCTTGATTTGTAACTTGAAAATTTTTTTGTTAAAAAAGTTGACTTTACTGGTGTTTTTCATAGCCTAAGCCAATTATTTTTTTATATTTCTTCATGTTTTATTATTCTATGACTATTCAGCTTTAATAAAATACCAACTATGAGGAAATTAAGCCAAATGCTGATTCTCAGTGACCAAAAAACTAACTAAAGTCAAAGTCGTCAATCCGCCATCTTTGGACGCCATTTTGGGGCAGTGCGTTCACTTTTTTTTGTGGGAACATTGGCTTTTTTTTAATAAATTGTTACAAGGAACACAACGATATGCAATTTATAGGGATGTGGGGGGGGGGTGCACGGTAAGGGGGTCTGGCCCACAGACTACTTGGCCTGCCTTGAGGTCGCCTTCCTCCCGGTCTTGTCAGAATCTTCATCTCCCATTCTGTTAACCTGCCCGTACCACTTCAACTGCCTTTCTTCAATCTCATTCTATCTTGGCTGGTTTTTCCTAAGATTTTCCGTAAGAATCTCATTTCTGCAGATATAACCTTGCTGGTATGGCGGTACAAGAGTGCCAGCCAGCTCTCCGATCCGTATAGCAGCACTGGAAGAAAAACTGATTTGAATAGCAGAATCTTCGCTTTCCTGCTCAACTTCTGCTTTCCAATGAGTGTCATGGATATTTTGTAGTATATTCCATTGGTCTTTTGGACTCTATCCATGAACTTCTGGCCTATTCTTCCATCCCTATCAATCATTATTCCCAGGTAGCAGTAGGTATCGGTTTGCTCAGTTGATTAGGTAACTAAGAAACAAATTAGAATAGCTCAAAGTTCTGGCACATTGGCTCCCTTCAACAAATACAAAAATGGACATGGTTTTCTTTGCTTTAGGTGTACAAATATATAAAAAACGTCTTCCAAGTAAGGTCAGTATAGCTTCCTCGACGTTTTCATTGGCTAAAAAAGATCTATATTACAAGGTCTAAAATTTTTCGTATGACAATAAAATTGGATATGATATTCACGGATTTTGTTAATCAGCGAATAATAGCATGCCAAAGAGGTCTGTATTTGCAGATTGCATATTTGGTGATTCTTGATTAAAAAATAATAGGTATGTTTTTGGAATAGATATGATGAAATAATAGTTATGTTTTCACACGTAAAATGATGAAACAAAAAATCCATAGGAAAAATTCAACTTTATGTTTGTTGGGAGTTACCGAGACCAATACTTTTCTCCAGTCAAAACAAAATTGATTAAGCTGGAATATAAAAATATGCGCAAAATTCGCACAACTTTTATATTTAAGGACGAAATTGAGACCAAGAAGATCTGGTTGAAGTTCAATAGAAATAAACACAATCACAAATAAGATTTTTTTTTTACAAACTTAGAATAAAAATTAATTTAAATTTACAGAAAATTACACAAAATCTAAGTATCGGCAGTAAGTTTCATGCCAGTAACATTTGGAATTGACCATACAATACAGTATAAATTAATATTTTGAATAAAACCTAAAATTTTATAACACCATACAGATATAAATAACTTAACTCCCACTCCATATGATCAATGCCTTCCACATTTCACAGCCATTATATTTTAAACTCTTATTTATGTTAATTTTAATTATTGAATGGATTTCAATGAAATTGAATGTAATTTCTATATTATTCTCCAAATTTCCTCCAAGATTGGGTCAAATCGAACGAGCAATTTTCGGACTCTAGGCGTGTCAAATAATACAATTCTTGATCTGAAAGCGAAAGTATTTTTTAGAAGTAGTGGTTTTAATTTCATTAAATTCGTACATACTTGATTATCTGTTGACCAATTCCTAACTTCCCTCCAAATTTGAACCAAATCGAACGCGCGGTTTTAGAGATTTAGACGTATCAAGGAAAACAGGTTTGCGCATTTATAAGAAAAAGTAGAGGACAGATTTCCATGAAATTAATATTGCGTTATTTTTTAATTAATACCTACCTTTTTTTTCTGATTTTCAGGCCAAATCTAACGAGCTGTTTCTGAAATATTACCATATCTAAAAAAAAATACGTTTTCGGGTGCGTAAGTGGAAACGCTGGATGGAATTTAGTAAAATTGATATGGGACCATTTAGACACCAACCCGCACAATTGCTGAACATTTCAGGAAAAATAGATAAATGGTAGTAGGTGATATACGCGTTATATCGATTTGACTACAAACAGATAGACACACGTCGGACCAACTTTGGTCCTTGATGTCTAAAACGTAAAACGAGAGTGGAGATTTTCGATTCTGAGCACAAACATTTTTTTAACCTCTCGCTCGAACACAATGCTTCCCTACCTTGGGTAGTGAGGAAGCAATAAAACAAAATAATGGAAGCCTGTTAAATGTTTAAAAAAACAAATATGCAAGGACCAACGGAACCGTATCACTTACTCAAGTTTCGAAGTTTCAGGAAGTATGGTATAGCAATCAATCAAAGGAGAAGTTTTAGAGATCTCACATAATCCAGGCAACACATTTTAAGTTGCCCTTACTAAACTTTAACAATAAGTAGGTGCTTTGTTATGTTCCTTGTCAATATTGTAGCAATTGGTTAAGATTTATGTGCTCAAAGAGTTACTTGAAAATATCTTCTAGGAATAGTGACAAAATAAATATCAATATATGATCATAAAGTATAATATAAATGGACTTAGATAGTTTTTTCTGTATAAAATTAATTATGTGCTAATTATTGTTTTCAGTTGAACCAACATGACATTTTGTTGTGTAATTGTCTTTTCAAATATTTTGGACCGCAGTTTAAAATTCCGTATTTTCGATTTTTCTACAATATATTAAGCCGAAACAAGTGAAATTCATTTTAAAATATAATAGATACTCACATTCTACGGAAAAAAAGAATTGCGTTTTGAACTTATTGAATAAATCGTGAAGTCTCATTAGCCCTTTTCACGAAGAGGTCTTAATGAAGTTTGTATTTATTCGGTCATTAATTTTATATGAAATATTTTGTGTAGTCTGTTGATCACAATTTCGTTTGTCATCGTTTCAAATTTAAGTGAACAAATTAAATCATTAATCAGATATCGAAAATATGAATAGTTTAAAAAATGTTTTAGCATCAATTTTAGAAGAAAAAGAGGTATTTGACATTTTTGAAACAATGAATACAGTTTAATTTCGCTTCTTAGAACACATCCAATGCTCATCAATTCATACCCCTATCAAAAGTAATCGAAAATCGTAAATTAGTCCTGGGACATGAGATATCCTTAGATTCAGCGATGATCAAAAAGAAGATGGCTGAGATTGATTTTCAATAATTTATATATTTTTTTAATTGTTTAGGTAATACTTTTGGAAAATAGAAAAAATTACAAATTAATTATCATTTTGGTGAGAGTTGTGTAGCTCAGAGAGTAAGGCACCGATTTCCAATGCTCAATGTCTCAGGTTTGAATCTGGCTGTAGCAGGTAATTATTTATTCTCTTACATTAGGCGTGGATCGACCATAGGATTAGGAGTAAGTAGTGTTGCCCAAAATTGATCTTGGTCTTGCACTTTGCAAGACCAATACAAAGACCGCCTAACTATTTAAAGACCAAGACCAATACTGCTAAAAATAAATCGATTTTTTTGAATAAAATTTAAGGCAAAATAGTTACTAATTCTTGGCAATTTTAGTTACTATATGTAAAGAATTGATATAACCAATATACTTTTCCATTTAAATCTTTTAATTTTTTATTCGGACATCGTTAGGTTTTTTCTGTCTAAAAAATTATATAATTATTTCTATAATAATAAGCTAATAGGTAACTGCAAGACTGTTCCGAGACTCTTGCGCAAGACCAAGAACACGACCAAGACTGAGTGCGCAAGACTAAGACTCGTCTTGGTCTCGCATACGGCAACATTAATTAGGAGACCCTTCTGGGGTACATTCATCAGCTATAAAGTGGGTACTCTTAATTAAATAATTAATTAAGAGGGAAGTGCAGCTGACCGTGATTTTGGCCCAATCATCTCCCTGCACAACCTTGTTGGCCTTCAAGGAGTACCTCCTTTACGGCAAGTACTGAACCAAAGACCCTTGTGATATCCCATGGCTTGTGATATCTCATTTTGGACCGAAGAAATTTCGAAAGAGCTAAATTAGAAGAAATAAAACAAAAAAATTACTGATCTATATTCGTAAACAAATTGGAACTGGAGCTGTGAAATAAAAATATTTGAGGAGTTTTCTTTATTTATTATTTATAAAGGTCTAAAATTACAATATTATTGATATGGTTTGGAAGAACAATAATTCAATTGCCCAACGGTTGCAGAAACGTTGAATTATGAGTAATGAAGTAGCTGTGAATCATTATTAAACGGTTTGAAAAAAAATTCTCCATAGAATCACGTTCAAAATTTATATTTTTTAAAATAATAAACAAATTCGCAGTAATGAGTATTAAAGGACACCAGAAATGAATCTGAATCAATTTTTTACGACAAAACATTTCTTGGCCTACGTTACTAAAAACGTTTTTATTAAATTATTTTTTGTAATTTATTATACATTTAATGAGCGTTATGTTTTTCATATTTTGTGCAACAAAAAAAAAATCTATTGATATATTATAAGTTAGAAATCCATAGAGAGAAAATGCTGAAAATAATCATATAAATATATATTATCATTTTATATATTGTTTCTCGACTCCAATAATGCGCATCGGACAAGTGTCAAATATTTTTTGACCTAGTATCATCAAAAAAGATTTCATTGAAATCAAGGTTTCCATATCCGTAATCTTCTCTTGTAAGTGAAAAATCTATTTAAATCATATCTGTGCTCCGGAGGTAATGGACACCATGTCCATTTTTTTATTAAATAATTTAGGTAACTTTTTTTTTTTTTCTTTATTGAGTATTATAACAATCTGTCTCTTGTGCAATAATGTACAAAAAAAATAAAATAAATAGAACAACATAATAATCAAAAGTATATACAATAGATGATAAAATAAAATAACCTAAAAAATAAGAAAATTAAAACTAAGAAAAAAAACAAACACATGCATACCTATATACAATCAGGCGAGGGAACTCCAGGAGAACCCTGAGCTACTCTCCCAACCGCGTCACTGGTACTAAAGCCAGCAGAGATTGGTCGAGAGCACTTTAGCCACATGTTTTAGGTAACTAAGAAACAAATATTAATAGCACAAACCAATGAGAAATTGGCTCCCCAAACAAATACAAAAATGGACATGACGTTCTTTACTTCCGGAATACAGACATGTGAGTAAGTAATGAATGGTAAGTGGTAAGGGTAAGTAAATAAAGAAAAATAATAAAAGACAATCTGTCACGTGTCATGAGATAAATATTGTTTGTTTATGTAATAATTCATCTAAAAATTCATTTATCTATGTTTGTCTACATACTCTGAATATTTATATCACAATAATAAATCTACACGTGGGAGATAAAATATTTTAACATTTTCAAAGTTTTACAGGAGAATAAAAAGAAGTTTCAGATTTCACACTATTATTTGTTGTCGATAGCGGCAAATCATTGAAATAAAAAAAAAAAATCATATTTTATTAACCATTTACTTAAGTAATGTGCAAATACTTTAGTAAAATCAAAATCAGAAAAAAATGGTTGTCGTTTAACTAAGAAATACAATAATAACACAACATGCTGGTACTGGTACTGCTGTTGTTGGGGAGAAACTAGTCTGGCAAGTTGGCCCTTTTTGCAACTTCTGACGGTTACTTTGAGATTCCACCACGTGCTAACCATAGTGGGAAAGCCAAGATTTATTTCACGGGGCGACAGAGAAATGAAAATTAACTGACCCGGATGGGAACCGAACCCACAATGTTCAGAACCGAACCGGCGGGTACTCTGGGACCCACGTCCCAACGTGCTCGGCCATTCAGTCCTTATTACACAACATAGTTCCTATACAAGGTGTTGTATGCTTTCGTAAATATTCAGAAAAAAAATAGGTAAAAGTGATTGATCCGAAACACTTATAATAATTTATGAAAGGTTTTTGTAAAATGGATTTTATATGGTTGATACGATCAAATTATTGCAGATCTGATAAGATATATTGAAGGACTCTTCTGTTAATTAACCATCAAAATATAAACACTTCAAATGTTCATGTTTAGATTTGACATAGATAACGATAAGGCTTTTGATATACTTGTCTTCGGTATTTACTTAGTCAAAATAACAGTTGTATTGTATGTAATGAATGTGTAAATAATTTGTATTCATGATTTGTTACATACGGAATTATTAGTTGAATCGTATTGAAAACTAGAGTGTCATGAATATTTTGACCATCGAATGAAATTAAAACTTCAGAGAAGTAATTTGATCTGAAAACTCTATCCCATGATAGACTAGGAGTTACCGACCATTCTATTTAACGAAAGAAATGCCTTCGGGAAAGAGGCATTACCACAATAAAAATTTTAATTAACCGAATCAAAAGCATTGAAAAGATAAAAAGTACTCAAGTTGGGAGCGGCATCCCGAAAAACAAAAAAAACCGAAGAGAAACCGACTATTTGAGTTTTTTTCTCATCCAACTAGGTGGCCTAATTTGATGACTGAAGCCTAAGTTTTCAAAACGCTACCGAGTACACCGTCAGTCAAGGTGAATTCTCCTTTAGGGAGATATTTTTGACATCATAACAAAATTTCAGCCGCATATTCTTCCGTGAAATGAACCATCAAATTTCCCATCTTTAATTTCAAATTTCACATAGACAGCAACGGCTTCCAACGACTGACCGATGTTGTATATTCAGATTAGGTTTATCTATAATTTAAAATGGTTAAGTTTAAGTTTAAGTTCTTCCGTTAAATGAAATGGTCGGTAGCTCCTGGCCTATAAATAATTCCGTAAATAAGCCGTATTGAAAACTAGAGAGTCATGAATAGTTTGACCATCGAAAGAAATTAATACGTCAGAGAAGTAATTTGATCAGGAAACACTACCCAGTAGTAGTTACGGAAGGATAATGATTCTCTTTCTCGTTACAAACTTGAACAGTTTTAGCTTCCAATGTACTGAAAAAATCAATAGCATTTTTAACAGTTATATAATAGAATAGTTCATGAAACATGTTTTAACGATCATCATAAAAGAAAAGAAATAATTATACGTGTTTTTATTTATTCCAGCAACTATTCTACTAGATTATAAAATACTTTAATAAGAAAAAAATATTTTAAACACGAAAGAAGTGACATAATTGAAAGGAGTTCTAAGTGAGAAGAAGGCAGATAGATTCAATTTCAAAGGAACAATTCGATAGATTAAGAAAAGACATTAGATACATCTGTCTTCATTATTTAAATAGTCCTCAAAACAGTTGTATGTAATGAATATATAAACAATTTGTCATATATATTTGTCAAATGATACAATTACTAGTAGTAAATTCATAAAATCATAAAACTTACTAGCGGTGGAAGGGGTCAAATCAAACGAATTCAAATCCAGAGAAACAATTCAATTGATTAAGAAAAGGCATTAGATAAATTTGTCTGCATTATTTATATAGTCCTAAATTAGTTTTATGTAATGAATAGGTAAATAATTTTTCGTACATATATATTTGTCAAATCATAGAATTACTAAAGCTAAACCGTATTGAAAACTAGAAAGCCATGAATATTTTTACCGTCGACAGTAATTGGAAAATAAAGATGAAAGAAATGGGAATAATTAAGAAGTAATTTGATAAGGAAATACTATCCCAAGAACAATGGCTCTCTTTCTCGAGATAAACTTAAACTGTTTCAGCTATTGATGAATTGAATTGTATTGAAAAATTCAAAAGGATTTTAACAGTTATGTAATAGAATACAATAAAATCTGTTTTAATGATTCTCGTGGTTGAAAAAAAACCATTACCAGTGTACTTAGTTATTCATCAAACAGCCCACTACATTACAATATACGATAAAAAGAGAAAAAAACAAAGACAATTATAAACATGACGGAAGTGACACAATAGGAAAGGGGTCCTAAGTGGACTCGATGAGGGCAAATAGATTCAATTCTACAGGATCAATTCGGACATTTCGAGCTGTTAGAATTTAAAATTTTAAACACAGATTTGATATTTATAAACGGTAGGCTAACCATGTTTGAATGAATGTATTCAAGTTCTATTTGAGAACTTTATTTTTTTCTGAAGTACTGTCTAAAATTAACATAATTTTTAAATGATTTATACATTACATTAAATATGCATACACTTAGTGGGGAATATATACAGTTAGGGAATCGAAATATACGAGTATACGTACTGACCTGGTTCGTGCGACGCTAACACCACCGACTCCCTGTGCCGACTGAAACGATAGACGCACTGCTCCGAAACAGTTGAACGTCAAGGCTATCTTCCCCCTGCTTTGTATTCCTGATAACGCACTCTTGCTTATCTCGAAAGGCTGGCGGTTAAAGTTTTATTAGATATTAATTAATATTGTATTAATCCAGGCTTGCAAGACTGTCGGATAATTAGATACGCAAATATTGTCAAATTTAAATTAATCATTTGGTTTGTGACTGGCTGGGCTCTAGTTTTAAATGTACCAAATGCTAAGTGTATTTAGTATGCAATTGATTACAGGTACAAGTATGTGAAAAATTAATTTTAATCTATAAATAAAGCTAACTGATACTGTAGTGAAAAACGTTTTTTACATTCTATATTTACATGAACACTTTTCATTGAGCATTTGATTACGTATTTTCGGTATCGACACAATTTCTACAGCCTTCAGTGTAACTTACAGCTTTTTCACATCACTATTTGCTGGGTTTTAAGTTAAAAGTTTTTACAAAATGCCATGGAGAAGAAATGAAACATCGTAGATTTCATTTTGTGGGATCAGAATATATGCCAGGTCAAGATTGACCAAAAAAGCTCCAAGCTCCATTTTCCGAAGAAAATATCCTTACAGGCTTTTGCTGTGTGGCTGTCGGTAGCCAGTTAAAATTTATTTGCCGTCAATTGGAGGAACACTTTATCACTTTTTGTTTATAAAAATTGTTGCCTCAAGAATCAATTTAACCCCGTAGCCAGTGGCTAAAAACAGTAATCATCGTAGGCAAAGGTTTCATTGTAAATTACGAAAATCTTATTCTAAGTAAAATAGATCTTGGCTACTATTCCAGAGCCGCTACTTTCATAATTGGCGGCTGATTTGAAGAACGTTAGACCATTTGATCAAAACGGGAAATATACTGCTAAAAAGAGCGGGACAGGTTTTTGTTTTTTAAATTTGTACACATAAGTTCATACAGATAAAAATCGAAAATATTAATACGGACCTCCCAGAAAAAAATTTTTACAACCAAAAAAATTGTATTATTTTATTTTTTCAACCATAACTCCTGATTGATGCTTCGAAGTGAACAACCTAGTCTTTTACAAAATAAAAAACGCTAAATTTTGCGTTGAATGAGTGTATACATTTTAAAATTTGATTGTGTATTATGGAAGAAAACAACATTTTTAGTGTAAAAGAATTACACCTCTATTGTTCTTGCAGGACCAGTGGCTTGGCCTGTACGCCCTTCAGACCTGACACCACTGGATTTTTTTGTTTGGGGTGACATTAAACAAAAGGCATTATACAAGGTGACATTATACAAGTCCGGCTAATTGCCTTAATTCTTTATGAAGAAGGATAATTGAATCTTGCGAAGCCTGTTTCAATGTTTAAGGAAATCACTTTTAATATGAATGTTAATAACCGGAACGTGTGTAATTTTTTAGTTATTTGGAGATAAAGTTTTTTTTTTTCATAACTTGTTTGCCTAAATTTTCGGGATGATTGGACTGTTTTGCCCGCCTGAAGGAGAAGGAACCCTTCGAAATTGGTGGCTCAATCTTCAGATTTGGTGAAGAATTGACGATGATATGGCTTGCCGATCAAAAACACCATCGATAATTAATATAAACTCCTCCTCTCTCGATCATTGAGACCTCAAGTCGACGAAATGAGACATGTATTCAATGGCAGTACTACAATTAAAGTAAGGTTGCGTGGTTGTGCGAACCCTATGCCTTGCGTTATCTTGAAAATAGTACGTTTTTGGACTTGAAAACACAGGATCCGATAGTTCCGAGGGACTATCCGGGTGCTGTACACATCAAAATCTTCAAGGTCCAATATGTCCCGTATATTTGGTATAGAGCTTATATTTGGTACACAACCGATTTCGAGCCTTACTGTAATAATATATGTGAGAATACATCTGGATTCAACTATACGTCGTGTTATGATCTGCACCATTTTGCCAAAATGAAATTCCGTTATTTCCTCATGTCATTTATGCCCTTTTTTATTTTAGCATTTTGTTATGTTATTAAAAGAATGCGTAGACGCATAAAGACCGCGTTAAAAAGATGCAGGTTCGAAATCAAGAGAATTCAATATTGTAAACGAGGATTTTACTTTTGAGGGTTTTTTTTTTTAAATTTATAATTAATAAAAAGGTAGAAGGTACTTCTAGGTAGTTTTTCCTAATAGAAAAATATCCTTTTCATCCAACTTCGAAGAGGTCCATGTCATGACGCGCAGGTAAGCACTGGTTTGATCAGTCTTTTGAAATTTTTTTTTAGCTCTAGATATTGATCTACCGCTAAGGTCCTGACGCAATCCAAGATAGTACCTGTTGGCTGTTGCTATTCGATTAATTGAATAAATATTTCTATTGTTGTCTCAGCCGAAATATCATAACCCGCATTAACTTGTGACCCCTGGTATACAATTGATCAAATCTTTTTACTGAATAAGGAATAACACAGACAAAATCTCCATTAAATTTTAGCTTGAATCATTTATTTATCATATCAGAAATCATTTATTTGGTTTTACAAGAAATAACAGCAACATCTAGCATCCCCGAAGAAGTCTTGTTCGACTACAGATTTTGATCTTCCGCCAATGTTGATGTTACAGGCATATCCTCGGATTTATATCATTGATTCTCTGAGCTATTTCCAAACTAATGGTGAATCCGTTATCAGAGGTAGATCTCCTTAAACGGCGTAAGACACTCAAATATTGCTCATTATAGTGAAATATGATAGGCCGTGGTATAGACCCCATTTTATCGAATTATTAACATCCCTCTGAAACTTTGTAAACAGTTTCATCACATCGTAACCTACAATTATTTTATTTACGAAAATTCTTGGAATTGGGCTGTTTTCAATCTGGAGGGAGCAAACTTTGTCTATTTAATCAGGTACTAAAAACTCGTAAATACTCATTTCGTTTCTAGATGGATCTTAATATAAATTGATCGCAAAATCGAGAAAAAAGGTGGCCTTCAAAAATATAGAGCCGTTTGGAGTGATCTACAACCCCAAATTTTCAAAATAACGATATTTTATTGGACAAACGGCCCAATATTTTATGAGGTCACCCTTTTTATCAATTTTGTGATCAAGTAGAAAGCAAATGGATATTTACGAGATTTTAGTACCTAATTAAATAGACAAAGTTTGCTCCTCTCCAGATTGAAAATTCCCCAATCCCATGAGTTTTCGTAAATAAAATAATTGTAGGTTACGATGAGATGAAACTATTTTCAAAGTTTCTTGCATTTGTTAATAATTCGATAAAAAGGGGTCTGTACCACAGAATATAAATTGAGCTAAATTTATAGAGCAGGCGGACGATCAAAACTATAAGTAAAGGCCATTTTCTTCTTTTAAAAATCATGATTCTTACCAAAACATGGACACATGATCAAGAGTTATTTATACTGTGAATAAATTACCTATCGAAAATAAATAAGACAACTATTGTACAAATGATACCTAATGCTAGATATATTATGCTTTATTACGAGGTTATATTGGATAGGTTATAAATTAATTGGAATAGGAGATTTGATTTCTTGTTGTTTTGATATTTAGTTCCTAAAGAAAAAAAAAAGGTCTTATCAATATGTAGTAAGTATTTTTATTTATTTATTTTTAGTTGAGCTACAAAGGTTCCTGAGATAGAAAGATAAAAACAAGTTAATCGTGATGGAAAAAGATTCTTACGAGTATTTGTATTTTTAAAAAAGGATAGTAAATGGAACATTTTAAAAGGTCAAGAAAAAAGTGTCTCTCTAAAAACCTTAGTATGTATAAAAAAGTAAATAATATTTGTTTTGCAAACGTTACATAATTAAGTTTTTTTAAAGTCATATGAATTAATAGCTTAAATTTCTCACGAGTTCTGTTGGATTTATTTTGTAACGGTGAGAGGAGGCTGTTATTTCTCCTCACAAGCTCAAGTGTCGTTACGTAACCAAGCAAACCCACGTGGTCAACTTAATCTATAGTCTGAATCAACTCGGTGTTGGCTATCATTTTTTAAACCACTATTTATATTTTTCTTCATTTAACTTTTTATTAGCAAATTATTGTTTAGCATATTAGTAGAACATTAATATATTTATATCCACATTATCCTGAATAAGATTAAGAAGGCTGCTTTTGGCAAATTAATAAAGGAACAGAGTAGATTCAAATCAAGAAGATGCATTGACCAGGTTAACACCCTCAGAATTATTATATACACACACGACATCCCTAACAGCGCCAGAACTATTATAGCGACTTGCGCAGACGATACAGCTATTCTGACAAGGCATAAAAACCCAACACACGCCACACAGACTTTACAACATCATCTAACAAAACTAAACGACTGGTGCAAACTCTGGAAAATTCGACTCAACCAAGACAAATCACAACACATCACTTTTACTCTTCGACATGGAACATGCCCTCCTATTTACCTTGACAATGCCGAAATTCCTCAAACAGATAAAATACAATATCTTGGACTGACATTCGACAGAAGAATGACATGGGGTCCACATATCAACAAAAAAAGAAAAACATTAAACCTCAGACTACGACTGTTATACTCACTTCTCTCAAGACGCTCAAAATTAAACCTAAAACAAAAACTGAACACTTACAATTATCTATTTAAGCCCATATGGACCTACGCTTCACAAATTTACGGAACAGCCAAAACGACACACATACGAAAACTACAAACTTTTCAGTCTAAAACTTTCAGAACCATAACCAAAGCTCCATGGTACGTCACAAACATTACACTACATAAAGACCTTAAAATGCCAACAGTTAACGATCACATACGGACATACTACGAACGATTTCACAATAACTTACATGGACATACTAACACACAGTATGGCTACATTTAACATGCCCGAAAACACACTTACGAGGCTCAAAAGGAGCTGGATGAGGGATTTTCTCACTTAAAAATATGCTAAAATCAAGACAGGAAGGGATGCCGCTGGGTACTCCTCTCCATCACGCCGATCAAACCATTACCTGTACACTTACCGACAGCAGACCCACTAATTATCATTGCATATGACAGGTGTGGGTGAATAAATAAAGTTAATAAAAAAAAAAAAAAAAAAAGAATTAGAGTACAACAATTTTTGGAGTTCCAGGCGACTCTATATCTTACTTTTATAGATTTCGAAAAGGCTTTCAACAATGTGTCACGGAAGAAAATGTGGAAAACCATGAAGGAATTTGGAATAACGAAGAAAATCATAACTATTGTTAGAAAACTATATGAGTGTTCCTCTTGTCAAGTTATTCATTGTGGCAGAGTTTCAGAACCCTTTGATGTCAGGACTGGTGTTAGGGATATGTTCTCTCCCCTATCTTCTTCTTGATGGTACTCTACATCATTTTAAGCAGAGCTTTTCGTGGAGAACGAGGTCTTTAGTGGAGGCTGACTGAAAGATTCGAAGATCTGGACTAATGGATTACTTATGTTATTTCTCCCAAAGTTTCAGAGATATATAGGAGAAACTAAATGAACTCCAGAAGGATGCTCAAGGTGGCGACCTCAAAATAAATGCTACTAAAAGAGATGCGAATGAATAGTAGGTATCAAGAAAAAATTATTATAGAAGATCAAATAAAAGAAAGGGTTACTAAATTTTGCTATCTTAGGAGTATGCTAGGAGAATGGAGAATGCTAGGAGTATGGTCAGAATAGAGCGGCTGATGATGTTGGGAGTCGTATAGAGGAAACCCCAAAAAACATTTTCGCAGCTTTGGCCAGTGGAAATCTCAAGAAATCAGGAGGAGGTTCAAACTTCGCATCTTCAAACAAATGTCATGTCGGTTCTGCTATATGCTTGCAAGAGTTGGAAATTTAACAAACAGGTAACCAAGAGACTACAGACATTCGTTAATAAATATCTGCGGAATATATTGCGAGTATGGTGGCCTGAAACAACTTCTAATACCGAGTTCTGGTTGCGAACTAATCAAGTCCTGGAATGGAATTCACGAAGAAATGGAATTCATCAAGAAATGGAAATGAGTGGGGCATACGCTTAGAAATGAGCACAGCGGTATAACAGGGCAGAGTCTGGAGAGGAATCCTCAAGGCCATCGAAGATGCGGACGGCCTAGAGAAACGTAGAGCAGACCTGGTCTGGTGTCAAGGAGCTGGCTAAAGATTGAGATGCCTGGCAGAACTTTGTAAAGGCCTTAAGTCCCACCTAAGGAATACCAGGAAGTAATAGTAATAATTTAAAAAATATTAAATATTCGTTCGTTCAAAATCTTAAACCTCCGAATTCTTTATAGGGTGTTTTGGTATTTTGACATTGCTTATATATCTAATATTTTAAGATATCAGACCTGTGACAGGTGAAAACATGACTATAATTATTTGGGACATTGCAGAAAAACCATTATTATTTAATTATTAGTTGATTTTTTTCTTCAAAAAACAGAATTAAACAATACAATTTTAATAATCGATACACTATAATAAAAAAAAAATTAAATGTTTGAAGATACTTACAATACTTATCTAGATGGAACTCTCAAGTCTACACTTCACTTTCAAACCAACTCCTAACTTTTGATATTATCGCAGCCCCCGTTTCCAAGCCTCGAAGTTAAGAAAAAAAAATCGTTTCCACATCATTACTCTCTGTTAAATTTATGTATCTGTTGGGAGGTCTAAGAACACAAGTACCAAGTCTTACTGAATTCATCTTATATCTATAGGAAACCCCATGCAATTTCCAGCTGACCAGTTGTCTATTAGTGCAAAACTCATGGAATATATTCATTATGCAAAACTGCAACATTAAACTGCAATCAAAACGGTGTTAAGGTAATCCTATATAGTATCTGTCAATTATTCAACACTAGTCAATGTTGTTTGGAATAAAATTAAAAAGATAAAAAAAACACTAGATTCAACCACAACATTACTATCCGCTACAAAACTGTTCAACCACTACATTACTATCAATAGTAGAAAATAGTTTCATTACATATCACTCATCCAATGGCAACCGTAAAATTTTGGAAAAATGTTTCTTCACGTTAAATTGTCAAGAGGACGTGTTTTATCGAATAGAGGTTACGGTATTATATAAGCAAAATTTTAATGGATAGAAGAATTTTACATTGGTACAATCAATTTTCAATATTATGTTATTTCATTATAATTATTATATATATATATATATATATATATATATATATATATATATATATATATATATCATTTTTTTTGTATTATACCTTGTAGATCTTTTGTCGCCTTAACAAGCCTGCTCCATCTCTGCCAGTCTTGCGCTATTTCTTTACAGTTATCTGCACGTAGCTCAATTACGTCTTCCTTGGTTCTATCAATCCATCTGCTTTTTGGCTTTCCACGTGGTCTTTAGCCTTTTATTGAGATATTCATTGTAACGTAGAGGCCTAAAGATTGATTGTTAAGAGCTAAATGCCCCGCTCATCTTAACCTCCGTGCCTTCATATCATGGGGCATTGGTTTACCAGTTTCTGTAAGCAGCTCTTTATTGATCTTTCTTCTCCATATGTTAGTACTCTGATCCCAGATCGCTCCGGTTATCGTGCGAAGGATTTTTCTCTCAATTCTTTGAATAATTTTGTCTAGGGTGCTGGTAATTATCCAGGTCTTTAAGCCATATATTAGAACTGGCTTCATCATAGCATCATACAACCTTAATTTGAGATTTTTCTGAATTTTAATAACTTTGAAAGGGAGAAGAAAGCTCTATTTGTGCTAGTTATACGCTAGTCTATTTCTGACCCTTGATCATTCACTGAGGTTAATGTAGATCTGAGCGGGGGTCCCCATTTCCCCTAAAGGTTGATGGCGCATGAACCTTCACCCTTCCCTCTCCAAGATATTTCATTGTTCTCCTCTTCCTAAAAACATTAGAAGTAAAAGTTCCATAAATGATATACAATTACACTTGATGAGGTTTGTTCCATGTATTCTCTTTGTCGTCTTGATTGAAACTTTTCAATCCAAAAATTCATAATTCCGCCAAAACCTGACTCCTCAAAAATTCAAAATGTGCCCTCCTCAAAAATTGTGATGGCTCTACTTGCGCCATGAAACCCCCTTGTGGGGACCCCCTGGATACGAAGTGTTTGAATTTTTCTACTCTCAGGGATGATTTCCCTTCTATGCAGATCCTGTTATTTGGGTGGAGTTTTCAGATTATTATTATAAATTTGGTTTTGTCATTATTTACTTGTAGGCCGATTTGCTCTGTCTCTCTTATCAGAGTCTTGAGGAGTTTCTCAATGTCAATATATATGGCTAAAAAATGAATAAGGACATTGTTAGTAATATATAACTAATAATTTATTTTCTCTAGATTTTTTAATGTGAAATACATTTAAAATTTATATAAATAAGATTCTATTTGACTTCCTTGTTTGAATTTTGAAATTTTACAAAACGTGTTTTAAGAAACAAAATTAAAAGATTTTGTAAAATTTTGTGAGAGCTTTGTAAAATTTATTAATTGTGTAATATCCTCTATAATGCACTGCCTCTCTGCATCTATCGTGCATACTATTTGTAATGTTGTCACTAATTTATCAAGGAATTTCATATCATAAATATGGCAATACTGCTCTCGGTTGTCGAAGGTTAAGAAGCTGCAAATGGTGATCAAAAAGCCTATGCATTGCAATCCCACATTTGCTCAGTTAGATTGAGGTCTGGAGAAAATGCGGGAAGAGGCCGATGTGAAATGTTCAGATTTTCATAATATTAATGTACAACTTTTCGCCTAAGAGGTCGCTTCTTGTCGTCAACAAAATGGAAATCTATGTCATTATGGTCCTGGTTTAATGAAATGTACTTTATAATCTCTTGAACATAACGAACTACGATGAGACTTCTTTCTACAATATGGAGTAGAGTTCCTCCTTCTGAGTAGATGCCGGCTCAAACCATTACACTGCCAACTCTAGACTGCATTGAAGGAAGTACAAACTACAGCAGTTTGTTTACCCATCGCCTGTTCTGGGATAAGTCTTCGGCGCCTACGAACGCTATAAATACAGAAACGCGACTCGTCTGTAAACATAACAACATTCTAATATGTATTCTCATCTGGGCCAATAGATATTCCAATCTGCATCATCTGCGGCGTTGCGGGTGACAGTTTATAATAAAAGCTCAGCCAATGCATATAAAATTAATTTTGACTTATCAATCACTGATACATATTTATTTTAACATGTTACTTTCATTATTTTCATATGAATATGTTTGTCAAATGAATTTCATATACTTCAATAAGTTTAATGAAATTATAGCATTCTTCATCCAGTCTTGGATCTTGGATATAATTCCTAAGTCACTGACTATTCTTCATCAGGGTTTTGAAGGATTAAAGGTTGTATTTTATGTTCTTTGGCTCAACATAAATTCAACCAGTGAAAATATGGAACTCTATAGCTATCATGAAGTCAACGCTATTGAGGATTATGCAATGGTAGTTTAGGAGTTAGTTTGTCAACAACAGTTTTATGGGTGGCGGTCCAATCTTTTTCCTGCTTTCCCATTTTACACATGGATATATTTAACATTTGAGGTGATCTTTGCTCCAAACATATAGTTATTTCATCTAAAGTTATGTTGAAACATTTTGCTTTGAAATTTACACTGTTTTTCTTTTAAAAAATTAATAAGTAAGCCTTCTAATCTAAATGTGAAATACTGTGATCAAGATTTTACATTGAAGTTTCCATTTTCGTCCTTTGAAGTCTCCAATAGCCTGAAGACCAGTCACTAGTCATTTGTCCTTTCACATATCTAGACATCCTGGTAAATATTATCTGATATGCATTGATCTGCAATCTGCAAAATGGGTCGAATAAAATAAGCTCTGTGGTTTCATTGACTGCAACCAACTTCTGAAATTACATCTATCGTCCACTAAATCCAAGCCATCATTGAAATATAACTTTTATGTTTATCATTTATTTATAATTAATAACACAACAACAAATAAATAATGTTCAATAAGTCAAAGAAATTATAAAATTAATATAATAATTAGTTATAAAATTAATAAAATTCTTTAATAAAAAATTTAAGAAACACAAACAAATAAATAAGAAAAAAAATTGAAGATAACAAAAAAATAAAATGCCCCCAAGAGCTAGTTAACAAATTAAATTTAATAAAGGAATATATAGTATAATTACCCTATTAAATTGTTACTTATATCATTATATAATAAATACCTAAATTTAATCAATCCAATTGTACACCAAAGTATCATTATAAATTTAAGTTTTGCATAACTGAGGAGGAAATCCTATTTAGTGCATTTATCTCCTGTGCTATAGAAAATTCTTTTACAACTATTATGAATACCTTTTATTTAAAGTTTTTTTATTAAAGCATACATTTTTTATAAACAAATACAATTTTTCTTGTACAAAGTAGTTATAACATTTTCCAAAATATAATTTATTGTGAACAGTTATTAATTCATTTATAAATAATACAATAATTTTTTTTTTTTTAATCTGAGTAAGCTCAAACCAACTTTGCAAGATTTAGTTGAAAAGAAAAAGTTTCTTTGGTTATTTTTTATTCTTCATAAATCCACAAGGACAAGAAAGAATTTTATGTAATAACTGATTCCTCTTTTTGATCTGTGATGCATTTAATATCAGTGGGATTGCTCCTTTTTATAAAACAAAGAATGTTAGTCCAAATAAAGGAACAACAGCTGATATATGTAATTCTCATAACAGAAGGAACAAATAGAAAGTTGATCATTTGTGCAGGAAACCAAAACAACCATGCTTTCTGCAATGTAGGAATTATTTTTTCCTTCCATTCAGTGGTTATGTCTTCTCTTTGTTCTAGAATGCTCATACCTTAAACATAAATCATATTTACGATAATCAAAACAGACTTGTCCATCTTTATTTTAAAATTCTTCATCTGGCATAATTTATCATTACAATTATTTTAACTAAACTAATTTGATCAAACAGTTTTAGACCTATTATTCCAAATACTTGTATTCACTTAAGTTATTTATTGAAGAGTGTATACAATTGTATTTTAGGATTAGTTTCTTAACTAACTAACTAACTTAACTAACTTAATTAACACAGATCAATTGTGAAATAATAATTTAAGAATTTACACAAAAATATAAAGAGTATCATTGAAAATCAACAAATAAACCAACTAAAGTAAAATGCTTATCAATCCAGAATGGATAATTTATTAAGTTACACTATGTTTCATTTATTAACAACTTCATTTGGAGATGTTTTGATGTTTCAGGATTACATCCCACCCTCAGAAATATCTTATACTCTTGTTTCCAATGTTGTATGATAATTTTTTTTCACTATGTAAAAAATGCCGGGAGAAAGCTATTGCCTCCAATTTTCTAATTTGATACTAAAAAAAATTAAGTTTATGGGTTCAGAAAAATATTTCTGAGGATGAGGATACAATCTTGAAGCATCAAACTGCCGTTAAAGACTTAATGAAAGGTAATTTATGTTTTCTTAATTGTTAAAAAAATTAATACAGCCTTCCCAGCAAATTGAAAAAATCTACAATTAATGGTTAATTTAAGTTTAATGATACTCACTAATGAAGAAAGCACTAAGTAATGGTGGTGTAAGAACAAATTGATCTAAGACAATCTTTTTTACTAAAATTTTGAAAGAGCCTCCAACAAATCTTTTTTCCATCCATTTATACCTGGAAATTAAAATCTATCTCAATAGCTATTTAGTTGAAATAAAAAATTTGTTATATTGATTTTTTAAATTAAAGTAATATACCGTCGATATAAATGCTAACTAACGAATATAAAAATATTTTCAATCCTGCACTATAGCGATTATAATTGTAATTAAATATTTTTTTTTTTAAGAGTGGATATACAATTTTTAAACATTCATAAAACCACACATTAGTATGAAAATTAAAATATCCTCATTATTTGAGCTGAATTGGTAATGATATTATACTGCTGATTTTCAGATTCAATAGTTAGCGTTTGTATGAATGATATATTTAAAATAAATATAACATAATTACACACATAAATAAATTAGTAATGTAAAACATTTTTATATTATGTAACCTAGTAACTTACAAGACAATTAATTTAGTAAATTGAGCAATTCTTATAAAACTTCATTTTACCATTTTCCATTTACATATCCACTAGTACAATGTAATCTCTTTAACATCTTGAGTTAATAAGGTTTTTATATTTCTGAGATGATCTGGAGTTAATGTATGAAATATAAAAATTCTTTAAAAAACAAAAAAGTTGAAAAAATGTTTTTTCATTATATGAATCAAACTTATCATTCCAACTAAATTTTATACCCAAACAAATTTTTAAAAAAAGCTACGTAAATAAATATATCTATAAATGTAATAAATGTATTTGTCATTGGAAGGATAGAAAAACTGGAATAAATACTAAAATTTAATAATTTGCAGATAGCTTGGTACATAAAACTATTAGAACGATTTTGTTATGGGCAAGTTCCTAAACTCAAAGGTGGTTCTATAGAATGAATCCATCAATTGATTGAATCCAGAACTGAAGGACTGTGATTTATGCTGTGGTTACAAACAACCTGCTAGATTCTAGAAGAATGTTAACTTTTCTGGATGGTCAAGAAAAATATAAAAAAATGAATAATGCATTTAAGGCAATATATTAACTGAATTATTGCATTTAAAACTGAAATAAATATAGATATAAACTAAACCCAACATAAATACGTAAAGTTAATTAAGAAATAACAACATTAAGGTTAAATCCGGAAAGTTAATGGAACCGCTGGACTTATATAAATATAAATGAATTTAGGTTGTTTCATTTTGTGGAGCCTCCACGAAATAAAACTCAATCCTTCCCAGGCCAGATTCGAACCGGCATCGCTAGGCACGAGGATGCTAGAACGGGCAACACTCCAACACACTCGGTCATCAATACCTCAGGGACCTGCTGAACTATCAGTGATTTATTAGATGAATAAAGAATGCCCTGAATTCTATTTCTGGATCCATCGAGATTTTAGGAACAATCTGCTGAATTTTAAGTGCCCATCAACGAGCTCAGCACTGAGTTTAGGAACTTTTCCTATTTACTCTTTAATAATTATTTCTTGACGATTCTCAGTAAATAGGTTTATAATATTTCAGACCTGCTTGATGGAGGATTAACTTAAATATAGTCAACAAAATTATAATAACCATCATGTAAATCTAATTAAATTGATATATTTATAAATGTGGACATTCACATGATTCTCCCATCATAAGAACAATTTGAATAACACAATAAAGCTTTCTTTCAATTAGGAAATACAGTAAAACTTTATTTCATCAAATCTGTGTACAAACCAAAAGAAAAGAATATTTGAAGTGACACAAGATCCAACGATTGTACATCTAATTATAGTTCCTTTGTTGATAGGTTCTAGAGGTTGCTTACAATCCTGGAAAATAAGTAATTAAATTACATTAAGTTCATGTCATAATTCATCTAAATATCAAATTTATTAATGTGAAAACTTTGAGACAAGAGTGAATTGTACCAGTGAAATTAGGGTAAGGTAGCATCCCAATTTCTGGAACTGGAACTTACTAAAAATCTCTTTGTGATGATTTGTTGACTGAAATCTGAAAATCCCCACATTGATCCAAAGGTCACACTGTTTGCTATAAGTGGATGTCTTTTGAACAAAGTCTTGACTGATTTAATTATTTTCATCCTGTTATATAAAAACAATTAAAGATATGTTTTCATAAAATTACATCGTGAAGTTATTTCGATACATCAGTAATGAAAATGAATTGCATACAATATTCTTATGACACTAAGATAGTTTTACAAATCTGATGTATGAAATTGCTTACTGATTAATGTTATGCAAATGCTACTTACATAGTTAAATCTTTATTGGACAGATTGTGCAATATCATGGAGCTAGATAATGAACCTGAGGTACTCTGAAGGTCTACCAAATGAGGTCTACCTTGAAATTTGTTAGCCTTATACATACATCAGATCATTGCTGAAAGATAGATTAGAAAATATACAAATACATCTTTTGAAACTGATCTTTGAATTCCAAACTCAAATTTTAAAAATCGTTTCCTCATATTTTTTTAATAATGACTAATAAAATCAAAGCTAGGATGCTCATCCATCCAAGGTCGATGATGATGCATGCTCTCTTCCCAAAATATTTTATTACTCTCTCTCTCTTCATTCAACCGTACAACAATGTCATCGATTAGTAGATTACATTTACAATGCTTTAGAGTAAACAATTATTGTCTTGACTTCGGTGAAGCTTTTGATAAAGTTTGACAAGAAGAGTTGCTTTCAAAGATTAAACTCTCGCTTCCTTAGACTTACTATTCAATATTACATTCTTACTTGACAGATACTTTAAAGTATAAAAAGGCAACGAGTTACCCACAATAAGAAGTGTTAGGACAGAATTTCCCCAAAGCAGTTTACTGAGACCACTTTTTCAATATTTTCACAGCAGACTTATCAGTCAGGACCAGACTTTAACAACATTTGCTGACAATACTGCACTACTTACAACTCACAAAAACCCAATCATCCATCTCTTTACTTAAAGGACCATCTTGATTATATTTTTAATTATGCTATGAGGTGGAAAGTAAACATTAAAGAAACGAAAAGTGTATTAATTGTCTTTACAATAAATCATGTTATATGCCTACAAGTTTTCATTTTTAATGTTCCTATCCCTATATCAGAAGAAGTGCATTATTTAGGACTTTACCTGGACAAAAGGATGACATAGAGAACTCATACTACACAAAAAAAAAAAAAAAAAAACTGAACAAATGATTTGAACTATTATCTAGGTTACTTGACAGACGCTCCAAATCATCCTAAACTAACAAACATACTATCTACAATTTACATAAAAAGTCTTTATGTAGTTATGGGATAGGGCAATGAGGGTGCAGTGAAAAAGTCTAACATCCTCAAAATTTCAACTGTTCATTCAAAAGTTCATGAGATGCACCTTTCTATGTGAAAAATGACTTGTTACAAAAGAACATAGACATTCAAAAGGATTCAGATAATGTAACACAATACTACACTAGCGGATCCAGGATTTAATTTTTGGGGAGGGGGGCTTCAGCCCAAAAGCTTTTTTTTTCTTAAAAATAACGTTAATTACTTTGGAAAAAAAGAAAGAAAGTAACTACCTTTATGAAATGGTGTTTAAGTGATTCCTAAAGTCCTTTTAAATGTAATTACACGAACAATTATACTTTAAGAAATAATTTTTTAATATTTTTTTCATAAAAAATGGTTATACTTTACCATTTTTGGGGGGAGGGCTTCAGCCCCAAAGTTACCCCCGTAGATCCGCCCGTGCAATACTATAAAAACTTCCACCAGGGAATGACTTACATGAACCCATTTGGTCAAACACTTAATTTCACTACGAACTGGTACATCCCACCTTTTAAGACGAATACTTTTTAATATTATACCAACCTGGAAGAATACAGATTTCCTAAGTGCAAAATACTAATTTTAATAAAAAAAAAAATTATCATTAAAAAAGTCGATTGATATAAAATAACCTTGAAGACTTTTGTATCGATGTATGATAATCAATGATCAAAGGCAAAATCAATAAAATAATTATTAAAACTATAATACTTGTTTTTTCTCGGTTCCTATCGTCCATTGAAACGAATGATTGAATACGAACGATTCCAATATTCTTATATGTAGAATCACAAAAAAAAAAAAAGTGATTTAATAGGTAAACCACTGTCCCCACCCCTTTTTAGTATAGTTCGGCAGCGTCTGAACGCTACTTTGATGGTTATTTTTTAAACAGAGTTATCACAATAAACATAGAGAAAAATAGTTGACCTTAGTGTAAAGAGCGATTGGATACCTCAATATTTTATTTTATTCCCTATGTTGACTGTTGCATGTAGAGGAGTCTGATTCTAACATTAATAGTATAATTCGGCTTACTTTCAATAAAAAGGGGAATATCGCATCTTATAGCTTCAGCTTGTTGTAAAATTGGAAGTTGATCCATAGCGTCAAGTGATGCAGTTCAGCCAACAAAACTTTTTTTTCTTTGCTTTAATCTCTGAATGTCATTAATTAATTACCTTTAATGTGAGTTATATACATAATAAGAACACAAAATCGCCTATAAGATTACGAAATCAAAAGATTTTTGCCTAATAGACATATATACCTGAAGCGTTTTGCACACGTTTGAGTACGTTCTGAAGAGTTCAACTAGTGTTCTTAACGAATCCATGGAAGAAATTTAATCTCCGATGAATGGAATACATCACGATATTAAATCCTGATCATTAATAACTAAATTTAGGACATCATGAACCAGTAATCGACCCAAGATTTAATTTTTTGGTGGGACTTGGATTTTTTAAATTTGTTTTTATTGACGGTAATTACTCAAGAAGAAAAAGAAAGAAACTATATAAAATAACGTTACAATGACTCTTGAAGGCCTGTCAAAGATAAATAATAAATAAATGAATAACAAAAAAAACTTTGATTACAGTAACATTAATGATAACATAACTTTCAGAGATAAATTTTTATATATTTTTATTGACTCATACTTACACTTAGTAGATGATATATATATATATATATATATATATATACTAAATTATATTGTATATATATATATATAGATTGTAGTATTTAGCTAAGATTACTCACTGAAAAAAATATATAACAATGAAATATATATATATATATATATATATATATATATATATTAAACAGTAGAGTAGAACTTAAGTAGACAATGTGTGTAGAACGTTAAAATAATAAACATAATACATTTTTCAATAAATTTTGAACTGAACTAAGAATAAAAGCCTAGTTTAAATTTAGATTTATAAAAATCATTAAAATATCGCTAGTGTTTAGAAAATACTCTTATTTAGTTCATTATCTTAACACTCGAAAATTAATACTTCCAATTGTAAATTTAATTAAATTAACTGCTGAAGTGGTATTCTAAATTCCTTGATCATTGACAAATAGAAATAAAATAGCGATATTTCATGATTGCAATCCTATTAAGCTGCATTGATTCTGTCCAATGAAAGTTCGCGCATATCAGTATTGCCTTTCTGGAAGGAACTTGAACTGTTACGTAACAATGATTACATAAGAAATTCTTTATTTAAATTTTGCTACGAACCTAGGTCTTAGCAGAACTGAATGGGGTACAGCAGCCTCTACACGTTACGAACTGGAGGGATCTTATTCATGTTACATAACTGCAACAGAATGTTACCCCCTCCACCAATGTTCAAGCTATAATTTGGGACCTAACATGATTATCCACTAATTTAGGCGATTAAAAAGTATTTTATAATTTTTATTATATTTTTTTCAGGAATGGGGTTATTTATTCCTTGATACGAACAAAAAATTACAGTAATAGGTTATCTTTGTAAGCAATTCTGGTGTGTAATTTTAAATAAAGTATAACTGTTTAAAAATAGTGTTTTATCAGACGAATACTGATACATATAATATATACAATACATGCTTTATTCTTATTTTCGTGTTGAATATCGATAAAGTACTATATTTTGTGCATACAATATTACTTTTGATACCCCTTTTTTTAAATATTTATTTAGAAAAAAATATATATTTGGCATACAGATATAGTATAGGTTCAATATTGAAACAAATATAACTAATTTAAGGAGTAAAGTGGTTTCAAATCTTTTTTTAAGGAGGAATGAAGTTGAGATTTGTATTTCGTTCGGCGAAAAACCGTTAAATACGAATTTTCATACCAATCGAAAAATAAAAATTATTTGCTCAAAATTTTCGTCTAGTCTAAGCCTTAATTTTTTATTTTAAATCACAAAAGTTGTGATAACTTCGACAATAATTTGGGGGTCAATAATATACACAAAATGACACAAACCAGAATCCCAAAAATAAATTAGACTTGGAGATAAAAAATAAAAACGTTTGGGGAGTTTTCATTTATTTGTTTCTTATAAAGGCGAAAAATCTAAAAGTTGTCGATATAGTTTTGAAGAATAATAATTCAGCTTTCCAAAAGTTGTAATAACGTTGACTAAGAAGAAAAACCTGAGGAGTTGTGAATATTTTTGTAAACGGCATGAATAAAAATCCTACCATAGATTACTTCCAAAAATTTATATTTTTTGTTTTAAAGACAAACTAAGAGTTTTAGTGGACCCTAAAAACGAATCTGAATTGTTTTTTCTTGAAAAATTTTATTTGGCCTACTTTATTGGAAGTGTCCATGGGTTTTTGTAATTTATTATAGCTTATACTTCGTTTAATACAATTAGCAATATGTTTTTCTTATTTTACACAAAAACAAATCGATTGAAATATAATCTATACATATAAAAATGAATGTATGTCTGTCTGTCTGTTTGTCCTTTGTGCATTACTAAACCATTCATCCGATCGCCATGAAACTTTCGGAAGTTGTTCCGCATCTCTTGGGAAGGTTTCTGGCTTACTTCTGTCTTACGATAATTTTATACATGTAAAAAAAATAAAAATGTAAATGTTTTTCTGTTCAAAGCCACAAAAAAATGTGTAGCTATAAACTGTAGCGCCAAAACGGCTTTACCGATTTTAACGAAACTTGGCTAAAGTCTTCCCCTTGAAACCCTTTTAATTTATGTGTATTACATACTTTCCCGAAAACAGGCTGAAAAATGTTACGATGAATTCAATATTTTATTTGACGATAACTAAAAAAGTACAGAATTTTCGATTGATAATATCCACATTTATTTGAACAATTTCTGAATCGCAGACAAAATAAAAAAAAAATCATAGAGTTTTAAACATTTACTGCTTTCTCTTCAGAAAATGCCATATTGCTTCCTCACTACCGAAGGTAGGCAACCATTTTTTTATATTTTTTTTTTTATTGATTAATCGAAAATTTTATAATTACTACAGTAATTGAAATTATTATTATTGAAGTTATATGATTCTCCTTATGTTGGGTCAATACTATTATACGTTCTTTATATTAATTTTTCATTTTAGTTTTATAAGTTCAACTCAGACTGTTTATGAATGACGACGTGTTCACTCAGATGATTATGAATGTTCGATTTGAATCATGAGAAAAAAAAATCATTAGAATTAGTTTAAATTGAAGCCATTTTACAGACAAATTTGTTTCCCAACTTTTTAAAAATGACTGATGCCCTTTGCTATTAATCTACTCATATATGCTTTCTATTTTCATTTTCATTTTGCCAGGCTAAGCCACAGCAACGCATGGCCGGGTAAAGCTAGTATCTTATAAATCCATGCAGAGCAAAATTATAAAACAGTAACATAAACAAACAATACATTTTTTTTTCTTGACTTAGGGCGCATTGGGAAGAACCTTCGGACATGGGTCTAATATTGTTCGATCTAGTAACACAGAATCTAGTAACAGACATAGACAGTCATAGTATGCGAGTAGAGACAGACGTTTTAAGTTTTAAGATCGACCAATTTGTATAAACCCACAAATCCATTACAAAATAAATCATAATAACAAAGCCATTATGATATGGATAGAAAAGAATTGAGAACATGGCGAATCCGAGTTTTAAAATTAATTTTCCTATATTTTAGCTTGGGCCACACGGTGGCCATAAGTCTTAACCATAAACCTTCTCCTGAAATATACTTTAATAACATTAAGATTCCAACATCAGACGTAATTAGGTATTTAGATTTTTACCTGGACAAAAGACTTACTTGGAGGACACACATCAGACAAAAACGAATGGAATTAAACAGACGATACTGTCTTTTATCCAGATAACTTGACAGACGTTCAAAATTATCATTAACTAACAAACTGACCCTTTATAAAGTTTTACTTAAACCTATTTGGACTTACGGCATAGAACTGTGGGGTTCTGCTAAAACTTCTAACATTAAAAAAGTTCAGTCCTTTCAGTCAAAAGTGTTGCGAAGGATAGTTGACGCACCGTTTTATGTCGCAAATGATACACTACATAAAGACTTAAACGTACCTACAATTTTAGATACTGCAAAAGAGAAATACAGTAACTTTCACCAAAGACTGACGTACAACATGAATCCCCTGACAGAAAGAAATTCTTCATCGTACAAGAAACCCGTATAGCCCACTGTACGTAGGCGTTGGCCAAGAGACCTGCTGATCTGATTTATATTCCGGACGTCATGGGAAGCTGTGAAGCTGCCAAACAATTTTCTTATTGCAAAGAAATTTGCAGATTGCAAATTTAATTAATCAAATGTTCTACATTTTTGTTTCGTTAATAAATAAATAATATTTTAGCTCTTCCATTAACAATGAAATTATACATATGGTTTTATGATGTTTTGTTTTAGTTTTTCTTGTAGGTCTATCCTATATTAATTAATACACCTCTTAACAACCACCTACCGACACCTCTCTCCTGTTCTCCACCCAAAAAGGTGTTTTTTTTATACCCAAAAAAGTATTTATTTGGCTACGCCAATGTCAGTGTACAGTTGTATCATGTAATCTTAAACTAATACTTGTATGAAATATATATGTTTATCAGATTTAGTCTTTTGTAGCTTTATTGAAAAAAAAAATCTTAAATTCAATTAGTGTTAGAGACTTGAGAATAATTAATAAAATGTAATTACAAAGAAGTTGTGATATTCAATGAAACAAAGAATTGATCAAATTTGTTTAAAATGCTTATTACAAGATGTGGGCAAATATCTAAAAGGATTGTTATTTAAAGCACTAAAAGGGCTATATTAGTCTCTTCTTAAAATTTCTTCAATTTTCATTTTAATTAATTTTATTTAAAACAAAATACTTAATATAATACTGTCTGTTTGAATAGGAAGGATACAACGAAAATTGTCAATGATTCCTCTGTTTAAATAATTTATTCACCTTTAATATCGATAAATGAATTATAATAAATACCGTACATATACAAAAATATTCCTTCAATCACTTTCAATTATATTTGTATTTCAATCGTTGAAACCATAAGAGTGATAAGTCACTGAACGAACTCTTTCCTATAAAGGATTTTGTCAAAGGCTTATTGCAAACACCATTTCTTATTAAATACATTCTCAACAAGAAAATAAGTCTTTAACATTTGGAAACTGGAAAAAATGTAGACAATTTAAGAAGTAAAGATACTTGGCAGTGAAATAACTGTTTTGCTACTAATGTGTTAATCTTTTTACTCAAATGTCTACAGTAAAAGTTTTAATTTTGAGTGTATTTAGGAACATCTGTATTATGTTGAAAAAAAATGTGAACAGTTAACATCCAAAATAAACAGCCTTAAAAATACAAATTACCACTCACTATTAGAGAAAACAGTATGTCATATACCTACCCGTAACAAAGTATTTTCCTTAGTTCATATTCGGTACAGATCTCTAACAAAAGGAATAATAGATAAAAAGTTGGGACTTTGAAAAAAAATGTCTTTACTTAGATAGCCGATATCCATATTATAAATATAGGTATACATACATCCATTTTATAAATATAGGTAAATTAAAAAAAATATGAAAGAAATAAATGTGAATTTTATTCTGGGACATTTAGACCAATAAGAATAATTATAATGAACTGAAAAGTGACATTTGTCTGGCATTAGGAGACAATCAAGAAATAATTAGTAGCATGATTATCTAACTTTGAAATTAAAAATAGAAAAACACATTAAATTGTAGATAAATATACACGAATATGTTCACATATTTGTACAATTAGGCAATGTAGATAATATACCTAGGTACGGATACTAGTAGAATGACAGCTCTTAAATATGAAAATTTTATTTTTACATACGTTCGGTAGATTGATTGCTGAGGAGGTGGAAGAATAACTGGTGTTTATGAATGTTCGTTTCAACAAAGTTCATAATAAAATATTCTATAATTTTATTATACTTACACGGCAGAGAAATGATGAAAGTCGATAAAAAATATATCTCGGTTTCGTTTTTAATTTGGGTATTTGGCGAGGTCTTCATTAATTCACTTTGCAGATAATCATTCACACATATATCAATTAGCGAAAAAAAATTATACTCAATTTACGGTAAGATTACATCATGTGAAATACCAATTTCTGCATGTAACCGTTGTTAATATTTTAGATCATGCCCAACCGTCTCCCCGACAACGCTACTGTAACTGCTTCATGATCGAAACCGTATCCATTTTTACTTAGACGTAATTCTGTATAATGTAATATGCTAAGGGATGGGTGGAGGTGCCATTGTATATTTAAAGCCCAAGTTAGATTCCTTAGGACACTTGGATGCCGTCTGCATCGAAGTCTGGTTCGAATTAATGATGATAATTGATAAAGGGATTGTGAACCTCTTCTATGCCGAGTGCGTAAATATATTTCGGTTTTGAAAATATAAGTCAGTATCGTTTAGTGATGTCGGAAGTAGAAATACAATATTTAATATGGTTTTAATTTTTTTTTTAATTTTGTATTTCAAAGTATACGTTAACTCTGACATATTAGTAAATAAAAAACTCATATATTATCTCCTTGATTTGCATTTGTAGATATCATTCTTTGTGATTAGTGTTGCCCAAATGCGAGACCGTGGCGAGTCTTGGTCTTGCAAACTCAGTCTTGGTCTAGGTCTTGGTCTTGCGCAAAACTCGTTACAGTCTTGCAATTAAATATTAGCTTATTACCAGAGAGATATTACTGTATTTTTTTAGATAGGAGAAACCTAACTAAGTGTGAATGACAGATTAGAAGAGTTAAATGCAAAAGTATATTGATCACACCAATTCTTTACATATAGTAACTAAAATTGTCAAGTATTAGTAACTATTTTGCCTACATTTTTATTCAAAAAATCTTTTTTTTTTTTCCAATCTTGGTTTTGGTCTTGCAACAAATAGGCGGTGTTGATCTTGGTCTTGCAAATTGCAAGTCCAAGACCGATTTTGGGTAACACTATTTGTGATAAATTTATCCAAAAGAGGATTGAGGCTACCCTGATAGATTTAATTTTTTTATTATTTTTTGTCATATTGTTATAATTATTTATTTTAGCATCATTTCGCATATTCAAACCTGTCAGTACTACTGTATTTTCACGTGGTTGCTATGAATAGTATGTCAGTGATAGTCTTGAGGGGAAATATATTGACATCTCTATCTATCTTGAGTTTATTATTTGTGATTAATTAAAAGAGATCTCTCGTTCAGCTTCTTTTAAACATCTTATTAATGTTATCGGGCGTATTAATTTTGATCATGCTTTGAATCTGCGAGTTTCTATGTTCGTGTAAATTATTGGGAAATCTTTTATAGTATGTTTGTATGTATTCGTAAAGTGTTGGAATGATGACAGGTCTTTTTATAACATTATATAAGCAATGGTTTTGGCATATAATTTTTAACAATGAACCTTTGTAATCGACTAAGAAAAAAAAATTGATGCGACGTGTAGTTTTACTATACTAATTATTTTTTTTAAATTTCTGCCCGATTTACCATTTACCATTTACCTCAGTCCTTGTACCTAGTCCTCCGATCCTACCTCTCTGACCGCTCCTTTCGAGTTCGCTGTGGAACAGAATTTTCCAATATCTACTCCGTTAAAGCCGGTGTTCCCCAAGGCAGCGTCTTGGGTCCCGTGCTTTACATCCTCTTTACTGCTGACATCCCTGTTCATCCCGATACTTTTCTTGCAACATTCGCTGACGACACCGCAATCTTATCATCCAACTCTGATCCCGAAATAGCATCCTTAAATCTCCAAAGTCACCTCACCTTGATTGAGCACTGGTGTAATAACTGGCGCATTAAAGTTAATGAATCTAAATGCCAACATATTACCTTTACACTCCGACGCAATTCCTGTCCACCAGTACTCTTTAATTCCATCCAGCTTCCTTATTCAGACACAGTCCGGTATCTTGGCTTTCATTTAGACCAGAAGACTAACTTGGAACCCGCATACTAGACTCAAAAGACAAGAACTCAACCGACGATACGGCCAACTATACCGACTACTAAGCAGAAAATCTAAACTTTCCATTGAAAACAAGCTACTGATCTACAAGACAATACTGAAACCTATTTGGACTTACGGACTAGAACTGTGGGGATCAGCAAAATTTTCTAACATCAAGCGCATCCAATCCTTCCAGTCTAAAGTCCTTCGAACAATAGTCGATGCTCCTTTCTATGTATCCAACAAAACCCTACATCATGACCTTAACATCCCATTTGTCCTAGACCTTATCCCAGAAAAATTCTCCAAATTTCACCAGAACCTTACTTACCACCCAAATCCTCTTGCACAATCCCTATCAAGCATCTCCCATCCCTATAATCCTCCAAGAAGGTTGAAACGGCAGTGGCCTCGCGACCTTTTGTAGATTATATAAATTGGAGTTCTGGCAATGGCCAGATTCTTCACTCAAGACATGTGTGTATGTGGCTAAAGTGCTCTCGACCAATCTCCGCTGGCTTTAGTACCAGTGACGCGGTTGGGAGAGTAGCGCAGGGTTCTCCTGGAGTTCCCTCGCCTGATTGTATATAGGTATGCATGTGTTTTTTTTTTTTTTTTTTTCCTTAGTTTTAATTTTCTTATTTTTTAGGTTATTTTATTTTATTGTCTATTGTATATACTTTTGATTATTATTTTGTTCTATTTATTTTATTTTTTTGTACATATGGTGTGAATGTCATCCTACCTCACTATAACCAATGTCCAACAGACAGATTGTTATAATACTCAATAAAGAAATTTAAAAAAAAAAAAAATTTCTGCCCGAGCAGAGTTAGGAAATATAAATCTATTATAACTCAACTTACTAAACTAAAGCTATTAAAGGTTATTAACATATATTTTTCCAATCCGTAAACACAACTCATAAAAGTGCAACTAAGCGGCATAAACTTTCAAAAGTACAATTTCCAGAACGATAATTCGATGTTGAAAATACAAAAAAAAGTATAGATATTAATAATAAAAATAATTTAAAGCTTAACAATAATTTAAAGTTTTCATTGACAGTATTTTCTATGATATGATTTAGAATAAAATAAATTTTCGTCACTCTTCATTATGTTATACGACTATATATGTTAGAGATTAATTTTTCAAAAACTATTCGCTTTCCCAACGTATTTTACTATTTCGTACATACTATTTATTATTATCATACTATTTATTGAGTTCGGCTCGAGCCGGTGATAAGCACATATCGGCTCCACGTTTAAAGTAGAAAAAATTCAGGTAGCGTTTAAATTGGGGTTAAAAATAATCCGTTCGTCCGCAATGCTCTATGTTTTCATATGTTAGTTATTAGTATTTGATAGGGCCGGTTGTACAATTGGAGTTCAAGCTTGAACTGCAGTCAACCATGAAAATCATGAATGATTGACTGTATTTCAAGTTTGAACTTGACTGGAACTCCAATTGTTTAACTGGCCCTAAGTAATTTGATTATTGAGTTATCAGAAAAAAAAAGTAAGAAAATGGAAAGTTATACCGTCTAATCATTGCTTCAGTTATTCAGATAATTGCAAAAATAAAATGAAAGATTGTAATAAGTCTATAAAAAGTATATTTTGAAGAATTTTAAATCATACAGGAGGAAATTAAAATAAACTTTCTTAAACAATAGGAATATCTAAATGTATTTCAAAATTTATATCTACCAACACACTTCACTTATTTTCTTCCCTCACTCCTGTTTCAGTATGCCACGATGAAATTATTTGAGTCTAAGTAGGGCCTGTTTTAGATCTATGAATAAATAGCGAGAAGTTATTGCATTTTTTTCTCCTTTCTTAGAGACACTATAGAGGTTAATGATCCCCAATACAGACGACTGTTAAATTTTGTCGTGGGAAATAAAAATATGCCTTTACCTAGACGATTTATTTGAGGGCTAGTTTTGTGTGATCATACATACCCAACTCATATTCAAGCTGAATGGACATTACTGAGGTTATAGAGGGAATGGGATGAAGCAAGGAAGGATAGAAATTGAAGGAAATAGTCAAGTATGGAAGTCGAGCGAAATCAAGGAAGATGTTATAAACCCAATTATTTTCTCAATTGGAATTGTTCAGAATAATTTACGCTCTGAGTTTCGATTAATAGATTTGGAAAATATATCAGTAAGTTAATCAGTAGTGTAAAGATTTACATTAATTATCTCAACTTGTTTCAAGAATTATACCTCTCATCAACACCAGTTTCAGAAACTTTGTTAAACATGAACTTAGATATAATGTTTTAAAATTTCATTTTTAGGGAAGGCGATGAAGAAATGGGATTTATCTCCAACATATCTCGGTTCATCCTATCCGGATTGTCGATTTGGCAAAGGCATTCGCGATTTGTGATTCCATCTGCATTCGTATTATTATTCGGAGTCCTCATGTTGCTCTCTAACCTCCTATATACTATTCTCAACTACGACAACTTGAACTGGATAAACAAGGTTGTCGATTACGGATGGATCTCAGTTTACTTGACTGCGATCTATATCACCTTATGCCACAAGGAGGAAATAAAATCCCTGAGCAAGGAGCTGGATCAATGGTGGAAATATAACTGTCTAGAAAAAGAGACCACCCAGTTGAAGAAAAAATCTGAGGACTGGATGAGGGCTTTCAATGCTTATTATATTAATTGTGAGTATTTTTCTCTGATTCAAAATGAAATCTAAAATGTTAGCAATAAGTATTCCTGTAAATATCAACTTAGTGCTAAGTTTTTGGCTATTTGCTTTTCTAAGACAGGTAGCGTGTTCCGGAAACGGCATTTTATATCTGTTTATAATAAATATAAATCTATGTTTATATAAATCTATTTATATCTGTTTCAGAAGGTGATGATCTATTTAAAAAGTTATTAATTATGTGATATGTTATTTATTCAGTTATATGTTATATTCCTTATATATTATATAATTAATATATACATATATACATACTATATATACATTCCCTATATATTATGTTAGTGCTTCCTTGTCCACATTTAAAATCCGTAGCAACATAGTGAGGCACTGGATAGCCATGTAATACGCAACATGATTTAGTTTTTGATTTCTCACGTTTTATCTTTGAACATGCACTTAAATTTCCTAAGATATATTTTTACTGAAATTGAATTATTTATGTCATACTTGGTGTATTTGGTGTAGAGTATATACGTAAATTTTGTTTATCTCTATTCAGTAATTTTCTTCTTTTTTTTTTTATCGCTCATTTATATAAATTTACTCAAATATTTTTAGATGAAAGTAGTTCTTATTTTTTATCATTGCTATTAACAATTATATATTTTAGTAACAGATTTTGCCAACCTATTAGAGGAAACCTATTGTATTTTATTTTTCTTTGCCATTGATGGAAATATTTTAATAAACCTATGTTTTCTTAGCATTTTTCCAAATTTTTTTCTTTTGACCAGGAATACATTTTTTTTTTAATATAACTGCTATGCTATTCCTATTTCTATGTTTATACAGAATAAGAAAAGGCAAGATACCAAAGACTCCCCATCTGTGATATTATGATATACTCTTTTTAGATATTGCCCTATCAGAGGCTTATCTGCAATATTTCAATTTTTCTACACAGGCTGACTATTTATTTTTAGTCATTAAATATATTTCAACTCACATCAGCATACTCGATACATAGCATGAGTAAAATTAAATAGATTGATATGCAACTCAAAAAGTTATAAATCCACAATACTCAAATTTTGTATGCATTAACATTGTCCTAAGGTACTTATGGAATTAATGTACATCAGAAAGAGACCGACTTTTGATTTCAGTAGGGCAAGTACTATTAGTATGGGAATATGTATTGTTCGTGTATAATATATACACATTTTCTGCAAAATATTAGAATTTAAACATAAAATTATAATTGCTCTAGTTTTTATAAGATTGAAGATAAAATAATAAACTAATATATATTTTTGAATGAAATTTAATGTTGAACAACTTTCTTTCTCATTTAAACTACTTCTTCCTAAAATGGAAAAATAAAGAGTTCGCTATCCAAATAATGATATAAATGCGAGGCCAATATGTTTTTTTTTTTTTTTTTAATTGTTGAATTATGAGGACAGATATTTCAGAAACAGTACAATATAGAGAGAAAAAAATATTATAACCTATTATATTGCACTTTTGTCACCTTTAATTTTATATAGAACAAACATTATCACTAAACTTTTGAATCGTAAATTTAAATTTTCGACTTTAAATCCTCGGGCATGGGGTAACTGATTATTATTTCGTATTTGAAGATGGTTGATATTATAAATTTAAAGGGTTGGTAGCACTCTATCAATTCAGGCTCTCTATACACGTGGCTTTCTAGCTGCATATATTCTATCTATATTCGCCATTTCACCATTTTGTATTCTAGCGACTATAAGATCATAGACATGCATTATTCTTTTCAGGAATGTGAACATGGTAAAATCTAGTCAGGGGTCCCCTGAAGGAGTTATCATGGCGCAAGTTGCGCCATCAAAATTTTTGAGAGGGGCATATTTTGGCGGGTTAATGAACTATTAGGCGGGCACATTTCGGCGGAACTACGAATTTTTGGAATGAAAAGTTTCATAGTGGACAAGGAAAAATATGTAACAGACAGCAGAAAGTGTAATTTTATATGATCTACGATTTTTCTTATTTTACTTTCGTTTGATAGACTATATTTATGGTGTATATATTTATGGTGTGAATGTCATCCTACCTCACTATAACCAATGTCCAACAGACAGATTGTTATAATACTCAATAAAGAAATTAAAAAAAACAAAAAAAAAACCTTCGTTTGCTATGTTTTAAGAAAGGGTGAGCAATACAATATCTTGGGATTAGGAAATAGGTTATTGCACCATCGACCTTGGGAGGAAACCCCTGAACGTTGTTATGAAGGAAGCCACCCTTTTTTTTTTTCACTCAAATGGCCTTTACTGGATACCTGACTTTAATTAATACTTCAATTGAAGATAGGTGACCAACTGAAGTAGTGATTAAATTTCCAATATTGATTAAATTTTAATCAAATACTTGTAGAAAGAGTAGTTTAGCATAACATCGCTTTGGATCTTGCTGAATATCTTTATAATAGTTAAGTAATCTTCCACCTTACACTTATGTATTATTATTTTCAATCAATTAAATATTGTTGGGAAGAAATGAGGAGTTTTTTTTTTGTTTAGGCTCAATCATAAGTTGGACTTTCTACGTTCTACTACCCGCAGCCAAATTCTTCTATAAGGGCCCGAAGCAGAGAGGCGACGCCCTTATCTTTGCGGCCTGGACTCCATTCCCGCTGAACACGATTTGGGGATACTGGATCACCTACGGCTTCGAGGTATTGATGATGGCCTTTGCCCAATGTGTTTACTGCCAACTCTTCCTACTCCTGATGACCTTTGCTATTGTTATTGGACATCAGATGAGGCTTGTTGGCACTGCATTCCTGACCATCTTTAAAAGGATCAATATGATGATGAATGATATAGAAATTGGAAGCAGGAAGGAATATTATGAAATCAGAGATGTTCTACTCGCTGGAGAATTGAAAAACGGAGTAATGCACTTTCAGCACCTTTACAGGTAACCATTCAATCATAATACAAATTATTGGAGAGTGGAGACGGCGGTCCCCCGAATCACTTTGGAAAATCCTCCAAAACTGCTGTATTTTCGCACTTTTCCCATTTTATTCATGATGCAGTTCGTTTTAAACAAATAACACAATATATATATATATTTTTTTAACTAGATTAAATATGCTACAATATAAGAGTATAACAGGATAGGTAAAACAAACAATTTACGAGATACAGGTTTTCAAAGTTTGGAAAATTTTATTTTCTATTTAAATTATTTTTCATGTTTGATTATATGCAATCCCCTTTTATCTTTAATAAACTGTCTGATATGAGTCAGTGAAGTAAATATTTATTCATTTAAATATTTTGAAGGAGGGGTAATGGAGGGAAGGAATGGTTTGGTGTAGTGTTGCCCAAAATTGGTCTCGGTCTTGCAGTCTTGGTCTTGGTCTTGCACTTTTGCAAGACTAAGACCAAGGCCAAGACCACATAATTGTTTGCAAGACCAAGACCAAGACTAGACCCTGCAAGTCTTGCAGGTAAGTCAAACTGAGACTATTTTCAGATATAGTATGGTGCTTCAACATTTTAATCATCTATTCTAAACAGCGTTGGTTTTTCTTGTGGAATTGTATATTTGAGTATAGCTTTCCAAATAATAGTAAAAAAGTAATCTTTTTTTTTGTTCTCCCCTACCTCACCATTTAGGTTGCAGGGGGGTATCGCGGACCAGAGAGGTCCGGAGATTAATGGCGGAGTTAAAAGAACTCAAAATTATTTTACTGTCTCCAACTTCGGTTATCAGGTTGCCGAGCAACGAGCAGTGCTGTGCACACTCGTTAGTCCGCTCGGCCACCCCCCGAGAAATTCTGTAATATTCACTCTGAGATCTCGAAAATGTATTGTCAGCTCAAAGATCCAGCGGAAGTATAATTGTTCGAAATGATTGTGCGAACGCAGGAGGGTTAAGACACAAGCCGGTTTTGTTAAGACACAAGCAACTATATGTTACTGCAACAACGGCATAAATCGAAAGGAATTATTTTTTTTGCATTATAATTTCTGGGTTTGGCCCGCTGTTCACAGTATTCGTTATTTCTTTAAAATGTCTAACCACCAAGTTTTAATCGAGTGTATAAATTGCGAATACTGAGCTTTCTGACACACTCATTAATAACATAACTTTTTCTTTGAAATTTGACCGGAACCATGTTGACATATTACAATAAAATCAGTAGAAATAGCAACAAAGGGTTAAGACTCAAAATTCTATTTCAAAACCCGATTGCCTGTATTCATAATGGAACTAAGCTACAATATAGTGGATTAATGTTCTCAGAATATGAGCTTCATAATTTTCTTGCGTATAGTGATTCCTAACAACTGGATTTTTTTGTTCATAATTCTAAACTCCATTATTTTTCATCAGATTTCCTTGTTTCGTCGTTTTATAGCAACACTACTATATATACCCTATTATGTGAGCAATGGATATATTATCAAAAATAATATATGAAAATAAATGACATTGTGGTAGATCGCGTGACATATCATATTATAATATTCAATGGTTTTTTCGAGCATTAGAAATTCTTGTTTTATTCAGCTAGTAAATACGTTATGTATATGTATATATTAAGATATTATACTTTATGTTTTTTTTTTTATCTTGATAAGTTTGAAATTGGTTCATTCTACTGTTAAACTAGTTTCTCAAAAACTGATAATTTTTTTATTACAAATTTCAGATAATGCCAATATTATTAGACTTTCCGCTTGCAAAATAATATTTTCATTTTTTTAATACTTATACATGAAACAGGATTCAGAATTTTAACATAAATTTAGTATCAAATTATTTTATCTTACCTTATATTTTAAACGCTTTTGTGGACACGTATCGGTTAATTCTCGTCCATGAATTGATCTTTATTTCCCTTATAGTTCTTCATTCTTATAATTGATAATTTTGTTACTGTATATCCTACCTTTTTTATTTTATTTGATATATAACGTATGACACAGAACTACATTAACGCTTATTGTTAATCTGGTCATGATAGTTATTATCAGGAGTGCCCATCTCCCCAAGGCCGATGGCGCATGTCCCTCCCCTAAAAAAAAAAATATGAATGCCCCTCTCACTTATATAATTAATATGTATCTATATGAGTTGTAATTTGAATGTTAGTTTAAAAGATAGTAGATATAATATTGGTTTGTTTCTCCAGAATATTAAAGGTACAATACATGAGGCAATTACAATCAACAAGTAACATCAGTAATATTTAGAGGAAGCAAGGCTCTCCACTACCTTCTTCTCCGAAAGAAGATGCCAGGAATTCATTATTATTTTGTTTTAAAATATTTTTCCTTTTAAATGAAAATTTTATCTGAAATAATTGCGAGAGCTTTGTCAAAAGGTAGTACATTATTTTAAAATAGGGGGGAAGGGCAATCAATTTTAAGCTGGAGAAATTGGTTTTTATTTCCTGATTAGTTTATTTTAGAATGTTGAAACGACCTGTCACTGATGATAACATTTCATATGTTATTGTTTTGTTGCTACATTATTTTAAATTTTTTTTCTGTGTCTATAAATAAAACATGTAAGTGCACTTATTTATTAGCGTTTTTCTGAGATTTAAAGTAACATAATTAATAAATAATGATAAGCTGATAGGTGACTGCAAGACTCAGGCGCAAGACCAAGACCAAGACCAGGACCGAGTGCGCAAGACCAAGGTTTGTTGAACGTTTGGGCAACACTAGCTCTGAGGACCCAGAAGATCATGGTTTTGTATTTATCTGTATTGTACTGTTGAAGAGCAAATTTACTATATATTTAAGTTCCTTGAAGCCACTTATATATATATATATATATGGGTATATATAGTCCTGATAAGGGGGCCACGCTTCAGACTCCTGCCGATGGCTCCATGTGGAGCCAGACCGGGCCTGTTCGTAGGATTTGCTTTTTGTTAGTTATAACATTATATGATCAAATACGCATAGAATATATGTGCCTCTGTTATTTATTCACCATAAACGTAGCTTTTGATAGCATGTTGTAATACCAAAAAATAAATTTGAGAAAAATCATGTGAATTTCAATTAATAATGCTATAAGTAAAATTTTATCGTTGTAACTAAAATTAAAATTATTGTATAGCAGAATCCACATAATTTAGTGTTTCGCAATTCTTATTGGAACAAAAATTAAATTATTCTCTAATTTGCTTGTTTTCTTTCAGATGTGCGTATCGGCTTTCTAGAATTTTCTCGCCTATGACAAACGTAACCTATCACGGAGGCATGTGGGTGATGTGTTCAATAGCAGTCAAGGCCGCAACTGTAAGTATTTTAAAGTAATTATATTATTATGATGGCGCTAGGGTCCTGCAAGAACCAGTGCCTCCTCTACTACAGCCAACCAATTTCCACGGTCTTGTGTTACTTCCCTCCATCTTCGAACGCCCAGCCGCCTCAGATCGTCCTCCACATCCTCCAGCCATCTAATCCGAGGGCGCCCACTATTTATTTTGCCATCCGGCTTCTCATGCATCTTCTTTGGCATACTTTGATATCTGATATTCTTTCCACATGATCTAACCATCTGGTTCTAGCTCTTTTTATCAATGCCACCGTATCAGATTTACAATTAAGTTCCTGCAGCTCCTTATTCTTTCTTCTTCTCCAAATTCCATTGTCAAAGATGCCGCCTCATATTCTTCTTAATACTTTTCTCTCCCAGGACTAAAGTATAAAAGTAAGTATGAGAAGGAGTTGATCGGGGGATGCGGTCAATAAATACTAAATTAAACAAATAGTATTATTTAATTTTTGCCGACGTTTCGATCCACTTTGCAGGTCTTCATCAGGGCGAGGATGTAGCACTGCGGGAGGCAGTTGAAATACTGCCAGTGTTTCAACTGCCTCCCACAGTACATCCTCGCCCTGATGAAGACCTGCAAAGTGGATCGAAACGTCGGCAAAAATTAAATAATACTATTTGTTTAATTTAGTATTTATTTGACCGCACCCCCCGATCAACTTCTTCTCATATTATATCAACGGTCAACCATCTCTACATCATTATAAAATTAAGTAAAATATGCAATCTTATAAATGTAATTATAAGCTCTAGATAATATAGTACGGTTGAACATGTAAATCCTCCAAATAAAATAAATTAATATTTTCAAATATTAAACCCTAAAAATAAATATAGATGCATAGCAGACCGCTAAATCAGCCTCAGATATTATAAAAGGAATTTCTTTAGATTTCTTTAAACCTCGCAAAAAAACGCAGTATTTACTACTTTAAAGAAGTGAGAGAGAGCAGTTTATTCTCAATCCTTTAAATATTGCTTGATTTGTTACACTGCAATCATTTAGCGAAATTTTATTCGTAGTTTCCGCATTTTCTATGTAACTACTTAAGTACTTGGGTAATATTCTTCTTAAAATATTAAGTAATATTTTAAGAAAACTATTACACAAGTTTGTGGGAATAACATAGATAATTTTTATTATGTTTGCATTTCCATAAGCATGAAATAGGCGTATGAATCGTAAATTTATACCACACATTATAAGCTGACAATCAGAACACCATTAAACACAGAGTAATGGTTTCAAAAAATATGTTGTCGTCTGTAAGTAGTACGTTTTTTTATTTTACAAGATGTTCAGGACTTTACAACCACTTGGGTCATTTTTGCCCTATATTACATTTTTAAGCAATATGTCGCCCATATGCGAGATATTGGTCTTGCGCACTCAGTCTTGTTCTTGGTCCTGGTCTTACGTAAGAGTCTTGCAACAGTTTTTGCAGTTACCTATTAGCTTATTATTATACTGTAATGATTCAGAATCGGGAAACCAAACTAAGCCTGAATGAAAACTTGGAAGAACTAAATGTAAAAACATAGTGGTTCCATCTATTCTTTACATATAGTAACCAAAATTGTCTAATATTTGTAAATTATAAGTGCATTTATAAATATTATATAATTTGTCTAGGAAATGACTTTCGTAGTCATGTTGCAAGCATTCATGATGATCAGTACAGTAATATTGAGTCAATATGTCTACAGTTTGGTTAACGAGTGTCTAATAGAGGAGGTAAGGACTATTAACATTTTTAAATATTTCGTATTATTTTTATTGTGAACTTATTATTTTATGATATTTTTTTAGGTTCAAAAACTACGTAACGTAGCCTACGATTCACCTTGGTATGAAATGCCTATCAAAATTAGGAAAGCATTTCAAATATTTCAAAGTATGCTTGACTCTGATAGATTTCCGACTTTACGAACAATCTTGGGAAGCCAGACTAATATGGAAAATCTAAGTAAGGTAAATATGAAAACTATTTCTTGTGAGAAAAGATTTACATAATAAATATTATAATATTAAATATATTATAATATTAAATAATAAATTCGTGCAGAGGTTTTTAGTAATTATATGGTTTTTATTTGCTTTACCTAAAATTTTTACTCGCATTGGATTTTATCTTATTCCCTCTCTTTATCGTATAATTTCCGTTTTTGTTTCAACTTTTTTACCAGAGCAGATTTTATTCAAGCAAGCTAAGATATGAAAATAAGGAAAATTGAAGATAAATAGATGTCAGTTTAACTAGGTATTTGCACTTGTCAGCAATCAAATTTACAGAAGTTCAATAAAAGTGAATTAATAAACCGGTAAAATTAGTACTCCAACAACATTATATATTTATATATGGAAGAAAGATAGTTGGGGAGATGGAAAAATAATTGGCGTTTCAGTAACATAAATATGTTGTTTACGAATGGAGGTGGGTAAGAGATTCCAAAATAAAGAAACATCTTTGATGAAGGATATTTTGAAGGGAACAGTTTATATTGTAAACTTATATTATAAAACATATTATAATAAATATTTGTATTTAATGAAACTATTTTTCAGGTGATAAATGCATCTTACTGTTACTTCAGTATGTTAATTACAATAAAATCGAGATATGAAACTACTTCAACCTCAGACTTGTAATTTATAAGCATTAGTAGTTTAGGAGCTTTAAATGAAATTTATTCTCAATATTCACTGCTTTTGAAATTAAATATTTAATAAAGGAATTTCGTTTGTTTACCTCTTATCTTTATGAATTGTAAACGCACCAACACACAAATATGTTAGTAATTATTTATGAATGAATAATTTAATATATTTTTATTATTCTCAATAAAAAATAGTGTACGTTATACGAGGTACCTCACCTTTATTTATTTCAAACCTATTCAATATCTCACAAATATCCAGGTTGTTTAAGCATCGTTAAAAATTGACTTATCACAGTTTCCTTTTATTTTTTATTTATCATAACTTAAAATTTAAAAAAATATAATAACTGCTTTCTCATCTTTAAGAAGAAAAAATGTTTAAATAATAAAATTTTAACTCGCTACATTAATTATAAAGTAATTTTAAAAAAATTAGATGAAATAAGTTTCTTTAAATAATAAATTGAGCCTCGTTTCTAAACTAACAGTTACAACGGCAGTTGCACTAAAAGCAGCAACTGTCAAACCCTCTGTCATGACAACAATTTTCACAGCCGTACTTACTAGTACAATGGTAGCTACGGTCACAGTCATGTCAGAACTTGTAGTATCTACAGTCATGATGTAAATGGTAACTGATATTATCAGCCTTCGGAGTACTGCCGCACTATGAGATGTTATGTGATAGATGACAGTTATAGATGACTTACAGTAAACTGTAACGCTTAACTATCCATAAAGAAGAACAATAAAAAGACATTTACTATACGGGAAAACATTCTTCTCTTATATTGTATCATAAGTGCCGTACAAAACTGCTTTGCTGTTCCGCATAGTGATTGAAAATCGACTTGTTTTAGAAAACCTACTATTCTCAATCCATGAGCCAAACGAATATAATTTTGATGCCATCTCAATCAAAATTAAATTTGCTTTAAGCTAAATATTGTCAACTGTTCTTACCATGGACGAAATAGGTGATATTGTGAGGTATCTTATGGGAAGAAAAAAAAATCAAACGATTTCCAACATTTCGAAAATTTTATGATTTTCTTGAGTTAGCAGCTTATTGCAGGATAAATTCTTGATCCTCTATCGATGAAATATTTGGTTTTAAAATAAAAATAAAAATTAAATCAGTCATTTAGGTTATTTTTTTTTTTTTATCATTACTAAGAGACAAACCAACATATAGGATGTTTCAGGGTTAAGTGACCAAACTGCAAAAATGAACTAAGGACATAAAAAAAAAAGAAAAAAAAAATCCTCTAAAGGTATATCCGGAAACGCTTTGTTTAGGAGATATTCACACCTCATGATTTTCGTTGTTATGAATTATTTACGTTAAATGAAACAAATAAAATCTATTTATTTGTTCCTTCTACTTTACTCATTAAATGTAAACATTCATATTAAATGCTGTTCAAAGCACAGGCGGATCTAATGGGAGCTTTCGGGCTGAAGCCCCCCTCTCCCCACCAAAATGGTAAAATATAATCATGTTTTATAGAAAAAAATATTATAAACTATCTCTTAAAGGATTATTTTTCGTGTAATTACATTAAATAGGACTTCAAGAATCACTTAAACACCAGATCATATTTAAACACCAGGTAGTTAGTTCTTTTTCTTTTTTTTTTCAAATTAATTATCGATATATATATATGAAAAAAAAAACTTTCGTGCTGAAGCTCCCTCAAAAATTAAATCCTGGATCCGCTTGTGGTTCAAAGCGATTTCCTTCAGCATTAAGACAGGCTCATCATCTTTCTTCAACAGCAGCAGTGAGAGAATGGCACTATTATTGTGAATGGAAAGCATAATGATGAGTACTCTGCGAAAGCCTCTTACAAGCTGATAAATGTTATTGAATGTGCCCAATACTAATTCCAAATTGTATTAATCCTTATGTTGCAAATAGTTTTAATCACTTGCAAATACAGATCAATTCCTATAATATAGATCTTGGTGAAGAACACAGTTATAAAAAAAAAAATCTGTGTTTAGGCAATGAGATTTATTATAATACACCCCTGATTATGAAAAAACAGTAAATGAAAGCTTTGCAACAGGTAATTTTAGTCATTTGTGCTGAAAACAGTGTTACTTTTACTTGAGTGATAAAATAAAACTTTCTAGTCCTAAAATTTAGGTTTACAATAAATAAAAGAAAACCTGCTGATTGCTTCAATTATTTTAATTAAACCGCTGATATTAGCATCAGGCCTTATAAATATATATACCAGCATTGTGCCACTTATAAATACGGACCGATTCATATAATAGAGGTCTGGGTGAAAACAACACTTTATAACCGATTTACCGGGAAAATATGTGATAAATCAGTATTTTTCAAATTAATTTTTTTTTTATAAATAAAATGTGTCTTTAGGCAATTGGGTTTATTAAAATACATCACATAGAAAAACAATAAATTAAAACTTTGCAGCAATGAATTGTTGTAATTTTTGCTGAGAACAGGGTTACTTTAACTTAACGGGATAAAAAAATATCATTTTTTTACAAAACTTGAGCTGAATCTCAAAATTTTTTCGAATAAATCTCAGCTTAATTAACACGAATTTAAAGCTTATTAAACGTAGAAGTTTTTTTTTTTAAAGTGGGGTAACAGTATTTCAGTTGAATGTTGATAATAATAATAATAATTTATAATTTATAATTTATTATTTTTATATAATTTATGATTTTTTAAAAAACAAAACATAGCTTAGTTTAGCCGCTCATAAGTCCTTTGTAAATGGTTTTAAAAATGGTCAACTCTATGTTAGTTTAAAGCGCGGGTGGATCTACGGGAGGGAGGAGGGCTTTCGGGCTGAAGCTCCTCCCCTCTCCCAAAATGGTAAAATATAACCATGTTTTATGGAAAAATATATCAAAAAATCTTCTCTTAAAGTATTATTGTTCATGCAATTACATTTAAAAGGACTTAAGGAATCACTTAAACACCATTTCATATAGATAGTTAGTTTCTTTCTTTTTTTCCAAAGTAATTATCGTCATCTTCATGAAAAAAAAATGCTTTCGGGCTGAAGCCCCCTCCCAAAATTAATTCCTGGATCAGCTAGTGGTTTAAAAAAAATTTCATCTTGTTTACAATGAAGTAATTATTAATTACTTCAATTAAATATTTCTTTAGTTAGTGTTTTCCATTCAACAAAACATACGGCTACTTAAAAAAACACAAAACTTGGATTTCCTATATTTCTGTTGGAAATTGGCCCGTTGTTTACATGAACTTTTTTGTACCTCTCGAGGTCTCATATCACTCCTCTAAAATTTCTCTTTACTTACGGGATACCCTGTATATTGGGGTTTAATTAAATAAATGATGTAGCATGTGTGATATTTTGTTAAATTTATTTTATTAGTGAACTTTAGAACTCTAGAAAATATATTTTAATTTTAAAATATAAATATAATTTAAAAATTTAAATATATAAACTTCATTATGATACAAAAGTCTTTATTAGAGACCACTCATCCTAACGGACGAAGAAATCCAAACTCTTATGTTTTAATTAATAAGTTTCATTTATTTATTTTTTTGGAAAAAATTGGTAAAATTGTAGAAAAAAGTTGAGGAAAAAATAAATAAGGGTCTATGGTGTTCTACCAATCATTGTCCGAGGTGTAATGTTTTATTTTTTAATCACTGATAAAAGCTTTGTTACTAGATATGGGGCACTACAAACAGTGGATCAAATGTAGCCAAAAACATTAACTTACTTGAAACTCGAATTTAAATCTAAAACTAAATGCACCCGTACATTTTACCTTGACAGTATATCTAACTCAATTCCGCATTTGTCGTTTTGATCTAAGATTAGTATTTGATAGATAAGTTGATATATTGTTTATACTAAAAATATAGTTCGTTATATAATATTACGTATTTGCAAAATTTATAACTTATATCTACCTGTTTACGACACTTCATACTACCATTTTGTAAGTGTATTCTTTGAATTCTAATATTATTTAGCAGTTATGAAAGTAAACAGTTTAAAGTCGTTTAATTGAAAATAATTCTAAAAAAATTTTCAGAACAATTTTTGATGAACTGAAATAAGATCTGCTAGTCTTCAAAGCCCACGGATGACTGCTGTATAAAATATTCAAAAAGGAAGGTAACCATTACATCCACTCACGTTGGAAACATTAGATATTATGTATGACAATATTATAGGGTCCTTCCATTATCAACTTTCCATGAACAAGCCTTCAAAAAGCATTCGGAGTTTCATTATTTATCATAGTCAGACGTAGTGCTATATATGGAATAAAACATTTATTTTACCAGTCAGTTCAACATCTCAACTTAAGCTAACGTAATTATGTAGGTTGTTTATATTATTCGATAAATTATTTAATATTTTCCTAGCAATACTTCCTTTCTTTATTGATATATGTAAAAATACATTAAGGTTTTCAGGCATTAAAAAAAAAAAAACGTGACTATCTTATGAAAAACACAGAATTAGGCTTAAAACCTTTTCCGTTCGGAACTGACCCATGCATCAAATGAACGTTTTTGTTAGAAGTTTTGTCTAGAATCCTCCCTACCCCCCCCCTCCCCCCGGAGTTTGGCGATTAAGAAATGCGATTCCTAGACAACTGTAAGGCAGTTAGGAGGTAGTTTTGATACTTTTACTAAATGAAAAAAAATATATATCATCTATTGGCATTTTCATAACCTTATGTTGCTTCCAGCGTGTCGATTCGAATCCGGCATGGGCGGAATGATATTTATTTTATGACAGACCCAGGAATGTATCACGTCCTTCACCTGTTCAAAATATATAATATATCATCCAGTTCAGAATATAATAGTTATGCCTGTCCACTAACCTTCCCTCCTTCCACCCTTCTGCAAGAAATGGCCAGGTAAAGAGAAAAAAGAGATTGTGTTCTTATACTTGGAGGAGAATCAATCATTAATAATTGATTATTGTTAAATATTTCGCTTAATATTGTTACGAGTAGCTTGTATTCAGTCCATAGCCATAAAGGAGAAGCACACAGATTTGTAGGTGTGTGTAAACATATACATGAGATGTAAGAATAAGTGTAGGTGTAAGAATATATACATATTACTTTTCTTAATTAAATATATTTCATAACATTTATGCCCTCATATAATTCTAAACTACCAATAGCAACTATAGTTTTCCTTTTATCCTATATTAGCTTACTAACTTGCTTCTACACAGATGTTCTCTAAGGAAAATATTTAAAGCGGTGTCAGCAGACCTCAAGAGCTATAAAAATTTCATATAAACAATAATTGGATTTTCCTCAAAAATTTGTTATGATTTTTTTTTAAAGCAAATTGCAGTTTTTATTTTATAGGAAGTGATAACTAAAAAAATATATGAATGAGGTAATCAACAATTGCTTCTTAGTAAACTAAACAGAATTTACTTTAAACAAAAGTGATTTTTTTCTTTATTAAAACCACTTTAAGCAGCTCAACTGCACTTTAGTAGTTCAAGTTCATTTTTTCGAAATATCATCCCTTATTCGCGATTTTTCACTCTCTAACTCGATATCAGTTAACACCACCTTTAGAAAAACTTTGTTGTTTAATAAATTTTAAGTTATTTAAGTTAGTATAAAAGAAAAGCTTTTATTTATTTTTTCTATTGCTCGGGATGTATTGTAATAAATTAATCATAAAAATACAAATTAAAAAACAATAATGCTTTTGCTAACATTTTTCATCTTAAGTACTAATGCTCAAGTGTTTTTAAACAGATCTTTATCATAAGAATTGATTCTTATCAGAGCTTAAAACGGAAAAAAAGTTATTTTAAAAAGTTTTGGATTCACCAGAATGTTTATTGTTGATAGTTTTTAAGTTCTTTTGAAACTAGGCCTTTTTCCCTGGCAACTTTTCAAGTAAAGGTTTTATAGAACATTTATTTTAAATAAGTTGAAAGTTCTTTCGATTCCACAAAAAAGTCAATCGAAGTCATGACTTCCATTCATAGTTACTCAAAGAAATGACACATAAGCATCAATTCATTTAAGACAAATTATTACTCTAATCTCTGCCCAATTACTGTTTTTAAAATAGAAGTTAAACTTTTATTATAAACCTGGAACTTTATTATAAAAAAGTTCCTTAGAAATTTTATTTTAAGAACTTTTTTCCTAAAAAGTTTCAATCTGAGATTCTTATTGTAATAATTGACCAAATAAATGTTACTACTCCTAATATTTATGTTTTAAAGAAAATAACTCAAGCAATTGGTGTCTAGTTGTTTTGTTTTTTCTGGAAAGGTTAATTAAGAATAATGAACCATTATCTTAAATTCATATTGACTTGTTGTTGGTACTTAAAGCTGCATTCAAAAGCAATATTTAAGCATTCGGATTTCTAAAAAAAATTCCAAAAAGCACTTTTCTTCTTTTACTGTTCTTTTCTGAAGTAGCTACATTTATTGGGATGGGATGTTTTGTTTTTAGAAATAGCCATAATCAGATGAATGTAAATTTTCTTTTCAGAAGACATAGAGGACACAAATGAAAATTTAATGTAATAACTAATTATTATTAATTAACATTTCTGAAAAAGTAAATAAACCCTACAATTGCAGGAATTATTAAAGATTATTGATTTTATGATACAGTAAAGGGTCAATTGTTATGATAGAGTATTTTTTAAATCATAAACTAAATTATTTACACAGGAAACAAAAGGATGAGAAAGGATACGTTCAACAGTGTGAATTGCACTTTCGAAATGGAATTGTGTTATTGACTTCAAAACCCCATTTGAAGATACCACTACCAATAGTCATTTTCTTAGGACTTATAATGTTTGCCTCAATCACATTACACGCTTGCATGTATGCTGATACTATCAAATTTTTGGATGAGCTTATAAATTATGGTTTTTCTGTAATATTACTATCCAGTATGTCATGTGCGCTTAAATATAGAAGAGAAATTCATAATCTAAGCCAAGGTTTTGACTCATGGGGTAATTTTTTATACTTTGAAAAAGAGACGGAAGAAATGAAATTGAAAGTAAAATATTGGGGTCAGCGTTTCAGCAATTTCTATATGCTTTGTAAGTTCAAATTTATTATCATTATCATTTTATTTTGGTATATTTAAATAAATTTAATATATATAAATATGTAGTTGTCTTATGTCAGCTTAAAGTTGTAAACATCTGGAAGATTCAGTTTGTCAAAGAGGTGGGAGACAGTGGAAAATTATTGTAATGGTTGACAATATTATATTTTCATGGGTGATAAATATTCAGGACGCAGTCATTATAAAGTTTTTATTGGTGGCGACGTTTCAACACAAACATGTGGGTCATCATCAGCTAATCCAGATACTCACATTCCTGTAATGATCTTGACCATGATAGTGTTAACTTACCAACCATTATAGTTTTAATTTCTCAAGTTCTAAAAATATCTTAATATTCCACAGCTGTAATTAATATACTCTTTTTTTTTTTTATTTCGGTGTTGTATAATATTTCAATTTTTATTTTTCAATAGTCAACAGTACACTGATAATGTTTTCACTTCCAATCCCTACCTTGGAATGACGACCTTTCGACTTATTTTCAAGTCTATCATGTCCTTGTTTATTGCATTTCTTATGAAAAAAACACGTGTCTTCTTCTTTTTCTGGTACATGGTTGTTACATAAGAAATGCAATAAATGAGGACATAACAGATTGAAAATTGCTTGATGAACTGAAATGTAATCATTCCAAGGAACGGATTGGAAATGAAAACATTATCCGTGTACTGTTGACTTATGAAAAAAAAAAAAAAATGTAATTAACTTTTTTGAAAAGATAATGAAAATATGGTAGATAAATGTATTAAAATAAATAATAAATTTGAATCACTGATAAAAATAAAAAAATTTCAGCTTGGTGAAAGGTATTTTAACAACAAAACACAATTTTTAAACAATTGAAGGAAGTTACTCGACTGTTCTACATATCATGGGTGATAAATATTCAGGACGCAGTCATAAAATTTTTATTGGTGCCGACGTTTCAACCCAACATGTAAACATGTATGTCATCATCAGAGCATGTTTCGAGCACTGAAGTATACATGTACTTGAATATCATGGCCAAGGTCATTACAGGAATGTGAGTATCTGGATTAGCTCCATTTTGACTGGATCATTTCCTTCAAATAAATATTTTATGATGATACTGCTACGGAATGTCTGATTGATGAAGTCTTACCTTTCTCTAAAGCAAATCTATTTTTTTATACAAAGCTTTAAAAAAAATATTAACTTAGTTCTTGAATATTTATTAATCTCTTTTTTTACTTAATCTATCATTTTTTACATTTTTCATTCGCAAAGTATTTTATTTTTAGGAAACTATTAAAATGTTAGACTACTTATTTAATAATTATCTTTCAACAGTGATTACCATGGGAGCAATGGCATACTGCACAGTTCCTCTTGGAAAATTTCTATATCTAGAACGATCACATCCAATGGACCTTCTTATATTCCCATGCTGGACCCCTTTCCCAATAGAAACAAATTGGGGTTTCTACAGCACTTATTTTTGTCAGTCAGTGATATTATTTTGTGCCAATATTGCTTTTGCGAGAGTTTTTCTCTATAAAATTATTTGTTTAATTACGATTGGACATCAAATAAAGCTAATTGGTCATGCTTTTTCAACATTAGAACAAAGAGCTAACAAACAAATGAGAGAAAAAAGAATTTATAATGTCAAAGGCAACAATAACATTCATTTCATACTAGATCAAGAGATAAAAAAATGTGCAATGCAATATCAAACTATTTACAGGTACAGAAAATGCTTATTTTTGTTTTAATAACTTTGTATAATATATATAGTAAAAATTATGTGATTTATATTTTCAGGGCAGTAAAAGATACAATCAGCATTTTCAGACTAGTAACCAGTGTTGTATATCACTTTGGAATGTGGGTAATTTGCGCTACAGGTGTCAAAGTTGCAATAGTAAGAAAATGAGTTTTATGATTACTTTTAACATGACTACTCAATACAGAAACTGTTCAGTTTACACAAAACACTGAAAGAATAGTAATTGAACAGATATTCTTCAAATTCACATATTCTTCTAACGGATTTTATTAAATAATTGAACATTTGCTATCACTTTAATTGTTAAATACAGAAGTAAATGACAGACTTTTATGTAGGCCAATCTTTTTTGAAGTGTGATAGATGATTTTTCAGATTAAAAATATTTTTTTATATGTTCAAATATTATTTATTATTTAATAGTTATTAAATTAAGAAACATTTAATTCATCAGACTTTTAATCTTATAGTACTGATTACAACCTATAATTACATGACACCAATTAAATATCCAGTTAAACTTCTCCTGTACATAGTCTTTATAAGACTGGTTCTGACATGTGGGTATGAAACATAGACTTTGACAGGCCAGTGAGAGAAAAATATTAGTTTTTGAAAGGGAGGTCCTTCGAAAGATATCTGGCCCAGTTAAGGAGAATGATGAATGGAGAATCAGACGTAACTAAGAACTAGCCAACTTATATATGGAACTGGATGTGATGAAATATTTCCAAATAGCAAGGCTAAGATGGGGGGACAATGTTGTACGAATGAATGAGACAACTCCAAAGAAGCTGCTCAGCATAGCGCTGAGTGGACGAAGAAAAGTGGGCAAACCAAAGTTGAGATGGAAGATAGAATAAGTGCCTATGCTAGAATTCTAGGAATCAGGAACTGGTGGACAGCTGCTCAGCACAGGGTAACATGGAGGGCAACTCTCAAGGCAGTCAAAATCCAGTAATGGACTGTTGAGCTCGGTATGATGATGATATGCACTAATTAGGAACTATTTAAATGTTCAAGAAACACAATGTCTATAAAATAAAGCCCTACTTCAGTTGAATGCCCTAGATACCAAATAATGTTCGTGCAATAAAGATTTTTTTTTCAAGGATCACTTGAACATCATTTCAAAATAATTAACATTATTAAAAAAAAATTAAATCCTGGGTCCACTGTTGTTGCCAACCATAAGCTCAAAACTTTTTCATCTTATTCTAACTGTAGTGAGAAAACCATGACTTATACCATAGCTTCATCACAAAATAAATATTAACTGGAAATAATAATAATTATTCATTTCATTTATTTTACTCAACTTAATCTGATATCATAACATCAATAAAATATATATATAAGTAAAGTTTGAAAAAACACATGTCATATTTAAACTTAACTTAAAAAGGTTTGCTGGTTAACTTAACTTAACTGCCAAGCTAGTTAGGGTGAGTACATATAAACACATATACATAACAATATTTCATCAAGATGTGGTCTGATTCACTCTCCCAGATCTTCTAAATAACTAACTTTTAGTAGAATTCAAGATCAGGTAAAATTTATCTGTGTCTATTTTTGTTTATAAAAGTTTTATTTCAAAATATTTAAATTACTCTTTATCTTAGATCGATGTCTTTCTTTTTTTCAATATCAGCAACACTTATCTTAGATTCAATGACCCTATTAAACAAATATGGCTTAATAAACTGTTGATAATAATGATGCTACATGGTGTACAAGGAATATAAGTACAGGTTGTACATATTTCATCATGAATTTTTTTTTACTTTGTTGAATTTAATATACTGTGTTTTACCTGATTTATTCAGTTAATACCACTAATGGATCCAGGATTTAATTTTGGGGGGTTTCAGCCTCCCCGCAGCTACCCCGCAAGGGCTAGTAGATGTGCTCAACTAGTAGGGATCAACGATCCCCTGGTCTCCTGAGTTCAGTACATAGCACACTTTCACACAGCAGAACAGTACAATATACATATACACTGACAATAAGGACAATAACAGTAATAGTAAGTAGGACAATAATAGTAACACTCCTTAGGATCACCTCTCCTGAGAAAACTCAACGCCTGGAGTATAGCCGACAACCAGTTGTCCCAAGGTAACGGGGCCAATCACCCGTAGAGGAGTAATAGTGATTTAAAGCAATTCTGTGACCAGCCTCGGATATGGACAGTCTTTACGGAAACGACCTGGCATGTTAAAGTAAATCAGATTCGGTACATGGAATATACGGTCCTTCATTGGCAAGGATGTTGAGATTGTGGAGGAGATGGAGACCTACAAAATTGATATCCTTGGAGTGAGTGAAATTAGAAAGGAGTTCCACCAGGTAACCGAGCAAAGGAGGGAGTTAGATTAATTTTTAAGGATGACATTTTCCAGAAAGTTCAGAATTGGGAAAGGGTAAACTCCAGAATAATATCTACCAATATAATTCTCTCATTGGGAAGAGTAACACTAGTCCAAGTCTATGCACCAACTGAGGACTCTAGTGTGATGGAAGTAGAACAATTCTACAGTGACCTATAATTAAAAAAAGTCGAAGCAGAAATGTTATTATTATGAGAGATCTCAATGCAAGGACTGAATGTGACCACAGAAGAGCCCATGGATGTATGGACCCACATGGAGGTGAAAGAATGATGAACAACAATGGAAGGCGACTAATGGAATTTTGCATGATCTTGTCCTTTTATCCGCATAAAGTGGTTCATAATATAACCTTTTCAGCACGGGAAGGAAACGTTAACAGTGTGATTGACTACTTTATGTATAACAAGGAAATCAGGAGATTCTTCACAGACATCCGAGGTGTGAAAATCGGGAATGACCACATGTTGTTGATCGCAGATAGCAGAATTCCTTCTACGAAAAAGCCTCAGCCAAAAGCTTATGAAAGGATTGAAATAAAACAGCTGCAGGATATTCGGAAACCAATGGATTATGAGAACGAGTTAAGGAATCGGCTGCATGAACTAAACTTTGATGAAGGCTTAGATGAACTATGGCTGAAGCTGAAAGCAGCCATATTGGAATCAGCGACTGAAGTAAGCGGTGTGAAGAAAGTGTCAGTGAAAAAAAAACGTTCGGACTGGTGGAGTGAAGAACTTAGAGATGTTGTAAAGGAAAAGAAGATCTTGTGGAAAATGTTCTGTATGGAAAGAAGCCGAGACAAATATGAACTCTACAAAGCTGCTAGGAACAGAGGAAAGCATGTGAAGATTTTGGTCACTCCCTTGATGTTGATCATAGGGAGAATATTAAGCTCTTTTGGCGAAAAATCAAGTCTCTGAGTGGCAGAAAAGCAAAACCAGTTAGGAATAGAAAGAATGAGAGGGGAGAGTTAGTATCGGAGGAAAAAGAAGTGCTGGAGGTATGGCATAGATATTACTCAAGACAGTTTGAAGGCAACCAGCAAGCAAGCCATGTTCTTGTAGAAAGAAGAATCTTTCCAGAGGACTAAGGAAACGAACCGATAGAAGAAGGAGGTTGAGGAGGCTATTGCGAAGATGAATACAGGAAAAGCAGCAACATAGTACCAGAATTTATTAAATATGGTGGATCAGAGTTAGTGGGTACTCTTTGAAACTTCTTCCAAAGAGTTTGGGACAATGAAAGAATCCCTAAGGAATGGGAATTCAATGTTATAATACCCATACATAAGAAAGAAAGCCAAAGTGATTGCTCTAATTACAGACTTATCTGCCTGTCTCCAGTCCTCTATAAACTATATACCTCCATCCTAGAGAACTGATTGAGACCACTGGTGTAACCTGACCTCCTGGAAAAGCAAAGTGCTTTTAGGCCCGACAGGCAAACAAATGATCACATCTCTACTTTGGTGTGATAGAGAAGTCCTGGGACCAAGACCGAAATATTATTTCGCCTTCTTAGACTTGAAGGCAGCATTCGATTCGGTTCCCCAGAATGAAATTTGGGAATCCTTGAAGGCAAAAAACATCCCAATAAAGCTTATAAAGGCTATAAAATCGACATATCAAGAGCTGAAAGGGGTTGTACGCCTGAATGGGAAAGAGTCAGGAATATTTAGTCTCGAAAAAGGAGGAAAACAAGACGATTCCCTAAGCCCTCCTAAGAATTGAAAAGGAAGGGAATGACCATCAATTCTCAAAAAAGCAAAATTCTTTAAGTCGGCAGAACTCGAGAGAATATCCAGATTGTCTGTAATGAAGAGGTGATAGAGGCGGTGACAGACTTTACCTATCTGGGTACGGTAATCAATAGGTCGGGAAAAGTAGATTCGGAAGTCTCAAGCAGGATATCAAAAGCAAATTCCGTCTACTATACAATATGCAATACCGTAATTGGAAAAAAAGAAGTGGGGCAGGATGTGAAGCTTCATCTGTTCAAGTCTGTCTTTCTACCGGTACTTCTTTATGGAGCAGAGAGTTGGATACTGAATGAGAGGTTACAAAGCCGTGTTACTACCACTGAGATGAAGTTTCTTAGAAGAATTATGAGGAAAATGCGGAGAGACTGTGTCCGAAATGACAGGATCAGGGAGGAGCTAAAGATACGCCCCGTGCTAGAAACTCTGGAGAGGAGACAGCTGAAGTGGTATGGGCATGTCTGCCGGATGGACCACCACAGAAACCCAGTTAAAACCCTAACGGTGAGGCCGCTGGGGAGAAGACTGAGAGGGCGACCAAGAACCTCATACGTTAGTCATTTAGAAATAATTGGAAGACGAAGAGGGAAGATCCTGGAAGAAATGAGAAACCTTGCTGGGAACAGGGATGCATGGAACCGATGGCTGGAAGCACCCCCATGCTGAGAGGCAAATAGGTGGAAGAGAAAGAAGAAGAAGGAGGGTTTTAGCCCAAAGATTTTTATATATATATATGTATATATAACAATAATTACTTTGAAGTAAAAAGAAAGAAACTATATGAAATGGTATATAAGTGATTATTAAATCCTAGTAAATGTAATTACATGAACCCAAATACTTTTAGAGATAATTTAGTAATATTTTTTCATAAGACATGGTTATATTTTACCATTTTGGAGAAAGGAGGGGCTTCAATCCGAAAGCAACCCCCCTCCTGTAGATCCGCCAGTGGCTAATACCAGAAGATTAGGTTTACCTTATTCCAGCCTTTGGGACATGAGGAAAATACTTAGCATTCATCAAAATCTATTCATATCACATTCATGTCATAATAGTTTTTGTTTAACTTTTAGACTTTGAAATTGTAATTTGGAATATTTTATTACATGAATTATGGAAAAAATATTCAATACTTGAATGGAAAAAATATTTATCAGACTTCATTTGAAATGTTAACTATCATAAATATTTCAGGAACAACAATTTTTCATGAAGGTACAAATATTCATGCTATTAAACATCATTTTGGTCCATCAGTATATTTACAGTGTTGGCAGTGAATACTTGAAAAATGAGGTATTGTAATTTATTTCAATTTACTGAGTCTAGTATCAATCTCGACCCAAAATAAATGATTTTTGATATTTATAAAAACTGGAAAATGTAATTTATTGTTGATTTAAGATATTAAAATTAAATAAAGGACTATTTAAAATTAATAATATTTGCTTGACTAGAGTTAATGGTTCAAGTTTAGTGGTTTATTTCTTTGTGTTTTATTATTTTTATTGTGGATTTATTGGATCTTAGAAGTATTTGTTATCATTATAATCCAATATGGTTCAATTAAATATTGATCACTATTTTTTTCTGTTTATGTTCAGCAATATTAAACACTTGTTTTGATTCAGTCAATAGTTGATTGTGATAATGATAGTCTCTAATTAATATTTTTTTCAGTACATTTAATGAAATCTTTTGAGGAATATGTTGCATAAATATTTAAATAGACTATTATTCTAGGTTGAAGAGCTAAGGATCACAGTATACTCCAGTCCTTGGTACAAAATGCCAAAGCCTTGTCAGAAAAATATTCTTATGATGATTATGACCTTGAGAAGTATACCATCTTTAAAAACCATTCTTGGAACCCAAACCAGCATGGAAAATTTTGGAAAGGTAAACTAAAGGATGTTTTTTAAGGCAAAAAATGTTTGCTAATAAAAAGATAATGAAACTGCTCCTCCACTTTGATGACATTAGTATTAATGTCTATAAATTTCAACGAATCGTCTAAAAATAGAATAATTTAAACTTACATTAATCCATGTTTGCTTATTTGGTATTTTCCTGAATCAAAGAAAATATAAAAATCTTTGTTCTTTTATTATTATTGAAAACATTAAATATTGCCCATTTTAAAAAGATAGTAAATATGAAATAATAAAAAAACAATAAAGTACACAATGCAATTTTTCATTCTTATTCTGTTTGCATTAAAAATAACATTTTCAAGTCTGCAACTGTTATAAGTAGTCTGCTATTATGGAAAATAACAAAGGAAAATAAAGTATGAAAATATAATAATGCATTAAAAAGAAATAATTAGTTTTTATGCTCTCTTTTAAAAAAAAAATCTCAATTTTCAGATACAGCCTTTTGCACTATCAGTAACAACAATAGAAATGGCATTATAGTGTATAATGTTAATTGTTTTAATTGTTTAGTTGATTTAATTGTTGATTTCAGATAGTCAATGGATCATATTATTATATCTCACTTCTTCTTACAATTTTAAAGGAATAAGCATTATAAAATATAACGAACAGATTTGATGAAAATAAAATTAAAATGGCACACAGCACAAATAGACACTTAATCTTACCTATATTAACAACTTTAATGTGTATATTGAATAAATCTTATTTGGTTGAGTGTATTTATTTATCCAATATTTCAGTTAAAATAGTTCCTCATCATCATCTGAAATTCAATAATAAATAATTCATATATTCATAATTCATTCAGGTATCAAAACTTAAAAGGTATATTTTTATATGGTATGTGACTGACAGTTACATAATCTAGAAATGACGCACACTGGACCCCCTTAATATTTTAGAACAGCAGATATAAAATAAAAACCTGTGAGGAGGCGGACATCTCCTGTGTCATCAAGCTTGGAAGGATCAGATGGACAGGGCATCTTGCCAGAATGTCTGACGATCTACCTACCAATAGAATTATGATGGAGCCTTTGTATAGTCATCCTAAGTTTGAAGACTTCAGCTGCTGTTGGAAGTTGTGTAGCCCATGACGCTATAAAATATTTGAAGGTGCGAAACTTAATGGAACTGGCATAGAATAGATTCACTTTGTAATTTCTGCATAAGGAAGCCTTCCTAAGATCTAAGACCCCTTCTTGGTTATAGAGCTATTGAAGAAGACAATTTCTCTACTTTGCCTCAATTCAAACAAAAAAAAAAAGAAAATATTAATCATTAAATGCAAAATTCTATGAACAATTTTTATTTAACATATTTCCATCCATAATAAGCACTTTCAAGTAAAAAACTATGATCAATGTCTGTAAAGCAATTTAAAAAGCAAATTCACAGGTCAATTGTTTTTTTATTGAACATTTTAACTTCTCTGCCAAACCGAATCCAATATTTGAAGTACTCACTTTACGCGGAATTTAATGTCGATTAATTCATTACAGAATAAAGTTTTTACGAGGATGTGCCATTTAAATGTTACAGTTCATAAGCTGAAAAAGTCAGGAAAAAAAATAAGAGAATTTAGAAGATTTACTCCCTCTCGGTTTCCACTTTGGCCCTCTTCTTAGAACGGGACAAACTTAGAATACTAATATTTGACGTCAGATAATAGTATAAACAGATTGAAACCATATCCAGTTTTCCAACACATACTTCCAGCCTCGGTATTCAAGTTTGGTGGAAAAACAATTTCTGTCTTTTTTTTATGTAGGTTAAGCCAAAACATCAAATATTTTTGTAGACCTCTACATTATTTCTCAAATAAATAATGTTCCAAGTCAAAAAAGTCTCAAAATAACTCGCTTATCATCTGTGCTACGTGGTTTACGGATGTTGGAGATGGCATTATGGCAAACGGTCAATATTTTTGTAGGCCACCTTTTTTCTCGATTTTGTGATCAAACTATCTTAAGATTCACTAAGAAAGAAAATGGACGTTCATGCTTTATTAGTACGTCATTAAACTGACATGTTTACCGATCTTCAAATTGAAAACGTACCAATTCCGAGAATTTTCGTAGATAAAATATTCGTACACTACTATAAAATGTAGCCACTCGTGAAGTTCCTGAAAAGGGGTCTGAACTATGGAATAAAGTTTTTGAAGTGCATTTTAAAGGAGCTAAACCTTAAACCTTAAGGAGCTAAATTGTAAAATTTTATTAAGAAAGTTAAAATACAAATTCTTTTTATTAGATCAATGGTAGGTAGTAAACAGCTCGTAACCCAATCTGTCTTTTTAAACCACATTACCCCAGTCTCTGAGCTTTAAATGAAAGAGAGATTTGAAAATACATCTATATATTTAATCTTTATATAAATGAGTAAGGTTTGTATTATACAGGAAAATTTAAAGGAACGAAGTCTGAATAACATTATACCTGTTATTCATATTTATTTATACATGTGGAAAAATAATCTCTTATTTTTCTCTTGTAAAATTTAATAACAAGATTAATAAGAAGAAGCATCGCCGAAAAAAAGTTGGTTGAATTCGGTAACCCACTGACTGTTGCTCCCTGCCACTCCTTCTTTATGTAACTTTATAACATAAATAAAAGGGTGTATATCCTTTTCATGATCTTTTCGATGTTCGGTTAGGATAAACCCAATGTCTAACAAAACAAACAATATCAAATATATTAAGTCGCAGAAGGTAATAGAGAGTTACAAAAAATTATATATAATAATTTGTCAAAACTAATATTATTTAACGAAAATAACATGTTTGCAAGGAATTTTTTTTTAAACTTATTTATTAAGAATAATTACAATCTGTCAGAGAGCACATTCACACTCTATTTACAATAAATAACAATAAATAATTCATAAAAATAATAGTACTAAAAGTAAATGTATATAAACTAAAAACAATTAAACTAAACTAATAAAAATAATTACACAAACATGACCAAGGAAATTAAATGAAATTTCCTAAGTAAATATAACCTAACCGAAAGTGCCACTTTACATCAACGGTGAAACACATTTTTACAATTTCCTCAAAAACGGCTGAAAAAAAAAAAACGATTTTGATGAAGCTCGGTGAACCATCGTATAATTAAGTGGTCGTTAATATCATTTAAGTTTTATCCCCATTGATGTCACTTTAAAGAGATTAAATATCTTATGTTCGTATACGTCTTTATCTAAAGTATCTTCAATTTGGTTTATTTAAATAGAATAACTCTCTTTTATTGACAGTAACTATAAAAAAATGGCTAAATGTGAAGTTTGAAAGAATATGGTAATCGGAAGCTGGAGAAAAAAAGAAAAATGTTTATCCAGGTTGAAAATGGATTTCCAGAAATAATAATCCGAAGGTATACTTATAATATATTGTTTCAGTAGGAGAATTTCAGAAAAAGTAATATTATATAAATAATAATTTCAGAAAACTAACATCATTGAACGTAAATCACATGTTTCCAATGAAATTGTCTTATTAAATGTATACTTTAAAATTTGTTTCTAAGTTTGAGAAAACATTATTTAAAATGTACCGAATCATGCCAATGTCATTGTTTAAAATACTACTTCATTGTACTTGTGTGAAGGAAGTAGTGAAATATAAAAATATTTCATGGATATGTTTATAACCTTAAATTCATTTACTATTATTACTGTAATTTAATAACTCTATATATGATATTATATTTAAATAATTAGATATCTATTGGGCGTTTATTCCAAAAAATCATCAAGTATCCATATAGAAAATTAAATTAGTGAATAATTTGATGAATTTTCACTTTGTGGAATCCTAATATTATCCACTTACAATTAGTGTGACAACTTTCGGCCTATCCATTGCAGGCAATGAAGATCTCGTAATATCATTTTAGTAAACTTTACAATGGAAAGTAACAGTTTAATAACTAAGAGTCCTCCAATCCATAATCATTTACAGGTTAAATGTTCAGATGTACTTCTACAAATCTCTCTAGACATATATCAGCCTTTCGGTTGACAGAATGATTAACTCCAATTTCAACATTCTTTGTTATTAATTTTACTGATGTTTCTAGTGACAAAATTGACACAAAATTTTGTTATAGTTCTATATTTCATTACTGCAATCACCTACTCTGGAATCAACTTACTGTCTCTGTAGATATAACTGTTCCAACTAGAAATATCACTAAAATGACATTTAGAATTTTGAAATCGGAGTTAGTCATTCTGTCAACTGAAAGGTTCAGAGACTGAAGTTAAGTTGTTTATAAAAGCAAATGGAGAAACAAGATTTTTATTGCTTACCGTCGATATAATAAATAGACTTTTTGTAATTTTAATGGTGTTAATGATTTGTTATCTGTAAGCTTCGCTTAAAATGTACTTCAAAGATTTTATACTAGCCCAACATTACCAGAAAATAATTTCTATTCAAAGTAGAGCGGTAAGTGAAAGTTGTTTTATTATTAATTTTAGTGATATTTCTAGTGGGAAAATTTATACTTTTATCCACAGTTATATATTTTAATACTGCAATCATCTACACTCAGCTTATTCACTGTCTGTACAGATATTATAAATTTTTAACGATAAATATCACTCAATTGACATACAACTCAAAAATGTTAAAATTGGAGTTGGTCATTCTTTCAACTGGAAGGCACATATAGCTCAGAGACTGGAGTTAGGTTTTTTTATAAAAACAGGTGGAGTAACTAGGTTTTTATTACGTACCATCAATATAGTTAATAGGAATTTTGTTATTTAAATGGTCTTAATGATTTATTAGCTGTAAGCTTTAAGCTTTAGCTCCGTTTTAAATTTAAAAATTTTATAATAGCACAACATATCCAGAAAATAATTACTATTCCAAGTAGAGCGGTAAGTGAAAGTTGTGTGTTGCACGTACTAGATTTTCTTTATAGATTATAGTCAAATAAATACGAGTTATTATTTATTTAAACCATTGCTAAGCTTCGCTAGGAATTTAGTTGGGGCGTTGCAGTCACAATGATAAATAAAAATAAACATTTATTTTCTGCCTAAATCAAAAAGATTACTAGCCATAAAAATGGAAGCGATCATGTGGTGTCTCTTGTCTTCAAAATGTTCCAAACAATGAAATAAGGAAACGAGTGGAACAAATGGAAAACATCGTGTATACCATTGAAACTATGAGGCTCAAATAGTCTGGACATGTGACGACGACGGAAGAGGAACGATGGCCTAAGCGAATTTGAAATTGGAAACCGGGAATAAGACGAAAGAAAGGTCGCCTGAGGAGAACCTGGTATGGGGGAGTTTAGAAAGAAATGATGAACAGGAGTATGCGTGAAAAAGATAGGCAGGATTGAAGGAGATGGCGAACACTTATTTTTTGAGACGAAATATGACAAGTTTTGTAGAAGTGGTGAAATAAAAAAAAATGCAATCGCCAAATTAACTTCCTAAACACATTATTCAGTCAGCGATTTCTTCACGATTATTAAATGACAGACTTCAGATCAAATACATCAGATTGAGGTTTAAAACATAATATTACTTCATATATTAGAGTTCTGCACTAACCATGTTAGAACTAATATTGAAGAGCAAAAAAAAAAAAAAAAAAAAAAATAGAAAAGTATAAGTAATCTATCGACTTCAACGATCTTTTTGCTGTTACATTTTATATGCAGGGGAAATAGCAGGTTACCTCCATTTTACCATCACCTATCATTAAATATTTTCCTTACGTGTTCACCCGCTCCAATGCCATTCATTATTGTTTTAAACTGCATACATTACTGAAGTATTAATACGGATTCGGAGAAAAAGACAATGCTAATCGAATATGTCTTTATTGTGTTAAGAATTGCATCATTCTGGGCACTAGCGGATCCAGGATTTAATTTGGGGGATGGGTCTAAGGTGGGGCTTCAGCCCCAAAGATTTTTTTTCATATATTTAACGATAATTAATTTGAAAAAAAAAAGATAGAAATTAACTACCTGTATGAAATGATGTTTAAGTGGTTCTTGAAGTCCTATTAAATGTAATTAAACGAACAAGAATACTTTAAGAGATATTTTTAATTTTTTTTTTCTGTAAAACATAGTTATATTTTACCATTTTTTTTGGAGGGGGGCTTCAGCCCGAGCTTACCGATATCTAAATATATAACTAATAATATGAATTGATTTTTTAATAATTTAAAACGAAATATTTTATAAAACTGTTTTTAATCGTTAGTCTAAATGTTTTTTCTAAACAATAATACTACCCATTCATCTTTGTAAATGATTACGAAATCAACTAATTGTGGCTTTTAGGTATCGTTCGTTTTCGTTTAAATGACTTTAGTTTCTTATATTTTTTGGTTTATTATTTTTAAAAATCTAATCATATCATAAAATATACCAATGACTAAAATATATCAGTAAAATTTACACTTATAATCCTTAAGTTTTAAGTAAACATTTTGAAATCACATATTTTCAATTATAGAATTGAAAGAAGTTTAATTATAATTAATACCTATACCTATATACGCAACACCAATGTATTTATATGTATACATATATATAATAAATATTATGTGAGTTTTGTGGAAATATTTTTATCTGATATCTATTTAGCTTAAAAATTGGTGGAAACTGATATTAAACCAATTATGAGGAGTTTTGAAGAACATTTTTGATATACATTTTTTTTTTAAGTGAAAGAGATATCCGATAAGATTTTCTCCGTCAAACAGAAAATTAAAAAGTAAATTTTAGGAAGGGAAAAAAATCATGTTATTATCACGTGGAAGCATCGAATTTTGAGCCAAAATCTTGGATAAAAAAAAGTGTTCATTAATTAAAAATAATATCATAAGTTCATCTGGCATTATGAGCTTTGAGAGAACAAAATATGATTTAAGAAACAAAAAGTGAAAAGTTGTTAGGAGGAGTAAAATAAATTTTAAAAAGAAATAAAAGTGAAAAATCGATATATATATATATATACTGTAAACTCCCAGTAAGATCAATTAATAAAAGGATTCTAAAAAACCGGAACATTAACAATTTAGTATTTTTCAGTTTTAAAATTAAAACGGAATAAATAGACTTCAATTGTATCTCTGTAGTTATCTTGAGGTACGGATAAAGATCGATGTAAGTACACAGCCAATAATGACAGACCTAATTTACTTGTACAGGTGAGTTTAATTAGAGCTTGGTAATCAGTGGTTAGAACCAACAGCTTCTTACATATTAAATGAGTAATTACAAGGAACATCCAAGCAGTCTTGACATATATTGAAATGTCTAGTGGAGAGTAAGACCAAAAGGCGCTTAGAATGGACACTACAAAACAGGCTAAGTGTGTGCCAGATTGTTATATATTTTTTTATCCCTTAATCGTTTCTATTCCTTGTTCTTTTTATTAATGAGGGAAAGATTCGATTGTAGGAATATGACTAAGAAAGGTGATGTTACGGACGTGGAATCACAGATTTCAATGACATTTTTTTTGTGATACGAGGTCGAAAAATACTAGATTCATGACCGAGGGTTCTAGGAATCGAGAAAAACAACATTTTATAAAATTGTATTATTATTTTAAATTACTGTTTTCTGGCTTCGATCTGTATGGAATGTTAAGTTATTATGCACCAACCGATTAGTTTTTTGTGTTTGTATTTATGTGTAAAATAAGAAAAACAATAATATATTACAAAAACCCAAATATGCTTTCCGTGAAGTAGACCAAGTAAATTATTATCATGAAAAAATGAAACAGATTCGTTCTTAAAAGTCTTAAATAGTAACTTGTTTTGAAATCGAGAAATATAAATTCTGTAATATCCATAAATCCTCAGGATTTTCTCCTAAGTCAACATTACTACAACCGTTGGGAATCTAAATTATAGCTCTTCAAAACTAGATAAATAATTTTCAGATTTTAAACCTGTATGATGAATAAATAAGGAAGATCCATAACATTTATTTTATTTTTAAGCTTAATTTATTCGCGGGCGTCTCACAGTGGGGTCGCTGTGATCGCCGATCTAGCAGGACAAAACCACTTTCTAAATATGAGAAATAAGGATGTTATAATGGCATATGTACATATAGCACATATGTATATATGCTATATGTATCGAGCGGACCTCCAGTTGAACAGAAGAGAAGAAATAATCCTGACAAGGCTCCGAATCGGCCACTCACGGCTAACTCATGAGTACCTAATGACAAAGGGGACACCCCCTCAGTGTCTCTGCTGCGGGGTCAATTTAACAGTCAGGCACATTTTGACTTATTGGACATAACGGATTGAAGTTTAATTGGAGAATGATATTACTGAAATTTTGAAAAAGACCACCAAATAGGCAAAACAATTGTTTACATTCCTTCAAATAAAGCACCTATATAACAAAATTTTAATTTTGCTGACTCTTTTTTGGGAATTTGAATATTTTTTACTTTAAATTTCTTGTTAAATTTCATCTGATATAATATAAATACTGTGTAAGGGCTAAAATGACCCATAAGAAGATGAGGAGCCCCCCATTGTTATAAATAAATAAATACATTATATGCTATAAGGATGTTATATGTAATATAGCATATATATGTATATATGTAACCTATACATGTTATTTATGTAATATAACATCCTTTCTATAAATATATGGTGACCTTAAATCTTCTCAAGGAAACCCTCAAAGTTAATTTAAATACTTCGGGATTTTGGCGAACAGACCTTCAGTCCCATCAGTTCACAAATAGCCAGACTGTTTTTATAGTTCAGTTAACTACTTTATTCACTGGATTAATTTTAGTTCAGTGTAATGTTGGTACAAAAGAATTTTAAAAATGGCTATGATCAAACCTTCGAAATAAATAAACTGTGTACTACACAGTTTCTTTCCCCAAGTCTACACAGTGTGTAGACGAGGGGAAAGAAACGAAGGAAATAAAAGGGAAATTTAAATTGCAGTTAGCAAGCAATTATGAGAGATTTCATCAAGACAGTAACTTTTCTAATGATGTTGATTATATGGTTGAGTAAATATTAAACTAATTTGAAAACTACTGATTTTCTTAATATTAATATTATAGTTATTTTTTATTGATTCTTTGGAATTGTGGTTTTAGCTTTTAATGGTCTTAAAAATTAAATTCATACTGAATTAATTAAGTCTATAAATGTTTTATTTGTGGTGATTACATGTTTTCCAATCGATACATTTTCTCAATGAATTTTGTCCTTCTTGATCGACCCCACTGTGTGTGGTTTGTGTCTTTTCGTGCATTTTATAGGGCCTTAAATTCATGTTAATGTTCGCGTGAATAGGTGGAACCATGTTGAGTTATCAGAATTTTTGTTATAAACAGTTCAGTTTTCTCCTCTGTTTTTCAACTGATTTTATTTTTTTATCAATTAACTTTTGACGAGCTTTAGTGTTATTAATGAAAAAGTTTGGAAACAGTGTATATAAATAAAAATGAAATGTCAGTTTGTTCTAAGTCGCTAATTTCCGAAAGTTCTTTAAAACGTCTGTAAGGATTTTAATGAAACGTGGCTAAAGTCTTGTCTTTAAAGCCCTTTTATTTTATGACCACAAAAATAACAAAAAAAAAAACATGAATTCAGAATTTTATTTGCGAATAACTCAAAAAGTACACGATTGTTGGTTCACTAAACTTGTGACTATTTTATAACTTCCTGAACGCCCTGCCACTAGCGGATCTAAGCTCTCTCATACCCCCGTTATGAGAAAAAAAAAAATTAACTTGATACAAGTAACTAAACAACTGGCACTTTTATAATTATTATTTTAATTGAAAAGTGAATTGTATTTTCACTTATATGAAATATATAGTATGATACAGTACTGAGATCATGAAAATTTTCGAATCTCAGTTTTCGATGGAATATTTGAGGTCTCCTGAGTCCAAATAACCAAGTCCCGCAAAATGGTCGGTGTGTGCGTGCGTGTGTCTGTATGTATTTGACAGGTCTAGTTCAAAAACAAAAAGTCGTATGAAACATTTTTACTATTTTCTCGAAAACGACCTGATGGTATTGATTAAATTCATTATGTCAGTGTAACATTGGGCATTTTTTAATATTATGTATTATACCACAAACTCTCACAGCTAATAACCAAGAGATTCTTTATTGCAGGAAACAAATGAATGATATCGGCCTCGTGGAAGAGACATCACAACTTTTTCTGCAAGGACTGAGGCGATATAAATCTAAGTCGCCGTGGACCATTCCGATTCCGCTGATTGTCTCGGTAGGAAATGTTATGGTTTGCTTGATGGTTACTGGAGCCATTGTAAACTACACAAAGACGGATTGGGTACAACTGTTCATTAATCTAATATTCATCCCAGTCTCGGTCATTGTTGGAACTATGATCATCACATACAAGAAATCGTTTGCATGGGTAAGCAAGGAAATAGACAGCTGGTGGTCTTATACCTTTCTTGGAAAAGAGACCAATGAAATGAAGAAAAAAGCCGCTGATTGGATGGCCTGGTATGGACAATATTATTATATAGGTAAGTGTCAGTTATGGATTCTACTAATATTGACACCATCAACCAACAAAAATTATGTAAGATTTTTACTATTCGGTTAAGTTCTTCTTAACCCAGACTCTCTGCCACAGAGTGAGGGGCCTCATCCAATTCTCCCTTTCTTGCACCAATTCTCTTCTCTGCCTCCAGTCTATATTGCTCTTCTTGTAGGCTTCATTAGCTTCCCGATCAGGTTTTCCTAGATCTGTTCCTCGGTCTTTTTCCTTCTATTTTTGCCTCATATGCCAGGATCTTGCTGCTCATTCCCCAGACATTTTTGAAACATGCCTGATGTTCTGCAATAACCTCCTCGGCTGATCTTACCATCCAGATTAGCCACTATCGTGGTTTGTTTGTTTATTTGAGCTTTAAGGTGTAAAACCGTAGCGTCGTCAACGCCTGTTGGTCATAAAGTCATCAAGTTCTATTAAGTAGCATACCTCCATGAACTGGGGTAGGCTTTTATGTTTGACAGTGACGACCCTTGAATCGCTGGTATATGTATTATGGTATTGTATATGATTAAGTCTTCAAGTACAGGAACCTCAAGCAACAGGAAATCTCTTTTAAGTAATTCAAAGTCTTGTCCTGCTGACTTTATTCGTTCCTTAATATCTTTGTAACGACTGCGTAGTGGAGTGATGTTGAGGCAGGTCAGGTTCACACAGCTGGCATGAATAAAGAAGTTATGTAAAATGAATTTGTCACTGCTGCGTTCATTTGATTAAAACTTGCGTTGTTTAACTAAAATATGTTTTTTCATTAATTATTTTTATTATTACAGTCTGGCCAGAGACGGCAGTGAATAAACATCTACGGAGCGCTTTCTTTCAATTTCATATATTGAGTCCAATTTTGTTTTTTTCTTTCGTGGTTTCTTTTCTTAACAGTGTCATACTATCGAACGTAATCTTTAAAACTTCTTATATTTACGTATTTTCACGCTACTCAACGTAAAGAAAATATAGTGAGAGTGCTACGAGCCTTGTGAGTGTTAAGCTAATAATCCTATTAGTATTAGCAGTTGTTTGCTTGGCGGATCACAACATCAACTTCACTTGACATTAACTGTAAGTTATTTTTTATTATTAAAAATGGTCCAGTGCACGATTTGTAATAACGCTATTGCCCGTGAAGATAAATACAATTTATGTTGTACCAAGTGCAAAGTTATTTATCACGGCAAGTGTTTTAATCTCACAGACAAAGAGATAGAAGCTCAGAGAAGCACAAAAAAAAAACATGGATGTGCCTGAATTGCGATCAAACAAAGAAACTAAATTTAAACAATGAACCGCCTGTATCAGAAATATTAGCAGCAGTTAATAGACTGGATAGTCATGTTAGTGAGGAAATAAGGGATATGAAGACAGCCCTCGATAAATATGGAGACCTCAGCTTTGAACTGAATGAGAGGTTATCTAAATTAGAAAAACATCTCGAGGGCCAAGCCAAATATTTTGAGGAGATCATTTTGGAAAATAAAGCCCTCAAAGCTCGAGTGGGCGATTTAGAGATCCGCCTGAACAAAACAGAACAGGGTCAATTATGTAGATCGCTGGAGATCTGTGGGATCCCAGTGCGAGCAGGCGAGACGCCCGCGGCTCTGGTGACCAGTATAGCCGCGGGGCTGGGCATCAAGCTCGGAGTGGAGGATGTGGATGTCGTGCAGCGCCGCAGAAGCAAGAAGGATGACCCGCGACCGCCGCCGGTAATAGCACATTTCGTCAGGCAGTCAGTGAGGGACGACCTGATAGCGAAAAGGAAAGTGAAGAGGGATTTCTCGACGCGTGATATCGGGTGGCAGGAAAACGACTGCCACCGAATTTATCTCGGCGAGGAGATGACCCCAACAAACAGGCACCTCTACTGGCTAGCCCGGCAGAAGAGAGCTGCCGGGAAGATAAGATACGTATGGTTCTCTGCCGGCATTGTGCGTTGCCGAAAAGAAGACGGCCATCAAGTAATCTTGATTAATCAGGCATCGGATCTAGAAGTTTTCGCCTGACTGCACAGGTTTCATCTCTTCTTCTCGTTCTTCAAAGTATTTTTTGTCTTCATTGGTGCCCAAATAACATTGAAGATTTTGGTTAAAATTTCTCATAGCTCCAGTTTACTAATTTGTTTATTTTCTTACTCTTATTTCTCACTTATTTTTTCATTATTCACTTTTATTTTGCTTATCAGTACTTTTCACAATTTTTTTTCAGAATATGATATATGCCTCATTTCCTCTATGCTAATTTCTGACTGTTTCCCATCAAATCCTCCCCATGTCTAGCATCCTAACCACCTGCCACGTTAACTCGCAATCCCTTCCCGCCCATTATGATGAATTTCTGCAGTACTTTTCTCAAAACTTTTTTCACATCATCGCAATCTCAGAAACCTGGCTCAAACCCTATATTCCGTCCTCATCTGTCTCCTTACCTAATTACACCCTCATCCGCCACGACCGGGTCAGCCCGACTGGTGGTGGGGTGGCCATATTTGTCCACGATAGCCTGAAGTCCCGAATCCTTGATTACTCCCCACCCTCCGAACATCCACAAGTGGAGTGCCTTCTAGTAGAAATTACCTGTAATAATTCCCCTCTCCTTTACATAGTGATCTACCGTCCTCCCCTTGTTCCATTTGATCCGTCCTTAGAATCAACCCTACTCAACTTTGTTCCCCTCTATCCTAGAATAATCATCGCCGGTGACCTCAATACCAATTTCCTTTCTAATTCCAAAGACAAAACCTATCTAGAAAACCTATTTTTTTCCCTCCATCTCTTTATTGTTCCTTTTTATCCTACTCACCACACCCACAAGGCCGACACTTGGTTAGATTTCTTCATTATAGACTCCGAAATAAATCTCCTCTCCTCTTCTCAACTGCCAGTATCCTTCTTATCGTCTCACGACATGATCCAAATAACATATAATATCCAAACCCCTCTGATTCATCCGAGAACCTTCACTTTCCGTCAGATAGACACTCTCACCCGTGAAAAAATACTACCTGACCTTGAAACCTTAGACTTGAACGAAATATATTCCTGCTCCTCCATCGACTCCATGGTTGAGATCCTGACTTCCAATCTCCTCAATATCCTTAACACCCATGCTCCCATAAAAACCTCAACCTTTCGCCGCCGGCCTGCACCTTGGATGTGTCAAGAAATCAAGGATCTGCAGAAGAGGCGTGATGCTGCCCGCAGACGCTTTAGACGTACTAGGCTTACAGATGACTATCAAGCGTTTAGGGTGCTCCGCAATTTGACACAAACAAGAATTCGGCGAGCTAAAGCTTCCTACTTCCATGAAGCCCTGTCATCTGCCCCAGATCCCAAATCTAAATGGCTAATCCTTCGCAAACTTTCCCTCTGTGAACCTTCCAGATCCCCTTCCTCACTGTTCTTTTCCGTTTCACCTGACGATTTAAATTCACATTTTATTTCTGCCTCCTCTACCTCTTCTCTTCCCTCCTCTTCCAACTTTGCTCCTGAGTCATCATTTAATGATGATGACTTTTATTTCTCCTACATTTCCCCGACTGACTTACTAACCGCAGTAATGAAATCCCACACCAATTCCATAGGATCAGATGGCATTCCTGTCAAATTGATAAAATTATGTCTCCCCGAAATCCTCCCAGTTCTCCTTTTCATTTACAATTTCTCCCTACAGAACTCAATATTCCCTTCCTCTTGGAAAAAAGCCATTGTACTCCCTTTAAATAAAAAGCCTAATCCATCCTCTCCCGAAGACTTTCGCCCAATCTCAATTCTTTCCAATCTCTCAAAACCCCTAGAAAGATTGGTGCAATCCCAAGTTTCCAATTTCCTAGAAAAGTCTAACCAACTCGATCCTCTCCAATCTGGTTTCCGTCCCGGCTACTCCACACAATCCGCCTTAATCAAAATTACTAATGATGTTCAGACTGCAATAGATAATAAACAACTAACTGTCCTTATACTTCTTGACTTCTCTAAAGCCTTTGATTCCATTAACCATCCCATCCTTTTCAACAAACTAAAATCACTCTCCTTCTCCAATAGCTCCATCTCTTGGTTCCAATCTTTTCCTATCACAACGCACCCAAGCAGTCTCCATTCCTAATCAACCACTATCTGCCTACCTGCCTTTATCCTCTGGAGTTGCCCAAGGATCTAGCATATCTCCTCTCCTTTTTAGTTCCTATATCAATGACCTCCATGACTCAATTCTCCATTGTTCCCACCACCTTTATGCAGACGATTCTCAAATATACCTATCCTTTTCTCCCCCTGAGCTATTGGTAGCATTTACTAAGATCCAAGCAGACCTAGATCGAATCTGTGCCTGGGCAAAATTAAACGGATTAAGGTTAAATGCTTCAAAAACTCAGGCCATTGTCATTGGTTCCAAGCCCCTCCTTAGATCCTATACGGACTTTCCCATACTAAACCTTGGTGACCAGCCAATCTCCTTCTACTCCTCTGTAAAAAATTTAGGACTATTTATTGATCAAACCCTCTCCTGGAGTCACCATATTTCTCACATCTCCCGACGGACAGTCTCTACCCTCAAACTATTCCATTGCTTCCGCCATCTCCTACCTCAACATACGCGCAGACTCCTCGTTTCCTCTCTCATCTTCCCCCACTTTGACTACTGCTGTGTGGTGTATGATGGACTCTCGGTGGAGCTCCGCGACAGACTGAAAAGAATAATGAACAGTTGCGTGAGATTTGTAATTGGTGCCCCGAGATACTACCATGTCTCTCACCATTACACTGAGTTAGAGTGGCTCTTCCCCTCCATTCGAAGACAATATTTCCTAGGTACATTCCTCTATCATATCATCAACAATCATCGTCCTTCCTACGCCTACAACCTTCTCCAATTCAAGTCCTCAGTCCACTCCCTCTCCACAAGATCTCGACCTTCCGACCTTTACATTCCTTCTCACAGATCTGCCTCGTTCCAAAACTCCTTTATTGCACGTTCTGTTAGTTTCTGGAATTCCCTTCCTATCAAAATTCGACATTCTTCATCCTTATCTACATTCAAAACCCTCCTATTCCAATTCCTGTCCCAAAAACAGTCAGGCACCAGCTAATCTTTTATGTAAAATTACACATTATCTATAAGACCATATTCACATATAGCTCATGACCTGAATACTTATTATAGATTCGACTTTCTTTTTCTCTTTTTTTTTTTTTTCTTTTCAACAGAAACAGATTTTACTGTTAAGAAGAATATACATTTATTTTTTCTGTATTTTTTATTTTTTCTAAAAGGGTTTATTTATATTTTAACATTGTACATAGTTTTAAGTATCTTAGTATGGTTTCAAGAGTTTTTTATATAGATTTTTTTATTTTATTTTGTATATAGTATGTATAACCAATATTTTTTTCTTTTCTTTTCTTTAATGACCTATCATTATCTTAATTTGTTATGTTTGTTTTTATCTGGCCAGATGTAAAATTTTAATTTCTGTACTTTTTTGTTATTCTGAAGGGACTTCGTCCCAGAGTAAAATTATTTTTCTATTCTATTCTATTCTATTCTATTATTATTATGTATCAGAATTTCTCATATTATTCAGTGGCAAATCCTTTAGTAATAATACCTCACCACCGGTAGTTTTGTTTGGTTTCGTCCATATTTTTTCTCTACTGATATTTTCAAGGCTATGACTTTGATTTTATGCTTAGGAGTTTGTAATTTGGATTAAAGATTTGGTAATAAAGGAAAGCATTTGGAGGAAGATTCATTTATTTTTTATTTACTCCATTATCACAAAAGTAGTGAAGCTTATCACGTTTTATAGAGAGAAACCGAACCTATTGTTCTGTAGCGGACAATTAATTCATCTACCCGCCACACCTATAACGGCCATTTAGTTCACTTTGCCGCTAGCTGGTTTCGCCATAGTGCGCTTCATTCATTGTACTTTGAAGTTGTATTTTTATTTCTTATTGTTATGTAAAAAAAATGCAGTTATTAATTGTAAATATATATTCTTTGTGAATACTTTTTAATAATAAAGTTTTATGGTAATTAGATATACTAATCAAAGCTTTTAAATAACAGTAACTTAAACGACTCTATCTAGCCAATATGATAATATATATATCAGATACCCTCGAGCTACTAATTTAGATCTTGAAACTCCTTCCTCCGGAGAGTAAAAGATCTGCAGATTCAGGTACAGATTGATGAACATATTTTATATACTCTTTTTGATTCTATATCAATCCGAATTTTAATTCACTTAATGTTCTAATCTCCTATAATTTTCTCCATAAAACGTCTGGATGCTCATATGCCCGCTTTTAATCCTACATATTAAGTCTGGAGGCTCTTCCCTCCGTTAATATTTCTTCCTCCCGCAAAGTCTGGAGGGCAATCCCATGTCATGTGGTGTCCATCCTTCGATGTCTTAGCTCGCAGACAGAGTGTGATTTGAGTGCTCATACTCCTGACACTTAAGGTCGTGATATCTTAGCCTCTTCCTCATCCATTGGGTCACTTTATCTTAAATGAACACGCTCTGTCGTGGTCTTCTGTTCACTCTATTTACCTACCTCGACAGTTTGTTCAGTTGGAGGCGGTATTCAGCTACTTTAAGATTACCAACTCTAAGACTGAATATCAGCTAATCATCGCCCAGGTTTTTTTTGGAACACTGAAGCAGGCTGCTAACCCGCAATCCACCTACCAACTAGCCCTACAAAAGGTTAAAAGATGGGGTATGATCGAGCTTCGGGCAGTCAAATAAAGAAGCTTCGGACTGTCAAATAAAGAAACCCGAATAAAGAAGCTTTTAGAGGAGCAGAAGTTGATGGATCAGCGACTGTCTCATTTCCTCTGAGAGATGTTGCAGTTGGCTGGATATAAGGTCTCTGGAGGTGACAGACCACGCAGCCGCCTCGAAACTGGCCAACATAGCCGACAAAATATCCGAGATATAGCTGCCTCTATGTAATCTTAATAATGGCGAGTGCCAGATTCGGGAAGAGGCGATCTAGGAGCAGCAACAGATCGCTTAAATGGAGAAGTGGCCGCTCTGAAAGCACAAATAGGAGCTAGGACTAGTTAGCTGGAGAGCAGATCGTCTAGCAGGAATCGGAGGTCCTCGAGAAGTAAAAGCACAAGGCGGTTATGCTTTTACCATGATTGGGTTAAAGAGAAGGCGACCTAGGCTAGCCCTCGGAATAGAAACTGGCTAGGGCGCCTTTCAGTAAAATAAGATAATACATTTTAATTTAAATGTTTGGATTTTAAAATAATCGGGGAACGTAAAATACCCACTATACCCAATCGTATTTGTCCTAAATCCAGCTTGTCTAACATTTAATAAATTTGAAAAAATTAAAATAAATAAATAATAAAAAGAATTAGAAAAATAAAACCACCATTCCCGATAGAGCTCAAATCGAATTTTTTATATAATAATATTCAGAGGATAATGAGTGGAAAACATCATAAAACACAACATTAAAAATTGTTAGCAATTTCAAAGTAAGCATATTTCTTCAACGGAGAATGTCGATTAATATATATATATATATATATATATATATATATGCTTAAACCTTTAGTTTCACATTATGTAATTATTATAAATGTATATATTTAAACATCTATTAAGTAAATTTTTATTTATGTCCTTCTAATCTCCAAATTTCCGCCTGATAATAATGACTTGAATTATTAAATTTATTTTCATTCAGAATTGTTGAAAATTTAACACAAAATACTGTCATAATAACAAAAACGCGTAAAGCTGTAGTTTTAATTTTTGCTTCAATGAGAAAATACATATAAAGTGACTCTTATTTGAGCTTTAAAATCGTATGTTAAAGGTGGGTGGAGTTTTTTTTTTTCCGAAAATAAGGTGTTTTGCACCACTGTGTGACGCCCATTACCCTCCGATACACGATGTAGGATCTCCGACTGGCACCACACCGCAGCAGCAGGACGAAAACCTTCATCCACCGGAATTTAAAGGACTTCAGCCACGTGTTTCTAAGGAACGGCACAGAGACGAAACTCCGCTTCCAGCCGCGTACATATAAGAGAGCACCAAGATATCTGTAGTGCTTCACCTGCTCGATCTTCTTTTTATATGAAAATATGTTGGATATTTTTTTAAAACGAGCGATTTGGACAGGAGAATTCCTATGGAAACATTTTATAAATTATAGAATTCATGAAATTCTTTATAAAGAACGGAAACATTTTAAATATTTGGGAACATTGCACAAATTGGTATATTGGAAAACATATAGCTTGAAAAATGATACAAAGTAAAGTGCCTAAGGATTTAGAATGTGTTTTGTTATTAATGGATACTCAACATCTTGGACCATTAGTGTCATTTTTTTTTAGTTGAAGTTCTGGTATTGGTACTAGCGGGGGGAACTAGTCCGGACATTGAGCCTTATGGTTCTTTTTGCCATCAACCTAACTCTACTTCCAGGTTGCCGTCTCTCGAGCGGGAGTAACAAGATTCATTTTCCGGGACGGTCAAGAAATAAATGTTAACCCGACCCAGGTGGAAATCCAATCCACAAGACACACGCCGCGAGAGTTCGGCTATCACCTCCACTTTAGGAGGGATAGATTTGGTTGTTTATAATTGTGGTAAGAAGAGTGAATCGAAGTTAATAAAAAAAACTTGCATTGGGGAATAGTCATTCTTAGGTTGTTCGAACTATCATTAAACAACCCGTTTTCTGAAAACATATGTTAGGTTATAACTTATTTCTTCCATGATTTAATTAATAACTAAATTATCATGGATTTTATTTTCTAAATTAATGATTGAATTTAAATTACCAATAAAGTAACATTCATGAAACGTTTAATTGTTGTTTATTTTGCAGATTTTTCTAAAGATATGATTACTCATTGCAGGTATGTATTTTGCTTGCTTGATGAACTTGGTACCTTTTATAAAGTGTCATATCTGGGGTAAATCCAAAGACCCAATGAACAATCTGATGTACCCCTGCTGGACACCCCTGGATCTTGGGACTTGGTGGGGGTTCGCCTTGACTTACTTGTTCCAGTTCACGTCAATGTATATATCATATTTCACATTTGGTAACACCTGTTTCTATTTGACAACGGCATATGTTTCAATAGGATACCAAGCCCAACTGATAGGAATAGCTATCTTGAGCATTGAACAGAGATGTCGCAAATTGTCAGAAGAGAATAAAGATTCATTGAAGCAGGAAAAAATATATGAATTTTATGTAAAACAAGAGATAACAAGTTGTGTAAAACACTATCAGCAACTACAGAGGTGAATTTATTTATCAGCAACAACTCTACTTTATTATTAATGTTTTAGGCCTTTTAAATAACAGTTTATATGAATAACTGTTGATTCATACAGAAAATTTAAATGTTTATTTATGTCTAGAAGAATCTTCACCATTAGTTTTTTTTTTTTTTTTTTTTTAGAGAAAATCTAACTAAAGCAAGATTAATTTTCCACATCAATCACAATTGATAAAGTTTTCTCAAGTGATTTAGAAAAATATACCAAACAGAATTAATGTTTCTCATTTTAATATAAAACTCTTAGGTTTCATATTTAAATTATAATAATATTAAATTAATTCCTTTGTGATGCTCAATATATATATACATATATATTGTAACATCTCTCTGTTATTTGACAAATAATAATAATATAACGTCGGAAGCTCACTTCTTACCATTGGGATACTTCCTAAATGAATAAGAGGTTGTTTAATAATAAACAAAATTATAAGAAAATTAATTTATTAATTCATCTCAGGTGTGGGTTACTGACAAGTGGTGGGTTACTGACTATCAGATCAACTCAGGCAAACTATTATTATTTACTCTAAAATTAAACACTTATTTTAAAATAAAGTCAAGTATGAAATGGCAAGCTAACTTTTTTTCTATATGCACTGTTTCTTCTTTTGTTGCACTAAATTTATTTATTTTCAAACATTTTCCTAAGTTCTGCCAAACACATCTTCCAAAATGGTATTAATACTATTACTGGGCTTTACCCACTGGAGCCAGGATCCCTTCTCCTATCCTATCTCCATTGCAGCCACACAACAACTGCTTGCCAAAACAATGTCCCTCTCCTCTTAGGCATTTTCCTTCTTGGGAAACTAGAGAGCAGCCATTTTCTTTTTCCTGCACTAGCAGAACTAGATTAGCTTGCCTTTTAATTGTTCAACATTAATTTATTAAAATCTTTTTACTTACTTCCAATAAAGGTGTACATTACAATATATGTATGTATGTATGTATGTATGTATGTATGTATATATATATATATATATATATATATATATATATAATACATATTTTAAAATCATTTTAAAATGATTTATTTATTTTAAACTTAATCATAAATTTAAATCATACATTTTAAATTTTATTTTCTTACTTTTTTTATTGAATTTTTCTTTGATATATTTGTTTATTTGTTTATATGTATATTTTAGTTAACGTATATTAATATTTTTAATTATTATTCTTAAAATTTGTTGTTATATTTAATTTTTATTTATATTTTTAAAATATTTAATTTTAGTTTTTTATATATTCAATGTTTAATTATATTTGATTTTTAATATTATTTTTTAAAATTTTATATATTGAGTGTTCAATGTTATTTATATTTTTTATTAGATAAATTTTTATTATTTCTAAATTTTAATTAATAATCTTTCTTTATATTTAGAAGCCAATACAAAGTTGGCGGTTGCACTCATAATCCTTACCAAGTGGACAATTCAAGGAGGATAAATTTAAAATAATGTGCTGGCCATGTTTTTGATCAACTACATGATCTACGCCAGTAGATAAGCATGGCCTGTAGGGCACCTCAGTTCTGCTTTCAACTCTTTAGTGGTAGCAAATACCAATGCAACTAATTGCAATCCATATCAATACGTATTATCCACTAAACACCAGGATCGCCAGTACCATTTTATCAACAAAACCACCTAGCTTAAACCATTTTTATTTAATTAAATAACAGTATTTGCAAAGAAAACTCATATTTACATGATTTTTAAATAAAGATTGCAAATGTTATTGTATTATTCTAAATTACTTTCTATTTACTATGGAGGGGGGTAGCTCAGTGGTAGGGCACTAAGCTTCCAATGCTCAAGGTCCCAGGTTCGAATCCCGGCTCACCGCAGAAAAATTATTTATTCTGTTTCATTGGCCGTGGGGCGATCCTAGGGTAGGGAGATATCCTCCTGGAGCACACCCAACACACCCTCTACAAAGTGGATAACCTTAATTAAATAATTGATTAAGGGGAAAAACCTAGCAGTTGAGCGAGACCATGGCCCAATCCCCTCCCTGCATAACCGTTGGCCTTTAAATGGTACTTTCTCTAAATATTACTGAACCCAAGACCCTTCATTGGTTCTAGTGGTACAGGCCTTTTTTTTTTTTTTTCTGTTCACTATTCACACAAACATCTTACCTTTTTTTCCCCTCTTTCTTCTCTACCTTGCCTTTTAGGCTATACAGGGTTTTTCCGGGCGGGGAATTTAAAATCTCCTCCGACATCAGGGCGCGAGTCCAAGAGATTAACTCATCCTTTTTTTAATCTCACAACTTCGGTTATTGGGTTGCCGGGCAACTCGCGGTGCTGTGCACTTGCGTTAGCTCATTCGGCCATCCCGCCCCCTCACAAACATCTTACCAACAAACCAAGAAGACGTGATAATGGTTCAGCAAGTTTAGGCAAGGTTCTTAAGATCCCCCTTAGTATTGTTGGTTTGATTCCATATTTTAATTAGTGATTAATTAATGATGATCTGTGAGAGATTGGCAAATAGGACCGCAAGGACTAGTTTTTAGATATGTTTCTCCTACCAGTACTAGTACCTATGAACCATAAAGGATCAACAAAGAAGGAAGTCAGATAAAAATATTTGAACAGTAAAGAATAAATTTAAATTGCAACTTCTATTTTTTTTATTGATTGTTTCCAGTTTTAGGTTTATGACCATAAATAATTATGTATCAAAATCAAATAAATTATTATTCACTGACATTCCACAAATACTACATCAGTCCAACCTCCTTTTTCTTTTTATTTCACAAGTAAAGATAAGTTTAATCATTAAACAATTATTTTACATTTTCTTATAAATTTTCCTATTAATAATTTATTTTAATGAATAAATTATATTTATGTAATAGTTTTTTTTTAAATAATTTCATTTGGAATTTTCAGAACTTAAAAAATATCTACAATTTATTCAATAAGGTAGTTTAGATCCCTTCTCTGGCTGCCAGAAGTGATGGATTTTGATGATATCCAACAAAAGGGAATTTCATAAATAATTGATGGATCCCAATTTCAAAACTTAAAATCGTACTAAAATTATAATAAAAGACATTGTTAAAACTGGGAGGTTTCCAAATTCAGATAGTTTCAAAAGTTTATGGATCAAGACAGGATAAACTATGTTTCAAAGATTTTATATAGTTCCTATATCTATATAGTTCCTTTTGGTTTTGAAAATTGAAACATTGTCATTTATGTAATATTCAATGAACTAAAAATCTATTGAAAAGGAAAATGAATGAGAATAGCTCTATAAACCCTAAGGGAACTTGAAAAAATACAGAAAGAAATTTAAAAAAAAAAGTTAATAAATAAAATCCAGATATGGCTTCTATACTTTTTGTAATAGACTATAATACTGTTATTAAACGGGAGAACAATGAGCCAAGAAAGGTTCTTCTGTATTAACCAAATAGGTTATGAGCAACTGCAATAATGGATAAGTTTAAGTTCAGAGTCTCTTATTGCTTAACTATTTAACTGGAGTGATATTTTCAAGTGGGTCAAGCTAGTCAACCAATTATAAATTTATCTTGCTTGTACTACTAAATATTTTTATTTTTTTCAGAAGTGCAAAAGAATTGAGTAATATTTTTTCAACACTGGCAGTACTATCTTACAATATTGGTATAGTGGTTTTGAGCATTTCAGGAATAAGACTAACAACAGTATGTAAAAATAACTTGTATGTTTATTGCATTTATTATTTGTGTTAAATATTATATTTATTCGTTTGATTGAAAATACAATCCATTAGTATGAGTCAAATTTGTATTAAGAAATATAATTTATTTTTATGTCCATATTTTAAGGAAACTGATAAGCTCATGCTAATAAACAGTTTCATGAATACTTGTGTAACACTTGGCAATCAATTCATCATTAGTTTTATTTGTGAACTACTGACAGAAGAGGTAGGTATGATTCAATTTATTTTTCCTTTTACTAAGATGTAATTCACTGACAGTCAATATTTTTTTCTTCCATTATGAAATTTGCATATTTTAATACTTTTTAAATAGAACAAATACCTTTCGATTTCTAGAGAAAATTAAATAATGACTTTCTTTTCTTTATTGGCTGAAGAATTCCAAGAATATAAATGTATCAAAGTTCTTCTTCAAAATTTCTTGAAATACAAATATAATACAATAAAATAAATTAAGATATTAATATAAGGCATTTGATAAATTATTCATTTTTTAAAATAATATGAATGAAAAAAAATATAAGTTACTGCAACAATTCTTTTATTTTGAAGGTGGAAAAACTAAGAAATATCATTTACTACTCTAGTTGGGTTAGTATGCCTGTTTCATGCCAGAAATATATATACACTTTCCTCATAATGGTCGACTATATGCCTACACCTGTGACTTTGACTGGATTGAAAACTAATTATGAAAACTTCAGCAAGGTACAATTATATATACTTTTACAAGAACATATTACTGAGTCAAATGATGATATTTGATAGCATGTTTATAAACTTATTTAGAGCTGATTTATTTCCTTCTAATAAACAATATATAACTGTTTCAGGTGGTCAATACTTCTTACTGTTATTTCAGTTTAATGTTGTCAATGCGGAGCAAGTAAAAGAAACCTCCTCCTAAAAGTTCACTGAGAATAAAATGTGTAATGCACTTTAAATTCATAATAAAAAAATTACAAACCATAACTACTAAATAATATTATTAACGATAATGTAGTAATTCTCTAATTATCTTCTTCTTCTTCAATGGGCACTACATTCCTTATAGAACCTGGGCCTCTGCCACCAGTCTCCTCCACTCCTCACGGTCCACAGCATGATTCCTTCAATTTCAGAACCCCAACCTCCTCAAGTCTTCTTCCAGATCATCCAACCATCAGTGTCTGGGTCTACCTCTTTGTATTTTTTCTCCTGGAGTACCATTCTGCATCATTTTTGGAAGTCTACTGAGATCCATTCTTTCAACATGACCCAGCCATCAAAGTCTGCCCTTCTTAATAACACTAAGAATGTCTGATTCACCATATAACTCCATTAAATCTGTGTTGCTTCTTATTCTCCATCTATGCTGCTCTCTGACAGCTCCAAAGATCTTCCTTAGGACTCTTCTCTCCCAAACCAGCAAGGCTCTCCTGTTTTCCTTGGTCATAGTCCCCGTCTCACTGCCATACAAAACGACCGGTTTAATCACCGTTTTATATATTACTATTTTTTGCTGCTTCCAAATTATTGTTTTCTGTCACTACTCTGCCCAAGTACTTAAATTTATCACAGTTGCGAAATGTGCCCTCCCAATTCAACAGTATCTCCTTTCTCTCTGGGATGTCGGGATTTTTTCATATACCTCGTCTTTTCCATGCTTATAATGAGTGCTAATTCTTGAGCTGCATGCTTGAAATCTACTATAGCGCCGGCTTGTGCTGCTTTAGTTCTTCCTGATATAACAACGTCATCAGCATATGCCATGTGTTGCGTGAGCCTATTATAGATGGTACCACCAGGGTTCGTCTTGATTTTCCGAATTGCAACCTCTAAAGCGAGATTGAATAGTACAGGAGATAGCCACTGTTAACCTCGAAACTGTCTGACATACCCACTCTGGTTTTGATCATACAGCTTGTCCTTTCTGTGGTCATTCTGGTCAATCTTATTAGTTTACTAGGAATCCCCAGTGACTGTAAGGCTTCCAATAGCTTACTCCTGTCCACACTGCCATATGCCTGCCGGAAGTCAATGAATAGGTGATGCAGGTCTATATTATATTCATACGCTTTCTCCAGCATTTGTCTCACTCTGTTACTCTCCCAGAATTCTTTCACTCCTTTTCACTAGCTTTCGACATATTGCCACTGAAAGGATTTTATAGACTGTGGGTAGGACTGCTATTCCCCAGTAGTTCTCACATTTGAGTTTATTTCTCTTTTTATGTATAGGGACTATAATAGCGTCTCCCCATTTATCTGGCATTTTTTCTTCTGACCATATGTCCCATATCACCTTATGGATCTCGTTCCAGGCCTCTTCTCCATTGTATTAATAAATTATCATGAAATTAATAAATAATAAGGTTTATACACCCTATAGTAGTGTAAATATGAGTGAATTTGCAGCTAAAATACTTAAAATGGTAATGTCCAGTAGCGAATCTAGGATTTAATATTGAGGGAGCTTCAGCCAAAAAGAATTTTTTTTCATGTATATAACGATAAACACTTGGGAAGAAAAAGAAATAAACTTATGACCTATATGAAAATGATTCTTAAAGTCCTATTAAAAATGTAATAGCACAAACAATAATACTTTTAGAGATAATTGTTTTAATAAGACATGGTTTAGTTGCTATATATGCATTATAATATCAAAAATAAAACATATTGTTATTATTTAAGTATTAAGCTTAGATCGCTGACAGTAACCAATGAAACCAGTGACCAGTAACCTGATAGACCAATGAAAAAATATTTTTTTTCCCTTCCCCCTTACATCTGCTTATGGTGATACCTGAACTTCAAATTATATTATCACATCACAACAGTAGATTGGTAGATAATTTTTAATGAAGCAAGGTTGGATGTTTGTTTCAGGAAGGTTTCCTTATTTTATAACTTTTTTTAGGAGATAACTTTGATATTAATGTCATTTACATTCTAGACTTGATATAAATAATTTCAATTCGGTTATTTTGTACTAAATAATAAATTAATTCTTTTAGGTAAAAAAAACAAAAGGATACAAACATATAAAAAATTTATTTAATAAATAAACTTATATTACAATTCTAAATTTTTTATCACCTTTTCAAATAAACAGGCAACATTATAAATAGAGTATGCTTATCAGTCATGTTATCTATTTAATCACAATAATAAATAAATTTAAATTCCATATTATAAATATTTACAATTGATTCACATTTCTAAAATAAGATCCTATACTACAGAAGTGAGCTAATTGATTTAATAGTTTCAAAATTTTATGTTCAATGGACACATCTTGAAATAATAAATTGTAATTAGGTAATAGACTATCAGAAATAATTTTTTATTTTTAAGCATTTTAAAAATGTAAAGAATTAATGGCTCTGAAAAGTATCATTTCTAAGGTTAAGCAATTATTATGATTGCCAGTAAGTGTTTAATTTAATACTGAATATAAAGTAACTAGCAACACAATACTGCTTAATCTTTACAAAATCTTTTTTTTTAAATATTTCATAATAAAAATATTATATATAATGACAATATTTATAAAACTGAAAGCTTAATAACAATAATAAATAATAATATATTAATAATAAAAGTTGTCAATTATGATTTAAAACATTGGTGATTCTATTTACAAAATTCCAAACATAATAGTTTCTCAAAAATCATTTCTCCATTATTTAATATTGTGAAATATTAAGTAAGAAATAATGATTAATTAATAAATCTTGAAGAGGTTTTAACAAATTTGAGAATAGTTCATTATATTTTTTTGAGTCATAAAACTTATATGTAAAAATTTATTTCAAATCATTCATCAACAACTTTGAATATATTTCATTCAATGTTACTTCAAACATGCCTGGTTATAATAAATTAGTTGTAGAACATTTAGGCTCATTATTCATAGATGCAATGATGTTTCTTGTGACCTGGTTTAAATCTTGAATGAACACCACCACCAGCCACGAATCCACCAGATCCTGTGCCCTGGACATCACCACCAGCTTCAAAGTTACCTGCTCCTGTCGTCCCAGTTACTGTTCCTCCAGTTGTAAATCCACCTTGTCCACTTCCTGTAACTTCACCAGTTACATGACTAGGACCACTACCTTGACCTGGGTGATGGCCAGAATGGTGATGGTGTCCCATTCCATGCTGACCAAAATTACCTCCTGTACCACCACCTCCTTGAAAACTACCACTTCCTCCACTTCCTTGTACATTACCCCCTGCAGTAAATTGGCTATTTGGACCAGTGGTACCTTGGACAGACCCTGTTGTACTAAAATGACCACCTTCAGGACTAGTACCACTTCCATATACACTACCAGTTATACCACTGTTTTGAGGATATTGATTCTGGTTAATGGGTTGCTGAAATTGCCCTCCTTGTATTCCCGGTTGTGGCACAGGCTGAGGATATTGCTGATATTGGCCATTTTGAGGATATATATTCTGAGGTGCAGAAGAACCTTGAACTGACCCTGAGGCTGCAAATTGACCACCAACTTGGTTACCTCCGAATTGAGATGGATTTTGGGGTACTTGTTGAGGGTATTGATTTTGAGGTGAAGTAGATCCTTGAACTGAACCACCTGCTATGAATTGCCCTCCTGTAGAACTCGCACCACTACCATAAACAGCTCCTTCCACTTGATTTCCACTTCCTTGAGTATTTGGTGGATAGTTCTGTCCAGCATACTGTCCAGAAGTTACTTGTTGAGGATATTGGTTTTGAGGAGAAATAGATCCTTGGACTGATCCTTCAGCAGCAAATTGCCCTCCAGCAGAACTAGAACCACTTCCCATCACAGAACCTGTAACTTGACTACCCCCTCCTTGGATATTTGATGGATAGCTTTGCACTGGGTATAGTCCAGGATTCTGAGGTACCTGTTGAGGATATTGGTTTTGAGGAGAAATAGATCCTTGTACCGAACCTTCAGCTGCAAATTGTCCTCCAGAAGAACTTGAACCACTTCCCATTACGGCACCTGTAATTTGACCACTTCCACCTTGATTATTTGATGGGTTATTTATTAGTACAGGATTTTGAGGGTAAGGATTTTGCATCTGAGGGTACTGATTTGGTGGAACTACTGTTTGAGGATACTGATTTGATGGGGTTGCTGTTTGAGGATACTGATTTGGTGGAAATGATGTTTGGGGATATTGTCCACTTTGCTGTGGGTAAACTGGAGGTTGATATTGCCCCTGATTTTGTGGAGGAAAATGAGTTCCCTGTGGTAATGATTGAGGGTACTGGGTAGCTTGTTGTGGATATTGATTTCCTTGCATTGGTTGTTGTGGGTACTGGCCTGAGGGTGATGGTTGAGAGATTGGTCCCCCCTGTACAGGATAAGGGTTGTTTTGTTGGAAAGGGTATTGTCCTGTTTGAGGTCCATTCTGGGGTTGTGTAGGTAGTGGGAACTGCCCTGGTTGGCCAACTTGTGCACAACAACCGTGTTCTCCTTGGCCTATTGGTTGAACCTGATTCATAGGGAAACTCTGTGTTCCTCCTAGGCCTTGTACAGATCCTCCAGATACAAATTGTCCAGAACCTCCACTTCCTTGAACAGAACCTCCAGATGCAAATTGACCACCACCAGAACCTTGGACATTACCTCCTGCGGCAAACTGCCCTCCTACTGGACTTGAACCACTTCCATGTACTGATCCACTGACTCCAGAGGGCGTTTGTTGATTTCCATATTGTCCTGACCCCTGGAATTGTCCTTGTTGACCATAATGACCAGTAACTCCTTGCTGGCTGCCGTATTGTCCACTACTTCCAACTGATCCTCCAGCTGAAAATTGTCCTTGACCACTTCCTTGAATCATCCCTCCAGCGGCAAACTGTCCTTGCTGTCCTCCAGATAATTGGCCTTGAGGGTATTGTGGTTGCATGGGATATTGGACTTGTTGTTGATTTCCATACGATCCTTGTATTCCAGTTGCTCCACCATATTGTCCACCTCCCATTCCTTGATAGTTTCCAGTAGCTTGTCCACCAAACTGCCCTGCAGGGTTACTGTTCACTCCTGAACCTCCCTGAACCGCTCCACCTCCTGAAAACTGTCCTCCGAGAGATCCTTGTACTGAACCGCCGGCCCCAAAGCTTCCAGACATTTGACCATAACTTCCTTGGCCATAGCTACCAGCATAACTTCCTTGTGGTTGTACTCCATAGGCTCCTTGTCCTTGGGCTCCATAATTACCTTGACCTTGGCCATTGCTTGAAACTGATCCTTGTACTCCACCACCAACCGCAAAGTTTCCACTTCCCTGTGCTCCAACATTTCCTCCAACATGATGATGATGATGAAACTTCTTACCAGATATATTGTCTTGTAAATGTACCATCGGGTTGATTGATTGTACTCTATTCAAAAGGGCATTGCTCTCTCGGTTACCACTAGTTTCATCAGCATCTACTCGAATTACTTGGGCAATTTCGGTGTTTTTATCGGTGTTTGATGGGTTTAGTGTAGTCTGTTCTTGATGAGTATTATTTACATGACTATTCTGAGTTTCGTTCTTAGAATTATTCAATGATGTTTCGAGAACACCTACATTAGCGAAAAAGTGGGATTCATTGGCTACTGTTCCTTGATTATTGAGTTGGGTGGATGCATTAACATTATCAGGTTTCTGAGGTCGGTCTTTTGGAGGAACATAATATCCCTGGTAATAAGTATACAATCCAGTATTGGTGCCTTCGCTGATGACGACTGTGTTGTTTATCTGTGTTCTGTTTGGTCGTAATGATTGCACTAATTGTGCTACCCTTGACGGCAGTTTAACCTCAGAATAAGCAAAAGCGGCCGTTGACAATACCAAGATCACCTAAAAAAAAAAAAAGGTATTTTTAGTATTTTTTTTTCAACCTTAATATGTGCCTATGTTATATTTTAATTGATTATTTATATAATATATACTATAATTTGCAGTATGTATTTCACAAATTTTTTAAATATATCCCAGCACTATTAGACTAGATTTATTGCGTGATATTATGAAGAGAAAATTCTCTACCACGGTGGCCGGATAACGATCTGGTTCAGTAATATCTAACCCATGGCCGTACAGAAAGGTCAATTAAGAGATGCTTACAGAAAATGGTGAATCAATACCTAATGATATGAAGGCAAAGAAATTAACATGGGCGGTGAATGTACCTCAGTGTAATCCATCAGGAATCCTGTATGCAACAATGAATGCCTCAATAGTATGCAAGAGGTCAAAAATCAAATAGATCATAGGTGCGGACTTCGGGAATGAAGGGAAGCGATCAACCTCTACCCTATTTCCGCCCCCCCCCCGCCCTCAATAAAAAAAAGGCGAAGAGAATATCGTTTCACCCCTTCCCAAATATTTTGAAGTACAAAAACAAAACAAAATTAATAACAATTAATCTACATAAATAAATAACATATCTAAACTAAAATCAATAAGGAAAATAGGAAAGGTCGACTTTATAAGCTAAGTCGTAAAAGTAGGTAAGAATGTATTTAACTACGCCCTGTGTCCCTATTATTAAAATTTTAGTCTGTATTCAAAGATAATTATATGTAACACCACAAACTAGAATTCTTAATATATTGAAACTTTTCATTCCAAAAATTCAAAATCCCGTTAAAATTGAGGGTGGCAACTCAAAAACTTTGATGGCGCAACTCGCGCTATGAAACCCTCTTCTGGACACGCCCGTAAAATTTTTTCATATATAGTATTGTATTGTTCGTTTTACACTTATCATTTTAATTGTCAATCATAATTTTTATACATAATATAAACGTCTAAGAATTTTTTGGGGCGGGGAAGGCCCTCCCAACCAGAATGAAAATTCTGCACCTATGGATGCAACAGAGCTGCATGCAGATAACTGGAAAAAAAAATAGCCCAAGATAGGCAGACATGGAGAAGGCTGGTTAAGGCAGCAAAATATCTACAAGGTCTGTAGAACTAAACTAAATAAATATAAAGTTTTTTTAAAGAAAATCATTTTTTTTTTTTACGCCATGAAACCCTCAAATAAGCTTTAGCTTATATTAGTAAAAATTAACACACTTTTTCTCGAAAATAAATGGATTTGATCAATTTTGGTTCTCAACTGTCAAGGACTTCTCACTTTTTTCGACATGATGGATTTCAGTTCTTCCTATCTTTGACCATCAGCGTATCAAATTTTTTCATTGGAAGACAATGCAAGTACCAGGTCCACGTTAATTTCACCTTCTGTTTTCAAAAGACCTAACTAATGATCTTTGAGCCTAGATCTTTTATCAGAGTTAAATCTGGAACGATGTTTTGTTTCCTCCAGTTGTGGTACCGTTGCCGGAACTATTAAACTAGTGACCGAATTATGGGCGGTCGATTGTTCTCAAGCAATAATCTACATCCTTAGTTCAACTTATTTTATTTAAATAGTCAACCATGTAACCATGGCAATGATTGTTTCACCGTAGTAACATGATTTGATCACTCTTGACAGCGTAAAAAATGGACTAATAGTTGTAAAGCATTAACTGTTATCAGTTTTAAATTTGAACACTTTTCTATTCATATAAGTTCGTTTTTTCTGCGGTTGAATGAATTCTATGTTAGGGCTATTATTGCAGATAGTTGAGCAGTGATACTCGATAATTCATTAAGTAGGCGTGGACAACAAATAATAAAATAAAATAATGTTTTATCTGAAAGTAATACTCTAATCTTGCACTAATCTTAATAACATATTAATTAACAAAACTAGAGTAAACTCCACAAATATCAGCATGCTCTACAATAAAGTATTATAAAAAAAACAAAACAAGCAATCGATTAAAAAGAAAAGGTTTACAAATTGGGTACAACAAAAATAGCTAAAACACATTTTTAAAATTCTTATGGGTTCAGAATACTTTAAAATGGCCAAATTATACATTGACATGGAACTGAATTATTGTTTCTATTTTTAACGGGATAAAATAATACTGAATTCGAATCACAAATTTAAACATTACTATTATAAATCATTAAATGTATGATAAAAGGATCTAGTTAACATTCTCATCAATTTTACATCGCACTTATTTTTCTCCTCTTGACTTTGATCCATAAAATAATAAACAAATATTGATAGAGTTAACATAGTGAGCATAACGTACTTATAGATCCGGTTTTATTAATCGAGCGTTATTTCTTAGAGCGGATAGGTGATTTGTCATGTATTGTTTTCAGTGGTAGCAATTACCCAATGAAGACAGGTGCCTTATTGTCAATCATTGAAATAGAAGACAATTACCATTACAAAAACATAAATAAATAACGTAGCTTCCATTATTTTAGTTTTAAATTTTTTTATTAATCCAGCCTAAATTTAAAAAAAGTTGCTTAAAAATAATGATAATAATTTGTTATATATTTTTTATATTTATATACTAGATAAACACTATAAATTTCTAATTATAATATACAGTTTGCCTAACTAAAGAAGGAGCTATAAAACTAAATTCTTACAACCCAAAATCATTTGTACAATCTCCTCGGACTTTCGATGTAAGACCATGTAATGCACCTGAGATTTTTGGTTTAGATCACAAAATACTATTTTTATTTTGTTCTTGTGATTAATATTTTGTAATTTTGATAAATAAAAAGATTTTTATTCTTCTTTTTCATTCGTACAATCCTTAACGCTCTTTCTTCTTTAAAAAAAAAAAGTCGTTCATACAGACTTAAAAGTTGCATATGTCGCTAATTTGACTAGACCCAGAAAAAACTTCAGAACCATCCAAACCCACTGGTTTCCGACCTGCTTTTTTCCCTGATAATCCTCCTAGATGTACGAAAAGAAGATGGCCTCGGGATCTTCTAACTTAGAATTATTTAGTGAATGCTAACATTAGGTAGTTCCTCTTATTCTGTATTATTATCATTCTGCTCACATTTACAAATTGAATTATATTTTTACTCAAGTTGTAAATTTCATTAAATAAACTTTTAAAAAATCACTTGTATTTTCAAAAGTTCTGGTCTTTGAGAGTTCTTCTTTACTAGCGTATCCACCGATTGCGATTCATAATTCCTCCTTTGAATAGAACAGGTTGGTATATCGTAGATTATCACCAACTCTTGCTACTTTAGTTGGTGTACGAAACTGTGACCATGAACAACAGAATATTTGGACATAAGATGTTTTCATAATGAAAGTCCGACTAATCTATAACCTAGTTCTATGAAAAGTTAACTATATCATGATACAACCAGAAAGAGATTGAAAGGGAGTGAACGTACATTAGGTAAATTAAAAAGCTCTGTATAATATTAATTAAGATTTAGTGATTGTCCGAAGTTTCGATGCCGATGCTAAGGAGCGTCCATACCTATAAAGTGGATGGCACATTACCAATTCCTCTTTAAGAAATTGTATCTTAAAAATAGAGCAAGCGAAAGTAGTATTATCAAAAATTATTGTTAATTTACAATAAACTTGCTTTGGTCTATTCTTATTTTTTCCTCTCGTTTAATGGTTTGAAAATTCCTCCAAATTGAAATGATTCTTTCGAAAATCAACAACTCTTTTAAAATATACCACTTTAAAAATTCAAAATCAAGTACAATTTGGCCCCCCTTAGAAATTGTGATGAAGCTACTCGTACCATTCCATCCCACTCTGGACATCCTTGTCGGTACTAATAATTGTTATCTGCTTATCTCCGTCTACGAAAGATTGTCAAAACCCAACACCGCATGCCCAACCTTAACATAATCCTCCCACCTGTGTTTCGGTATGTTTCTCATGACTTAACCAATAAAAGCTAATTAGCTGTAAAAAACAAAACAAAAAAAAATGATAGTGAAGTGCAAGAAATAGAAGCAGATTAAGATTAAAACGTGCAAGTAATCTACGAATAAGTTTACTGAAAGTTACGGGCGAAATATTGCATTCTTTAAATTAACCTGACCAAATTCACTAAACACAAAGACGTGCAATCTCCCCAGTGATTATCTTTTATAATGCCATGAAATCTGAGATTTGTATTCATTCCTTGGGTCCAAAGTAAACTGAACTCTTCGCATCTGTTTAGGAAATTCAGGAAGGTTTCGAGGAGAAAGATCACGTAGATGATGGGCAAGTGTTCTGTTTCCCAACTGAGTCAGCTGAATCTCATTCGTGGAAGTCCTACCGTAGTGAATCTCGACCGGACCACTCTTGCTCTAATGGAGTAATGACACGGGAATAAATTCAACAACGCTACAATTTAAAGATTACATTTTATGAGAAGGAGTTGGTCGGGGGGTGCGATCAAATAAATACTACATGTTAAAATAGTATCTTATTGTTATTAGTTTAATATATGTGTTATTATAAGCTATATCCTTATAAGCTATACGTTATTATTTTAACATATAGTATTTATTTGACCGCACATCCCGACCAACTCCTCATATTATAATCAGGGTAAACCATCTCTATACCATTATATTTTATAATGAAACCAAATATTTAAGAATTAGTAGGCGGGGCCGTTATTAGTGAAATAGAGAATGTGGTGACATTTAGTATCTGATGAGTATTTAATTTTTTTCCTGACAAATAATAAACTCGGATGATAACTAACATAGAACAGAAAATAAACTGAAAAATACTGAATTTTGATATGCCTCCTTAAATACTCAAAAACCTGAGTTTTGGATTTTTACTTGTCTTTTAAAATAGTTTTTTGTTCTAGTTACAGTAAAACAGTCTTTTTATAGATATGAGGTATCAATTAGTAATCATCGATATCTTCATTCAAACTATTTGCTCCCAAGGGACGCCCATTCCCTCCCTCCCCCCTCCCCAAGTTCGATGGCGCGAGAATATACCCTTCTCCCCTTTCTCCCTATATATTTTATCGCTCACCTTTTCTTAAAAACAGAGCAAGCTAAGGTAATATTAGAAAAGTCGTATATCATATAAAATTAAACTTCCTGCAGTCTGTTCAATGTTTTCGCCTTGTCCTTTAGCCCGAAAATTCATATTTGCTATTAAATAGAAATTTGATCCCCTCAAAAATTCAAAAACCCATTCTGGGCACCCCGCTGCTCCCAAATTTAAATCCTATTCGAGTGTTTTTCTTTTATATTGTACCAGTGAGACATCGAGAGAAAAGATCAGTTGACAGTACAAGGTTTGTAGCATGGTCTAAAAACTAAAAGTTACATGAATTTTTAAAAAATACTTAATTATTAATAGCCAAAAGAACTTCTTACAAACTTTTATTTTAAAATAATAAAATCCTTTTTACAAACTCTTGATGGATGAGAATTGATACTTAATGAAATAATTAAATGAAAATATAGACACTTTTTATAATCATACATGATAATGCTATTTTTAGGAGAAATTAATTGTTTTTTAAATGTTAACCCATGTTACTCGCTTCTTTTATCAGAATTCAACACAAATATCACATAATAACTTTAGGAGGAAATCAAGTCTCTAATTGAACAAGACAGGTACGTGGAATTGCGGAGACGCTGAAAATAGGTTTTGGAACCGTCAAAAGGCATTTAAAACAACTTTGCTGTGTGTAGCGCCTCTATTTTTGAGGGTCACACAAAACGACTGAGGTAAACCAGCTAACCGAACACCAAGCTGCCATTATTTTTTGAACCGACACGAAACAGATCCATCCTAAATCGAATAGTGATGACAGAAGAAGAGTGTATAATCTACTACAATGTAGTGGACAGAAGACGGTGAACAACTGCCGAAAAGCCGCCTAATGCCACTCTGAAGTCCGATAAAGATTTTGCTCTACATAGGGAGGGATTATCGCGGCGTGCTGGTTAACCAGCTGCTTCCACAAGGAAAAAGGATTGATCCGAAGACATACTGCACGCAGCTAACGAAATTGGATCAAGCATTGTGGCAGAAACCCCCAGAACTTGTCAATCGCAAAGCGGTTGTATTCCACCAGACCGCACTCTGTAATAATCAGTAAAAGTTAGTGCAACTTGGCCGGAATGTTTTATTACACCCACCTTATTTACCAGATCTTGCATCATCCGACTGCCACTTATTCCGGTCCCTCCAAAAATCTCTCAACGGGAAATCATTCGTCGATGAGAGAGGTGTGAAAACGTATCTGGATCAGTTTTTCGCTTCTAACCTCCTGATGTTTTACGAGAGCGGAATAATAAAATTGTTAGAAAAATGTCAAGAGATCATTAATAAAAACGGCAAATACGTTATAGAATAAAATTTATTATTTGTGTGAGAAAAACATGTTATATTTCACCCACTTCAAAAACTGAACGAACTTACAGATCCATCCAATAATTAACAATTTGAAATGAATCTAGTAATTTTCCAATGTTATAATGAATTTATATAATATTACAGGTTGAGATGTCCCTTTTTTATTTATTTTATCCCTTCTTTATTTTTTTAAAAATAAACCAATCAAGTTATTTAATTTCGAAGAGTAGCTGTTTTAGTACAAATTAGTATTTTTCTATTTCAAATTTTATATATGTTTTTTTTATTAATAATACAAATAATGCAGTGTGCCACTACAAGGCTTGAGGCACCTTTCTTAAATGAAATTCAAGGCTTTAACATTTTTTTTAATACTTTATAATTCCACAAATAATTATTTGTCTTTTTACTTAGATATTATTTTTTTCTGGTTCATTCATAGTCACTAGTTCTTTAAACTATTCAACAAACAGGCGTGTTGCCTGAGGGTGTTCTAGCGTTGCCCGCTTGAATATTTTCGAATCCGGCCTGGACAGGTTGGAATTTATTCCGTTGCTGACCCATGGAATGAATCTCGACCTTTCATGGGTTTAGGTTTGATTGTACCTCTTAAACGACCCAACACCCCATCCCATAATCCAAGAATAGCAAGGTAGATGGTAAACGAAAAAAAAAATATGAACCAAATTCAATCTGATGAGGTGATAGTCCTGAGAACATTAAATTATAAAACGTTCCATCTTCCTAACATTCCTAAGTTTCCAAAAAATATTTTGTAAAAAGCAGCACTCCTACAAAAAATGTATAATGGTTTTGTTTAATTTTTAAAAAAAGACATAGAATTCAGAAATAAATAAAACTCACTTGTTACGAGTATACATGATAAATCATTTTCGTTTAAACAACAGTTTAAATTAAATAGTCAAGTTTTAATTTTAATTAAAACTGATGCAAAATACTACCGGAGTTAGTTTGCCCCGAAGAAAAAATACAAACTTCGTATAATACATTAAGATAAGTATACTTCAAAACTAGTAGAGAATTTGTGACATATTTGTTGTAGTTACCGGTGGTCATTTTATAAATTATCATTGACGGAACTTTATAAAATAATTATAAGTTATATAAAACGAATAATGACACTTAATGTAATCCAGCACTCCGGACTTACCGACTTGAGATCCATGGCGGCAGCGGTGAAGAATTGCTGGAGGCTGTCACCTTGTCCTTTATATATCACTCCTGAGGTATTGTTACCCCCACTGCCCCAGCCAATCTGGCTCCTGATGGACTTTGAGGGATCAGCGACGTCCAGCAGACCAACAGAAGAATCTTTTAAACTGGGTTTACACGAAAATTTTACCGTTAACATAATTATTATATAAATGTTATTTCCGATCAATACCGAACATTAACATTGCTAATAACCATGTTTCTAACAAAAATGTTACCATTAAAATTTCAATCTCTACTTCTTATACCGGTTAATTGTAAAATGTTTTCACCTTTTCAACGGATTAGTGTGAATGAATCAAAATCTTGCAAAAATGCTATTGACATTTCTGAGATCATCTCGATGAAAAATGTAAATGTTAATGATTTCAGCAATGTAATCCTCGATGTTAATTCATCTTCGTGGGACCGACTGGTTTTAGATTCAAAAAAATGTTTTCAACGTTTTAATGACAATTTTCTAAATATACAGTAAATAAAAATAAAAAAGCCTCTGGTGATAAAAGATTTTTTTTTAATCACTTAAATGTAATTGTCGATTCACCAAATCACAGTGGGACGAGTGTGACAATTTCGCTACATTGACCTAAATTCAAAATTTCTACAATGCATTTATAATGTGTACAAATGTAATATTTAGGCTTTGAAGTAAATAAAAAATATTTGATTTAAAAAAAAAAAAACCGACTATAGAGCTTGGGAGATCTGGGAGATCTGCCTGAGTAGCCTAGTCTGAAAGTACATAGATATAAATTTTCCTATCAATCTAGCAAGATGTTTAAGTAAATATGGAAGGAAGTCTACTTCCGTAGAGTATATATATTCCAGATGGAAGATAATTGGTAAATTAGTAAAATAATCACGAGTTCGCCTTCCGGGGCTGGAGGGGACTTTTAACTCTAGCAGTAATCTCCCGCCCTCATCCCCTGTTCCGATAAAACCCCATATACCCTTAAAGGCAAAGGACAGAAAAAAAAATCCATTTTTTAATTGTTTCCCTTAACTATATTTTTATTTTATAAATCGATACTTATAGCCCTAAAAATATAAAGATATTTATTGCTCGAGCGTGTAGCAGCTTATGAATCTAACTTCGATATAATTTCATGAAAATCGTAAACAAGGGTTTTCAGAAGGGGGTTTCATGGCGCATGTTGCGCCCTCAAAATTTTTGAGGGGACCACATTTTGACGAGGTTTTGAATTTTTGAGGGGGGCACATTTTGACGGAGCTTTGAATTTTTTAAGGGGCACATTTCGATGTAATAATGAATTTTTGAAATCAAAAGTCTTAAAGCAAAAGACGCGTGGCAGCATAGAACAGACGTGTAATTGTATGTAATCTACGAATTTTTAAAATCTACTTTTGTTTGCACTGTTTTTAAGAGGAAGTGAGCAATAAAATAGCTTGGGAAGGGTGAGAGAAGCTTCATGCTCCATCGACCATGGGAAGGGGATGGGTACCCCCTGTTCGTAAATAGCAGCCAACTAGTAATTTATTTGTCAACATAAATAGTAAGGAATATATTGGTATAACATGATTTTACCATGCACTGTTTAATACCAAACGAAACCTATGTTACCTATGGTTGAAGGGACTGAAAATAAATCATTATCGGAAGGTGGGGAGCCAGATTTTTCGTTATGAAATTCATTGGAAATGTTTAAAACATAAACTAATGAATTATATGTGAGCAAGAAAGGATGTGGAATGCGCACCTCAAGCAATTCGTGTAAAATACATCTGCTGTCAAACAATCCTGGCTTATCACCATAAATATGAATGTCAACCTAATTACTAAAAATGAAACGTGATCACTTCTACTTTTTTAGGTTGAAACAGTAAATATTATGATACTGTTATCAATGGATATACCTACTACCATTTGAATTATTCTCAGGACAATGACTTGCATTCTAACGAGGAAGAACTCATTCCTGCTATAACAATCGAATTTGGTGCAACAAAAAACTGCTTATTAAAGTGAAGATTGTTTAGCATAGCTGGTAAGTTATTCGTGATACCATCGAGGAATCAACCAGAAGCACATTAAAACTGTTTTTTTCATAATTCAGACGGTTTTGATTATCAGTTTTCAGTCAAATTAATGACATATTTAATGCCATTTATTCTCCTTTTAATTTCTCTGAGACATTGTGACATATTTCAAATTTAAATTTTTCTTTTCGCCCATCTTATCCTCCTTGCCTCCATGTCATGAGATATTGATTGACCAGTTTCTTTCCGAAGTTCTTTATTGTTTCTTCTCCTCCATGTGTCAAGGTTCTGGTCCCATATAGGCCCTGTTATCCTACGTAGAACTTTTCTTTCGAATCCCTCAATTCTGGCTTCTAGTGTGCCGGTTAGAGCCCAGGTTTCACAACCGTACAGCAGAACTGGCTCAATCACGGCATTTTACACCCTTATTTTTAGATATCTGGAGATTTTTCTGGATTTCAAGAGAAGAAAGATCTGTTCACACTTGTTATTCGCTGGTCCATCTCTGTTAGTTGACTATTTATTCAGGTTATTGTGGAGCCGTGGTATTTGAATCTGTCTACTTTCGGGAATGACTTAGAGTCCACGCAGATCATGTTATTAGGATGGTTGTTTCGGCTAACTATCATGTATTTTGTTTTATTTACATTAACTTGTAGTTCAATTTGCTCTTCTTCTTTTTACAGAGCCCAAGCGAGTAGCTAAATATCCTCTTGATTACTTCTAGGAACAGCTATATCATCGGCATATTCTAGGATTTTGTGTTTCATTCCAACGTGCACCCCTCCATCTTCGCGTGATGTTCTCATTACTTTCTCTAGTGCTAAATTGAACAACATCGGCGAGAGTCCAACTCCCTGCCACAAATCCGTTCGAACTTCAAAGGCTTCAGATACTTCTCCTTGTATTAGTACCCTGTATTTATGATCATTTGTAAACGCCTTAATCAACTTCACTAACTTCCCGGGAACACCCCAGCTCAGTCATGATCTTCCAGAGACAGTTTCTGTCCACGGAGTCATAGGCTGCTTTGAAGTCGACAAATAATGAGTGTGCGTCCTGATCCAATTCTCATCGTTTTTCAAGTAATTGTTTTAGGATGAATATCTGATCTTGCGTACTCCTCTCTCTCCTCAATCCTGTTTGATAGTGCCTATTATGTTTTCATAATACGGATATATCCGATTTTATGATCCGGATGTATTAGTCATTATTTTATAGGCGGCTGGAAGAAGTGCTATGCCTCTGTAATTGTCACATTCGTACATGGAGCCCTTCTTAAGGATAGGAGAGATCAATCCTGTGTTCCAGGCTCCTGGTATCCGTTCCTTCTCCCATATCTTTTAGATCAGATCCAACAGCTTGGCTCTGAGATCTTCTCCCCCACCATTGAACAATTCTGACGGTAGGTTGTCTATCCCTGGAGCCTTTCTTCTTTTAAGCCTGATGATAGCTATTTCCACATCCAGAATATCTGGTTCTTCAAGCTCAAGTTGGTCGATGTCCTCCGTGTGGTCCACGTATTCTTCGTTATCCATGTCTTCGTGCCCTTGATTAAGCAGCTGCTGGAAGTGTTCCTTCCAGATGCTTAGTATCTTTTCTTTTGATGCCATCAATTTGCCATATTTTCCTCGCATTTATGTATTTCTCACTTTATATCCTACCCTTTCTTTCCTGATATCTGTGAAGAATTCGATATATTTCTAGCCTGCAAGTTTTCCTCAATAGTTTGTAATCTATCTTTGAGCAATTCTCTTTTGGCTGCTCTTATTATTTTGTTTATCTTTTTCCTGGCGATTGTGTATTTGTCCAGCATACATACATATATATAATATGTGATAATTATAGAGACATAGGTACAATCTATAAAATATAGACAGTTCTCCTACATAAAAACTGACAAATTCCCTTGAACAAATTTCAGGAGTATATCAGGAAAGCTTTAGACCTGAAAGATTAACAGATGATTAAATGCTCTCTGATACCGGAAATGTAAAAGTGTTATAAATTCAACATAGACAGGCATCTGCTCTTTGTGGAATTCAAACATGCGTACGACAGTGTGTACAGAAATGAATTTTTGAAATCTATGGTAAATGTAAGCATACTGAAGAAACCGGTCAGGCTAAGTTGGTTAATCTCTAAGTAATGAAGTCGAGTCAAGCTTGGAAATTCGTTGTTCGAGGAATTTTAGGAGGATAATGACTTGAGACAGGGTGATTCTCCACCTCTCCTTCTTTATAATCTGGCCCTAGAAGTAGTTATTCGTTCTATTAGAATTAATCCACGAGGAACTATCTAGAATCGCCTGCCTCAACCTCTGGTATATGCCGATGATGTCATTACCTCAAGGATACAAACAGCATTATCAGAACTCATTCCAGGAATTCGAAGAGACAGCAGCTAAACCGTGACTTAGTGTTAATAAGACGGTTTATATTAATATTTCAGGAAGAGAAAAGTAAGTGAATTGAGAAGTAACTTTTCGAGATTCTTGCTTAGGTTCAATTAGGTTCAAGAATCGAGAAAGTCTGGTTACACACAACAAAGTAGAGAGTAAAATACAGGCCAGAATAACGGCAGAGAGTAGATGCTATTTTCTTACTATGCAAAGAGTTTTGTTAAGTATAGATCCCTCACTTAAAGGGATCAAAGTTTCTTAATGTAACTAAACTATGTACAAAGTATGATTATGCATGGGTATGAAACATCGACCTTGACTAGAAAGTCAAAACGCATGCTCAACTCCTAGGAGAGAAAGTTGTTGAGAAGAATATGGGGTGGAGTTGCTGATAACGGCATTTGGAGAAGAATAAGGAATGAGGAGCTGCTGAAAATATTTGGGTACCTGGCACTGTGGAATTGGTAAAGAAAGCCAGATTGAGATGAATAGGACATGTGGAGAGAATGGCCGATGGAATAATGCCAAAGAAGATACACTATGGAAAACCAGAAGGTGAGAGAAGTAGAGAGAGCCTTCCGAGAGGAAGGAGGAAGCAAAGGAACGTAGAGATTGTTTGGCTTTAGTGGAGGAATCTAGGGTTTCTGCAGGACTGTAATGTCGTGATAATATGACTTTATAATATTTTGGAAGGGAGAAGAGAGACAGAATGACCGAGCGGGCTACCGCGTTGTCCGGAATCTGGTAAACAGAAAATAATTACGAGTTTGTTCGAGGTCGCCTGTGGAGGCCTGCCGTGATACCATGAAACCATCGCAACGTGATGTCGGGTTACCCATTTCAGAGTATCTATATTCCTGAATCCGAAATAAATATATCTCTGAGTTCAAAAAAAGTATTTGTAACCATTGGTCTGTCTGTACAGCATTATCTCTCTAACCGGTGAACCGATTTTATTGCTTATTGTTTTGTAGGATTTCGAACACCAATGCATGAAACAATAACAGAAAAAGTGATCTCCTACAAGTGTTTGATGAAACTTGCCTGCTGTCATCTTCACATAGCCCTGCGTATTTTCAAATATGTAATGTGTTCTCGAGAAAAATCACAAAAAAAAAGTTATGATTTTTTTCAGCTATAACTCAAAAATTAAATCATCTAAATTAGCCATGATACAACAGTATTAGCAATTACAACATATTCAATTTTCTACATATCTTCGTCACCATATTAAAGTAAGGAATATGAACCTTTCCAATTTTGCATTTTCGTTACTTTAACATGGTGCCGACAACATGTTTTATTTCCGATTTGTGAAGACATAAAAATTAAATATTAATAATATTGAAAGTGACTAAGAAGGCGCTCCTATTATTTTAAGTTATCGTCTGAGTCTTATTTTAGAACTTAATTCCTTCCTTCCTTTGTTACAGAAACTATCCTTTTGCGACATACTTTCAATTACGGTAGTCAGAGTACTATTTATGTGCGATTAATTAAATTAAAATGTGTAATTTCAACGTGGAAAAACTAATCCTTCAAATAAATATCTTTCAAGTAATTTATGTCCTGTTGTGGTCATCTACCATCATCGTCCAATCTCCTCTACCCAACAACATTTTTTTCTTTGCCGAAGATTACAAGACATTTTTTGTCCACCACACTCGCCTCTTCCTAATTATATAACCACACCACCTGTGCCTTCTATTATTGCTTCAATTGAAAACGGTACGTTATTGTTTTTTTATTCCTTAACACGTCTTGTGATGACAAGGTTGGGAAGGTTCAGATCATGAAATGCCACAACGGCTCAATCAGACAGTACGCCTGGTACACTACATGCTCCGATCTGATACTATTTCCTAGTCCTACAGGAAAACATTAATCCACCACAGCATTGATTAAATTTGTGTTGTGTTTTCAGTGATAAGGTAACATTCAGTCACTGAAAAACTGTTATATCGGGCTATTTACATTGAGAGATAAATGGGGTATTAAATAAATATAAACAACATTTGTAGAACGGTGACAGGATATCATTTCATAGTTCATCTTATAGTGAACATTTAAACCTTTTTCTTAATAATAATCTGATCCCTCCAGTATTTTTTGATGCCGACTAATTTCAAATATACGAAATTATTAATGAAGATCCGCCTATCAGGAAAATATATGATCAAGATATATGATTTCTGTTATTAATAAAATTGTTCATATATTACTTCATCACATATTATTTAAATGCCCAATTTACAGTAGTTTAAGATTGAGAATTTACCAGGGTTTGGGAAATCTTGATGGGATTGAAATATTTAAAAGAACCAGTGAAGAAGATATGAGAAAATTACATTTTTTCATCTCAAACTATACAGAATTGGTAGGGTAATCTGGAATATTGTCCTCTGCATATTATGGCAAAAATTCGATATTGCACATCGGCATGTAATGTTTCCGGGTCTTGTTTCTTGGTTGTTCTCTTAGGTATAGGGGTAATCTTTTAATTTAATTTTAAAATATAGTTTAATATTAATATTTTAAAAAATAATGTATTTATTGTTATTGTATGTATATTGTTGACAATTTGAGATTTTATAATTGGAACTATTTTAACTATCTGATTTCTATCAAATATGATTTTAATTTATCCTTAAGATAAAATGTAATATCTGTAATGTAGTTTAAAAAGGAATGAATTTGTAATTCCATAACGATAATAATGTTCGTTATATTGTGATAGACTCTATTTCTATAGGGTTCTTCCCTTAAAATAAATAAAGATTAAATTAAATAAAAATAAATTGAGAAGTAAATATAAAATTATTGTATAAAACTTCAGTGAACGTATTGGAATTTACTTTTTCACTATTATTAGCTAAAATCTTTTTTTAGTTCTATATTCGCATTTTTTAAAAATAATTAACCTCTTTAAGGTATGGGAAGAGTCAAATTATTATATATAAACATCTCATAAATAGAGAACACTTTGTGAACATAGTTCAAGAAAAGCGATAATGGAAGCGGTGGAGAAGAATCCGATATTTCTTTATAATAACAGTGTTTAATTTGAAAGAATGACTAACTCCAATTTCAAAATTTTACAGTAAAGTATTTATAGTAATATTTTCCAGCGATAAATATTATAATAAGTGTTTTTCTAAAAAAAGTTTTTAATTTGAATTAATCATTCTGCCAACTAAAAGGCTCAGATATTTATTATAAAAGTATGATTGATTAATAAATATTACTTAGGACTAAATATTTCTAATATTCTATATTTCTTTCATAATGACAACTTATTATTGCTCTATAATTTAGTTTATACTTTTATTTTAAAGCCAGTATTGTATACTTCTGCAGCGGTCAATATTTTTTTTTCTTTTGAACTATATAAAATAACATAAGTGAATTTTAAAACTTTTTTTGTTTTTTATTTTTTTTTTTATGAGATTATTATTATTATAGTATTGTTGAAAATGATGAAGTGCGTATATATTATCAACAGTAGCTTAGTTTATAAAAATGACTCTTAATAGTAACTTAATGTAACTAGGAAAAAAATTAATTTTATTTTAAAATATCTGTCCTGGAATATCTGGAATCGCAGACTCCAGCTGATAGCAGCTGAGGAGGCTGTGGCTGGATATCGACCTGTTGACATACTCCAGTGATGGCGGATAGAACTGACGAGGTAAGTCCAAGGCTTCAGGTATTGCTGTCATCCATTTTACATAAATGGTCCCAGTAATATCCAAGCAAGTACTCTAAATTTATTTTCAAGAAATAAAAATAATATTGTCTGACAAATCTTAGTTTACTGTTTTTTAAAAAAAATTGAAACGTGTGTTCCAAAATTCTTTCTCATTTATCTTCTATACAAGTTAGAGTTTAGAATTATATGTATCTATATCAAGGATGATGGATTATATTTAACAACTAATTAGGTAATATTTCATGGCTAAATTAAGTGAATTTTTTTAATCTATAAATTAAAAAAAAACAGAAATCTACTCTTTTTTACTCTATTGATAGTTTTTTTTAAATAAAAAAAACAACCAAAGGTTTTTCCTTTTTTAATTTTACAAGATTTATACTTTTATTTGATGAATGTCTATTCTTCTTATATACGTTGAAAATTCCTTAAACTATGTAATATAATTAAAATATATCGGGCTAATTCGTAAATTACTGAATATTAATTATAATAATAACTATGTTGACAAATGTGTTTCAAATGAATCTTAAAATATATTCTAAAACAGATAATACATTAAAGTCGCAATAAGAATATTTCATAAAAAGTGATTTAAGTTTATATGTTACTATGTATAAATTAAATATTTTATTTTAATTCGATCATATCGACTTTTCTCGTCCCAATGCTAATATTATTTTATCGCTTTTATTTTATTTAAAATATACTTTTGGTGCATAATAAAAATTTACTTATTCTAATTAAATATTATTATGTTGGTATCAGATTTTATATGTTAAAAGTTTTCTGATTACATCGTTTTCATACTACTTTGGCTACAGTTTTGAACAATAAACATGTTTAGAAAATTTAATAAATTCGGTCCATAATAAATACTAAATAAATGAAGTATTTTCCCTAATAAATATACATTAAATTAAAGAGCGAGGAAGGAGTGTAGTTTTCGATACACGAACCAATTTATTGCACTTAGTTGATGTCAGATCATGTCCACTAGCGGATCCAGGATTTAATTTTGGGGGGGCTTCTGCCCGAAAGCTTTTTTTTTCATAAAAATAACGATAATTACTTTGGAAAAAAAGAAAGAAACTAACTACCTGTATGAAATGGTGTTTAAGTGATTCCTAAAGCCCTTTTAATATTAATCACACGAACAATAACACTTTAAGAGATACTTTTTTAATATTTTGTTTGATAAAACATGGTTATATTTTTCCATTTTGGGGGGGGGGCTTCAGCCCGAAAGCCCCCCCGTAGATCCGCCCGTGATCATGTCCAAATTTTCAATAATTTACTACATCAATCCGTTGCATTTGGCAACATTGATTCCTTTAGTTATTATCATTAAACAATTTGTATTTATTCGATATTTAATGCGTTTTAGATTACAATTTTTTTTTTTTTTTTTTTTTTATAATAATGTCATATTTCAAAGAAAACATTAGAAAATGCAGGTGATTTTAGTAAATATACTCCAGATAATTAATATTATTTCTTAATGCACTATTCATTTGTCAAATTACTTAATAGAATTTTAATTATTAATAACAGTCATTAATTGAAGTTATTCATAGATACAGTCATGACAGTTTGGGCAGAATATGTGTTTCAAAGAAATACTCTATGGTCGAATTATTATTTAAACATGATATATTGTAGCTATTGATAAAATGGTTACTCAATTGCAGAATGAAAGTTGTTTGAAGCACCTCTTATTAAGTTAACGCAAACTCTAAATGTTAAATATTTTTTGCAAAATAAATAAACTATATACCAATTTGTGAATCTATCTATACCTGGTAAATGACATACTAACGAATCGAAAAATTATTAATACATTTTTCTTTTATTTAGTGATGTATTTTTACCACCTGCAGAAAGAAACCTGATGAGGGTAACAAAACAAAAAAAAAAATTTAAAAAGGCATAAATTCCGTTTATGTATTAACATAATAAAACATTAAATATAGGAGAACTTTAATCTCTTTAGAAAAAACATGCACAACATTATTGAATAAAATTTTGTTGTGATTGCCGTTAATGGATGAGAGGTAATAAAATATAATCAACTTTAAGTGATTAGAAAACGACTATATAATACAAGTATATCGTTATATATGTATATATAATAAATAATAATGTTAAATTATAAAATTACGTAATAGTTAATCTGAACTATCTTTAATTTTTAAAAATTTGCCATTAAAGGCAATACTACTAGTGCTTGGTATATACCCATTTTTATCAAATTATTAACATCTCATCGTAACTTACAAATATTTTATTTACTAAATTTCTCAGAATTGGGGCGTTTTTAATCTGAATATTAGCAAATTTGTCTATTTAATTATATACTAAAACATATGAATACCCATTTGCTTTTCACTTGAATTATAAGATAATATGATCACAAAATCAGGAAAAAAGGTGACCTACAAAATATTGGGACGTTTGGCCTATATAACCTCGTTATTTTAACTTTTTCATGTTGGTCACGCCAAACGGACCAATATTTCTGTAGACCTCCTTTTTTTTTCTTTTTTTTTTCAACTTTGTGGTCATATTATCTTACGAATCAAGTGGAAATTAAATGGGTATCATGAGTTTTTAGTACCTAGCTATATAGAAAATGTTTGTCGATCTCCAGATTGAAAACGCCCCAATTCCAAGAATTTTCATAAATATAATATCTCCTACGTTGCGATCAGTTGAAGCAATTTACGAAGTTTCAGAGGGATATTAATAATTTTATAAAAAAGGGTCTGTACCACGGGCCATACCACCAATGCGAAAAATCACAAGAGTTTAATTACTAAACTCAATATAATAAATTCATGTATCTAATATTAAACTGATTATGGATATTTTAGAGGAATAGTTTTCTCTCAAATACGAAATAAGATGAGATAAACGATTAAGTAAAAAAATTATGAAAATGTCGCTGTAAAAAGTTTAAGTAGAAATAATTTGTATCGAACCACTGTACAGTGAATATACATATTATTTGAAAAATAGAAAAATGCCGAAATATATTTAATTTTAGAATGAGTGAGACAAGCTACCTACATTTTATTTGAATTTGAAACGTTCGTGACACGAGGCAATGAACAGCGATGAGATACAATTCTTAATGAATTAAAATATTCATTTTGAAATAATTAATATGTCTTTATCTCGATTAAAGATATGATTGTAGACTATGAATGGAAGTGAAGAAAATATAATGCATTAGATAGAATGGGTTTGAGAACGTTTTGGTGGATTTTGTGCAGCACAAAATTGGATGCAGGTTCGATACCGCAATGTTGAAGTTGACTTTTATTTCATGGCAAATCTAGAAAAAGACCTTGGGTATAGAAGTATGGTAATTTTTCCTTCCTTTCCCAGGTGGGGTATAAAAAAAATAAATAAATAAATAAAGGGTTACCATGAATACCATTCTGAAGACAAAAATAAGGTTATGGTTTTGAAGTGTCTTGATATCATTCAGAATTGAATACCTGTTTATATGAAGAGCTGAGATCTAAATCGAGTATTGCAGCACTAGAAACAACAATATCAAACTGCAACTGGGCTTTATCTGTCTCACTGTAGGATAAGGTAACCGGTATATGGAAGACTGAGTGTATACCAAGAGGCTAAACATTACACATATATATATATTTATATGTAAATAAGCTAGCAAATGAACATGAAAGACCAGAAATTGATCACATTAATTACATAAATAGAAGGTTACCGAAATTATAGAATAAAACATAATACGAAAAACGTTTAAATTTCTAAAACAATATCTTAATAAAAAAAATAATGTGTAAAATAAGGGTTTTTATATACTATTATATTATTAAAAACTTATCAGCAATATCTGCGGTTATCCAGGTTTCTATTTTTTTTTTTTTAAACAGGTAAGTATGTATAATTTTTGTAACCAGAAAATGATATTTAACAGTGACTTTGTCTAAAGTATGATCATAACAAAAAAAAAAAAATTAGGATTACACATAAAAATTCGAAGATCGAAAAGGGATTTTCAAGGTGTTCACTGTACTCAAACGTCATTGATGTAATGTTTTTGTAACTTAAGAGCTTGAAGTTAATAAGGTAAGTGAAATAAAAGTCAGCAAAGAAAAAAAGAATGTATCCTTTTTGGTAAAATTCTTTACATAAATATTAGAATCCTATTACTATTGATAATAATTACAGAAAGAATAAAATTGGAAACTTCCATTCTTCGGTTCATTCATAATCTACAACGTTTTTCCTTCTAAGGAGGTTAAGGACATCACCGATGGATAAAGTTCATTCATAAAAATCGATAATCTGAGTAAGCACTTTCCCTAATTCATACCTCACCTTCGTTACTGGGCCAGGTAAAGGCAAACCCATTGTCTAGCTCATTAAAAAACGACCCGATCCGGAATTCGATAATAAGGTGAAAATAAATCGACCGACTTAGGACGCCTCAAAGAGTCCGTTACTCTGTGTCATACAGAGCTAACGGGAGGGAGGACTTTCGCGGATGGAGTCTTCTGATTCGACAGATAAATGAACAACGACAAATATTAATGAATCTTCTAAGGATAAGATTGGTGTGGGTGTCCTCTGATGGGTGTCAATGTCCTCGACATAATGGAAGTCCCATTTGTACTCATCATGAGGAGTAGAGAAAAGTAGCTGAAACAGAATCTTCTCGGATCACTAATCAAAAATAATAAATATACTTTACATTAGACACACAGCTGCTAATGATACTTGTTGGAAAAATGATAAAGTGATGTCTCTCTGACTCATGAAATGGCACTGTGTGGAAGAGTTGAAAATTGTTGTTGACTTCGAGGAGATTCCAGCTCCGGAAGTTCCCCTACAATAGAACCTGGGTCACAGAACCCAAAAATAGTACTTTTTTCATTGCAGAAGAAAGTTCGAATGTGAATTACAACAGTATATCTTATTACAATTAACCTAAAATGAAAATTTTCTGCTGATTCCAGGAGTTCCGTTAAGCTGTTCCATTGCTTTATATAACCATTCTCAAAAGGAGCGATAATTTGATGTTCAAACGGTTTTCGATAGGCCCATTATACTTTTTTGAGTTGGATTATTTTTTTTTTTTTAATAGTTGTGTCAGGCTCTTTAGAATTGGAGAGGAAGGTGCCGATTTACATAGTTTTTTTTTCTTTTTAAAGATTATAGATTTTATTAAATAATAGTAATAATTTGGTTTGACCAAATGGCAACATCTATCGGTCAGTACCAATAACAATAGTATATAAGACTTACACAAAAGGTTAACATTTTTTACCAATTTTCAATATTCAGGTCTTAGAAATTCTATATTTAATACATAACGCTGTGAATAATAAATTATTAATTTATTAAAAAGAAGGATACGGTATTTATTCCAAGATTTTAATTCATGTATTTTTAATTTTTTTTTTTCTTTTCTGTCCTTCCTCGCTTTTAGGCTATACGGTGGTTTTTCATAAACAGGGAGAATTATGTCAGAGTTAAAAGTACACCCGGTATGGGGATTTGAACTCGTTTGAACTCGGTTTATCACAAGTTGCTCTGGGCAACGCATGTTAGCGATAAGTTGAGAAGCGATGCATACAGGGGCAAAGTCTCGCATCTGAATTGCCTGTCTAAACAGCAATTACAATGTATTGAAAATGTACTTTGTTTATTGATGTTCTTTGGCTAAGCATTGTATAAAAATGTCACTATTCTCCAATTCAAATTTTTAACATTTTTTTCACCAAAATGTACCACAATTTTACCACATTCATTGCATTAAACTAAATTAAATATTTTTTTTATGTATTGCTTTTTTATTCAACCTTAAACGCATTTGAACTTAAAAATTATAAAATTCAAGTTTCCTGGTTCTCTTTATTTAATCAGACCATGGTTTAGTAACTTTTATAGGTTTTAAGGTCTGCTATCAAATATTATCAATAATGTGAAATTAATGTCTACCTAAACTTCATATGCATATCGAAAAATTCCCTATTTATTGATATCTAATATGATTCTGTTGTCAATGACTTTTAAGAATTATCAAAGCAAAGAAACTTTGAATAACTATTTGAAAGATCAGAAATGTTAATAAAAAAAAGGATTAAACTTCAAAATGGTATCATTAACTACGAACATCATCTATTTCGTGGTTTGGAGCAAATCTTTGCTTAAAGTTGAAATAAAATAAATATAATCTCATAAATATCTTTATAACCATTAATTTCATCAAAAACCAGTTTTCTGTTCTTTGACACAGGATTTTTTGATAGTTTTTGTCAATTATCATGGGGAGGGTGATAAACAATTTCTGAAAAGTTCCATCTTTATTTTTTGAATGTTGGGATATGACTATTTTTTCCCCTAAGTTAACTGGACTATATTTAGTTTTGATGTTTGACCGAATAAACATAATTTTTAATAATTATATTATCTTTTTTTTGGAGGGGATGGGGCATCAACCCGAAAGCTTTCATTTCACATATATAACGATCATAATTTTGAAAGAAGAAGAATGATCCTAACAACTTATATCAATTATCTTTTTTTTCTGAGGGGAGGGGGCATCAACCCGAAAGCTTTCATTTTTTTTTAAGTCCCATTAAATGTAATTACACGGACAATAATACTTTCAGAGATTTTTTCCATAAGAAATGTTTATACCATTTTGAGTACTTCAGCCCGAAAGCCCCCTCTTCCCTCACCAATGTGCTGTTAACTGAACTTTTCGTTTATTGCGTGATTTTAAGGAAATATTTGAAGGGCTGGCTCCTTTCATAAAATATGTACTACATTTCTTCAAGACCTTATTTCCACACCAATTCTCCAAATTTAGCTTCAATCATCTTTCAATCCTCCTCGAAGGTTAAAACAGTAGTGACCCGATATTTTGTTAACACACAAATACATAACTACAATATAATGCAACGAGTAAATGTGCCAAAGACAAATATACCATATATATGATCTCAAAATATACCAAAAAACATGTCAATATATTATTTGGAACGTGATAGTTTTCGAATTACAAACTCATTAGAGAGATAAAGTGAGCCATGAAAGGTTTGTTTGATAATCGATAGGTGGCCATGACCATTTAATCAATGCAACGTCTCCTTCGGTATCTTGGCAGTAAGTATCTAACGTTCGATGGATTAAATCTCTTAAATGATCAACAATTATTCTTTTCTTCAGAATTGTTTAATGACACTTTAAGGTTATGTACAAATCGACAAAGGATCGCGTAATCGGGCTTCGACGAATGGTGCTTAATCAGATGATGAAAAAATAAATCGTAGTTAGTCTCAAAATTAAAGTATAGTTGGACTTCCGGATTGAACTTCAGTTCTTCAATTAAAATCGACTCTGCAAGCGTCCTATATTGCAATTTATCAAGGGATGGACTTACCTCCATAACAGCAATGGATAATGGAATTATTTATTTATTTGTTGCCTCTACCCTGTAGGGTCATTGGCAACACCTTTAAATTACACTCTGTTGCAGAATTTTATCACTTTTAAAAATTTTAAAGTTTTTTAACGGCACTTTCGCTTTCTTGTAGATTTTCTTTAAGATTCTGTGCCATGTCCAATTTTTTTGCTTGTAGTTTCAAATATAGGAGAGTCTTGTATAATATACTTTACCCATGTCCTTTGGACATTGCAGCTCTCGCAGGTCGGAGGATCAAGTCCTCTTACTAGGTAGGAGTGCGAGAACTCACTATGGCCAATTCGTAATCTGCAGAGAACTGTCTCTTCTTTTCTAGTGGATCGGTGAGAGGTTTCCCATTTTAAACAGTGGCTTTAATTTCGATTTTTTTTTTGTTCCCACTTGTTTTGCCACATGTTCCACACATTCTACTTAAATTTTTTAACGTAATCCTGTTCTGGCATTCTGGCATGTTGGCTGCTTGATCGGATAGTTCATTACCGGTGATCCCGCAATGCGAAGGAACCCAAATGAACACTACTTCTTTGCCCTTCTCCCTTAGTAGCCACCAAACGTTTCTTACATCTTTTGCGAGAGTGGTTTTGTTCAATGTTCAATGGCTAGTTATGAACTCATAGAGTCTATCACAACTGCCCAATTTGGTAGTTTCACCTGTCTCTATGTGTTAAAGAGGCTAGCATTTCAAAGAGGCTAACTGCTAGCATTTCACCAGTAAACACTGAACAAGCCTACGGAAGTTTGAATAGTTTTTGAATAATAGAATTTATAACGGTACATTCTACTTCCTTATCTAGTTTTGAGGCGTCCGTACACAAGATGTTACACTCCTTGTATTTATCCAAATTTACTAAAAATAATTTTTGAACTTCAACTGGAAATGCTATATCCTTTTTACGTCTGGCAATTGAGGTATCTATAGTTGATTTGAAATTGGTCCATCGGGGAATTATTATATCCGGCACATCCATCGTATTTTTTAATGTTTAGATCCGAAAAATGATCAAGAAGTGTTTCTATAAAGTTTTCTCCCTCATGTTACCTGTTTCCTCATTAAAGAATAATACCTTAAGAATAATAGAATTAATAATAAAAGTAAACACTTATATTTAATAAGTAATTAACCTTTCTTTTTCTTCTAAATAATTGTTAACCAGGAAGTAAGATCAAAAGTAATTGCACACAAAAATATTTAATATTAAGTACATGATTTCTCCCGAACCTCCCTGAATCATCTTTCGATACAATGCAATATTGCACTTCGGATCTTCTGTGTCTGATGAGCACATGATCAATTTTCAATGGATCTTAATACTTACAATATCAAGACATGATTAAGATGGAATATTAAAGACGAACACCTGACTCATTGTCTTTAACATGTGGAGAAAGATGGTTCAGGTAACAGTATATTTCTATTTGTATATTTCTAAATAGTCTAAATAAATAATGTTGTTTTCATTTTGAGTAAATTCTAAACCACAGCAATAACGGAAGTTAAATAAAATATTTACAATGAGTTTAAGTACAAACACACGATATAGTTACAAATTTAACTTTTCGATTAAAAATAATATGCTTAATATAAATCGTTTTGATTATTTTATGATAACATAAATAATAATAATAATAACCTTTATTTACATATACAGTGCAAAAAAAAATGGATCAAATATATATATACATACAAAATCTTTCATTTTGATTTATACTTTTTTTTTTAAATGTGATGAACCTGTTCCATCCGTTAATACTCTTTCCTCTCCAATGCTACTCTCTTCCAGACTGCTCCCTCGCAGGTCTTCTTCATGTCCTTGTTCCACTCTATCGGCGGTCGTCCTCTCTTCCTCACGTGATCCCTTGGATAACAATCCATAAACTGCCTGGTCCATGTTATATCATTCCTCCTGATTACATGTCCGGTCCAGGTCCACTTCCTGATGTGCATTTTTTCCACAATATCTGGAAGGTCTTAGCTCTGATCCATTTATTTGCTTTCCTATCCCTTCGTGTTATTCAGAGAAGATATCGCTCCATTCCTCTGACGGTTATCCTCAATTTGTGACAAGTCTTCTGATCAATTACCCATGTTTCACAACCACATGTCATGGTTGAAAGTACTGTGCTCATCCAAAGTTTTCTCTTGACCTCTGAGCTCACCGAGGATCTATATATATTCTTAAATTTGAAGAGTGCTGTGATGTGCCATCCCTGGGTACATCGCCTGATTATTTCTTCAGTTTTTCCTTTAATTGAGATAAGCTGCTCAAGATATAGAAGTGTTTCTACTTTCTCTATATACGTTCGCCTATTTTTATATCTCTATTAACATTCACTGATATATATTTCACTTTTTATAATTTATAATTAGAGCCCGATGTTTTCTCCAGCCATTATTAATTTTTTTGCCATTGTTAGAATTTCTTCTTTATGATAATATAAATAATATATGATAATGTATATATATATATATATATATATATATATATATATATATATATATATATATATATATATGATGACTAATATAAATCATTTGATTATATGTTTTAGATAAAAGCTAGTAAATAAAAATATTAACTAGTAAATAATTCTACTTGATTAAACTGTGAACGTCAATCCTTTTTGACATACACAATCGCAGTTCTTAGGCACGTCCTCAGGTTCCATATCAAGCCTTTCGTTATGGGAGATATGTTTCATCTTCAGTGGTCTAGACAGCTTCTTAGTCATGGTACTCCATGCTAATTATATGACAGTACCGCACTAACGGTGATACAGAATGAATTTTATGATTAACAGCAGGCACTTTCAGAACAATCATTATTGAATGAGAAAAGGTTTGTAAGTTAAAAGGAACGCATATTGAAACTACAACGATTCCAATCAGAAAGGCTAATCAGTAGCAAGAGCTTCCATTAAGACTTCTTAGGTATTCCACACATTCAATCAAATATTAAATCATACTAACGATTCCACAATAAAAATAATGCACACTTATCGATTCAAGAAACGCCGGAGGGAAACATTTTTAACAGCGTTTATGAACAATTTAGATATGGGGCCTTCAAACCACTTCTCAGGAAAGTTATTTAATACTTCAAAATTGTTTAAAAGATATAAGATTTAGTAAATTACTAAAACAGACTGTTGTGCGTTCACAACTTTCTAATATATTTTATGTTACAGAGTACATATACCGCGCTTCCAATGAGTACATATGATGGCAATTTCCAAAGATAAGCAAATCAAAATTATACAAATAAATATGATTTATATCGATGGCTGTTTCTTTCGTATGAATTTGGTGGTTATCCTGAGAGTTAAGACCATTATGTGCTCCTTATGTGAGTCGCAATAAGATAATGTATTTTGAAAAAAAAAAAGTACGCTAAGTGATGGTCGAGCACCGATATAAATTGAAATTGGAAGATACAATTTAATCTTCTTCTAAACAACTCATTATATTTCGTCGTTCACGAATTTGTGAAGCATCATGTTAAGAAATTATGCTCCGTAAGGGGCACTACATACCAGCTCTGGAATTGTGTTTGACGTGAGGACTAGAGATGGGGAGGTAAATCGAGAATCGAATCAAAGAATCGATTCTTCTGAAAGAATCGTACTCTCGAGTAATTCACACGAGATAATCACGATTCCCTCGGAATCGGTCGATTCGTTTTTCGTGTTTGTTGCCAGAGAGTATTGTTACTTGTCTGTAAGTTGGTCAGATGTGTGTTGTAAGTTTCTTGTTTGTATTACTGTACAAGCTTCCTCAGTTTGTTAGAAAGTGCGTTTAGTAGCTGTTTGATACTAGGATAGCGAGATTTTTTCTAATGGTTGAGCACACGTCGTTTTTTCAATTAGAAGTGATCGTATTTCTGAGAGTAAGTAATGTTTGTCTCGCTTTGTTTCTGGTTTGTTTGCTGATTGCCAAGCTGAAGTTTGTACAGTCTTAGTAAGCGACTCTATTGCATTGTCAATATCATCTTCGGTCTTTAATCTTGTATTAAGGTCAATTGTATTGTAATAATGATATGAAATTTATTTATTAATATGTGTCCAGTAGTTATTGTGGATGTGTGATTGGTAATAAACATGTGTTTAGAGAAAGATAAAATGGTCTGATGATAGGTCGTTACTAAAAGAGATATGATGGTGTAATGTGGGTAGGCTAGAAGTTATAAGGAAATCAAGTAATTCTGGTTGTCGGTTTATGTCTGTCGTATTAGTTAGATTAACAAGGATGACACTGACTGATAGTTGTTGTAAAGTCAAGATACAAGGAGCACTATCAGAAAAGTTTGCAGTTGAGGATGGCCTAAGGCAGAGATATCCCTTGTCCCCCATTCTTTTCAACCTAGCCTTAGAATATGTAGTACGTGCTACTCGGACAAGCCCTCATGGCACGATAAATAATAGATTGTCACAGCAACTAGGCTATACAGATGACATGGTAATATCGGCTAGATTAAGAGCATCTTTATTGGGAGCATTTGAGGAGTTCGAAAAAGTTGGGCATCCATGTAAATAATGAAAAGACTGTATATATGAAGTCAACAAGAAACCCACTAGAAAGAATGGAAGAAATGATTAAATTTGGAAGCCAGTCCTTCTTCAGGATAACTAACCAGTTTAAATATTTGGGTGCTCTTGTCACATCAAAGAATGAACACCAAGAAAAACTTAAGGCAAGAGTAGCTGCTGGAAAAAGGTGCTATTACGCTCTTCAGAAACCATTAAAATTTAGAGACCTGACCAACAGAGCTAAGGTCGTATTATATAAACAGTCATTAGGCCAGTTGTATCCTATGGCTGTGAGACTTGGGTACTTTCCAAAGAAAGTGAAAGAATGTTAAAAGTTTGAGAAAGGAAATTACTCAGAAGAATATCTGAACCTGTCTGCGAGAACGACAACTGGAGAATAAGAAAGAATGGGGAGCTGAAAGAAATGCTCAAAGAATCAGATCTGGTTTCTTTTGATAGAAAGAATCAGTTGAGGTGGCTGGGACATGTAGAGCGGATGCCGGCGAATAGGATACCCAAAAAATTACTGGATGGTAAGCCTGGAGGAGAAAGAGTTAGAGGACATCCACGATTAAGATGGTCAGAAGGAATGGAGAGTGTTGAGAGAGATGGGAATCAGAGGATGGAGGAGACTCGCCCAGGATAGAGAAGCAGGATTGTAGAGGAGGCTCAGACCCTTGTAGGGCTGTAGCGCTATGGAGTAAGTAAGGTTTATGTCTGTCGGCCAGTATGTTGGTTCAGATGGTAGTATGCAGTTATAGTCCAATTCTAAACATGTATTAAAAAGAGCATTTCCTCCAGAATTATGGGTCCTACTACCGGAACGGGGATGTTTGGCGTTAAAGACTCCTCCACACAAAATTTTAGTTCCTAAGCTAGCAAGTACATCCGTAAACGTTTCCTGCTCGTAGTTTAGGAGGGCAGGATGCACTGGCAATAGAAATATTGTTGTGATCAATTTCAACCGAGATAGATGATAATTGAATTTCTGGTAAGGCAGTCATCTGAAGAGGATAGTGGTATAATGTTCGTTTTACGACCATTTCCGATCCACCACGGACAGTACTGATGGGATGGTCAGCGCGGTACACAACATAGCCTTGAATGTAAAATGTTGTAGTTTGAGTAAAATAATTTTCGGTTAGTAATGCAATGTCAATGCCATGTTCATGTAAATAAATGTCAAGTTCGTTCCTTCGGTGTAGGGCTCCATTTGAATTCCAAAGAAGGATTTTTAGATAGAATTGGGGACTAACGTGAGGAATAAATTTGGTAATTAGCACTAGCGGATCCAGGATTTAATTTTGGCGAGGCTTCAGCCCGAAAGCTTTTTTTTTTCATAAAAATAACGATAATTACTTTGGAAAAAAAGAAAGAAACTAACTACCTATATGAAATGGTGTTTAAGTGGTTCCTAATGCCCTTTTAAATGTAATTACACGAACAATAATACTTTGAGAGATAATTTTTTAATGTTTTTTTCGATAAAACAAAGTTATATTTTCCCATTTTAGGGGGGGCTTCAGCACGAAAGCACTCCCCCCCCCACCCGTAGATCCGCCCGTGGAAATTAGCGTGGGGAAAAGAGTAATGAGCTGAGTTATCATAGATTTAAAATAATTTAAGAAGGAGATAAAATATAATGCGATATCTGGGGTATTAGGTTATGTATTAGATGTGTAAGTTTCATCGTTGGAGCCCTTTTCGCGCAACAGTCTATAGAAAAACAGGTTTTTAATTTATTGCGCAGCAGCTATTGCCCATGGAGCACCCAATTCGTGTCACAGGCATCAGTAGTCAAAATTCTACAAGGAGCAAAATAAAAAAAGGAGCAACAAAATCGGTTCACTAATTCCCGAGAAAATCTTGGCACAGGCAGACAAACACACTAATTGCCAAAAATGTGTTTTTCGAACTCAGGGATCACAGAAATGTATAGATCCGTCGAAAACTGCATATCGGAAATTTGACTCGATCGCAATATTTTCCTTACCTGGTATAGGTAGAAAATTAAAAAAGGATTTGGAAATGAGTTATTCCAATGTTTGTATTATGGGATAAAAGAAATAATTTTCTATACCTGATTTTTTTTCATTTTTCTGGAGGTCGGTAACATTTCAATTAATCATGGGTACAACTAACCACAAATTGTATACTTTTTGAGTTATGCACAAATAAAGTTTATTTTTCTGCGTAACATTTCTTTAGAAATTTTTGAAGAAATGCTTATTTTTCATGGTTTGAAACTGAAACAAAAAGCTTTTATTTTCAAAAGATTTCGGTATCACAGGAACATTAATTATCGACAGTTTTCAGATCGATAGTTTTTTGCAGGTTTACTCAGGTATTAGAAGTAATGAGCTATATCATTGCAAAACAAGCAATCACGGAAGGAACTCCAGTAGAAGATGCTTTTCCAAAAGAAGTAGTAGCTTTGGTAAAGAAAGAGGCTCTGGAGAAATGCCAGGGTATCTGGCATGTTTTAAGAGACAATGAGAGCGGTCGAGCCCTCTGTAGTTCCAAATCGAGCGGACCTCCAGTAGAATAGAAGAATAGAAGAGAAGAAATAATCCTAACAAGACTCCGTATCGCCCACTCATGGCTAACTCATGAGCACCTAATGACAAAGGGAACACCCCCTCAGTGTCTCTGCTGCGGGGTCAATTTAACAGTCAGGCACATTGTGACTTATTGGACACAACGGATTGAAGTTTAATTGGAGAATGATATTACTGATATTACTGAAACTTTGAAAAAACAACACCAAATAGGCAAAAAAATTGTTTACATTCCTTCAAATAACACACCTATATAACAAAATTTAAATTTTGTAAGTAAATTATTTTTTTTACTTTCAATATATTGTTAAATTTCATCTGATGTAATATAAATGCTGTATAAAGGCTTAAGTGACCCTTAAGAGATTGAGGAGCCCCCCATTGTTATAAATGAATAAATAGATCTTTTGCGACTAGATTTTTTTCCCTGCTACGTAAAGGTTTTACAGAACTTATATTTTTTAAAAACTTTTATTTAAAAGTTTTGTTGAATTCACTAAAAAGTATATCTAAAAAATAACTCTTATTTATAACTATTCAAATGAATGGCACATTAGAATCATGTGTAATTCATTTAAGACTAATTATAAATATAATCTAAGCCCATTCACTATTTATTTTTCATTTAACGGAACTTTTTTTGTGAACTTCAATAAATAAAAGTTAAAGTTTCACGATAAACCTGGAACTTTATTACAAAAATGTTACTTAGAACTTTTATTTTTAGAACATTTTTCCTAAAAAGGTTTCTAGAAAACTGTTAAAATGGAACTTTTTTAAAAACAGTTTCAACCCCTGCTATTTTTCAAACATGTATACTGCCTATATTTCTAACTTAAGAAGAAAGAACGCTGATATTTTTATAAACGTAACTTTTAAACCTAACAGTTACCAGTTAATAAGGAAATAAAAGTTAAAGAATTATGTTAGTAACTTGTCATTGTAAACAAAACATTTGACTAAAAATCATAAAGTCTTTTCGTTTTATGTAGGTTTTCGAGAGAAGCGATTGTGAGGAAGAAGAAAAAAATGAAGGTATTGTAATACTTTTACTAAAGTAAAAAGTGGATTTTTTTATATTAGTCTATTAAACAGTAATATTAATGTTTATTTTATTTTTTCTAGCCAATAACGATTTGAAGGAACAGAACATTCCTGTAGATGAAGACTGCAAACGACCGTAAGTATGCATCTATTGATACAAAAAATAAAAAAACTTCAATAAAAATAATATGAAATAAATAAAATTAATAAAAATTAAAGATTAATGTAATTTTTTCATTAACTTCTTGTAGGCAATAGGCACGTTGAAAACAAGTTATTGTCTGTATTTATTTTCAAATGGACCTGTACTCTTTTTTTACTAAGATGCATTTCTTTAGGGATAGTAAATACATTAAAAAAACTATAAGAATCGGCGCGGACGGATTATGGTTTTTGTTATGGATGATAGGCAACATATATATTTATGTATATGTTGCCTGTATGTTTTATATATTTATTTTATTTTACTGCAAACAGCACTAGCGGAGACAGGATAAGTACAAAATACAGGATAATACAAAACACCTCCCGACTATCTTTTACCGTCCCAGTCAGTAGCTCATTATCTCCAAGGAACACTTCCACATTCTCTGGAAGAGGTTCCAAATGGAGTTACAGAATCCTTTCGTTTAAAACTGAAAGAGCACTATTGTGAAGAAATCGAAATGTGTAAACTTTGAAACCTTGATAGTTCGATTCCTATTGGAGTAAGAAAAAAATGTTATGCGCAAAAATATTAGATAATTTTAAGCTGTTTTAGATTGGATATAACCGTTTTATATTTGTTTCGCTCTAAAAAGGTGAATTTAACTTGGATTTTTATATTCACTACATACCTAACAATATAGAAAAGAAATTTGAATTACCCGGCCTTTTGAAAGGTAACATATCTGATTTGACTGGGCTAACTGACTATTAGACATTATTGCATTCAATGTTTTAATTTTAATCTGATTTCAATAAAATTCTTCATTTATAAGATAGGTACAAATAGGGAAGCAGGATGGCCGAGATGGCTCACGGGTGTGTAAAACATGTTGCTCGGCAACATGAAAAACATAAGATAATATGATAAAATAATTACGTGTTTCGCGTCCCGGTGAGGAGGAAGGATTGCTTTTACATCTGCAATTAATCTTCCTACCCTCTCTCCTGGTCCAGAAAAAAATACGAAAAGGTGAGGAATGGGAGGAACAAAAAAGTACATATATAATATAAAATAATATGCAGAGTTTAGTTAAACAAATGTTTGATAATTTTAATTATTTAAAACACTATTATAGACTTGTTAAGAAGAGCGAAATCAGAATAGAACAACAGGTACAATGTCCATAACAAAGGTATTTTGAAGAAAATTTATTAAATCATCATTTTGTTTTTAAAATCATTTGATAATTAATAAAATAAAACAGGATAACTTTCTTATTAAAACAGAAGTTGATTGTGTCCTTTCACGAAGATGTGGCATGAGCTACATAAAACTATCACTCACTGAATGATTTATTAATTATCGTTTATCAACCATATTTTTTTATTTTTTGAAATAAGCTATATTTTTTAAAATATATTTTTTCGTAATAAATAGATATTATTAAGATTCATTCTGCAACGAAAATCGCATTGAAAGTAGAAAACAATTCATAACACTTTTGTGCCATTAGATCATCATCAATTAGCAAATGGTAATCTAATGTTATGATGGTAATTTTTTTTTTTGCTCAACTTCGTCAGTAATCACGGGCGGATTTACGGGAGGGAGGGGGCTTTCGGGATGAAGGCCTCTCCCTCCACCCCCAAAATGGTAAAATATAACCATGTTTGATGGAAAAAAATGATCTCATTTTATGTAAAGTATTATTGTTGATGTAATCACATTTAAAAGGACTTAAGGAATCACTTAAACACCATTTCATATAGTTTATTTCTTTTTATCCAAAGTAATTGTCGTTATTTTTATGACATAAAAGCTTTCGAGCTGAAGCCCCCCTCCCAAAATTAAATCCTGGATTCGCTAGTGTCAGTAATCAACTTTGTCAATAATCAGCAAATGTTCTCGAAATACACGACATGACAGGTATGGGGGAAGGAAAATACTCAACAGCACCTGTTGTCTGCACCTGACTTGTTTCGGTTACTCACGTTGTTTATGGAAGGAGATCTCCCATCCAACGCCTTGGTAATGGTAAATAGTAAATTAAAATCGCATTGTACGTGTGCATTGTCCAAGGCAGCTGTCCTCCCATCCCTTCCTCTCCCAACGTAGAAAAAATCATGAATAAAATAGCAGCGAATATAAACAATATGTTTCTAAAACATGTAGTGACAGCTACTGTTGGTTGTTAGAATATCAACATTTTGAAAGAAACTAATAAAGAAAAAAAAAAAAAAAACCTCTTCTAAAGAAATTTAATTTGAAAAATTGCTCCTCCCCTTTTTGGAAAAATATTTTTGAACTGGCAACCCTCTTGATGTTGTTTATTTCATTACAATACCTAGAATTATTTCTGCTTCAAGAATTAATGAAATCTAAAATTTAATATTATCGAGGACTTAATTATTTCGCGAATGATTAAACATATATTGGTTGTTCGTTTTTAGCTGATTAGTATAACAGTATATATATTATATATTATTCTTGAAGTAACATATCTCCTGAGGCCAATTTTTTTGGACACAGGCGCAAAGAATAGTGAGAGTTTACTATAGAACTGCGTTAAATTTATGACTAGGTCCTAAAAGTTCAATTTTAACTCAAAATTTTCAATTATTTTTGACTGTTTAGTTTGAAATGTTACTGAAGCCGAGCATTCCTTTTGCAGAGAGGGTGAACTGATCGAGAGAAGGTTCCGACACCTGGCCCAGTCGTTCCGAGAGCGCACGGCGAGGGTGAGGAAGAGGTTCGACCTGCCGCCGACTCCTTCCACCGTCAGCAGCGAACCAGGTACCTTCAATATCTCCCCTTCCTTTGTGGAGAGCTAGAGCTCTCGAGAGCACGGCCCATTGTCCACAGACAATGTCCATAGGCCACACCTCATTGAGGCTACGCTGATCGCAGCTAGGGCAACACCATCACATCTTCATTCCGTTTAATGAACGGTAGGCCCCGGGGCATGGCATTGTGTTGACCGCCCAAGACCGTCTTTGTCTATTTTCACGAAGGTGCCATTAGGTAAATGAAGTTTCTGCATCAGAAACGACCCCTATTCACTAAGCTATTTGATTTGAGATCAAGCAATCAATACCTTACGGTTCTACATGTGATGCAGGAACTATACCTACTTTATACTGACGCGGCTGATAATGGATATCAGGTTGTATATAACCTTTTACTAGCCCAATTCATATCCAAATCAAATATCATTTTTTTTTTTGCCTTCTAATTTTTTACAAGAAATATTATATAACGTTATATAACGATTACATTTTTTTTATAATAAAAAAGATTCAGTAAGATTTTTTTTATGTTCACCATTTGAATCTATTGTTCACAACTAATTAAAATATTAATTTCATCGTCAGCATTTTGTTTTTATATATTGGCACTCATGTATGCAAATTAGAAAAATAAAATCTTTCACTCCACCTTTCGAAACACAACCCCTATTTTGATTTTCTACTGATTGGCTCATACGTATTAGTGTTTTAAAAGCTGTCGATGAGGTTAATTGAGAGAAATGTTAATTTCAATGTATTTTATAATTAATAAGCGTAAACACCAGATTTTCTCCCTAAACCATTTTATGGTAGATACAATATTTATAGATAATAGGTGAACCTTAGGAGGGTCCTTAGCCAGGAGGAGCCCAGAAGGGATGGCACAAGTTGCGCCATCAAAATTTTTGAGGGGGGCACATTTTGACGGACACTTAAAGTGCAATTGTATATGAACTATAATTTTTTTTTTATACTACTGTAGCTTGCACTGTTTATAAGAAGAGTAGAGCAATAAAATATCTTGAGAGGAGGGGAAGGTTCATACGCCATCGACCTTGGGGAGGGAGGTCACCCCTGGATTCACGGTTGATATATTGGACTCTACCCAATTATTAATTAACTATAAATATTATACAATCATAGTGGTCCCTCGAAACATCATTGAAAACAAATTCTCTTTATGCAGTATTGCTCAGTATTGATCATGGAAGAGCAAAAGTCCTATCGCTACATCCGCAGTCTAATTCAAGAAACTTTATTAAATTCAGACTACTACTCCTGCCCCATCATTCATATATTTCGACTATAGAACCTCAATTTATTAGTTAATCACCTATAGTTCATTATTTAACTATGATTTACTATCAACGAATGACCAGTTTGCCATATTAACTTCCGGCAATATCTATTTATCGTCTCACATTTTCTTTGAATGAAAACATTCTGACGCTACTTTATTTAATTCAAAAGCTGGGAACCGCTTCTACTCGATGCTCAGGATTCCTAGAAAATTTAGCCTTCTAATATTTCTCGGTTGACATGAGAAACCACCCATCTCCTCCTAAATTCAAATCCTACGTTTGAATTAGTTCTTTGTTTTCTTGATTTCTCTTGCTCCCCTTGAGCCAAGTGCCCCTCTCCGCACAACGTGGGTTCTGGATGTGTTATCACATCAGTGAGCAGTTCTCACTCTCTTAGTTTGAATTTACAGCGCATTGGAACTATTAGCTGCCTAGCCAGAAGCTATTATGGGAGAGGGAAGCCACAATGAGATCTTCGATAAGAGCTCAGTTCAACATAACAATCCAGTTAACAAATTAAATACTTCTTCTTTGAGAGGTGTCCTGCGCTACCGTTAGCAATGCCGGAGTCAAAAACCTCTGAGGCTGTCCTTTGTTGTCACCAGCGGTCAGGGGCGGGACAATGCAATCCACATGTCATCTTGGGCACGATGCTTATTGAAAACTAGAGCCTATTCAATCTAGAAAACAATTAACTCGGTAATTCATACGGCAGCACTGTCCAGGCTTCACTCCTGCACTTTTCTCCATTGTTCTCAAATGAGCTTATTACTGTGAAATTCCTTTTAGACAATCTCTTGGATTATTCTCTGAATGGAAGCATCTTCGGGGCTGCATCTGTGGGCATATTTGATAAAGGATTTTTTTATAGAAAATATAGTAAAATGTCCCATGCATAAAAATATTTTAATTGAACGGTGTTATTTTGACCTTAAATTCAGTAATTTTTTTTATAATGAATTCATTGAGAATTAATATAATTAATATACTCATTGAAGTGAAATAATTATCAGAACTACAAATATTCAATTTCAATAACTAGAATCAATAATCGAGAAACTCGGTAAGACTGATAAGAGAAGCAGAGCAAATCTCGGTATACAACTAAATGAAGATAAAAAAAATAATGATAATTAGCCGAAATACCAATAACAAGATCTGCCTTGAAGGAAAATCGTTCCCAGGAGAAGAAAAATTCAAACACCTTGGATCCACAATAACTTCAATTATAACCAACGGTCAGAAATAGACCAGCGTATAACTAGAGCAGAACTTTCTTCTCTATTTCTAAGGTATTAAAAAAATATCAACAATTCTTAGATCAAAGGGGAATCAAATTTAAAAAAAAGATTAAGTTGGATGATAAATTTAATACTAAGATAAAGCCAGATCTCTTGCACGGTACGATACCTGAACACTAACCAGTGCTCTTGAAAAAAGTATTAAAAGATTTGAGAGAAAAGTCACCGAATAGGAGTACTGATACATGGAGGTGAGAGACCAATAAGGAGCTGCTTACAGAAATCGGTTAATCAATATCTCATGATATGGAGGCAAGGAGATTAAGATGGGCTTGGATTCAATTAATCTTATATCCATCCAGTACTGTGGACATCCTTCATACCGGGACTTCTTCTTTCTAAATTATCATTTTTTTTTTAATAATATGAGTGGATAGAACGGGGATCAAGAAAGACTTCATTATAAGGGTGGGCTATAAATCCATTGCAGATGGTACAAATGAGCATAGCATTAATTTATTAACTGCGAAAATAGGAGAATAAACAAGAATGATGAGCATCAACACATAATATTTTTTATTTAAAACAACTATCAATAATATCATAGTCATGAGTATTTATGGCTAAAATACAAAATAAAAAACTGCGGCTTGTGGTTTAGACCACACGATAGAAGTAAAAATCTCAACAAGACGAGATTAATAATGTGAAATATATATTTTTTTCTATATACACAAATTAATAAATTCATAATAAACAGGATGTCCCGTGAGTAGGGGGAATTTTTTATAAAAGTGATAAAACCCTTTAGGAGCTAGAAAAGGGCCCTTTTAATTATTGGATCAATTTTCAGCAGAATAGTAGCAAATCCAAGTGTTGTGTTTTTTTTAAGTAAGTTACCCATTTTGTTGAATAGGAAGCAATAATTAAAGAAACATTTAATTTAAGTAATAAACAATTGATTCACTATAAACTAGACAAAATTTACTTCAAATGAAAATAGAGGTTGGCATTGATACAACCATTTAAACTAAATTAAGTTGTTTTTAAGTATATCAAAAATTATTCGTGATTTTGTTTTTATGTTCATTCAACTATACTACAGGTAGCCCACTTTTAGAAAAAAAACTTCCTCGTTTAATAATCATTAAGTAAATATAAAATAAATTGAGGTTTACTGGCGAAAATTTGAGATTCACCTCAAGTTGTGTAAAAAAAAATATTTTATTTTTTTATCCGATCATCTGAATGTACAACTGTTTTCAGCAAAAAATACTACAATTATCATCGGTTGCAAGGCTTTTTTTTCGTGATCTGAGATGTTTAATAATAAACATAATTTCATAAATACACTTTTTATTAATAAAATTTTAAAAAATGATTTTTCAAATATTTTTTATATTAAGTGGTTATAAAAACTGTGTGAAACTTTTCTTTGGGTAAGAAAAACGAGTGCAGCAGAAAATCTGATAGAAACACATAATTTCTTATTTTAATGGATAATTTAAAAAAAAAAAAACCAATGAATTTCCCAAATTGGTTTTTGAATTTTCCATGGTATTTAAATTTCTCGAAATTTTCGTAACTAAAGCACCATAATTGCTAAGAAACAGAATACCGTTATTTCACAATAGGTAAAACATGTACTAAATATTTTGTAGAAGAAATGGTATATAAAGGCCCGACGAGAGGTGGGAGCCGTGGTTGGAGCTCTGATAAATTTAATATTTGACGGGGGTTCGGAAAAACTATTCTTGGGGTCTTTGGTTCCTTTTCACGACCCTGGTTATATGTATAATGTGGAATAGCCAACACAATTGAAGAAAACACCTTCAGTTAGTATAATAAAATAATTCGTGTGTTTTTGAAACTTCCAGTTGAAATTATTGATTAACATACTGATCAAAACAAATAAATGTTATATTGTTTTCATAATGATGTAGAGATGGTTGACCGTTGATATAATATGAGAAGGAGTTAATCGAGGGTGCGGTCAAATAAATAATAAATTAAAATAATTAATATATTTTAATTTATTATTTATTTGACCGCACCCTCGACTAACTCCTTCTCATGTTATATCGTTTTGTTTATATTAATCAAGAAAAACAATACATTTTCTACATTCGTCATCTTCTAATGCAACCTTATAGTTGATATAAGAAAATGTCGATTTATAATTGGCCATATCAAGTGTTTTTATCCGAGATACAGCGAGTTGAACAGTACAAGTATTGTTAAGATTAATTGAGGAAGAAAAAAATCAATATCAAAACGTTTATTGGTTAGACTTCTGACCCTTTTCTACAAAGAGGTTTAAATTTACTTTTCAAATTTTCATTTCTAATAATTCGTAGTCATATTTCGAGAGAAGAAAACTTTTAGTTAAATTTATAATTAAAACATTTGTCTTATGATTTTCCAATGCGGCTACTAAATTTAACTTGCTTATATCTAAAGATAATGAATACGAGTTAACATTGTGTAAGCTGTTTTTAGAATGAGACGGATTAGTCTAAAAAGTTTTATTCTTTAACACCTAGATTTATTTTATGCCAATTTATGCCAATTTACATTATTCTGTAATAGTATTAATAGAGATCACGTGACTAAAATAAAATTCTGGGAAGGATTATCTAGTCACCGCAGTGCCCGATCATCATTTTCACTACCAACGGTCTGGATGTAGCCCATTTAACTGGAGACATCTTCTCAATAGGGCTGATGCTCCTTAATCTCACTGAGCCCAGAAGCTATCCCAAGACCTGTCAAGAGAACAATGTATATTACGGTGATAAGAACGTGGATATCATATGAAAGACTGATTCGCGGTCATACTTCAGTAGTTCAGGTATTATTCTGTACTCTGGTATTAGCTAAAGACTTCCATTTCAGAAGATAAGCCGTATTCAGTTACCCCTATTAGAATTGGGGTCTTATGACAATTGAAACGTGACGGATAACGAACTTCATAGTCCATCTCAACTTCCTGACAAGAGAAGGTCCGTTGTAATCAAAGATCACCGTTAGCTGGCTGAATATTGTCTCTGGATGGACGTATCCATTCACCAATGGCTCCGAGTCGAACAATAACTGCCAACCGCCTGGTGTCGGAGCGTCTTCATTAAGTTCATGCAGGATTCTAGCGCCACCGCAAAACGATTTCCATACTCCTGATAATTGGATTACACGCTTCGTTTATTATTCCTCACAGGGTTAGCACCGTTACCTACCTTTGCAGGTCTTTCATCTCGGCTACAATAATGACTGGGCTTGTTATTGTTTACTGCCTACTCATGGCAATTTAACAGCAAATCAATTTGCTCCGGACCAAATTATTTCTTTGTCATCATCAAGCTATCCTTGCAAGTATTTTTATTAAGGGGCTTTAAGTGAATAATGGATGACAAGAATTGTTATCCATCCTAAAGATGTGCTTAACCTATCAAAAGATTAAGACTCAATATCTTAAGAGATGTCAAGAAAAAGACAAATATATATGAATAAAACAATACCCTCTATTTATATACATAAAAAAGAAATATCTCTCATGATAATAATTGTATAAATCAAAACTATTGCCTGATATTAGAGATTTGGTATAAATATATACAAAAAAAAAATCTAGTTTAAGTAGCCTACAAGATGCAATGTAAACATTTTATTTCCAAGTGTTGAAAAATAATTTACAACCTAATGCAAAACACATTGCCATTGATTGGTCAAAAATGTCCAAATAACTCACTTTTCAAACCATTTCTACACCTTCCCCAAAGGGAATTAGTTTAAATGTCTTTCATTCAAAATAATCAGTTATTATTATAAACCTAGTCACTCCTACTAATTTTCTTTCAAAAAACAGATTTTAGTCCAACTCTGGATTTGAAACATAGTCCTTCAGGCATAAGGAGCCATTGTTGTTCTGATTGGATTAAGTTGTATTGGATTAATTCCTGTGAAAGTTTACTTTTTAATCACAAATAAATGAAGAGGAATTAATATGGGAAATAAAACATTTCCAAAGATTTTAAGATCTATAATACAAAGAATGTTGCTTTGTTTTATTTTTTAAAATTATAAAAATTATTTTTATTTGTATATTTAGGATTGATTTAAAATTAAAATTACACAAATAATAGCAAATACTGTGTTAAGGAGGCTGATAACTGTCAAAGTTGCCAGGGTCTATATTACTCATCATTACTCAGCACATTACTGCCTAATAGCAGCTTACGGGATGAATTAGTAGAATGAAGTGATAGTTAATTATCAATTATCAAGACATCTTATTCATCAATTATAAGACAACCACAATAACTGATAATGGACTATTTTATGTAATTCAATATCCATACAGAGTTGCTAAATCATAACTTGCCCAAAGCATTATGCTGGACATTTTTTTCCCCTAAGAATTAAAATATTTAAAATGCTCAAAACTGTAAAGTTAAATTAATATGTTGGCACCATAGTCATTATATCAACAATAGTTAGTAAAACATACAAGTAATGATAATTATTACTAAATATTTGATAAAATAGGATTCAATAGTACTCAAATTATACTCCAGGAATGTTTCTAGAAATTTTAAATGACAACTGATTTAATTAATTGTTATTTTTAATTATATATTTTAAATATATAATTAAAACCAGTGACTTGTCCGTTAATTAAAACACTTTGTGTTATATTACATACATTAGATAGCCGAGTTTGATACCGGTTTTTTTTTATGTAAAAAATAGGTAGTAAGCTTATGGATAATTTCTTAATTATCCCTGCAGAACAAAAAATAAAAGAATTACACTTCCCATAATGGAAACATAATAAATATCATGCAATGCACTATTTCAAAGAGTTTATAATATCTTTCATGCCGACATATTTCCATAGTTGATCATCTGATCTGTTCACAAAATATGTAAAACAAGGCAGCCAATATTAAGAAAAATAAAATTTACATGTCCATATTAACCTCTGCTACAGTTTCCTTTCTTACAGAAGAAGTGAACACACGGGTATCAGCAGAGGAAGAAAGGCAACTAATGGCATCAATGTCAAAAGAATGGACACCAGAACCAGAAGGTGGAAATTCAAAAGCTATTGTTGAACCACAAAGTAAGTACAGCTTCCAATTATTACATTATCTTTAAGTAATTAAATTTTGGCTAACTATCGTGAGCGGTAAGATTTCAGTACATTACGTAGTCCTTTTAACTACCTTTAAAAATTATTGTCTCTTTTTAAAATAAGTCTAATCATACATCATAACTCTTAATTAATATGAGAGTATTCACTCTAACATATTTTTACAGGTTGCTTATACGTGACGTGGTTAAGTGTAGTGACATTAAGCTACTTATACAATTGTTTTGTCATTCCCTTAAGAACAACTTTTCCATACCAATCAACTGAAAATACACCAACATGGCTAGCTCTTGACCTTAGCATGGACTTTATATATCTCCTTGACATGGCTGTTGTAAAGCCTCGAGTGATGTTTCTAGAAGGTGGTTTTTGGGTAAGGGATACCAAACTTACAAGGGGTAACTACCTCGGCAAGTCAGAATTTATAGTAAGTATTACTTATCAAGAGAAATTATCAAAACTTTTAACTGTAGGCGCATTCATTAATTGATTCAAAATTAGATTAAATATTACCAATTTTTTTTATTTATTTACATTATACCATTACTGCTTCATTAATGAAATATTAAATATCATAAATAATTATTAATTATCGTCTCATTTGATAGCTAATAATATACAATACTTTAAAATGTTTTAACTAAAGAAAGTAAAAATAAATCTGGATGAATAATGAAGTTTGATTTCTATCAGGTAAAGGATAAAATTAATATTGACTTTAATCATCAAAATGAATCTCATAATTCACAATATGACTTAAAAATGGTGAACAAATATAAATAGTAAAGGAGACAACACAATATGTCCTATCAATAAAACCACAAGTTTATGCCCAATGTCAGTATTTTCCGTATGTTTCAGAGACATTTTGCTCACCATATTTTTGTTCTTAAAAAGTTAAATATTAATCACATCAAGGAAAGAAGAGAGAGAAGAGCCCCTAGATTATGAGTCAGTAAATTTTCAGCTTATTAAATTAATAAAAATAGGATGAGATTCAGAAGTAAAATATCTATGGCCACTGTTGCCAATAGAACAAACATGTTTGCATCACGATGACTTTAACGACCTTGTGTAACTTCTTATGTTGGAACTATGCTAGGATTATATCTCACATCTATACAAAAATCCCAATGAGCAATTAGAACATCCGAAAAAAGAGGATATTAGATGGCACTAGCGGGTCCAGGATTTAATTTTGGAGAGCTTTAGTCCGAAAGTTTTTTTTCATATATATACAAGGATAATTAATTTGAAAAAAAAAACAAAGAAATTAATTACCTATATGAAATTGTGTTTAAGTGGTTCTTGAATTCCTATTTAATGTAATTACATGAACAAGAATACTTTAAGAGATAGTTTTTAATATTTCTTTCTTTAAATATGGTTATAATATACCATTTTGGGGGAGGGAAATTCACCCCGCAAGCCCCCCTCTCTCTCCCCTCTTTTCCGTAGATCCACCTGTTTTACAGAGTATTTATATAAGCAAAATATTGGTATTATGGTGGAGTATCCTAAACACTAACAAAATGACAATCTTAAATGGAGAAAAATACAATAGAAAAGAACAGCTATTAAAGCCTGATAATCTAAACCTCTTATAAAAACATGTCCGTCCTGTCTTCTGCTCTAGCTAAAGTTCAGAAAAGCACAAAGGCTAATAAATAAATTGAGGCACATTAAAAGAAAATAGATAACTTAAAAAAAAAAAGTAAAATTAAATACGCTTAAGTGAGTAATAACAAATAAAATTTAGAGAATATCATGTTTTACATTGTGTATATGTAACACTTAAACTGTTGAAACTATAATTGTAACGTTATACTTGAAGTGAAAAAAAGGTAGACCATAGTTTTAATTGTTATAATGAATGTTATGTTTTTAATCATACACAATTACTCATAAACAAGAATGCAATGTCTAAATTCAAGTAACTTTTTAGTTATACTAATAAAAGTAAGTGAAGTCCATATCAGATGTAATCCATTTTGAAAAATACTTAAAAATTCCAGGAATCCCAACAGTTTTTTCAGGGATCTTGGTCAGAAGGACCAACATAATATACCACAATATGACCTAACTAATATTATTTAACATTGCTTAGTCAAAGCCAAATTATTATAATTTTAGTAAATTTTAATATGATTGCTTTATTTGTAGGCAGATGTCCTATCATTAACTCCACTGGACCTATTATATTTTTATTTTGGCCCCAATTACCCTCTTCTTCGAGTACCACGACTTCTCAAGGTAATATTAGATTCATACTGCGAATTATTTCTTGAAAATTTCTGTAAATAACATTTCTCAAAAAAATTTTAATTTATATTTTTTATAACGAATGTATTTTTAACTAAGTGAAACCTCCAAACACTTTTTCCATAAATTAATTATCTTTTTATAAAATTCCAGATACACAGCTTCTGGGAATTTTTTAATCATTTCGATAAGTTTTCTCCATCACCTTACATAGTTCGAATTGCAAGGACATTAACATACATGCTATATCTTGTCCATATCAATGCTTGTGCCTACTATTGGGTTTCTGAAAATGAAGGAATAGCCACCAACCATTGGGTTTTCAATGGGGTGGGAAATGCGTAAGTCTATTTTATTTCTCTAAATATTTATATTGTATGTATTAATTGAGGATAAGAATGACATAATATACAGTTATTTTGTAGATACATCAGGTGTTTTTATTTTGCTGTAAAAACCGCAACATCGATAGGAAAAAACCCTCGCCCAGAGAATGAAGCAGAATATATATTTATGACAGTCTCATGGCTAATGGGAGTATTCGTATTTGCTATCCTCATCGGGCAGGTATAATTTATTGTTGAATTTACTATTTTAAAAAACTTAACGCAATAAGTAAATGTTTTTTTCCTATTTCGCCAATATTCTATGGCCCAGCAAAGTTTGTTTGTACAAAGAAAAATCTACAAATCATCCTCCTTCTTACGCCTACAACCTTCTTCAATTCAAGTCCTCAGTCCATTCCCTTTTCACAAGATCTCGTCCTTTTGACCTTTACATCGCTTCTCACAGATCTGCCTCATTCCAAAACTCCTTTATTGCTCACACTGTTAATTTCTGGAATTCCCTTCCTATCAAAATCGGGCATTCCCCCTCCATAACTACATTTAAAACCCTTCTATTCCTATTCCTCTCCCAAAACAGTTAGATACCTACTAACCTTTTATGATGTAATCCCCATCCCCATCCCCACATATATTATTACAGTAAGGCTCGAAATCGGTTTTTTAGCAAATATAAGCTCCTGCCATGCTCAAAGACCATGAATGGGGTACCGTTGAATTCAAAATTTCATGGGGAGTTTGCGAATCTTATTCTCCACTTTTGTTTTTCTTTCTAAAATAAATAAAGTCTATCTAACCATTTTGCTAGGCTTCAATACTGGAACAGTGGTAAGTCTGTAGATCGATATGGGACAAATTGGGCTTTAAAGATTTTGATGCGTACAGCAAGACCCGACCCTGCGTTTTTTAAGCCCCAAAGCGTACTATTTTCGAGATAACGCAAGGCATAAGGTTTGGATCCACACAACCTTATGTTAATTGCAGTACTGTCTCATTTCGTCGACTTGAGGCCTCTATGATCAAGAGAGGAGGAGTTTATGTTATTTATCGACGGTGTTTTTGATCGGCAAGCCATATCAATGTTAATTCTTCACCAAGTCTCAAGATTGAGCCACCAATTTTCAAGGCTTCCTTCTCCTTTAGGTGGGGAAAATAGTCCAATCACCCCGAAAATTCAGGCAAACAAGTTATGATAGAAAAGAAACTATATTTGCGAATAACTAAAAAATTACACACTTTTCCCTTGGTGATGCCCATGATTATACAAAAGATTACTTAATTCCCTACAAAATGAAGGAAAAAAAATCATCTAAATCGATTAGAATTTTTTCAATATTTTGTTTTATTTCATTATTTATTTTTTCTTATTTTCGATTAATATTCATTGGTAGAGCTCTATTATAGTCCATTTCATTTGAAAATAACTATATATTTGGAATATAGTATGATGATTTTAGTATGATTACGACGTTGAAACAATTTGTACTGACCGAAGGAGGAAAGTGGGTTCAAATATTTTTTTAAGGGAAAACAGAGTTGAGATTTGTATTTCGCACCTCTATAAAGCCTCAAATACGAAATTTCATAGAAATAAAAAAAAAATATATTTTTTTGCACTATATCGGAACCAAGCCTCCCCCCCCCCCCTTCGACTTTCTTTTGAAAATCACAAAAATTGGGGTAACATAAAAATGACTCCACGTATCCTCATGGAAATTGAAGTTAAGTTAGGACTACATAAGCATAAATAGGACTACATACACGAAATGACACAAACCAGACCCCTGTAAATATAATAGAAGTAGAGATATAAAATAAAAATATTTGAGGAGTTTTTCTATATTTATTGTTTTTAAATGTGTAAAAACGAAGTTATTGATATGGTGTTGAAGAGTAATATCTCAGCTTTCCAATGATCATAGAAACATTGAATTAGAAGAAAATCTTGAGGAGTTATGAATTAGATACTAAAGCAGAGAAAAAATCAAATAGAAAGTTAAACCACCTTTCTATGGCAACGCAGTCAACAGAACATTGCTATCCCTAATCCTATCATTACATCCCCACATATAGTATTACAATAAGGCTCGAAATCGGTTTTGTACCAAATATAAGCTCCTGTCATGCTCATGATTATATAAAAGAATACTAAATTCCCTACAAAAGGAGAAAAAAAATCATCTAAATCAGACAATTTTTATCAAAGATACAGCTTATTGAAATTTGTAAACATATTGGTTCTAAACATTAATGAAGTTTTAAATTAATTTGTGTTTCTTTTGTCGATTATATTTATCGATAAAGGAACAATTGATTTCTTTATCTTTTGGTATCTGCATATTTTTATTTACTCACTAATTTGGCATTTGATCACTTAACAATATGCTATGCAAATTTTTTGCATGGGCCTACTAGTTACATATTATTCATCATTTAATTAATCAGACAATTTTTACTATCAGATTCGGTTTTCTTTTTTTTAATGTATTTTTTTTTTTCTAAAAGTGTATATTTATGTTTTATCACTGTACATAATTTTAAGTGTCGTCATAGTTTCAAGTGTTTTGTATATAGGTTTTTTTTTTGTATATAGTATGTTTTGACTGATGTTTTCTTTACTTTTTCTCTTTCGTTTTATTTTTTGTTTTTGTTTTTATTTAGGCCAGGTGTAATATTTTATTTTTTTAATATTCTTTTATTCTAAAGGGACTTTGTCCTAGAATAAAATTATTTTTTATTTTATTATATACAAACAAGGATAAGAATATTGATGGTGGAGGAGAGAGAACTAATCGACAAATGGACCTACTGTTGATATTTTTTTACAAATCAGACAGCAACCAGAGTGGGAGGGTAAAGATTCATTTCACAGGGTTTCTACAAGTAAAAAATGAATGACAAACTACAGACATACATAAAAATAATGAAAACCTCCTACTGCTTATATGACACCATATACAGAAACAAAATTCATGTAATTTATATCGATATTAACAAACACAACTTTAAGGAACTAATGCAAAAAAAATTATTCTTTTTATAGTCCAAAATGAAACACTTTATAATAATTTGTTTTTTTTGCACAAATACTAAATATTTATAAAACTGTCTTTGTTCTTTTAAATAATGTCCTGATTTTTCTTCTATTTTAAAAGATGTTTATAAAATTAAACAACTTTCATTTGACTTTGCAGATAAGAGACATTATAGCTACTGCTACAAGATCCCAGACTGAATATAGAAAACTCATGGATGAAACATTACACCATTTAAGGAAGTTAAATCTTCCCCAAAAGCAAATTGAAAGGGTCAAAACCTGGTTTTCTTATACTTGGGAACAACAGCATACTTTAGGTTTGTACATATATTTTAATCTTTAAGTTAAAATTTTATTTTTAATGGAATAAGTACTGAGATCTGTTGAAATGTGTAGTGAAGAAACATTGGAGCCTTAATAAATAACTCAAACATTGGTAATTAATAAACTACTGATTAATGTAATATCATTTTTTTTTACATTTATTTTATTTTTTAATAGAAAATTAAAGAATTATTAACCTCCCATGAGTAAGAGAGTGAGTTTTAAATTTAATTAAAATTTTTTTAAATATAATTTTTTTTCTAGAATATTTCTAAAAAAAATAAACATATTACAATAAATTAAATATATACCCTGGGAAAAATAAATTTGAACTGTTTAAAAAGAAAAAAACTGATTAATCATTTCAGATGAATCAAGAGTCTTAGACAACCTCCCACATAAAATGAAAACAGATGTTGCCATAAATGTTCATATATCAACACTTAATAAAGTGCAACTCTTTAAAGATTGTGATGAAGCATTACTTCGTGAACTTGTACTTAAACTGCGTCCAGTTTTATATCTGCCAGGTGATTACATTTGTCGAAAGGTAAAATATTTTCAAATACTTAAATATTTCCTTAAATTTCAAATAATTGAATTAATGAAGTGATTATGATAATCTGAAATAATTTCTGCAACTTTTAGAAGTTCTAACACTTTTTTCTTTAATTGTAATATATAGTGATCCAGATGAGGGTACAAGGATAAAATTCTAGTCAAATCTCATTCACCATTTTTTGGTTAATCCAAATCAAATCAATCATTGTTGATACTATCAAAATGTATACATATATGTATTCTTTTTTTTTTACCTCTTTTTATACTGTAATCAGAGAACTTAAACCAGGCATTATAAAGAAACCTCTCAACAAGTATTTGCATAAGCCACTTTATTTGTAATAAAGAGAGATGAATTATTATGTAACATTTTAGCAAAAATATGGATTTACAAACATGTAACATGATATATTATAAAATATAAAAATTTTTCAAGGCTTGTAATAAAGAAATAATCTTACCCTTTATTTTTAAAACAATGATGAATTCAAGTCACTCACAGTAGATTACAATTTATTTAGAGAAATCAACACAAACATAAAAATTGCCGACAGATCATTTCGTTAATGGGTAAGCCATGATTGTGGAAAAAATGAATATATTCATTACATGGTACCTTATAAGAAACAACTTTATGAGAAACTGTAAATCTTTATCTAATCAATCAGTTAAATTTAAAAAGTTTGTCAACAATATTTATTTATTTATTATTTTATTAACTATAGTTATACTATATTCAGTGAGTTGGAGACAAGTAATCATTAATATTTTAGTTCATCATTCATCATAGTAATCATTAATATTCCTAGGTTTTTAAAGACAATCGGTTCAAACAAAAAAAACTATGTTGAAGAGCAAAAAATCAAAAATATTTTCTATCCAGTATTTATAGGTCCATAGTTAATTCTAATTAATAATAAAAGAAATGTAATCTTTTTTTCAATTCATCATTAATAACAAAAATATTTTATTTGCCGATCATACCATCTCTTATTCAGATTTGTTTTACCTCAAATACACCCAGGCACTTAAGGGTTGATAAAAAAGATTTTACTGTACATGAAAAATGATTTAGAAAAAAATTACTTTTATAGAATTATTTTTATCTTTCTTAAGTAGTTTAATTGAATGTTTTTAAAAATGAATGGCTTCAACTTATAAAATGTCTAAGTGGTTTGGAAATGTCTCTTGCTAGAATTAGCATAATCTCCCCTATTTGTTTAAATAGACAAACTTACTCTGTATTAATATTCTTATTAATTTCTTGTATTTTGTTTATTTATTTTTAGGGGGAAGTAGGGCGTGAAATGTATATTGTAAAATCTGGACAAGTACAAGTAGTGACTGGCACAGATGGAATTGAGGTCCTGGCTACACTAACTGAAGGATCTGTTTTTGGAGAAATAAGTCTTCTGCAGGTGTCAGGAGGCAATCGAAGAACAGCTGATGTCAGGTGATTCAGAATAATTTGTTTAATTGATTTTATTGATTAAAGTAATTAAATAAATGTCTTATGTAAATATAGGTAAAGGCTCATGTACACAGAATGTGATCTGTCCCAGTTATATTATTTTGTCTGTAGCACTGCAGATTATCGCACTCTGTTTGACTGTGATTGTGGAATCGAAATACCACAATATCGTCAAAGTACCAGGCAATATCATATCACTAAGACATCTTGTGTTCTGAAGTGGTCCTTTAAACCCTTATTATTATTATTATAGAATTTCACACTTTCTTGGCTTTTGCTAGAAATATCCACCAATCTGGACCAAGGCCAAGGATTAGGCTCAAATATTAAACTATGTTTAAAAATTTTCTGACTATATTCGCCATGCCGAGGAGAATAGCTTTCTACCTATCTTCAAATATTTTTTCTAACAGGTTCAAATTCTCAATAGACAAGATGGTATTGTCTGGGATGAGGCCATTGCTGGAAATTACTACCAGAAATACCTGTGTATGATCCAGCCTATAGAGTTGCCAAAGTTCCAAAGATATCATCTTTCCGACATTATCATCAGTAGAGACCACAATATCAATGATATATTCAATTTTTGTATTTTGGTCAATTAAGTCTTTACCAGGTTTATATCTTACTATCATGCGATCGTTAATTATAAAACGATCCCAAAATATAGTTCTATTTTCACCAGATAATACCTCTTTGGGTTCATATCGATATAAGGAACCTGGTCAGTTATCATGCTATACAATGAGGCAAGAGCTTGGCGCATAATCTTGGCCGGTTATTGTGCCTCATCAGGTATTCCTTACCTGCCAACACTTGAAAAACAATGATATATGCTGGATTGATTCAGTTGCATTTTTACATAGGCGACATCAGTCACTTCTGTGTTCTTTGCATATGTATTTCCTATAAGCATTGGAGGAAATTAATTTGATTCTAAATAGCCAAAATAAATCCCTCTGTTTTGGGAATCAGATATCTTTATTAATCCAATTAATAGAAGTATTGAATTATAATGAATCGAATTGAAGAATGGTAAAAGCAATTAGGTGGTACTTTACTTGTTCATCTTTCAATCAGAGTTTTTTATGCTCATCATCATTATGCTCCGTTGAAACTAAGTTTAAGACTGTGTAGACTCCGTGACCTTATTGCTGATTATACATCAGAGTTACAGTATAGAAAAGTGCATCTTAAATTATTTTCCTGTTCTCTGCAGCTTATTAATAAACATTTTAATAATAATTATTATTATCAATATTATAATTTTGTTTTTTCTCAATGGTTGAGTAACTGATATGAGAGACATGTCCCGCCACCATGATATATTTTGTTTAATACATTTTGAAAATTTTTACAATTTGTGATGTGTCCAAGAGAACTGTTTGCTGAGCCTCTCTTTGCACATCAAGAGATAATTCCACACTATCTGTTCTTGCCATTGTTGATCTTCTTATTAGCCAATTAGTGGATATTATAATTAATATGGTTGTAACGCTTTCCAAATGATACAATTCCTTCAATTTGATAGCCAGCTCCTGGTATTTTCTAAGTTTCTCTCCCGCAGTAGAGCTCATATTATTGCCATTTGGGATCCTGACATCAATATCAGTTTTGATTTTTTTCCTTTTAAATCTATAAGGAGGATGTCAGGTCTGTTATAACATACAGTATGGACAGTAATGACTGATTCATCCCAATAGAGCTTGATAGGACCTTTCTGAAAGAGCCTATTTGGGTGGTAATTATAATATGGCACCTTATCTTCTAATAAGAAGAACTTCACCACTAGAGCCTGATAAAAATTTTTTGCCACATTGTTATGCCTCTGAAGATACTCAGTATCAGCTAGCACTCCACATCCATCTGTGATATTTTGGATATCCAGTTGGATATATTTATCCAGTTTTGTTGCATCTTTTAGAACATGTTTTTTATATGATTTGGTGGCAATAACCTGATCCTGCATGGCGATCAAAAACCCTTCTGTTTTGGAGAATATCTTTCCAACTTTTAACCATTCAACTGATCTTTCCTTGTCAATAGAGCTTTCATTCAATCAGCTGTAGAATCTCTGAAGCAGTGTTTTCCACTCTGTCAACTGTTCTTACACAATTTTAGTCATCATGTTAGCTCAGATTAAGTACAGTTAGACTAGAATCCTTTTCTTGAAATTGCAAGATAACCCCTATTATTTTCAAGAGAAAGTATTAGTGTAGAGGATACTTCTTGGCCACACTCTGATTACTCCTGCTTACGGCAAACTTCTTCAATATTTAGCAATTCACATCCTCCTTCTTTCCTAGGTAAGTAACCTTTACTAATAAAGGCTTACGCTTTTAGAATATTGGGTGGTGGGTCCGTTCTTGAGTGAGAATTGTTCCCGTAAGAAGATCCATCTTCTGTAGACTGGTGTTTGACCACTGTAGTATGCGGAAGGTATAACTGAAAGCAGTTATAACTCAGGTATTGATGGCCTTGATTATATGATTCCTAGTTAGCTCAGTTTTGAGCATTTTCCGTGAAATATTTATATAATTTATTGGCTTTATGTTCATTGAAGTAATCTTCTTCATTGATCATAATATTCTCCATACTAACCACTTTCTCCTAGCTAACATGGAGTACCACACATTTATCAAGGTGAAATGACATTCCCATGTCAATAGTAAAATATGAAACAGCTTGACCCATATTTTGTAACTGTTCTTTATTTTTTGCTAATAGCTTGAGGTCATCCATATACCAGCTGTGGCTGACTGTGGTAGTTTTGTCGTTGTTGATGAGTTTGTATCTCACTTTATTTCTTTGAAATATCCGGCTTAATGGGAACAGCATCATACAGAACAGTGGTGAACTTCGACAGTCCCCTTGGTATATTCCTCTCAACATTTTAATTTGGTTGACAGTGCAGGTAGGACCGATTTTCAATGTATTTGCCAGCCTTTCATTAGGTTTAAGTTGCTGGAAGTCATTCAAAGAAAGAAAATTTCTAGTAAGTATTATTCTAACGTGATCACTGAGTCTGTGTGTGCTTATCTTGCTCTCTGGAGCAAGTTGACTCATACGAGTAACTCCATAAGCAATTCAGATATCCTGTTTTCTCTGTTTCAACTTTTGTTGCCAAGTAGTATGTCTGTATGACAGCCTTATTCATAACTGGCACCCATTTCATCCTCTTTGCTTCTCATTGTTGTCAACTTTGTGTGAATGGAGAATGTTTCTCCTCAAAGCTCAAACTCAAACTGTTGGCTGGTAAACGTTTTAGTCTTGTAGTCCTTTATAACCACTGTTCCTGTCTGATCAGGGTCGTCTGAGCTTCAGTATCAGGGTCTTCTGAGGCCAATCTCCTATTTCTTAGCTCCATATTTAAAGGGTCAGTGCATTTTATACCTTCCTGCCAACTGATTTAAGCATTGGAAACAGACACTGTCCAGATAGCCACCCAATTTGGGAACCATTGCACCTGGATTTTACTAGTTTTGGTCTGTGCTGGGTATTTTATTTTCCTGGAACCTACCATATCTGGTGGAGTATTCCCTTATCCACCACCTGGAGAGGCACTCAATGGGAGAATATCAACTCCTCACAGGTTATTATTATTAATATTATAATTATTGAATAAAATATTTCATTATTTCTAAAGAACAATTAGCTTATTTAGGTTATAAGCTAATTATTTTTCTCTCAATTGAAACATTTTTTTTTTCATTTTATTGAATTCATAAGAACAATAAAATTTCAGATCAAATGGATTTTCCAATTTATTTGTCTTAAATAAAGATGATCTTAATGGAGCTTTGAAGTTTCATCCCAATGCACAGGAGATTCTGAGGAAAAAGGCCAGGTAATCTGAACCTCCTTAGGATTTTCCACAGATCCTAATTACTTGAATGGTGATTTATTATTTTGTGTATTAAGATTTTAATTGAAATTGAATAGTTTAATAAAAATAGCAATTTCAAATTGATTTCATTAATTTTTTTTTAGACAGTTAGTTAAACAAAATGCAGCTAGAGAGCAAATGACTAAGGCAAAAGCGGAAGTTGCTGCTGAAGTCTTAATTGGTAATCCTGAACCAGGTCCAAAACAGCCGAGGCTACTGCCAATTGTTATGAAAGTGAGTTTTGCTACAGATTTATTATGCTGCACTATTCAAATGATCAATAAAGATAATTAAAGAATGTCAATTATTTTTTATTTTTCTTAATATCAATAATCTTACGAGACTATTTCATAAAATTTGTATAAGCTAATAATTATATGAAACAATAACGGAAATGAATAAATAACTGAAATATTACATTAAATTTTAGGTTTTGCCACCAGAATCTGGATCTGCAAGGCTCTTAAAATATGGATCTCGTTGGGGAAGAAAGAGAAGATTAAACACAACAAACAGTGCAGAATCTGCTCCAATTTGTTTGGTAAGTTTTAAGAATACATATTTTTATTCACTATTTTAAATTATGTTCTAAGCATCTATAGTAAATTCAGATCCTAATAAATATGAACACATGCAGATGTGACAGTGAACTTTTTCTACTATAACTTGCATGGGAATGAAAGATCCAATTAAGTGTAGGTGATAATAATAATAATGATAATAGAAGTATTTGGCCTTTTCTTGAAGACATATTTTTTAAAAAATATAGAAAGCATTTATGATGTAATTTCTTATTTCAATTGAATCCCAATAAGACATTGGAAGATATTGCGGCCTCATAGGGAGTTAATAAGGATAAGTCAGGACTGATGCCTCAAGGAGTGACCAAATATTATCAAGGTCTACTATAATAAAATTTAAACTAAAAATATTCAATGAACAAAGTTGTAGATAATACTATTTTAAAACCAGAAGAAACAAATAGACATGGTTCTTCATAATAAATAACCATAATCATCAACAGTAAAAAAACTCCAAGAGTAAGAGAACTAATAATATGGGTTTTCTTCTTCTTCTTTAATAGTACAATGCCCACAGATCCTAACCGTAATCCTGATATCCTTGATTTCTTTATCCACAGTGGCTTAGGTCCCCTCAATTGTTCCATTACATATCTAAATGAATGTTCCTCTGATCATAGTCCTCTAATTCTTAATGTTTCACTTGAAAACATTTCCAAACCTTCTCCACCGTCATTTATCAGGGCCCAGTTGACTGGGATCTTTTCCGCCAAATTGTCTCCGATAAAATTGATCTCAATATATCCCTAAAAACTCTTGATGATCATAGTGCTGTAAATTCCTTTACTACAACAATCCAACAAGCTGCCTGAACTGCCTCCACTCCAAAAGATTCCCCAAGAATTACTAAAAAGACCATTCTACCTCATGCAAATTTTTTTTTCTAATCCTCTCCACATCTTGCATGAAGTTTGAATCTGGAAATACCTTATTGCTTTCTCCAGTGCATGTTAAAAATCAGGCATACCAGGTCATCTCTTTTGTTCCCTTCCAAAATTCTGATAACCTCCGACCTTGTACGTGGACCACTCATTTAATTTTTTCTTTTATTAATTTTTGATTTTTTTTCTTTTATTTCCTACTTTGCCTTTTCAGGTATACAGGGTTTTTCCTAGGCCAGGGGACAGAGTGGAAAATTAATGCCAAATTTAAATGCCCTCCTGTGCCAGGGAATCAAACTCCTAATCTTTAGATCATCAGGTTATACTAGACACTGTGTGTATGCCTATGTGTGTGAGGTCATGATGGCCGAGCATGTTAGAATATTGCCTATATCAGCATTCTCATGCCTAGCAATGGCAGTTTAAATCTCATTTGAATATGAGTCAATGCCAAAGAAGGTGATATATGACAAACCAGATTCAGAGGGAGACTGAGACTGAGATGAAAAGATGTGGAATTGGAAGGCATGGAAGACAATCTGAAGCAGATGATAATGAGAGGATGGTGAAGTAGGAAGTAATGATGACCAAGCATGTCAAAGTGTAAACTTTAATATTCTTAAGTCTAACGAGAATACTAAAGTTTGAATCTAGCCTGAGTGGGTTAAAATTTATTTCGTGGCAGACCCACAGAATGAATCTCAACCTTTCCACTCTGGCTAGAATAGGTTTGGTTGTTTCTCTAGAACAACTACCTCCCCCCTCCCGTCCCTCGTTGCCCGGAAAATGCGAGATAGAGGTATTGAGAAAAAAAAAAATATGGTGAAAAAAGGCAGGCAGATAGGAATGACTGTCGATTCTAAGTAAGGCCAAACCCCAATTAGGGCTGCAGTACTTTATTTAGTTATGCTCTTCCCTGCCACAGAGTTGGACATTAGTAGGTTGAAAATTCAAATTTTCTATCAGAATTTTAAACATAAATATAATTTTATCTGATTAAACATTCAAATAAATGTTTATTCAATTATTTAAAACTAAAATGGCAATGGATAAAAAATTAGTCACGTGAAAATTTATTCAAATAAATATTGAATTAAATAAAAACTAAATAACCTCAAGAATTGAAAGCCTTAAAGCACTAACACTTCCAGAAGATTTTTTTTTTTTAATGTCTGTTTTATCAAAGTACTGAATTCCACAGTTCAGAATTATTGATTTTGGCTTGACTGCTTTTATTATTATTTTTTTTTTGTAACTTTTTTTCATATATGATTGAATATATTTCCTTCATAATAAATCTATTAAGATAACAATAATGTAAAAACATTAAAGAAATTTTTCATAGTATAAAATATAACTAATATTATTTATTATATTTGAATATATATTATTAATTTTTCATTTATATACTTGTGGTAACCATTTACAGAAACAAAAGCGTTGCAGTTCAATTGATCTAGGATACTTAGGCAGGAGTTCAAATCAGTTGGGGAAACAAAATACAGAAAACACATTCCAATGCAGCGTAACTGTTCATAGAGAAATGTCAAAATAGAATAATTAAGCTATGGTATAAATCATAACATATAAATATATATATAAATTAAAAAAAGATATTTTTGTTATTAAGCTGTCATATAGTTTATATTCAGGATATTATTTTTTGTATCAAATATATATTTGCATAGGAATAGATTTTATTTTAGTGTATAGTTTATATAATATTAAAGTATAGTACTCAGGTGAGATATTTAGTACTATTTAAGGCTTATGAAGTTAATCACCTTAGTTTTCTTCAGCTTTTATTTTTAAACTTACAGAAAATCATTAATAACGTAGCAATAAAAAATTCATTATTATATTGTGTTAAAGTAAAAAATGAGAAAAATCACATTGTTTAATTTAATTTATTTACCATAGTACTCCATGCCCACCTTGTAGCAAAATGTCAAATCTGAACTGCAACCGGAAGACCGGAATGACTAATGTCATTTTTATTAATTTAAAGCTTTGTTAGACATATACATGTTACAGTAATGAATATTTATAATCCAGAGTTTACATTGGGAAAATTCACATTCCTTATTACATTTTGTTACTTATACATTTTGCCAACGATATGGACAGTCAATTTTTTATGTAACATTAATAAACTGAAAGTCAATAATGACCCTAGTTGTTGACATCTTTGTATCTATAGCAAAATAAATAAAGTAAGAATGAATGCAGTAAAACATTTATTTTTTTAATCATAATATTCCTAACTGGTTTTTATATATCATTCTAACTACTAACCACTAATTTCCTACTTTCCTGCCGAATATCGAACCATTGTTTATTTAAACTTTTTTGTATTTCTTGAGTTCTGCTATCACTCATTTAAATATTTCCCTCTTCTTACAGGAGACTCTGTATATGGATTTAGATATGTAAAAAAAAAGAAATTGCTAAGAGGAGAAAAATTTTGACAGCCAAAAAACTCAGATTTATCTGAGTTTTTTTTTTCTCATGTATTACTAATATAGAATACATCAAAGCAAAAAACATAGTTTTTAAGACATTAAAGAACATCAAATTGTGCGTCGAACGAGCACCTAAACTTAATAATTTGATTAAGTGATATGGTCGATAACCATTGTCAATGGACCCTAATTTTTACCAACACTGTCAAAATCTGAGACACATTACTATAAATGGCCCTGCAGCTTGGAAATGAGTTCGCTAAGAAAAGAGACTCAGAATAATTTCCGATTCCGATCATAATCAGATTTTGATCAAATTGGATACCGAATAATTAGTACCTTGCTTCATGAAAACGTACCCAACAACAGCTATTTTAAGAAAAGAACAACACTTTTTAATAAGGGGGAGAGGTATTTTGTAGTGCTCAAATAAAACGTTGTTTGAAACAATAAATGATGTTCATTTTTTAAAAATTAATTTACCTTCACCATGTATTTCACCTGTGAGACTCAGTTTGGAGTCAGTAGAAACAAACTGCGACAGGAGCATAAGCATAAGACTTCACGTCTCACGGTGGCCCAAAACCTGTTTCACTTCACTCTACGAGCCTATTATTGCTCTTACATTCTATTCTTTGTTTCACAAAATCTAGCCGTGTGCCAAAGTCCAGGCGCAAGTTGACCACAGCCAGGTTTGGTGTTATTAATCTAGCATGTTATTAACCTCTGGTAAGGTGACGTGAAACGACAATTCGTAAGATTAATTAATGCATTAAGTCATGATAATGCATTTTTTTAATATCGCATTAGAAAATTCGTTTATAAGGATGAATTTTCCCTGTATTTCTCTTTTCTTTAAATAGTTGTTTTTTGGAACTTTTTTGTACACCATCCAGGATTCGCTAGTACTGCTAAAACAATATTTTTTTAAATATATATTACATCAGAAAATTCATCTATGAGGATAAACTTTCCATAAATTTCTCTTTTTATTAAACAGCTGCTTAAAATATTAGTTTTCGAAAGGAAGGTCTTTCAGAAGATATTTGATCTAGTAAAGGAGAATGATGAATGGATAATTAGAAGCTACCAATAACAAGCCAATTTATACAATAAGCCAGATGTCGTGATATATATCCAGATTAAGCTGAGATCGGAAGGAGCGGAAATGGAAGTATGTGCTGATGCCAGAATCAGGAACAATTGGAGGCTGCTGGAGACAGAGAAATAAGAAGAGCAGACTAAGGTGAACCAAAAGCGTGTATGATACATATGCTGACCATCTGTGTTAAGATCTACAACCTAAAGTGGTGTAGATCCTTAGATCCTAAGATCTGACAATTTGATATTTGACTGCGGTATTCATTCTGCCAAAACTAAACTGGCTACCAAGAGCCATTACATTAATATTTATTTTTGAGCTTTGATCAGTATATGTTATCGCCATTAAACTTTATTATAAAAAGCATTTACAATGTGTATACATATTCCATTTATAATTTGAGTATTTAACAATACAACAATAAGAAATAAACGATACAATTTTAGTATGTTGCGCGGGCGAACTTGTAGAGCGCTGCATGGTAGCGGGAAGGCGAACGCGTTGTTTCTTGTAGCAAGAGCGGAAACCGCTACAGCGGGACCAACTCTGGTGGACCTCACTGGTAGGAATTAGAGAAAGGACTGAAAGAAACAGCTAAGGAAGTGATCAGTATTCAGGAGAAACGAAAACGACAACCAACCATAAGTACTGTTTAAAGATGGAGGAGAGGACTTAAGACAAGCTACTACAACTAATCCAGAAAATATGGGAAGAGGAAAGTATACCTGAAGCTTGAAATACGGGCCTAATCTGTCCTATCTTAAAGAAAGGTTCCATTTATGAGTGTAGTAATTACAAAGCTCCTTCTGGTTGCCTATAAGATAATGCCTAATACTCTACTAAACCGGATATATCCATATTATGAGAATATAATAGGCGACCACCAAACTGGATTCAGAAAAGGGAGGACCACGCTAGCCCAGATTTTCATCCTGTACTCGTAAAAATAGGGAAAGTAGCTCAGGACGTCTACGCCCTATTTGTCGATTTCAAAGCAGTCTATGATTCTGTGGACTGGAGCTGTGTTTGGAAAATCATGACTGAACTGGAAATTCCCGGTAGGTTGGTGAGATTGACATAGGCATGTACAAATGATCCCAAATGTAGAGTCCTGATACAAGGAGAAGTATCTGAAGCCTTTAAAGTTCGAACAGGCTTACAGCAGGAAGATGGACTTTCACTGATGTTGTTCAAATTAGCCATGGAGAAGGTAATAAGAACAACATTAAAGGAAAGGGTCCATGTCGGAATGAATAATAAAATCCTTGGATACAAAGATGATATAGCTGTACTCGGAAGTAATCAAGAAGACATTGAGAAACTCGCTACAACACTGATAAGAGAGGCAGAGGCAGATCGGCCTACAAGTAAATAAAGACAAAACAAAAAATATGATAATAAACCAAAAATTCCACACCAATAACAGGATTTGCTTAGAAGTAAAATCATTCCAGAGAGTATAAAAATTCAAATACCTCGGCTCCACAATTCCTCAATGAATGGCCCTAGCCATGTCAGCATCATAGAAAAAAGTGTTGAAAGATTTGAGGAAAATCCATGCACGATAACCGGAGTGATCTGGAATCAGAGTACTAGTACATGGAGAAGAAAAATCAATAAAGAACTGCTTACAGAAACTGGTCACTCAATATCCCATGATATAAAGGCATGGAGGTTAAGATGGGCTGGGCACATGTAGCTCACAGCAATCCATCTGGAAACCTTTACGTAACAATAAATGCCTCAATAGCAGGTAAAGGCCAGAAAGCAAATGTATAGATAGAATCAACAAAGATGCAACAGAGCTGCATGTAGATAAATAGCAAGAAATAGCCCGACAGGCAGAGATGGAACAGACTTGTTAAGGCGGCAAAAGATCCACATGATCTGTAATGCCAACAGAAAAAAAAAGAAGAAAAATCTGACATTTTTTAGTACCAAAGAATTTATTAACTACTTAAGTTGGTGGAGTACAATTAACTGAAGTAGTGATTGAATTCCAAATAGTGATTAAATTTGAGTAAAATACTTGGTACTCAGTACTCAGAGTAGCATTTGCACATCTCTGCTGTCAGTTAATGTTTATTACTTGGTGGCACTAAGAAATTAATTTGAATACTCCCATTCATTCTGGTAATTATGCATTTATAGGTAATTATACATCAACCTCTAAGTAGAAACTATCAAAAGGATCATTTTCCAAATTAGTTTCAATCACCACTACTATAACTCTCAATTCAGAAAATAATCCTTGGACTTCAAATACAAGAGAAAACAGGTGATCTCAATATTTTGTTTTGAAATTTATTTCAATAGAAATAAAATACAAAATACTTAAACATGAGATGAAAAAAAATCATTAATAAATAACAAATCATTCAATACAAGACATATATATTTAATTCAATTATTATACATTCTTGATTTTGCTTTATTTTATATTTTATTATAATAAATAATTTTAAAATTAAAAGTTGTCATATAATATGTATTTACAATATATACATTAGATATGATACAAAAAATATGTAATAGATAAATTATTTTATGAAAATTGCATTAAATTATCCACAAGGTTATTTAGATAATCACTACTATCATTCTTCACTTGTTGAACACTTTCCGGAGTTCCATAACTTTCTTCCAACTGTAACCATTTTTGATAAAGCGCCTTCATTTTCCTGAACGGTAAATTATGGTTGGTTGCACGTTCTAAAACATTCCTGAAATATTCCAAACAAATTTATTAAATAGGTAATTCATAACTATGATTCTTTCTGAAATTTAAATAAAATAAATAATAGTTCCAAAAGATCATTTTAAAACAAAAGTGTACATTTATTGTCCTTCAGTTTTAAAATTAAATAGCACTCATTGGTTAATTTTTGGTCCTAGTTAAAATGACAGAAAACAGGATGGAAAGTAATCATTTGTGTGGCCTATATGTAATTTTTAAAAAGAATGAATTTCTTCTTGGTCCATTATTGAACATAGATTTTTAAAACATCTAGAAATCTCTCCAAAAGCCTCTTTAATATTTTTAAAAATATGACATAATTTGAAGACCTTCCTATTTACATCACATGAAAGGTTTTGCACATTAAGTGTTTAATTTTTGAAGATAAATAGAACACGATAAGTCCACCAGTTAATATAAATGTAGTAGGTATCGATAACCTTATGAATGTCTTAGTATTCCTTCAATTTGAAATAAGTAGCAAGAACTTCTACTATTTTAACCTCAACAATCAAATATTTACCTGTAGTTAGTGCTGAATGCTAGACTTCTGGACAGGTTGACTGAAGCGATTTTTAAAACATCAAAAATATAATATAGGTATATATAATGAATATATATGATTATATTAGGATTTCATTCATCTCTCATGAATGTAACGAAGTTTTTCAAATCAAATATTATGCTTTGTGAATTTTGTCTAGTTTTAAAATTAAGGCTTCGTTATTGTGGTTTTGTAAACATTCCATTTTGTGCAAGTGTATATCTAATTATAATAAGAGCTATGTAATATTAATTGAAAAATTTCATAACCTCTGGAACTCATGAATGTCATGCAGTCAATGACAAAAGTTTGCCCTCAGAAGAGAACTTTGCACTCCTCTTTGCATATTAGACATCAAGGAAAATATTTATTTCCATGTATATCAGTTTAGAGTCAAAAGTTTAAGCCATTTCATACATACGGATTTCTTTTCCATTTTTAGTCAAAACCGTATAATAGCTGTAACATTACTGATAATCCAATTGTGATAAAATGTTTCAGGATAGAGTGGGTTGGTACCTAGATGGTCCCGTATGATTTTTATAGAATTGCATCCACTTCTTTTGCCTATGTCTCCGCATATGTATTTTCTATAACATGCAGATATTTCTAAAACAACTTATCTGATTTGGTCCCCAGTTAAAAGAAATTATCTACAAATGCTTCATGATTAATTTCATCAAATTCTATCAGATACGTTTGCTGATACATGCATAAATACATTTTATTAGTCGTATATTTAGGTCTTGAAGATTGAAAATAGCAAAAACTCACGAATATTGAGCTACATCAGGTTGGCTACCAAATTGCCAGAGTAAAATTCCCTGACTTTTCCCTATTTAATGAAAGTTTTCCCTGACCAATATGTTAGGGGACACAAATGTTAAAATTGTATAGTTTATAACTAATTAGTTTATAACTATAACAATATATATATATAATTTATAACTATTAAATTCATCATAGATGATTGAAAATTGAAAGATTGGAGTAAAAAAAAGTCTGTTTAGTCTTTTAAAAACTAATATAATGCTCTAGAGGAAGCATGTTTTAAACTTGATTTAACACACAGTTAACACACGGGAACACAGTTTATGACTTTGGTAGATTGTTTGGACTAGTAAAGAAGTAAACATACGAAAAGTCCCCTCTCCTAGATGGTGAGCCAGGTAGGTGCGGGGGGGAGGGGGGAAGGAGGCCCCTAGGTCACTTTTTTTGAGGTTACACTTATAGCAGGAAAACTATCCATCGCACCGGCAAAGACCTTCTATACATAATTAAAGCTGCTAAAATTTTCAATATGATTGATTATATACGTTTCTTTGCTACTTCCCTTAGTTACAGAGATATCTATCTACAACTATGGCGAATTTTGTAAATAAAAAAAAAAAATTGCCTCCTGTTTATTGCTGTTTCACTTATATTAGGAAACTATCTATCGCATCGACAAAAATGTTATATAAAAAATTAAAGCTAATAAAATTTTCAATATCATTAATTATCTACCATTTTTCGCTATCTCGCTTAGTTTCCGAATTATCCGTCCTTAATTATCGCTAATTTGGGAAAAAACAAATGTTATCTCATGTTTTTTACTGTATTTGACTAGCTAACTCTTGGCTACTTCATTCTACGATTAGGTCATGGGAACGAAAGTTTTTAATTTAAATTTAAATTTTCGTCGAGAGTCTATATAATTTTACTAGTTTATCGTCAACGATTCAAAAGTTAATTTTCAGAAAAAAATTATTTTTATAATATATCTTATTGTATGTATGTATATGTATGTACATACGTATGTATGTATGTATGTATACATACATATAAATATATGCAATAAGGTATATTAGAAAAATAATTTTTTTATTATATATTATATTAATTTCACATATTACACTATTATAGATATAACGCATAGTTTCACTGATATAAGCAAAAAACCGTAAGAAGTAAACTTTTTGAATCGTAAATTCAATTTTTCGACTTGGAATCTACGAGTATAGTAAAGGTGTCTATCGTTCACCGGTATAAAAAAAAAAGTCTGCCAAGGAAGGTCAGTATAGCTTCCTCACCGTTTGTGGTGCTCGCTCGGGATAGAGGAGAGTGGCGAGGGATCGTAGGAGAGGCCCAGGTTCAGGACCGTAGCGCCAAGTATAAAAAAAAACAACCAAATTTAGGTCATTATAAACGACATTCACTGTATATTGATTCCAATTTAAAAAGAATATCTTTGAACTAAAAAAATTCCCTGAATTCCCTGACTTCAACAATTTTTCCCTAACTTTTCCCGGTTTGGAAAATTCCCTGACTTTTCCAGGTTTTCTTGGTCGGTCGCCACCCTGTAAATGTAATTGAGCTACATGTAATTAAGCAACCTAGGACTGTTTCAAATAGAAGGGTAACATGTACTATTATAGTTAAATTACGAAATTACTAAAAGTTACAATAAATAATGGATAGTGGTATATATGTACCGGAATCGCAATTCAAAAAACTACTAATTTCTCAGTGTAAACACCGTATGTAATTCAATTAAATGTTTATTTTTCATTCTACAAAAGAAAATGAAGTATAAATTGTATCTATAATTGTTAATGTATCACACTATAAAAATCTGAAAAAAAGTTATGTTAAACGGGGTTGTGAAAAGTGAGGTATGACTTAATTTCTTAACTGTTATACATCCTTTATTATTAATTCTAGTTGGTAACTATCAACAAACCAGACTACATTGTACGTGTGGGCGGGGTGGCCGAATGGGCTAACGCGTGTACACAGCACCGCCGTTGCCCAGTTACCTGATATATGACTCAAATAATATAACAACAGTCACGAGTTCCCGTCCTGGTGCCGGGGGGAGTCTTTCAAATCCCCGCCCATACCCCTTGGCCCGGGAAAATCCTGTATAGCCTTAACATTAACAGCAAGGAAGGGGGGGACCCAAAAAAAAAAAATAATAAAAATAAAAATAAAAAAAAAATAAAATAAAAAATAAATAAATAAATTGCATTGTACTTGGGGCTATGGGGACTAACTACTGTGGGAAAACTGACTCTAGTTCCTCAAGGGGAACGAGTTCCCTTAGCTTATGGCAGAACAAAACTACTCATACAACAAAGAATGTTTGTACAGGTGAAAAGCTACAGTAGGATCAGAGTTTCTACCTTGGAGGAAAAAGAGGAGTACCCAGAGGAGGGAAGCAAATACTACTTTGAGTATCGATTATTTTACTCAAATTTAATCACTTTTGGGAAGTCAATCACTATCGTTTAACATCAACTGAAGTAGTAATTAAATGCTTTGGTACTCAAAAAAAGGTCAGTATTTGGGTAAAATACTTTGTACTCAGTACTCGGAGTAGCATTTGCCCATATCTGGACCAGCCTATGCAGTTGGGACTAAGAAGAAGAAGAAGGCCATGCTTAAGGACCAACAGTGATGCTGGAAAGAGCCCAACATAAGACTTTGTATCAAGTGTTTATATATAAATGGAGCGGGGTAGCTCAGTGGTAGGGCACTGAGCTTCCAATGCAAAGGTCCCGAGTTCGAACCCCGGCTCGTGGCAGAAATTTTATTTATCTGTTTCATGGGCCGTGGGGCGACCTTGGGTCAGAAGTCCCTCCTGGGGCACACCCAGCCTCTATAAAGTGGGTACCCTTAATTGAATAATTAATTAAGGGGGAAAACCTGGCGGTTGAGCGTGATCTCGGTCAAATCACCTCCTTGCACAACCGTTGACCTAGAAACAGTGCTTTCCCTAAATAGTACTGAACCCCAGATCCTTCATGGGTTGTAGTGGTACAGGTTTATATATAAAGTGTTTATTATATAAACTTGAAGTTTATCAGTTAATAAAGCCAAAAAAGCGAACATCAATTAATATTTAAAAAAAAAAATAGATATCTTACCTTGCTATATCTGCTAAGCCAGATTTGACCAGCATATCAACATAAACAAACCAAAGATCAACCCTTTCAGAATAAGAAGTGAGAAGGGTTTCAAATAAGGCTTGAGACTTTTCAGGAAATCCATACTGATTCTCAATCAGTGCAAACCTGGATATTAGATTATAATCTGAAAAGAGAAACATACATATTAAAAAAAAAATGTGTATTTTAATTTAATTACAAGAAAGTAAACCATGGAACTCATCAAGTAAAGGAATATGTGACCTTGCTCATGTTGAAGTTCAATAGAAATTAAAATAGACCAAAAGTTACTTACGGGTTTTTGGTGGAAGTTCCTTCAATGACTTCTGTAAGTAATATCTTGCTTTGTCGTACATTTCGTTTTCCATTAGTGCTGACTGACATTTTAACCAGCAATCAGGGTTTTCCTTAAATTTCTTGGTAAGCATATACGTAAGCTTTTCCAACTCCTTCAATCATAATAAAAAAAAGTGTAAAAAAAAAAATATAATTCATTGTACAAAAACATATTATTTATGAAATCAAAAATTATGCATAATGAAATCATATAATCCTATTCTGTAAATAGCGCAAACTCAACAAATGTACTTTTTTAAATCAAGACATCAACTGATAAATAAAAATAGTGGAACATTTTAAAGATGTTTTATTAAATATGCTCTCTTGAAAGATAATGAATTATTGAATTCAACAATGGTATGAAGTAATATAAACTCTAAAAAATAAATAAAGGAGGCAATTAAATCTTTTTTGACAAATGTAAAATTGTGAAATAATATTAAATACAATTGGAACTTACAATAAATCTTTCATTTACTGATTACTAGAAACATCCTAAATAAATTGCTTCATCTATAATTATATTTCAATTTAGTTTCATTTAACCATTTTGATCAACTAGGCATTGCTGTTAATAAAAATTAAATGATACTTGCATATACAGAGAGAATGTTTACGACATTAAATAACCTTTATAATGACATTTATTAGAATATGGAATTAGCCAGTTAGAACCAAAGTGATTTATTGAAAATCAACATTAATCAAAAGCAGATTTTTACTACCAATTTTATTAAGAAACTGTTGAAGATTTCATATATCCATATCAATCATATAACATCCTAACCAATGGAAAACACAGACACCAAAAGTTTTATTTGCAAGTAATATGAGCCATAATAGATAAACATTTGGAAAAAAAAAAACTCAATGAATAATAAATTCACCATGATCATTACCTGCTTGTTATGTACATGGTTATTGATATGGAAGATCAAACGAAACAAAAAGTAAATCCTGAAATAATACTCAAAATTAAATCGTATAAACTGAAGAATCCAGAAGAAGCTAAGCTAAACAATAGCAAAAAGTAATTAAAGAAAAGGCTCTCAAATACCACCAGTGGGATAGCCAACAGGTGGAGGAAAGTTGGCAATAATTGAAGAACATAATTCTAGAGATAGCAGAAGCAGAATGTAGAATAATCAAGATCGACAATTGAACGAAAAAGAAAGCTTGGTGGACTGAAGAGGTAAAAGAGGAGATTGAAAAGAAAAAACTAAAATGGAAATTCAGGCTCTACAAGAAACAGAGAAAAAAAAAAACAAAAGAGGTTGTAACTGCTGCAAAAAGAATTCAGCAGCAAAACAGAAGAAATTTTCATGAAAATCAAAAATTATTTTACAGAACTATCTGAATTATGCGCAAAGAAAAAGAAGATAAGCATGGGAACATTTTTAGCAACCAACACATCATGAACAGATGAGCCGAGTACTTTAAGGAACAACTAGAAAATGACAGCAGCCAACAGGAACAGATAGAACAGAGCCATCTGTTACAAATAGTCCATGAAGAAGAGTACAATTTCATAAATGAAGACGGAATTGAAATCTTATCAAGCCTCAAATTAGGTAAAGCAGCGGGGATAGATGGCATCACACCAGATTTTATGAAATTTCTTACCTATATTGGATTATTATTGGAAAAGTTCCAAATAATAATTCAAAATTCAAAATAATCATGTATCTGTCTCTTGATTATTTTGTTACTAATTTATAAAAACTCATAGCTATATTTAAAAAAGGAGGTAAGAGAGAGTGTCAGAATCACAGAAGCATATCCATCCTTAGTGTACCAAGCAAAACGTATTCCGAAATCCCAGAAATACGTCTCTGAATGCAGTGGAACTAATACTAGCAAAAGATCAGTATGGATTTAAAAGAAACAGAAGCGCTCAGGATCTTATCTTCTCGTTAAGGTCATAGAAAAATATAAGCAAGTCATTACCTGTTTTGTCGATCTCATGAAGGCCTTCGACAGGATTAGGAAGAAAGACATTGTAACAGCACAAAAGGAGAAAAATGTCGATTTGGGACTACAGAAAGGAAAAGTCTCTACAAGAAATAGTGTAATGTGGTGAGGCCAAGTAACCACACATCAAGAGAATTTCAGACTACTCAAGGAATCAGGCAAGGATGGAGCCTGAGTCCACTGCTTTTCATAATAACACTGGACACGAACATGAACAGAGCTAAATCAAGGATAAGACCCTAAAACTTACTATACAGAAAACTTAGGCCCAACCAATTTGGTCTTCTTGCCTTCACGGATGATTTAATTTTGTTTGCAAACAACTGCAGGAACATCCAATTCAACATAAACGTTCTACAGAAAGAATTATAAACTACAAATATGACAACCAATACAGCAAAAACAAAGATTATGAGAATAAGAAGGAAAGCCAAACATGGGGATCAAACGGTAAGATTTAACCATACCAGGTTAGAGAAAGTAAGGAATTTTAAGTAACTAGGTGCTCCCCTGAACCAATATGGATGGATAGATGATGAAAAAAATAAAAGGATAAAAGCTACCAGCAGATGTTTCAATTCTCTTAAGAAAGGTTTTATAAGGAAAAAAGAAGTTTCAAAGAACACAAAGAAAGAATTTACAAAAACATTTTCTAACTGATTTTCATTTACTCAAGTGAATCTTGAACTTTCACCACAAAACACAAGAGACAAGTTGAAACTATGGAGATGTGGTACTTAAGAAGAATGGAAGGAAAGACAAGGAGAGAGCGAGTTCAGAATAAGACAATGAGGAACACTAGCTGAGATTGTTCGGCCATGTTGTTGAAATGTAAGATGACAGGTTGGGAAAGTTGTGTATGAAATAAAGATGGAAGGGCAGAGCCCAGAGGAAGACATGGGAAGCCGATACGGGATGCCTTTGACAGAAGAGGATTGGAATGCAGAAGTAGAGGATGGATGGTGGAGGATAGAGATTTTTGGATCCAGCTCTCCTGAAGGGATCTTCACACTGCTGTGGGGTAGAAGAGGAGATTAAACAAATAAATATATCGGCTAATAGTTCTTTACAATGCAATGGTTATATTTGGGCCAGAAACTGATAACAAAATATTTTTGCTCTAAATAAAGATTAATGATAAAAAATATTTCAAACATAGAAGACTTTCTAATATTTTTTAAAGAATTGCGAAGCTAATTTGGAATTTTTAGAATAAATAAAAACATAAATGGGCACAATCAATTAATTATTTTAGCTAGTAATGTTTGTAATGGATGGTCATAGAGACCCTAGAGACGTCTGTGGTTACTACTACCAGCAGAGAAATGAAGAAGGAACCAATAAACCTTGGCAGACTTCAAGAAGACATTTGCTTTGTAGAAAGAAAGAATGAAAAGTAAATTTTATTCTGGAAAATTTAGTCTCCTCATAATAATTACAATGAACAACAAAATGACAATTGCCTGGCACAAGAATACAATAAAAAATAAATTAATTTACAAAGTAATCTAATCCTAATATCAAAATAAAAAAAAGCAGTAGTAGACATATGAAATTAAAGATAAATACATAAGAGTAAGTTCACGTATTTGTACAAGTAAGCAATATGGATAATACATAGATATCTGCAAGATATTAGTAAAATGTAGCTGACATCTCTAAAATACAAAATAACATTATTTTTACATATATTTGGAATATCGATGACTGATGAAATGGAAAAATAAATGAGGATTTCTGTATGGAGGTTGGTATGGAATTCCAAAACATGGTAGCATGTATGACGAAGGTTTTTTTAAAGGAAAAAGTTCTATGAGAAGGAATAAACAGGTTTGAGGGCTGGGATCTCAGTGGTGTAAAATGAGAGAAGAAACTAGGACCTGACAGATTTTAAAGGACGTAGAGTCACGGAATCTTAGGAACTGTTTGAGGGTAGCTATGGATTTTCGGATAATTTGAGCAATATGGGTTATTCAAGGACAGATGTTAATCAAACATTACCCCAAGATTTCTTATGGAAGTGTGGAAATGTATGGGTAGCTCATTGTAAGTCTGTTTATAATTTTGTATTATGTAATATTTTTGTTATAATCATGCAAATACTGGTTGATTGTAAATATTATAAATAAATTTTAAAAGAAAAAGATGTTCTAGATGAACTTAAATATACTTTTGAAATGTCTCTCAAAGACAATTTCATCCTGAATTAAATGCGTCAGCACTTAAAAGATATTGGCAATTCCTTGAGCGAACCTCATCCAAGACATCTTTACAGGAAATAAGAAATTTATCTGAGGTAGTTTCGATTCTTGTCTTTCCTCATTATTTTTGCATATCGCAAGTTCAGGTAGCTGATTCTCTTCAGGTTGCAGTGATGTCAGTAGACTGTACCTCCCGTTTATTTCCTCCATTCTATTCCTTTTCTAGTACCTATCATAATTCCTATCTTTATCTTACCTTTATAAATTTATGAGAACATGCAGTATCGGGGCCGTCCAGAGACTATAGATACCACCTTAACACATGTCTAAAAGAGGGTTGATTTAAAAAAAAAAATTATTTAAAACTAAAAATGATTCATACCGTCTTATTTTTTGTTTCAGAATACAAATCCAGAACTTTTCCATAAATTTCATATTCGTCATTTACTTTGAGTGCTTCTGCTAAACATTCTTTGAACTGTTCCTGAAAGAAGAATAGAATATAACTTTAAAGGGAATTAAAACTGAAATAAAAGGGGAAAAAATATATGACTAGTAAAAAATTACTAACAGGTGTGCCATATGAGTACTCAATATTTAATAAGGCTATCCATATTTTTCGCCTTTCTTCTTCCAACTGAATCTCCTTCAAGGCTCTTTTAGCAACAGCTCGTGCCTTGTCTATTTCAGTTGCCTGAAAAAAACAAAAGACAATATGAAATAAATAATGTAAAAAATTAGTCTAACATAAACATTTGCTATCAATCCAGATTCCTAAGGATTTACTATTTTATATAAATATATATTGTAATGTACACCTGTATTGGAAGTGGGTAAAAAGGGTATAATAAATTAATGTTCAACAGTTAAAAGGCAAGCTAATCTAGTTCTACTAGTTCAGGGAAAAGAAAATAATTGCTCTGTAGTTTTCCCAGATAGGAAAATCCAAAAAGAGGAGAGGGGACGGACAAAGGATTTTGTTTGGGCAGGCAGTTGGTGTTTGGCTGGGAGAAGGGATCCTGGCTCCAATGGGTAAAACCCAGTAATAGTATTACCATCTTGGAAGTTGTGTTTGGCAGAAGATTGGGAAGCATTGGAAGACAAATGAATTTTGAGCAACAAAGGAAGAAATACTATCTATAGAAAAAAGGTTAGCTTGCCAATCCATTTTAAAATCTTGCCAACTTTATTTTAAAATCAAACAGTGTTTAGTATAATTAATATTAGTTTGTCTGAGTGTTTTGATCTGATTGTCAGTAACCCATACCTCAAATAGAATAATTGTAAATTTCAGTTTATTATATTAATATTCTTATAATTTTGTTTATTATTTAACCACCTCTTATTTCTTTTGGAAGTATCCCAATGGTATAAAGCGATCTTCCACGAGGTTTATTATTAGCTTAAAATATAAGAGATATGTTACAATATATAAACTATACCAAGCAACAACATTTATCTTAATTATCCTAATTATCTTATATGTTTACATATGTGCTGCCACCATAACTTCAATATAGAATCTTTTACTTTATTAAAATATATTTTAAATGTACTTAATGTATTTTACTTTATTAAAATACATTTTAAATGTACAAGAAGAATTCTTCAAAAGTACTACATCTGGAATGAAGTCTATTCAGTATAATTTAATATAACAACTCTAACAATTTTGATTAAAGTCGGTGCATCATTGCATAATTAAGTGGTGTTTAATATCATTTAGGTCTTATTCCCATTGATGTCACTTTACAGGGCTTAAGTAGCCAATGTTAAACATTTCTTCCTTTAAAGTACTTTTAATTTGGTTTATTTTAAATAATTAACTATCTCTCATTGTTAGGAGTTATGAAAAAATGCTAAATATCTACATTCAAAACCCTCCTATTCCAATTCCTGTCCCAAAAATAGTCAGATACCAGCTAACCTTTTATGTAAAATTACATATTATTTATAATAACATATTCACATATAGCTCATAACCTAAATACTTATTATAGATTCGACTTTTTTTTTTTTTCAACAGAAAAACAGATTTTACTGTTAAGAAGAATTTACATTTATTTTTTCTGTATTTTTTATTTTTTTTAAAAGGGTTTATTTATGTTTTAACATTGTACATAGTTTTAAGTATCTTAGGATGGTTTCAAGAGTTTTGTATATAGACTTTTTTATTTTATTTTGTATATAGTATGTATAACCAATATTTTTTTTTTTAATGATTTATCTTTATCTTAACTTTTTATGTTTGTTTTTATCTGGCCAGATATAAAATTTTAATTTCTGTACTTTTTTGTTATTCCGAAGGGATTTCGTCCCAGAATAATATTATTTTTCTATTCTATTCTATTCTATTCTAAATATAACTTTCAAAAGAATTTGATAGTTCAATAAAAGAGGAATATTTATTCATTTTTGAAAAAAAAAAATGCCTATTTAGCTTGAAAATGAATCACCGGAAATAATAGTCAGGAGGTATACCTATAATATATATTGTTAAAAAGCAGAGAATTTCAGAAAAAAAAAATATCTAATATAGAAAGTCATAGAAGGTAATAGAGAGTAATGAAAAAATATAAATATCAATTTCTGAAAACCAATATTATTTAACAGAAATCACATGTTTTCAAGCAAATTAAATGAAATTTTTTAACTAAATTTAAAGTTTTAAAATTATTTTAAGTTTGAAAAAAAAATTATATAAAATCCATCGAATCAAAGCAATGACATTGTTTAAAAAAAATATTTCGTTGGACTTGTGTGAAAGAAGAAGTGAAATATCTAAAAATTATATCATGGATTATAAACCATATGTTTATAACCTTAAATACATTTACTGTAATTTAATAATTGTAGATCTGATATTATATTAAAATAATCAGGTATCAGTGTCTGTTTATTCTGAAAAGTCCTGTAACCTTTTAGAAAATTAAATTAGTAGATAATTTGATGAATTTTTTCTCTGTGAAATCCCAACATTGTCCACTTACAATTAGGGTGAAAACTTTTGACCTATCTATGACAGGCAATGAAAATCTCGTAATTTCATTTTAGTAAATTTACAATGGAAAAGAACATTTCAATAACTTATAGGCGTACAATCCATAATTATCTATAGTGTGAATATACAGATATACTTCTAAATCTTTCTAGGCATATATATATATACAGCTCAGTGACTGGAGTTATGTGGTTTTCAAAAACAGCTTTTTTTTTCCTATCATTGATATAATTAATAGGGCATTTGTTATTTTAATGGTGTTAATGATGGTGCAAGCACTTAGTTTTAAGTTTAAAAAATTTAAAATAGTCCAACATTGTCAGAAAATAATTTCTATTCAAAGTAGAGCGCTAAGTGAAAGTTGTAAGTTGCGAGGACCAGATTTTTTTTATGTAGTACAACTAAAAAAAAAATTTGGTTGAAATTGGTGACCCTATGTCTATAAATTTTCCTGGTAAGTACATGATGTTCTGATTTTACAGAGAAAACCCATCAAATAATTTAGTGATTTAATTTTATAAAGTGTTACTTAAAGTATTTTTGCAATATAAAATATAACAAATAATGATAATGTATTGAGAAATTTATTTAAGAGAAAATTTCTTACTTCCATCTGGTGAGCTATGTACATAATCCATAACTTAGTATTGTTGGGATCGCTAAGGAGTAATCTCTCATAATTTTCAGGTGTCTGAGGGTTCTGATCAGCCTGCAGCAATTCATCATCTTTGAGCATGATATTTTTTTCAGTTTCTAAAGCAGCGGCTCGTTTCTCAGCAGGAGTCATTTTCTTTGGTAAAACATTTTCCTCATCAGAATCCTAAAATTCAAAATTATATAAATCTACTCATTACAAAAAAAAAATATATATATAGATGAAAATCAATAAGTAAATAAACCTCTGAAATTTCATCGTCTTCAACATTTTCTGAAATCACTTTTACTAAATCAGCTGGAGTAGCATCCAAGTTAAAACCAGCATCTTCTTTTTCGTCTGCATCAATCATAATCAAGTCTTGAGCGTTCTTTTTAACTGTTTTATTTATCTTATTTGTTTTTATTTGAATAGAATCGGCCATAATCTTAGTTTTTTTTGCAGAATTCTCATTAATTTCATCAGTAGAAGATGTGCTTTTCCTTTTTGTATTTTTCAATTTTTCTTCTTGGTTCTCTTTACCCTCACGTTCCAAGTTATCAAAATCGACATCTGTTTTAGCTATATTCATTTTGGAAGCAGAGGAAGTATCGCTACCTTCAACTGGAACTTTCTTTTTTTTTAAAGGAATCAGCAACCCCAATCCAATAGTTGATTTTTTCTGAAGTTCGATCTAAAATATTTAAGGAATTATAAAGAAATAATTTCCAATTAAATAAATTGAATACTTTATTAAATAAAATATGTATAATATCTTAATGTTACTTTGCATGAGCTATAAGACTTCAGTTCATCTAAAACAATGTATTTTGAAATATTGGGGTTCTCTGTAGTAGGAACAAAAACTATTTGCCCACCCTTAGAGCATTCGAAGAATTTTACTATTACTTAAGTGGATTTGAAGTGTTCCATCTAAAGAAAGAAAAAAAATTTAAATATAACTATATTCAATTTCTGGGCTTATGCAAAAAAAGTAATCAATAACTATATAGCCATCAAAAGAGGCAATTGCTTTTAGTTGTTTTTTTTTTTAGAAAACTCAATGAACGAACAAGATGATAATAAATAAATGGCTGCTCTGTAGTTTTCCCAGAAGGAAAATCCCAAAGAGGAGAGGGGCAAAGGTTTTTGTTTTGGCAAGCAGTTGTGTGACTGCAGTGAAGAGAGGATAGTAGAAGTGATCCTGGCTCCAGTGGGAAAAACCCAGTAGTAATATTACCATCTTGGAAGTTGTGTTTTGGCAGAACATTGGAAAGCATTTGAAGACAAATGAATTTAGTGCAACAAAGGAAGAAACAGTGTATATAGAAAAAAGGTTAGCTTGCCAATCCATATTTGAAATTATTTTAAAATAAAACAGTGTTTAGTATAGTTAATTTTAGTTTGTCTGAGTTGATCTGAATGTCAGTAACCCATACCTGAGATAGAATAATCGTAAATTTCAGTTAATTATATTAATATTCTTATAATTTTGTTTTTTATTTAACAACCTTTTATTAATTTTGGAAGTATCCCAACGGTATAAAGTGATCTTCCGAGGTTATATTATTATTATTTGTAAAATATAAGAGAGATGTTACAATATACAGAAAGAAAAAGGCATGGAAGGCTGTTTTAGACCTGATGAACCGTATGCCACAGAACTGGAAAGAGTATGTTAAGTGGAGGAATGATATTAAGCGTGTTATTCGAGAGGCCAAGAAAAAAATCATGGGAAGAATTTGAAAAAAGCCTGGACAGTGTTTATAAGGAAAATATAAACAAGTTCTGGAAAAAAGTAAAAAGCACTGAAGGGAGAAACATCCAAAGAGATCAGAAACATAAAAGGTGAAATGGACATATGATCACAGGCACAAACAAGATCTTGGATAGATGGAGACCGTATTATTCTTCACAGCACTCTGATTTCAGACAACCTCCAGAACACGAGGAAGAGACCAATCAAGTGGCTGAATATGATACTACCTGGGAGGATGATATAGAAAGAGCTCTGGAAAAACTGAAGTTAGGCAAAGCAGGAGGCAGAGATGACATTTTCCCAGAGTTTATTAAATAAGGAGGGAATGGAATGATAAAATGACTGCAAGCACTTTTGCAGAAGATATGGGATGATAAGGTTATTCCGAAGGACTGGGAATACAACATCATAGTGCCAATTCATAAGAAACATAGCAAAACTGGATGTGACAACTACAGGCCTATATGAAGGCATGCCAAAATGTACACCAATATATTAGAAAACAGGTTAAGGCCACTGATAGAACCAGAATTAGAAGATCAGGCTGGTTTCCGATCAGGGAGGCAAACTCAAGATCACATATTTTCTCTAAGAAATATTGCAGAAAAGGCACGGAATAGAAATCGAAGTATATATATCACTTTCTTAGACTTGAAAGCAGCCATCGACTCAGTACTTCGATGTGAAATATGGAGAGCACTTAGAAGAAAGGGTATTCCCGAGGACTTTCACTCAACAATAAAATCAATATACGAAAGCCTTAAAGGAATAGTGCATGTATGTGGCCGAGAGACCAAGCCATTTCCAATGGAGCGAGGTGTGAAACAAGGAGATAGCTTGAGCCCATTAATGTTTATCACCTTTATGGACTAAATCCACAAAATGTGGAGAACTGCTCAAACTGTAGTAGGCATGTGGAAAATGAGAATAGTTCATGTGCAGGCGATATCGGGCTGGAGACCAACTTTCAAGAAAAACTGCAACAGGCCATTATAGAATGATAGGGAGAACTCGCTTGTAAAGGAATGAGTATCAACAGCCGCAAGAGTAAGGTATGACTAGTAAGAGATGAGAGGGATGTGGGAAATATAAGAATGACATGCAATGGAGAAGAGCTGAAGAATGTAGACTACTACACATACCTTGGAACAATTTTAACAAATCTGGGAAAATAAATCAAGAAGTTTCCAACAGGATAAAGAAAACAAACAGTATATATTACCAGATTTGTAACACAATTGTGGGAAATAGAGAGGTAGGAAGGAATGGCAAACTATACATCTATAAAGCAGTATATCTACCTACATTATTATATGGCAGCAAAAGCTGGGTCAGCCAAGACAAGCACTTAAGCAGGATTACAGCTGCTAAAATGAAATTTTTATGAGGAATTTTGGGAAAAACCAGGAGAGACAGACTGAGGAATAAAAGAATAAGAGAGGAACTTCTGATACCCTTACTGAAAGCAACTATGGAATGCCAGTAACTTCGATGGTATGGGCACATGTATAGAATGGAAGAAAACAGAGTATCAAGGAAATGCATGGAAGCGAGGCAAACTGGCAGGCTCCTCCATGCTGAAAGGAACACAAGGAGGAAGAAGAATAAGAGAAGTATTATACTTCTTGTTATTATTAACAGTAAAATTTTCAAATCTTTCCTCCCTTTGTTTGCTCATACTATTGTTTTAATTTCTTATTTCTGTTTTAAATGTCTCGACAATTTTTTCCGATTTTTAAAATGGTTTTATACTTTCCGATTTGAAATTTTTGGAAGTATTCTTAATTTGTTTTTCATTTCATTTGTACTTTCATCTATTACATTTTTTAATTCATTTAAGCCGGCTAATAATTGATTTAAGATGGATTGAATTCTGAATACTTTCTCGTTAGCAATCATTTGTTTGAATTGATTTGTCTGCTACTTGGGCCTGCGCAATGTTTTTGTAATCTTTCACTACTGAATTTTCGGTACTTATTTAACAGCGGGTAGCGTCAAAACCTCCCTTCTTATCTAATCTCATTTCACATAACCTCCCTTATCTCATCTAACCTAAGTTATTCCCTTGTTTATTTTTTGTTTCTTGTGTTAGCTGTGAGTTAGTGTTATTTAATTATGGATGTTATCACATTGTGGGAATTGCCATCTTCAGAAGAAGAGGCTATAAAATATTTTCAAGACCCCGGGATATTTGCTGAGATCAAATAATGCCCATGACATATTATACAGGTTGAATAAAAAATTGGAGGGCCTGGCAAAGTCGTTAAGTAGACCAGTCTTTTTTCGAAAAGAAAAAATCATGTAGGGAGAGTCCTGACTGAGCAATGGATGTTTATATATTATATATAAACACCCATATGTTGCATATATTATATATACATATTTATAATGTTTTGGTCTATTTTAATATATATGTTGTAAAATAAAAGTATTGTTTTATTATTACATTTGTTTTTGTTCACAATTTCAATAATATCAATACAATACAATAAATATGAATACGAAGATATAATAATATGAATATAACACAATAAATACAAATAGGAAGAGCTTATAAACATTTAAGAGTTAAGGTTATAAACATTGGCAGATAGCAGTCCCATGCTACCCACTACTAAATAAGTACCGAATTTTCCCCATCCAAACTAACTTTTGACCCCTCTGGAATTCCCAAAATTTCTTTTACCTCACTATTAAATGTCATTATGTTTATTATAACAAAAGTAAAGTGAACAAATAAAAAATAAAGAGGATTGTGTCTAGTTGTCCTGGCTAAATAGGTCTATTTACAAGGCCATGCTAGTTGAGCGCCACCTTGTAAGGTTACGTTTCCTTTGAAAAGTAAACAAACAGTTTCAGAACCAAATTATATTTATTTTACACAATTAAATTAAATTATCTCTCAGGATGAGTTGAGTCCATAAACACATATTCCTCAATTATATAATCTAAAAGCATACATTAAATTTATACACAACTTTTATGGATTTCTATTGTTTTGTCAGAATCTACTCTTGGCGCTTTCTAATTGTTTAACTATTTAATTTGCACTCACCCTGGTCCGCAGTGAATCTTCCTCTGCAATGATGTTACAGGCTTTACTGAATTAAACTTCTACAATGTATTCTTTAACCTTCGATTTTCCTGGGCACTCACTACTTGTTGGTCACCAGTGACCCTCAATCCTATTACTTCTCCGCCTGATTACCTTCTCCTTCAACACATGGCCCTTGCTTCCCCCTCCATCTACTATTTACTCCGTTTCTTTGTCCATTTTTGACAGTGGTTCCTGACGTCACTGCTTTCGCTCCACTATTTAAAACCACTATGTAATATTTACATTACAATATTTTTTTTTTCGTTTCAGAACACAATCTTTGGAAAAAGACATTTTTGAAAAGTAATCTCTCGACGAAAACAGTAAATACAAAAATTAAAAAGTTACACATTTGCAAACTGTATTTGACCCTTCATGATAACAAAAAAATCAAGAACATAAACTAAAATTCAGTACAGTTTGAATCTACGTATTGTACTTAGATGGTATGTTTTCACTGGTAAAAGGATGGAAGCAAAATACATAGAAAAAAAAATAGTTTTATTATTGGTTTGGTATTAACAAAACCAACATTTTTTGTCAGTCAGGACAAAACTAATTTAACGTGGGATATAAGAATATGAGCGACTTCACAAATTACATGGAAAGAAGGCCTATGCATACTTAAAATTGTTTGTTGACTTCTTACCCTTCAACAAGAGCTAGTTCAAAAAGTTAACCCCCTACTACTTATTAAGTTTAGAAGAAAACTATAAAGAGCTGGTTGAACTACAAAAGAAACACAATAACAAATAAGATTTTTTTTTTTTTATAATCTGCGTACAAAACTTAATTTAAGTTTACAATAAATTTATAATAATATTTATAAATTTAAAATATATATTTATGTGTGAATTATGTATATGCATAATGTAATTCAAAATAATGATATGTATACGTTAAAAAAATAATTGTATTCTCATCTTTGTTATCCTTCATAAAATTTATTCATAAAGAAATGAAGACAGAAATCATAAATTTAAGATTCGCTTAATTGTTCTAGTAAATAACCTAGGCAAATGTTAAGGGATTACCGTAGATAACATAAGTTTATTGCAAAAAGTCATCAAGTAACATTTCATAAACTTTAATCACTAAGACATTGAAGAATCCGAAAATTTTGCACTTGTAACTATTTTTGATATATATATATATATATATATATGATTGATACTATAAATGAAATTGATACTATATAATATGTACACTATTCTCACTATACACTATTTCTGAGCCGTTTTCAAACTATGGGCGAGTCAAAAATGATCCATAAGCAGATCCAAAAGCCAAAGTATTTTTTTACAATTGTGGGTGTAATTTGATAAAATTTATACCTATATGATTATTTATCAATTCCTATTTTCCCACTAACTTTGGGCCAAATCGAAAATGCAGTTTTTGAGATATTACCATATCAAGGAAAATACATTTGCGCATATTAAAGAGAAAGTAGTAGATGGTATTCAACAAGATTGATACAGCATCATTTTTTTTTACCCATAACACCCATTTTTTACCTCTTTCACTCAACTTTGAGCCAAATCAAATGAGCAGTTTCTGAAATATTGGCATATCTAAGAAACTACATTTGCGGGTATGTAAACGGAAATGCTGGATGGAATTAGATGAAATTGATATGGGACCATCTAGACACTAATCCACACAATCCTTGAAAATCAGATAAACGGTAGTTGGTGATAGGCCCGTTACATTGATTTGACTGCAGACAGACGCTCATCAAACAAAATTGGATCCTTGATCTCTGAAACACACAACGCTATTGGAAATTTTCGATTCTGATAAAGCTTCCTTACGTTCAGTACAGGAAGCAAAAAACATAAGAACACACGTTAATCTGATTTAATTGTTTGAAGAAAGAAGAACAAGTTATTTCTGTTATAGTTCAATTTAACTAGGATCTACTTTTCAGAAATGCAAAAACCTCACAATCTTAATCCAGATCAAGCAATGACATATTTGAACTTTTTCCAAGAAGAAATGGACCGAGGCTACTACAACTATTAATGGTAAATATATAACTACTAGTAGCCCCGTGCGAAAAATTCGCACAGCATATTGTTATCAAATGGCAAATTAATAAGAAAAGAAAATAATGCAACGTATCAAAAGATAAAGAATTAGTGTTACTTTATCGATGAATATAATCGACAAAGAAAACAAAAATTAATTTAAATCTTCATTTTTGTTTGGAACCAACATGTTTACAAATTTCAGTAAGCTGTATCTTTGCTAAAAATTGTCCGATTTCGATGATTTTTTTTTTCCTTTTGTAGGGAATTTAGTCATATTTTATATAATTACTTATATAACCATCGATAAATAATATAAACTTCTCCTCTCTCGATTATAGAGACCTCAAGTGGACGAAATGAGACATGTATTCAATGACAGTACTACAATTAATGTCAGGTTGTGTGGATGCGAACCCTATGCCTTGCATTATCTCGAAAATAGTACGTTTTTGGGCATAAAAACGCAGGATCCAATAGTTCCGAGGGAACTATCCGGGTCTTGCTGCACGCATCAAAATCTTCAAGATCCAACGTATCGATCTACAGACCTATCACCATTCCAGTATTAAAGTCTAGCAAAATGTTTGTATCGACTTTATTTATTTTAGAAAGAAAACCAAAGTGGAAAATACGATTCGCTAACCCCCCGTGAAATTCTGAATCCAACGGTACCCCCATTCATGGTATTTGAGCATGCCAGGAGCTTATGTTTGGTACAAAACCGATTTCGAGCCTTACTGTATTAAATATGTGGGGATATAAACTACACTATAAGGCTATTTGAAAATAAAGTTTTTAATTAAAAAATATGCAATACTTGCAATGTTCTCTTATTAAAAGCTTTAATATTGTAACAGTTGATATCGCCAGATTATGGCAAAAAGATGTTAAGTGACATTTCATAACCTCAGGTAATTAATGACTATTATGAATTTTCCCTTTGTTAAATAAGAAACTTATACATGTTGTGCCACTAGCGGATCCAGTCGGGGGCTCCCCCTGGAAGCTAGAAAAAAGTTCCATTAAGCAGCTATTTAAAGAAAATTGAAATATAGGGAAAATTCATCCTCTAAGACGAATTTCCTAATGTAATATAAACAAAAAATTATTATCCTGACCAGCACTAACGAATTCTGCCACACTCTGCCACGAATTCTGCCAGATTCTGCGCGCCTTTCGTTGTATGGTGGAAAAAAAATCGAAAAAAGTTCCAAAAACACCTATTTAAATAAAAGAGAAATATAGGGAAAATTAATCCTCTAAGACGAATTTTCTAATGTGATATAAAATGGTGCTGGTGATGATGATGCGCGCAACGCACAACTTTCTTTTACCGCTGAACTTTAAATAGAAATTATTTTCTGACCATGTTGGATAATTATAAAATGTTTGAATTGCATTTTTAACTGAGCTAAAGCTAAAAGACTGCAGCTAACAAATAATAAATACTATTAAAATAACAAAAGTCCTATTTATTATATCACCGGTTGATTATGGATTGTTCGATCCGTCGATTATGGAATGTAATACTATTAGTTATTTAACTGTTATTTTCCATTGGAAAGTTTATTAAAACGGAATTAGGAGATTTGCACTGTCTGTCATAGATAGGTCAAAAGTTGTCACACTAATTGTAAGTGGATTCTGTTGGAACGTCGCAAAGGGAAAATTTATCGAATTATTCACTAATTTAATTTTCTAAAAGGTAACATGGTGATTTTTTGGAATAAACGGACGATAGATACCTAATTATTTAACTATAATGTCAGATCTAGAGTTATTAAACAGCAGTAAATATATTTAAGGTTATAAACGTATCTATGAAATTATTTTATGGTTTACTTCTTCTTTCACGCAAGTATAATGAAACAGTTTTTTAACAGTGCTATTGGCTTGGTGAGGTGGATTTTAAATTCTTTCTACTAACGTAAAATTATTTTTCAAAGTTTACATTTAATTAGTAAATTTCATTTAATTTCCTTGAAAACATGTGATTTACGTTAAATATAATCAGTTTTCAAAAATTATTATTTATAATTTTGTCGCCACTCTCCGTTACCTTCTACAACTTTCTATATTAGATATTGTTTTTTTCTAAAATTTTCCGCTTTCCAACGATATATTATAAGTATACCTTCTGACTTGTATTTCCGGAGCTAAATACAAGTATTTGTATTTTCGACCTGTATAAGCATTTTTTTTTTCTCCTTTATTCCTCCTTCATTTATCAAATTCATTGAAAAGTTATATTTCGCATTTTTTCGTAACTTTTAATAATGAGAGATAGTTGATTATTTGAAATAAACCATATTAAAAGTACTGTAAAGGAAGACGCACATGAACATTGGGAATTTAAGACCTGTAGAGTGACATCAACGGGGATAAGTTCTATCTAATGATATTAAAGACCACTTACTTATACAATGATACACTGAGTTTAATCAAAATCGTTAGAGCCGAGAAAATTGTAAAAATGTGTTTCAGCTTTGGTATAAAGTGGCACTTCCGATTAGCCGATTTTAAGGGAAAAGTTCCAAGGACATCTAAAGCATGTATCTATCTTAAATATGTAATATCAGTTCCGTACAACTTTTCTGTTTCGAGCTAGAGTGTTCACATACACACAGACCATTTTTCGGCACTTGGTTATTTGGACTCAGGAGAACTCAAAACGTGTATTTCCGTTGAAAACTCAGATTCAAAAATTTTCACGATCGCAATACTTACACTTACTATATATTACATATATAGGTAAGTGAAAGTAAAAATGTATTATCGTGACCAATACGAGCGGATTCGAGGGGGGAGGGGCGCCTCTCTCACCCTTGGATGGTGAGAAAAAAAGTCCCAAAAAGCAGCTATTTAAAAAAAAGAGAAATATAGGAAAAAATCATCCTATTAGACGAATTTTCTAATGTAATATAAAAAAAAGTTATCATCGTGACCAGACTAGTAATTTCTACCAGGAGGCACGCCTCCCTCTGGATGGTGGAAAAATAATTCCAAAAAAAAGTTCAAAATACAGCTATTTAAAAAAAAGATCATATAGGAAAAATGTTTCTAATGTGATCAAAATCATCATCCCGAGCTCAGCAATCCAATACTGAATCTCGACTGCCTCAAGAGTTTTTCTCAATGTTTTCCTGCCCTCATTAGCTTCCACCAGTTCCTGATTCCAAGGATTCTGGCATTAGCACTTACTCTATCTTTCCATCTCAGTTTCGGTCTGCCCAATTTTCTTTTTCCACTCACTCCATGATCAGCAGCTTCTTTGAGATTGAGGTCTCGTCCATCTTTACAACTTGGCCCTCCCATCTCAGCCTTGAATATATTTCACCACATCTGGCTCCTTGTATAAATTTGCTAGTTCTAGGATGCGTTTAATTCTCCATTCATCATTCTCCTTAACTAGGGTAAATATTTTCTGAAGGCCATTCCTTTCGAAAACTAATATTTTAAGCCATTGGTTCACGCCGAGATTTAGTAAAACAAATAATAGAATGTAAGAGTAAAAGTTGACTCCTAAGGTGAAGTGATGTAGTTTTTGGGTCTCCGTGAGATGAGGCTTGTGCTCCTGTCGCAGTTTGTTCCTACTGACTCCGAACTAAGTCTCTCAGGTGAAATACATGATGGAGGAAAATTAGTTAAAAAAAATGAAATTCATTTATTCTTTTGAACAACATTTTATTTGAGTACAAAAATACGGTTTTCCCCGCACCCAGATTTTATTCAGTTTCAACAGATCTGGATGCATTGCAATCTCCAACAACTATAGTCTCCTTGAAGTATCTATGCGATTTATAAAATTGGTCACGATAATAATTCGTATATTTCTCATTAGAAAGTGTTGTTATTTTCTTAAAACAGCTGCTGTTGAGAACGTTTTCATGAAGGAAGGTACTAATTATTTGGTCTCCGATTTGATCAAAATCTGATTAAGTTTTTTTTTCTTAGAGAACACATTTTCCAGCTGCAGTGTCATTTATAGTAATTTTTATCTGTTTTTGGCTAATTTTGTAAAAATCAGGTTGGTCGACCTGGTTATCGACCATGTCACTTAATAACATTATTAAGTTTAGATAACTACTGTTACCTCAGTTTTTAACTATTTGTCTTTCTAGTTCAAGTTCTGTATAAGTTACATTCAATATTTATTTACATCACATATATCTAGAATTATTCAATGATTATCCAATTTAATTTCATCTTACAATCAATGATCATATATCTAGAAATATTCAATAAATATCAAGTGTAATTGCATCTTGCGATGAGGACTAAAATATTTTATTGGAAAAATAGGACTTGCTTTAACAAGTCTTTAAACCAAAAAGATAAAAAAAAAAAAAGTTAGGTACTCATTCAACCCACAATTTGATGTTCTTTAATTTTTTCAAAAATACGTTCTTCACTTTGATGTACTGTTCAGTAAAAGATCTGTAAGATAATATGAATTTTCAGCCAAAGGGACAAGGAGAAAAGATGGAACAGATCAAGTGTTATTGTATATGATGTACGATTTTTCTAATTCTACCTTAGCCTATTTTATTTTTAAGAAAAGGTAAATAATAAAATATCTTGGGAAGAGGGGAGGCCATCAACCTTAGAGGGGAGGAGGATGGGCACCCATAAGCAGCTATACAGTTTTATTGTAGTGGATATTACTCCTTCCTCAACGTTATCACAATTCAATCCATTATTAACAAATTCTTGCAATTAATATTCATACTAAGATCTTATAATTCATTAGTCCACTTCTTACCCATATCCAAAGTTTAAATATCAGAATCTAAAATAGGGTAAAAAGTAATGGTATATAGAGCACCTATGATAATCAAACTTTTTTTTAATTTTCTCTTAGTTAATAAATTTTGGATATCCTTAAGTTTAAAAAACTTAATACCATCATTTATCACAATTCCTAATAATTTCTCATTCTTTAAAACTGCAGAATCTTTATCCATTCAATTTTATGGACCACACTTTAAAGGCTCCAGATACTTCTCCTTGTATAAGGAAACAGCATTTAGGATCATTTGTCCATGTTTTTGTCAATATGACCATTTTCCAGGAAACTCTCAGCTTCAAATCAAATAAAAAATTATTTTATATATATATATATATATATATATATATATATATATATATATATATATATATATATATATACAACACAATAATTCATAATAATGGTTACATGCTTATGGTGACATCACCTTACATATGTTATGATAAAGTGGTATAATTGCTATTTTTTATGCTGAAATATATACAGTAGGAAAAAAAAAAACCAACATAAGTTAGAAAAAGGAATAAATATCATAATAAACCATATAATGGCATTAAAATGTATAAATAACATAAAACTAAGCACACGGTCACATGTTTTATATCTTATAAATTATTATTCAATAATTGGTGTGGGAAGTACGTTGCTGCTTATTTATCAACATTTTTAATGTTATGAAGTTGGGTTTTGTCATGTTAGGAGTATGTGTTTTGTCTGTTTGTGTGTGTGCCATTTCAGTGATTTCTTGTCATAGTTTTCTATTGTTTGGATCTTGGGATTATCAGATGTTGTTGTAAGCTCAAAGAATCTCTGTGTTTTAAGATAAACGTGTTGTTTTATTGTTGGAAGATGCAATTCTGTTAACATAGTGACTATTTTTGTATAATGTGGGTATTTGTTTATTATTCTCATGCATATGTTTTGAATCACTTCTAGTTTTCTATACTTAGACTTACAAGTATAACTCCATACTGGGGAAGAATATGTAATTATACGGCGGATAACTGCTTTATATAGAATTAATTTATTTTTTGAGGATAATTGAGAGTATCTATTGAAATACGTTTTGCTAATAATGTTTTTTGCTGTATTGCATTTGTTGTTTACATGCTGGGTGAAATTTAGGTTCTTATCAAGTTCAAGGTCTAAATATTTTACTGAATTGGGCCATGGGATCTGTTTGTTTTTTGTGAAAATTATTGCTTCTGTTTTTTGTTCATTTAATTTTCTCTTCCATTTTCCAAAGTATTTGATGAGTCTTATAAGGTCGGATTGTAGTCTGTTTGCTATGGTATCAATTCTGAAAGATGTGTAAATAGCTGTATCATCTGTATCTAGTAAGTTTTCTACTGAAGGAAAGGAAGAGATAAATGAAATATATTGATTAAATAGAGTAAATAGAGTATACATGAACCTTGAGGGAGACCTGCAGGAAGGAGATGGATTAAGGAATGGACATTCTTTATTGTAATACAAAAGAACTTATTGTTGAGATATGAGTGAAGGAGATAGATTATGTAAGGTGAGAATTTATATAAAATGAGTTTATGGATAATGCCCTCATGCCATACTGTGTCATGAATTTTTCATTGAAATCTTTGTTAATATAGTCGGTCAGTCTGGCTAATTGAGCAACTGTCGAGTGATTTTTTCTGAAACTAAATTGCTCGTCAGATATTAAATTATTTCGAGTTATATGACTCTACATTCTTTTTAAGAGCAGTTTTTCAAAACTTTCAGATATTATGTTGAGAAGGCTAATTGGTCTGTAGTTTCGAACATCTGATGGATCTTTATTTGGTTTTGAGATGGTGATAATTTTTGCTGTTTTCCATGATGTTGGGAAATATCTGAAGCGAAAGATACTATTATGTGTTTTTGTAAGAAATAGAATTGAATTTTTGCTCAGATTCTTGATCACAATTGGGGGTATCGTGTCAGGACCAAATGATTTGTTAGTTTTTATCTGTTTATAGCGTTATTCACCTCTTTGAATGGGATTGAACAAAATGTGTTCGGGATCAGATTTTCGGAGAAGCTATTTACAGATTTGTTTATTGTTCTATTATGATTTATGGTGTCTAAATTAGCCAAAATATTGGCTATTTATGAGAAATAATTAGCCATAGCTTCTGTCTTCTCTAAATTAGAATAGGACGAGGCTATTTGTCAGTTTGATTGGTAAGAATTGGTGGGTTCATAAGAATTTTATGAATCTTCCAGAACTTTTTACTACCTGGGGACACTTTGCTAAGGGTTTCCTGCCATTCTCAGCTTATTCATGATCTTCCAAGGATAGTTTCTTCCTTCATAATTACAGACAGCTTTGAAATTAACAAATAAAACATGCACATCCTGAGCTACTTTCCATTGTCTTTCTGGAACCTATTAGGTACCCCTTCCTGATCTGCATCCTGCTTGTAGTTACCTGTTATTATTATATTATGTAACTGTGATTTTCATATTCATTTATCAGCAGTAGCAGATCCAGGATTTAATTTTTTTTGGGGGGGAGGCTTCAGCCTGAAAGGTTTTTTTTTTTCATGTATCTATCGATAATTATTTTGGAAGAAGAGAAAGATACTTACTATGTATATGAAATGGTGTTAAAGTGATTCTTGAAGTCCTATTAAACTTAATTACATGTACAATAATACTTTAATAGATGTTTTTAAAATATTTTTTCCATAAAACATACATACATTTTACCATTTTGGGGGGACTTCAGCACGAAAACCGAACTAAAATTCTAAAAATACTTTATTTAAAGCAGTATTTTACAGTATTAGTAAGAAGTAATCCCTAAAAAAATATATACTTTGGAATATACAAACATTAGGGTAGAAAAGAATTTTATTTACATAATTATTTACAATGACCGTAAATATGATAATAGAGGACATAGTTTCAAGTAAAATGTAAAATTAATGGAAAACGAAAAAATATATAAATTTGTATTAGGTATATCAAAAAACATTAATAAAAGCTGAATAAACGTTTGTCTGTTTTCAATAAGCAGATGTTATATATATAATTTTTTTTTTTTTTCATATTTATAACATCTAGATAGCCATGCAATATTAAACAATATTGTAGTATTGGGATATTAGAAACTAAGAATTTCTTTATAAAGGAAGGAGATGGTCCGGGGTGGCAGTCATAAATAGGCTACATAGTGGTAAAACTATTTTTATTAAAAGCCAACGTTTCGACCCAACTTTGCAGGTCTTCTTCAGGGAGGTGTGTTTAGCTAGGAGTTTCACTTAAAACTGTTGGAACAGCAGTTCTAAGTGAAACTCCTAGCTGAACACACCTCCCTGAAGAAGACCTGCAAAGTCAGGTCGAAACGTTGGCTTTTAATAAAATAGTTTTACCACTATTTAGCCTATTTATGACCGCCCGGTCCATCTCTTTCCTTTATAATGCAACTGTCAACTATTAAATATTCAATAAGAATTTCTTTTCATCATTCTATTTATACTTTACCTTTACCTTTATAATGTGAAGTTCTTTGAGGTAATTCTCTCCCATTGACTACATATTGCAGTGGAAGCCCACCAACATCAACTTTGATTTCTGCTGTCCCATCTGGGTTAACTTTAGGTCCATTCCCAGGTAAAGGCACTTTTTCGTCACTATATATAAAAAATAAACACATTACAATTTTATTTTCATGAATAACAAATATTTTTCAATAAGTTGACATCAATTATTAGTTTAATTTGATAAATACTTTGAAGGTCACTTAATAAGATCATGCTCTTCTTAATAGCAACATTTCTGTATCATTTATTAAATTATTACACTCTCTGGCTGATACTATTACCGAGGTTTGAGAATGTAGATTTACTACTACCCATAAAGAATATAATATTTCATCATAATCTAATTTTCAACCGTTAAATTATGAATATAATCGAAAAGGAAATCTGTGCAAATATCATGTTCAAATTTACCTTATTATTCTATAACCATTCTTGTCTGCAAAATAGTTTACTTTTCTTAAAAAGAAACCATCGCTGTAAGTATATGAACCAGTAACTTTTCCATCTTGCCGAGTTTCTGTCCGCTCATGTAGCAGGTCGCTTATACCATCATTTTGGGAGGTGGAAAATTTATATTTAGCATTTTGTATTCTCATCTCATCCTTTAAAAAGAAATTTTATAGAAGTATAAAATTTTATCATCAAACCTAATAATTTTTTTTATTATCGAGTAAGTACATCAATCAACCACTTAAAACTGAGGTCTCCAAATTACAGCTAATTTTCATTAATTAAGTAGTAAAATTTTAAAAAATATGAAATTTAGTAAATTACAAAAACACAAGTTTATTACAACTTTTACTGCATGAGCTGTTTATCTTAGAAAGCTCATTTCACAACTAAAGTGTCATTTATAAAACAAACATCTTTTTTTTTAACATAAGCCATGGCCTGTGGGACTTAGTGCGGTCCAAAAAGTTAGGACTTACAATATGTTAGCAGCTCATTAGACTTGAACTGCATGATATAATTAATAATGGAATTATCATAAAAAATGTTGTTTTAAATTTAACCTAATTATAAATAATTTACATACAACGATCATTTGAATATAAGAAAACTATTATTATTACCTCTTTCTTTTGTTTAGCTAATCTCTTCAATGCATCATGTTCATATTTCAGTTCCTTTTGTAATATAACTGATTCAGTTATATTGGTTGATTTCTCATGTTCTTGAGGTATTGATACTTGTGGTTCTTCAATTTTATCGACAAACGACACTACTGGTGCACTTGATATTTCTGTTGTAAAACTATTTTCATCATTCTGTACATATTCTACTCCATTAATAGTAGTCTGCAATTCAATATTTTTACTGTCATTGTTTTCAGGGAAAGTTACAGGATTTATTTTAGTTACATTGCTTGTTTTTATAAGTTCTTCTGTTGCTAATGTATGTGCTTCTTTGATTTCATCTTCAAAAGTCAATGGAGGGTCGGTAAACATATTTGTTGTGGAATGGTATTCATCATTCTGAGGATACAATTCAGTAGTAGTCTGTGATCCAGCATCTGAAGCATATTTTTCACCTGGAATTAGAGGTTTGAGACCTAGATTTGTTTCAAAGCTATGATCGTGAGTATTTTTTACACTTTGGACAGTATTTTTAAAAATAAATTGTTGATTTTTACCCTTTGGAAATCCATAAAAACCTTCTCGCTGTACAGAAACAAGGACATCTTGGGAATAATTTTCTTCTGGAAAAACTCCCCTAGTAGTAATGAAATCATTGTTTAAATTAATAGAACCCATAGAAGAGTTAATTAAAATTGATGGTTCTTTTTTGTCGCTGATAAAATCCAAAAAAGAAAGCGGATATGTTTTTTTATGGTTGAAATTACCATTCTGTTGTGGTAGAATTTTAACTTTAACAGAGCTTTCAGGTTGTATATAATCATTTCCATTTATTTTCATATTAGGGTATGATTTCGAAACCCCTTTATTTTGATTTATTTCCCATGGATGGTCATTGCTATCTCCACTTGTGTATTTTTTAATTTTTAAACTAAATACATTTTGGTTAGAAATTATAGGGTGATTTTCAATACCTGCACCTATAGACTTAAATGACCCATTTTGTTGTATTCTGGCTGCTTGGCTTCTTGTTCTCAATAATTGAGACTCTTCTTTTGGAACAGTACTTTTGTTTTTATAACTTCCATTGAATTTAGATATATTAACTCTTTGTCCGATTATATCAGATATTTCCTTTAAATTATATTCATTGTTTAAAGTGAAATTTTGGTCAACGTGGTGAGTGATCAGTACTTGTTCAATTTTTTTCCTTGATCCTCCATTTTCAATTTGAGAAGTGTTATTTATATGATCAGTGTACAGCATTTGATTATTATTTTTGGGAGTCAGTGATTTTTTATATACCGTTAAGTTGGATGTATTGGAAGAATCTGTGTATAGTAATGGTTTGGGCAGTTCTTCAGGAGTAAATTTTGGTAAAACATGATCAATTCCTATTTTTACATAATTGTCCTGTCTGATTCTCCTTAGTGACAGAGTTAAAACATCAGATGATAAGGCTATAAAGATTGCTACCTATAAATATACAAAATTGACAATCAGAAAATTAATACATTAAAATAATAATTGTTTCATTAAAAAAAAAGAAATCTGAATTTAGGGTCAAAAGGTATGATTATTTAATAATATAAAAAATCATGTATTTATTGGCATTTATCAGGTATTCAGGTATTCAGCCATTGGTCCAACTTAATGAGATTAATTATACACTGTTTTATATGTTAGTCATCTAACTTTGAGCTGATATAATCTTAAATTTTTTCTATTAATTTTGAATATTTAAAAATTATGATATGAGCTCCAGTCAACAATAAATTAATTCCAATTAAAATTAGCTGACATTAAAAATGTTTATCCTTTTTTCCTGCTTAATATGAGACTTTCTTTTCTTTTATTTAATTGAAACTTTAATTGAAATTTTAAAAAGTTCTATTTAATAAATAAATATAGTAGATATCCGTTATCTATATTTGATCGATCTTTTTTGGAATAATTTCTAAAGGATAAAATTCCCAAAGGAATTTTTAAATGAAATGAAAAAATATCTTATTTTTCTGAGACAAAGTCCATTCAGATACAGTATCTGTGATACTATGTATTACGTTTTTAATGATTTTTTTTTTGTAATACCTTTTGGGCTTATTGTGAAATTTGACTTTTATTTATTTAAGAATTTTAAAACAGTTACTTAATATGTGAAATAAATAGTAACTAAATTGGGCTTAGATTATAAATTTGTTGAATGAATTATAATTTCTTAATCATGGATGAATTGCTTGATTCTTACATTAAGAAAGGATTGCGCAATCGTCTTTTTTAATTTACTTGTTGACAAAATAAATTGTTTTAAAACAACTTTTAAAAAATAATAGTTTTTTAAAACCTTTAATTGAAAATATCCAAGTGAAAAAGTTCTGGTTCCAGAATAATGAAAAACAACAAAAAATAAAAGATCCAATCATACCGGAATTGATTAAAAATAAAAATTAACTTATCTTTCCAAATTTTGCTTTGAAGGATCGCCCTTTCACAATAAAATTTTACTTAGGAATGTAATATTAATGTAATGGCACATATCACGGGTTAACGCGTGTGCATAACACCGCCGTATCTGATATATTAGACAAAATGATGAAAAATAGGAGTTCGCGTCCTGGTGTCGGAGGAGTCTATAAAAATCCCGGACCCACAATCCCTGGCCAGGGAAAACGCCGTATAGCTTTAATGAAGACGAGAAAGGGAAGGAAAAAAAAAAAAAAAAAAAAAAATGAATAAAGTATATATATATCTAAATATTTCCTCTTAACCTCGCTCACTACCGATTTTTACCACTCACCTTGCTGTATTCAAACTTCTTTCACTCCAGATATTGATACCTACCTAAATCTATATTTTTCAATTTACCCCATGAATCCTTTAAAGCAAAAAATTTCGGATCTTTTTTTATTAGAGTAATGTTGTTTAAAGACGGAAATATACATTAATATTCTCAAAAGAGACAACAAAATAAAGTGCTTCAAGAATAAGATTTAATCAAATTGTAAACTGTACCAACACAAGGACCTAAAAATAAGTTATCTACTAGGTCTTGGCTACTGTACGATTGCTTAAAACTTCTGGAAACTCTTTTCCAATTACCTAAATGAATTGAATTGAAAATTTTTGAGGCCAATTAAAGAAAAAAAATTAGAAATATAATACCTATTCGAAATCAAAACGATATAAAAGAAAAATAAATTTTTAAGTGGATCCAAATCGAGCAATTATTAAATTACTTACATCAATTCCTAAAAGATTAGAAAGCTTAAGTAAACAAAAATTATTACGACAGTATATTAATACATTGCTAATAATTACTTTTACTCTTTTATGTATTACCGAAACTTCTATTTTAATTTTTTTTTCATGCTAAAACTTGATAAATACGATTATTTTTATTATGAATTTTGTTTCTTGTTATATATTCCAAATATTTTTGACAATCACATCAGTTTATGTTTGCAAGAGTAATAAGATTAGTTAATATATGAGCCTTTCAATTGACAGAATGGTTAGTTCCAATTCCAACATTTTTTATTATTAATTTTAATGATATTTCTAGTGGGAAAATTTATATCTTTATTTACAGTACTTTATTTCAACACTGCGATCTCCTGCTCTGGAATCAACTTAATCACTATCTGTACAGATATCAACAATTTTCTAACTAGAAATATCACTAAAATTTCTTTACTGAAAAATGATGAAATTGGAGTTAGTCATTCTGTCAACTGAAAGTAAAAGCTCAAATGCCAGCTTAGGAACCTGAATCAGATTAGTCTAGCCCTAACACATTAAATAATAATACCTGAAAGATAAAAAATAAGTTATTTAGAATTAATAATAATTCAAGATATAATCTCTTGTCTAGATGATTTTATAAGTAAAATATTCTTAAATGAACATAAACTAAAATGAAAAAAAAAAAATCTGTCTTATCACCTGAAGAGTCCAATTCATCTTGAAAGTAATATGAGGACTAAAATTTAAAAGTGAAAGGAGCCCTTTAAATAGTATGTTTTCCACTACTTATGGTCGTGATGGAAAACAACAATACAAAAATAACTTTGAAATGTAGATTTCACCTGTCGACAATATTGCTTTTAGGGAATGTGCACGAATCGTTTCCTTTTAATCACTTTTTAAATTAGTATTAATTTTAAAAAGTAATGAATTATGTTCAAATCATTTTACAAAGTAATTTCTCAGTAATAATACTCAGTAAACACATACACGTGTCTTAAACACAAAGACAGCAAAGTTTTTCTTACCGATATTGGGTAAACACCGTGCTCTCACTCAGAATCACTGGCGGATCCAGGATTGAATTTTTTTGGAGAGAAAGGTGTGGGGAGAGCTTCAGCACAGGTTTTTTTTTTTCGTAAATAATGACTACTACTTTAGGAGGAAAAGAAAGAAACTAACCAATTACCTGTATGAAATTGTGTTTAAGAAATCCTTGAAGTTCTATTAAATATAATTACACAAACAATAATGGTTGTAGAGGTGTTTAATATTTATTTCATAAGACATAGACATGTTGTTTTTGGTTACATTTATCATTTTTGGCCGGCTTCAGCCCGAAAGCTCCTTCCTCCTCCTAAGATCTGCCTGTGCTGAGAATCAAAGAGCCGACTCGAAATTTCGTGACATGATTGAAGAATTTGAATTTTATTCATACACCACTATAATGTCAATCCTCAGCTATCAATTTGCACAGGCCACCAACTCAAAGGGGTAAAAGAAATAGGAGTGTCCACAAGGAGGTTTCATGTTACAATTCGCGCCATTGATATTTTTGAGGGGGGCACATTTTTTATGAGGTATTGAATTTTTGAGGGGGAAAATTTCGACGGGGTCATGAATTTACGAAATGAATACTTTCAAACCAGGGGACAAGAGAAAAGTACAGAACAGACCAGTGAAAGTGTAATTGTATAAGATCTATGTTTTTAAAAATTCTACTTTATTACTGTTCTCAAGAAGAGGAGAGCAATAAAATATCATGGGAGGAGGGAAAGAGGTGGTTCATGCGCCATCGATCTGGAAGGAGGAGGAAATGATCGGGGATTTCTGCAAAGAAATCAACATTTTGGTATTTTATTTTACAAACTATCATGGGAACTGGTAAAACCAAGATATTAGTTATAACTACTCGTAGAAGTAACAATCAGGCCAGGTCGGTAATTCGGCGATCGCCTTGGGCCCCAGAGATAGAAGGGGCAAAATCATTCAATCAATTCAATATTTTTTCTAGTATTTAAAAAACAATTGAATACTTAATAGTTGGCCGTTTTAGAGGAAGGAGATGGTCCGGAGTGGCGGTCATAAATAGACTAAAATAGTGGCAAAACTAGGTTATTTCAAGCCAAAGTTTCGACCCAACTTTGCAGGTCTTCTACAGGGCTAGAAACGAACAAGATACAAAAGGATATCGAAAACTGTGGGAGTTACATAATATTTAGATAAAAATTATAAACAAGGTGAATAAACTTATGAAAATTATAAACAGTAAGTACCTACACCGAAATGTTAAGAATATTAAACTATATAAACAGAGTAAGAAGATCCTAAACTGAAGTAAATAAATGGTCACTATTGTTTTAGTATAATATATGCAATTATGCAGAAACTCCTACAGATCAGAAGGAAAGATTGGAAGAAAAGGATAAATAATATGAAATAATGGACACAAAGGGATGTGAAGAAAGCAGAGAAAAATAAATAAATAAATACAATAAAATAAATTAAAATAAAGGAATAAAAATAGAGACTTACAGGTGTGTTCAGCAAGGAGTTTTAGTTACAACTGGAAAAACTTGGGTAGAGAACCCTTGAGGAAATTTGCTGACCTGCTGGGGAGTGGTGAGTGGGTAAGTAGTTAAAGAAAAACAAAACTTGAAATATTACAGTATCTAAAATTGGAAGATATTAATGGATATAAGAAAAAATGCGATATCTATGAACTAATAAATTATAAATACATACCTATACATATAAAATAGAATTAAGATATTATAGATAAAATTACAATGTGAATAAAAACAATAATGAAAGCAGTAAAACGTACATAGAAGTAAAATACAAATATAATTTATATAAAATATAAATATAAAAATAAGAGACCATACATTGCAGCACTAATTCAGAAGTCTAGCGAAGAAAAAAATGAGTAATTTTAATTATAATTAGTTGTACATATTGTAAGAAAATTACATTTAAATATTAGATAATATTGAGATATAATGGTTAAAAGTACAATGAATAGAAAGTAAAAACGAATGATCATACATTGATGTAGTATGTAAATATAAAATTAAAAAAAAAGAGAGATCATACAAAGCGGAAATACTTAAAAATAATGAACTTTTAAATTAAATTAATCAATGAAAATTGAAAATAAAAAAGTTATTTTCCACTTATAAGATTTAAAATGTGTCTATATGTTAAAGAAATGCAGTTTTTATCTGCTTCATGATTAATAGGATTCTATTCCATGTGGATTCGGAGACTGTGGCAAGAATAAAGTTTTTTTCAAAATCAAATATTCTGTATGTTCTGATAGCATGGAGGCGGGAGGATTCCGGGAAGTTATGGATATTTTATATTGAGAAAAACGGATTTTGAGATGGTTTTTGGTTTCGTCAATATCGGAACTATAACAATTAGGAGTAGTTCATAAAATAATTCAATTATTATTAATCTGGCGCCCCTAAATACACAACAAAATAATAAACGAAATAAGATATATTTAAAAAAAAAATAATTAACAGGCGAAATACGACTATTAGCCCGGAAATATACGATTTTTACAAAAAAAAATTCAATTGGCCAGAGGGTATGTGTTCTGAGACCTCCTCAAGAGGCTGTTGTTGCCTCTGTGATGTTTATGGATGCTGCGGGAGGCGGTGAAAAGAAATATGTAAAAGTTGAATGGCCAGACACAGAAGGTGTAGTATTGGGAAAGATAGTGTCGATAGATGATGTCTTTCCCGCATTGTCAAATGTTCTCCAGAATGTCGCAGGGGCGAATAGGGAGCAGGAGGACGAAGTTCTACGGCCTGATAATAAAGTTTGTTCCATATGTGGGCTTTCTTTTAAGGGTGAAAGAGGTTTTGCAAAAAAGCCATTAAAAAAACATCAATATCAAATATTATTAAAACAATTGCAGAGATAATGCTGAAGGTGGCCTTCCTAATGTCCCAGAACCACTTTGAAGCACAATATTAATATATAAGGGCAAAGGTGATATAAACAATATCGATACCTGAAGACCTATCACCGTTCATTCTATTGTGCGCCGAATCATAGAGGAGATTCTGGATCACAAATTAAGAAAGCAGGTCACGTTCCACAGGTATAAAAGAGGCTTTATAAAAGGCCTCTCGGGAACGCCCGTCAACCCAAGGATTATCGACGCTATATTAAAAGATGAAAAATTATTGTGCGGTAATCTTCCTTGACGTTGTCGGTGCTTTTGACAAAATTGACCACAATCATATCCTGAGCTCCTTAGAAGCAAGAGGTGTCTCGCCAGATCTTAAACATGTTATATCGGCTGTCCTCTGCACGAACACAATCAAGATTAGTAACGGTGTTCACGCAACTAGCCAAATCAAAGTGCTGCGCGGAGTACCCCAAGGCGATCCCTTGTCGTCGTCGCTCTTCAACCTCTGGCCATCGATCATCTCTATCGGGACCTGTGCGATGAAGATTTTTCCAAAAAATTTGGATATAAGTTAAAAAATCAGGTTCATTTGGTGCTCACAGATTTCGCGGATGACCAGGCCATTTCGGCGCGTGACAAAGGGGCTGCAGAAAGAGTGATCGTCAGCGTACAGAGGACGTTTGAGGTAATTGGTTTGGCTATATATCCTCAAAAAAGCGTGTTCATCGTTCTAAGTAAAGGAGAGCTGAAAACAGCGGTGTTCTCTTTTGAGAATGGAGATACGATCAAGTATTTAGGATGTACATTCTTGGGAGAGCTACAGTTCAACGAATATTTGGTGGCCAAATTGAACGAAAACCTTAATAAACTTTTAACTTATTCCTTCTTTAAGGAGCAGAAGCTAAACATCGTCAATCAGTATCTGTCCCCGGGTATTATTACCCTCTCCAAACTGAGCCCCTCACAAACCTGCGTCCTGCCATACTTGACGTCATCAACATCATGATTCGCGGGAGTGTGAAGGCTATTGTTGGACTCCCTGCGAACACCTTCACGGCGATGTTATACGATCCCAGGAGATATCGAGGATTAGGATTAATCTGCTGCCAATGGGAGGGTCCTCTACAACATTGGTCCATTGGTCAGCGACTATCCAATATTTCCGATGCCCTTTTCCAATCAATTTTCGATGATTCGGCTGAGGTTGCTGAAAGTGCCGAGAGATATGATGTTGATCGTAGTATTCGGAATATGAGAGCTCTACGGCAGTCGCTACGAGAAAATTCGTTTGAGAAATGGGCCAACTGCAAGTGACAGGGTATTTGAATTCGCCATTTTAAAGAGACCCCAAAAGCGAATAAATACATGTACGATAAGCAAATAATTTCTAGGTCGGAATAATCAAATGCCCTGAAACTAAATATTAATTATACACCTCTGCGTGGAGTCCCAGGTGTCAGCGGACAGGTAAGAGAAGTTGGGTCCCTCTGTCGCAAATGAGAGAGAGAGATAGTAACACCAGCACATGTGCTTGGAAAATGCCCCCAACAACTCCCTCCTTAAAACACGCCGTCCCCACAAAATCGAACATGAACTGATGAGGCTCCTTAAAGAGAGAGATTATGCCTGTTTCGAGAAAGTATATTACATCGATACGGGTGGATCCACCCGATATGCCGACATTGTAACATTCCGTAAGACGGGAAAGTCGGCGATGATTTTGGATCCAACAGTGAGATATGAAACCAATGACCTCTATCAGGCAGGCAAAGTGGAAAGACAGAAAAAACAGACGTATGAGAAATCTCTTTCCTTCGTGAAAAGTTCCGCGAGAGTTTCAGGTTGAGAGAGTTCCACGTGAGAGGCCTTTGGTCGGAGCTCGAGGAACGATACCAGACTCAACAAGGAGCTTCATGGAGGGTCTTGGTGTCGACATAAAGGACGTGGTAAGGTTGGCAGAGAATATAATCCTCGAATCTCTGGGAATCATCCACCACTATGTGTATGGGAGCGGATAGGGAGAGAGTTTGTTCATGGGAGGGAGGGAGGCATGCGTGTTACAGCATTTTTATATTATTTATTGAAGACGTCCACTGTACTTTATGTATTTGTATGCATTCTATGAATTAGGTTAGGATGAGAGATGAGGGAATATGAGGAGGAGTAAGAAAAATGTATAAGGGGAGAGAAGGACGAGAAAGGGATGTAGAATACTAATAAATGAATGAAAGAAATTGTCAAGAAAAAATAAATAATAATAAAGAAAAAATAAATAAATAAAATATAAAAAATAATATATATACATATATAATATACTATGCTCATATATATTGTTAATAAGTATGCTGTATTTGTAGCAACCCAATGTAATTGGGCAGCGCCCTTTTATGAAAATAAAGTGATTCTCTCCTGGCCCTTATAATTTTTTTAAATTATTTTAACTTGGCACCTATTCCCCTTGCCTTTTGACAGTATTCTTAGTCAGTAAATAAAAACACAGAGAAAATTGAAAATATCATTGTATCAAAGAAACACAAAATCAGAACAGACAATTAACTTAATACTTCTTAAAGAGTAAAATCAAATTTCTAATTTTTTTTTTCTTTTCTTTTTGGCGAAACGATCTATAACATTCGCCACATTTACGTTTAAATCACGATGAACCAGAAAGAGAGCAAGACCTGAAAATTCTAACAAGAAAATTTAACTTATTTTTGAAAAAGTGTTAAAATTAACAAATTCATAAATATTTTCTGGACAATAATATAATGATTTTTTTTCGGAGCATAACCATGCTGTTACATATGTTACCTGTGAGCATTTCTTCACTCATTCTTGATATTCTCCAGCTTTTTCATCTGCAGAGAAACCCCGCTCCACGGATGCAACCTAAATTACGATACGATTTTCCATCGCAGCTAGGGTTGGCATCATTGCTCTTGTCGATCATCTTAAAATCCTTATACGTAGCACTTTTTTTTTTAGAGATAATATTTCGTTAAATAGATTTAGAATCATTGTTTCTGTAACTACGGAAAATAAAGTACTGTATTTTTCTCAAATTGTAGATATGACATTACTCAAAATCATAATGTCTGAAATTTCATGTAATTTGGTAGGTATTAGGGTGTATAGGCCACGGGCGGATCTACGGGAGGGAGGGGGGGGGGGCTTTCGGGCTGAAGCCCCCCCCAAATGGAAAAATATAACCATGTTTTATGGGGAAAAAATTTAAAAAATACCTCTTAAAGTATTATTTTTCGTGTAATTACATTTAAAAGTACTTAAAGAATAACTTAAACACCATTTCATATAGGTAGTTAGTTTCTGTCTGTTTTTCCAAAGTAATTATCGTTATTTTTATGAAAAAAAAAGGTTTCGGGCTGAAGCCCCCCTGGATCCACTAGTGGTATAGGCCAAAACATTGTACTGAATCATCTTCAAACCCAACTTTGAGGTCTGCAATTATGTAGTCCAGAATAGGTATTTACACTGAACCTTTCCAGTATGATTCAGGATCATTATAGCTTTCCCTTAAATACTTGGTTCTATTTGATTGCCTTTTTGCTAATCGTGGCACATGGATAATCACATCCATACAGGATTTAGCATTATAGTAATACGTCACAATTTTTTATTTTTTCTTACAAAACCTCTATGGCTCGTTTGATTTTTTTTGGTAGCTCGGTAAATGCCAATGCTAATTTCTTGCAGATATTGACTGAGGGTTACTGTGCTTGCTAAAACATCGCTTAAACAATTAATGCTAATTATAAAGTCACAGTTTGCAATAGCATGGAATAGGCAATTAGCCTTTGCAGCGGCAACATTGTCATCCCAACCAGCAATTTGGCTTAAGGTATCGCTTATTTTGGACAAATCTTGCTGAAATTGTATAACCTCGTTGTGGCGCTCAACCCATCTGGTTTCTCAATAATTTCCAATTTGGTATCCTAATAAATTTTTCAGAACATAATTTTGCTGATATGCTGAAAAACACGGCCACTTCTTTCATCGTTCCTAATAAATTCCTGACACTTTGAAACCTGTTGGTTTTGGAAATTGACAAATTCATTGCGTGATTTATGCAAATATAAATAGTACACAGTTTTGCTGTCCTTTTTATTTTTGCCACAGCAACTCCAACTGCAGAAATATTAACGCTGCAACAATCACAACCGACGTCGATGAAATCGTTTTCAATCCAGTTGTCTCCACGAATGACTCATGAAGGTCTAGGAATCCTACAAAATCTTCTCAAATAGAATTCTTATAAACCTACCGAAAAAATAAACTTAACTGCGGTGTATGAGAAATGCCAGTTGTCTCATTAAAAAGTATGCTATAGTATTTAGCATTACTTACTCTCCGCGTGATTTCACATACAATTTCTTCTCCACAGCAATGAATTATTTCATTGGCTGTTGCTTTACTTATGTATGTAGCATAAGCTTTGGTACCTTTTAGATGGGCTTCAAGCTGTAAATCGCCACTATCGACCCTAAAGCGCAATAAAGATCTAAAATTACCATCATTTGTAGCAGGCTCTTCATCAATGTCTACTATTTAGCATCATTAGGATGGTATGTTTTGCCTGTCATGTTGAATAACAGTTTTGACTATTGGGGCTGACGGAGACCGATTTTCTGTAACTTGTGTTCTCCTAGCCTTACTTAACACGTTCCTTACATCTTTTTGAGGATTTTCAAAAATTGAAATAAAGATTTCCCCATCCGATCAACATTTTTATGATACGAATAGGAGGCATGAGCCTGCAAGACACCTTCTTTGCCAGTTAATTTTGCATATTTGTTCAATGGTTCCCAAAGTAATTTTTTGAGAGGCACTGTTTGTTGACCTCCACCTAATTTGTTATTACAAAATATAGCATAATACAAAAAAGGCCTTTTTTTTCATCAGAAAATACCAACCAAGGGAACTTTTGCAAATTTTTATGATTTACTCGTCTTTTCTCTTCATGGCATTTTTTAACGTGACTAGAAGAGGGAAAACTGTAATCTTTATCCGGAATCCAGAGATCCGTCAATATTTTAAGTTTAGTAGTATCAAATAACTTCTCCATTTTACCAACATGTGCAACAATATCTCGTGATATTACACAGGTAGATTTATTGTATTCACTAACTTCGGTATTTGTAAATAGCAAACCTTCAGTTGACGTTGATGGTATTACTTCCTTAATCAAGATTTGGTTTGGATGATTAGAAGATTGATCTTCAAATTTACGTTTCTTGACTATGAACCGATCCATTATAAATAATAATTTAAATTTAAAAAAAGTTAATTTAAAGATAACCACTTAAAAATGATTAATGTATTAAGTTTAAAATTTATTGGAAGTTTAAAATTAAGACAACTGAATAAAACAATATTCGTTGTTCATAACTCACTCAGACAACTTAGAATGATAGAATTCAACAATGATAGAACATAGAACAATGGTGCCTATTCTTCCATCCGATATCAGTATGTTTTCTCCTTTTTTAATAATAATTTTCCCTCAGCACCCAACAATTTTTATAACAGGTTTTGTTGAATGCCCATGTAATTTATTTTTTAAATTATCCATATTTTAAGATTCATGATATTATTCTAACATTGAATCTTATTTTGGAGGATGGGAAACGAAATCAGGTCTATTTGTTGTAATGAACGCGGATAGGAATAATTGAATATTGACTAATTAATGTGAATTTTAAATCCAAAAGAAAGGGTTTGTTGTTTTGTTCTAGGTGGAGGTGGGGGATATGAATAGTGGTAGGAAAATGGGTAGGAGAAGCACCTGTTACAGAGCTGTGCGAGAAAGATTGGCTAGTCCTAAGGACCTAGTAACACTACTGAGTTTGAATGATCACCCCCTCCCCTGTACCACGCATTTAGACTGCACTGCCAGGAACAAGATGATCTTAATTCCAACTGGGCGAAGAAATGAAAAAAAAAAAAAAAAGAATCAATAAATTTTTCCTGTTTTATCCACCTCAATTCACTCAAGTAATTTTTTCATCAAACTTCATCTCACTTGTGCCACCTTGAGTGTCAAACTTTAAAACCACAATGACACTAGGAGGAAATAAAATAAAACTAAGTCTTGAGAATTCGTACTTTTAAGTCCTTATTATTTCCTGATAAGGGGGCCCCAATTCAGACTGGTTAAAGGGCCTGCCAGGTATGTTTTATGGTCAACCATATATAAAACACATTCTTACAGGAATTTCTTAAGGAACCAATTTTCTAATAACTGTTGCATATAGATTAAGTTAAGTAACAACAGTTTTTTTCTGAGCCAGTATACTACAGAACAACACAGTGACCAGGATTAAACTGTATAATAACAAAAAAAAAGTAAAAACTAAGCATGTTGGAATGAGAGCTACGGAGAGCCAGAATATTGTTCTTCAAGCGAATCTCACCCAGGATCTGTCAGATAGAGACGGGCATCCTCAGAGTACTGAGTACCAATTATTTTACCCAAATACTGACCTTTTTTAGTACCAACGAATTTAATTATTACTTAAGTTGGTGTCATACGATTAACTGAAGAAGTGATTGAATTCCCATTAGTGATTCAATTTGAGTAAAATGCTTGGTACTCGGTACTCAGTGGCAAGAACATCCACAAAGCCACTTGGAGATCGCCAAACGGGACAGTCATGAACCAAATAGACCACATTTTAATTAGCTCACGCCACAGATCTAACCTTATTGAAGTTAGAGTCTACAGGGGCGCAAACATCGACTCGGATCATTTCTTGAGCATCGCCAGGATCCGCCCTCGAATATCAACGAAAAGATATGTAGCAGCTGGTTCGTCCCAACAGAAATATGATGTAATATCCAAACTAAAAGACATGGAACAGTGCATAACATACCGGCAGCGATTGGAAATTAAACTAGTCAAGGAGTTGAGAGAGAGAGCAGAGACAGTGGATGATCAGTGGGCAGGAATAGCCGAAGCTCTCAAAGATCCAGCAAAGGAGACGCTCGGACCTCAAACAAGGAAGGCCAGGACAACGTGGTTCGACAATGACTGCCTAGAATGCACAACTCGGAAGAACGAGGCATATAAGAAGAGGATCCAACGTTACACACGGCGATCACAGGAGGAGTACAGAAACAGGAGAAGGGAGGAAAAGAAGATCCACCGCATAAAGAAAAGAAAAGAACATGGGAGAGTAAAAGAATGGAGGACGTTGAAACCCACAGAACTCTACATGAAAGTAGGCTATTCTTTAAGAAGGTGAATGAAGGGAGGTCCGTTTAAACTGAGTCCCCTTCTGCAAGGATTCAGATGGAAATCCCCTGACAGAAAAGGGAGAGATCCTGGAGAGATGGAGGCAGTACTTTGGAAAAGTCCTTCATCAAGACGAAGCAGATGAGGAAGTCAGCATCATCTCAAGGGCGGAAGACCTCTCAAACGATGCTGAACCACCAGACCACGAAGAAGTCGAGGCGGCTGTTATGAAGCTAAAGAATAACAAAGCCCCTGGACTAAACGGCATACAAGCGGAGATTCGCTACGTGGCAAGAACTGTAAGGAACTCCACAACCTCATCCTTACAATATGGGAAGAAGAAAGGATGCCACAAGTTTGGAGACGAGGAGTTATTTGCCAGCTTCATTAGAAGGGAGACCAAACGGAGTGCGACAACTACAAGGGTACTGTCCTCCTTTCGAGTGCCTACAAGGTGATGTCAAAAATGCTTTTCGAGAGACTCACTCCCCATGCTGAAAGAGAAATAGGGAACTACCAGGCTGGATTCAGAAGGGGTAGGTCAACCACGGACCAGATCTTCTCCCTGAGAATGATTCTGGAAAAAGCCAAGGAATACAGGATGGTTACGCACCACCTCTTTCTGGATTTCAAGTCTGGGTACGATAGTGAAAACAGACCCGAGCTCTACCAGACACTAGAAGAAATGGGCATACCCAGGAAGCTGATTCGTCTGGTGATGTTGGGGTTGAATCAGTGTAGTCGAACAGCGTAGTTCATATCGGATCTGACCTCTCTGAACCTATTGCCACAAACATCGGCGTGAGACAGGGAGATGCCCTTGCATGCCTTCTCTTTAATTTGGTGGTGGAGCGAGCAGTACGCAGATCAAGGATCCAAACACGGGCCACCTTATTCAACAGTATGATCCAGTTACTGGGGTATGCAGATGACTTCGACATAGCTGCCAGATCTGAGTGTGCCCTAAAAGAAGCATTCCTGGCTCTAGAAGAAGAAACCAAAATTCTTGGCTTGGTCATCAACGAAGCCAAGACAAAGTATTTAAGAATAGGACCATCAGAGGTAGGGACAGGTTTTTTCGAAGTTGGACCATATAGATTTGAGAGAGTGCAAAGTTTCGTATACCTGGGCTCAGAAATAAACACTCAAAATGACATATCCCAGGAGATCAACCGAAGAACTGCCGCAGCCAATCGAAGCTATTTTGGGCTAGCAAAATACTTCAAAAGCAGACACCTCTCCAACAAGACCAAGATCGGCCTACTATATAAGACCCTGATTCGTCCGGTACTTACGTATGGGTCAGAGACCTGGGCCTTCACTAGAGCCAGTGAGAACCTCCTTCTGGTGTTTGAACGGAAGATATTGAGAAGAATTTTTGGCCTGGTTCGAGAGGGAGACACCTGGATAAGGAGGAAGAATCAGGAACTCTCAAGACTGTACAGAGATCCTGATATCATCAAGTGGATCAAGATTGGGAGACTCCGATGGGCGGGCCACGTGGCAAGAATGAAGGAGGACGAGATCCCTAAGAGGACATTGGCTGAAGAGCTTCATGGCAAGTGAAGAGTGGGTAGACCAAATGTGAGGTGGGCTGACTCCATCACAGCGGACGCACGCGGTCTCCTCGGCGTTAGGAACTGGAGAGCTGCAGCAACAGATAGAGCCAACTGGCGGAGACTTTTGGAGGAGGCCTAGACCCGTTGACGGGTTGTTGCGCCAACTATGATGATGACTAAGAAATGAATTTGAATACTCCCATTTATTCTGGTAATTATGGATTATTATGCAATTATAGGTTATTAGACATCAACCTCTAAATAACAGCGAAAGGTTGACAAAAACTACCAAAAGGACCACTTTTCAGATTAGTTTCAACCACCACTACCATAACTCTCAATTCAGGAAATAATCCTTGGACTTCAAATACAAGAGAAAACAGATGAATAGTACCTTTAATTATTTGATGTTGTTTGTATTTTGTTTTGAAATTTTTTTCAATAGGAATAATAATAATAATAATAAGGCTTAGCGAACCCGAAGGTTCGATGCCGACACCACCAATCGCTTGTTACACACCTCCCTCCACCGTTCGCCGTCCAAACCCAGTCCCTTCAGATCGGCTTTAATGCAATCCTCCCATCTTCGCTTCGGTCTACCCCTCGGACGCCTACCATTCGGCACAGCAAATATTAACCTTTTAGGAATTCTCTCGTTACTAAGCCCAACAACTTTACAAGCCCATTTGATTCGTCGCGATGAAATTACCTCAATTATATTACCCGGATACATCTCACGCAATTCGGCGTTATGTAACCGTCTGAACTCTCCGGTTAACTCATCCTTTTTCGGTCCGAATATTCTACGCAATACTTTATTTTCAAAAACCTTAAGACGCTGCTCATCCCTTAATGTAAGCGGCCAAGTTTCGCATCCATAAAGAACTGTAGGTAAGATAATTGTTTTATAGATTCTAATTTTTAAGTTTCGGGACAAGAGGCGCGAACTAAGTAGTTTTGTCACAGAAAAATAACAAGCATTCCCCGCCTTCAGTCTAACCTTAATCTCTTCTTCAATTTCGTTTTTTCTAGTTATCGTAGAACCTAGATACCTAAATTTATCTACCTGTTCAAACATATTATCATCTATATCGATATCACCAGTAGTATCGCCATTTTTGCAGCTAACCATATATTTTGTTTTATCCACGTTTATTTCGAGTCCTAGTTCTTTCCCGGCTTTCATTAACGTTGTCGTATTTAGTTTTATAGTTTCAACGTCTTCGCTTAACAGTACCAGATCATCAGCATAGCCCAGCACGGATGTTGTCCCGCCCAGATCCAACCCTTTCTCGGTTCGCATTACTTCCCTAATGGCATGTTCTAATGCCAAATTGAACAGGACAGGCGAAAGAGAATCCCCCTGTTTTAAGCCCGAACGAACCTCAAATTTTTCGGACAAATTATTACCGATTCTAACTTTATTGAGTGTCTCCGTCAAGCACATCCTGACTAGATTTACTAGTTTTTTTGGAATCCCCTGCTCGATTAGAATATTATACAATTTCTGGCGGTCAATAGAATCGTAAGCCTTTTTAAAATCTATATACAGCTGGTGAACAATACCGTTATACTCCAATTTTTTCTCTAATATTTGCCGTAAAGAAAATATTTGATCAATAGTCGAACGATTCCGTCTAAATCCGCATTGGTAGTCTCCGATAATTTCCTCGGCGTATTCCGTGATTCGACTGGTTAAGATTAAAGTGAATATTTTATAACATACCGGAAGGAGTGAAATTCCTCGATAGTTATTACAATCCGTCCTCGGACCCTTTTTGTGAATCGGAATAAGAATAGATTCTTTCCATTCTTCAGGTAATTTCTCGTTCACCCAGATCTTTTTAACCAACCGATGTATTTTAGAAACTCCAGCTTCTCCGCATGCCTTAATTAGTTCAGTAGGAATATTATCGATTCCCGCTGCTTTATATGATTTTAATTTTCCGATAGCTACTTCAACTTCCTCTTTAGTTGGTCCTTCTATTAACGGTTCAGCACTCTGGTACTCAGAAGGAGGACACAGATCATAATTTCCCGTATTTAAAATATTGTCAAAGTGGTCCTTAAACTTATTCAATATGTCAACCGGATCGGTCAGAATATTGTTATTATCATCCCTAATTCCAGACGTTACGGGCCCTACATATTTACGTGATCTGTTTATACCTTTGTACATGTCTCTTACGTTATTTTCGATTCTATTAGTTTCTATTTCAATTATTTTATTTTTAAGATACTCCCTTTTTTTATTTTTGAGCAATTTTGTCGTTTCGTTCTTTGAGATTCGGAAGTATTCCAGATTGTCTTCGCTAGGATTATTTAGAGCTTTTAATTTAGCGGCTTTTCTTTTTTCACACATGTTTAAGCAATCTTCATCAAACCACGGTTTGTTATTCTTATTTTCCTTTTTTCCTAGACACGAGTTACCGACCGCTTTAATATTATCTCTGATCTCTATCCATAACTTGTCAATATCCTCGTGGTCCTCGCCAGGAAGCTCTAAAGCTTCAAACCTATTCTTAACATCTAGCTCGAATTGGTTTCTAATTGATGGATTTTTTAATTTTTCCAAATTAAAATTCTCAAAATCGAAACGGTTTTCTTTTCTCTTTTTTATATTAAGTTTTTGTCGAAGTTTCGCGATTACTAATTCATGATCCGACCCACATTCTGCTCCGCGATAAGACCGTACATTAATTATACTACTTTGCCAGCTGTATTGTATCAAGACATGATCGATTTGATTTCGTGTTTGCGAATCCGGTGATGTCCAAGTATATTTATGAATATCCTTATGTTTAAACGTCGTACTTTTAATTATCAGGTTTTTCGAGATGGCAAAGTTTATCAGACGGATCCCATTATCATTACTATATTCGTGCAAACTTTCTTTACCAATCGTCGGAATATAAACTTCTTCCCTTCCTACCTTTGCGTTCGCGTCACCTACAATTATTTTCATGTAGTTTCGTGGTAGTTTATCATAAACCCATTCGAGTTTATCGTAAAATTCACTTTTGACTTCATCGTCACTGTCTTCGGTCGGACAATGTATGTTTATTAATGCGATTTTAAACCAACGTCCCTGAAATGTAGCTACCGAAATTCTATCACTAAAGAATTGTACGTCCCTCAAAGCGGATAGTAATCTACGCCTAATTAGAAACCCGGTACCTAAACAATGATTCTCGCTTCCTCCGTACCAAATAGTGTACTTCCCTTCCCTCATCGAGCCCTCCCCTGGCCAGCGAACCTCTTGCAGAGCCACGACATCCAAATTATACCCATTTACCTCATTCGCGACCGATTTTAGCCCCCCTGCTGTGTTTAAACTCCTTACGTTCCACGTACCAATATTTAAATCCCTATATTTCAACTTGCGCCATGAATCCCCTAAAGCAGTCCCCACCCGGAGACCCGAACGGGGGACTAGTTTACTTCCGGATAATGAGCGTTTTACCTTAGGGAGATCCATGACTTTTTGTGGTGTTTGGTGAACTAAAGATATGTGAGTAGGGCGTTCAATCCTACGTCACACCCTCCAGCAAGTCTGGTGGGCCCCTACCTCCAGCAAGTCTGGAGGTCCCCTCCCTCCAGCAAGTCTGGAGGGCCCCTCTCATTGTTGGTCAGCGAGTCCATCGGACTTAGCCGGGAGGAACTTCCAAGAAATTTCCACCGACCATCCCCACATCCGCCACCCGTGGGACGCTCCCCATACGCGGTAATGAGCCCGCGCGAGGTTTCAATAGGAATAAAATACAAAATACTTAAACATAAAATGAAAAAAAAAATCATTAATAAATAACAAACCATTCAATACAAGACACATTTAATTCAATTATTATACATTCTTGATTTTGTTTTATTTTATATTTTATTATAACAAATAATTTTAAAATTAAAAGTTTTAATATAATACGTATTTACAATATATACATTACATAAGGTACAAAAAATACGTAGTAGATAACTTATTTTATGAAGGCTGCTTTAAATTATCCACAAGGTTATTTACGTAATTATTAGCAGCATCCTTCACTTGTTGAACACTTTCCGGAGTTCCATAACTTTCTTCCAACTTGAGCCATTTTTGATAAAGTGCCTTCAATTTCCTGATAGGTAACTTATGGTTGGTCGCACGTTCTAAAACGTTCCTGAAATATTCCAAACAAATTTATTAAATAGGTAATTCATAACTATGATTCTTTCTGATATTCAAATAAATAAATAATAATTCCAAAAGATCATTAAATCTTATGAATGTAAAAAAGTTTTTCAAATCAAATATTATGCTTTGTGAATTCTTGTTTAGTTTTAAAATTGAGGCTTCGTTGTTGTAGTTTCGTAAACATTTGGTTTTGTGTAAGTGAAGATCTAATAGAGCTATATAATATTAATTGAAAAATTTCATATCCTCTAGAACTCATGATTGTCACACAGTCAATGAAATGTGATAACCACATAATTTTGTTTCCACGCCATCTAAAGGTAGAGAATTTGTATTTGAGTAGTAATTAAATAAAAAATGTTTGCCCTCAAAAGAGAAATTTCCACTCTCTTTTACGTATTAGACATCAAGAAAAAGATTTATTTCCACGTACATCAGTTTTTAGTCAAAACCATGTAACAGCCATAACATTTACTACTGATAATCCAATTTTGATAAAATGTTTCAGGATAAAGTGGGTCGGTACCTAGATGGCCCCATGTGAATTTTATCAAATTGCATCCACTTCTTTTGCCTTTGTCTCCACTATGTATTTTCTATAACATGCAGATATTTCAAAAACAACTTATCTGATTTTGCCAGAAGTCAAAAGAAATTATCAACAAATCCTTCTATACTAATTTCATGAAATTCTATCAGATATGTTTGCTGATAAATGCATTAGTACATTTTATAAATCGTATATTTATATCTTAAAGACTGAAAATAACAAAAACTCACGAATACTGAGCTTCATGTAATTGAGCTAGCAAGGACTGTTTCAAAAAGAAGGGTAACAGGTACATAAATAGTTCCATAGGAAATTACTAAATCTAAGTTTAATTAAAAAGGCCCAATAAATAATGGGTAGTGGTACATTTGTACCAGAATCGCAATTCAAAGAACTACTAATGTCTCAGTGTAAACACTATATGTAATTCCATAAGTTTAATCGTCATTCAATAAAAAAAAAATTAAGTATAAATTGTATATTTAATTGTTAATGTTAAAATGTACTTATTATTTTTATGATGAGGCATATGCATATATAATAAAATATTAGATTTAAACACTTATCTACTTTTTAATATGTATATATTTAATATTATATATTATATCTATATATATATATATATATATAAATCTGAAAAAATGTATGTTAAACAGGGTTGTGACAAGTGGGGTATGACTTAATTTCCATTTTCCATTCCAAAACTGTTAAACGTTCATTACTATTTACTTTAGTAGGTAACTATCAAAAAACCAGATTGCAATGTACTTGAGGCAATGGGGACTAACTTCTAAAGGAAAATGGACTCTAGGTCCTATCAGGGAACAAGTTCCCTCAGCTTATGAAGTAAAAAAACTACTTGTACTACATAGAATTTGTGTACAGATGAAAAGCTACAGGACTGGAGTTATATGTTGGATGAAAAAGACGACCAGCGCAGAGGTGGGCAAATGCTATTTTGAGTACTGATTATTTTATTAAAATTTAATCAGTTTTGGGAAGGTAATCACCATCATTTGACATCAACTGAAGTAGTAATTAAATTCTTTGGTACTTAAAAAAGGTCAGTATTTGGGTAAAATACTAGGTACTTAGTACTCAGAGTAGCTTTTGCCCATCTCTGGACCAGCCTAAGCAGTTGGGATTAAGTAGAAGAAGAAGGCCATGCTTAAGGACCAACAATGATGCTGGAAAGACCACAACATAAGACTTTGTATGAAGTGCATATATAAAAACATTTATATATAAAGTGTTTATCATATAAACTTGAAGTTTATCAGATAATAAAGCCAAAAAAGCGAAAAATTATTTTTAAAAAATAGGTATCTTACCTTGCTACATCTGTTAAGTCAGATTTGACCAGCATATCAACATAAACAAACCAAAGATCAACCCTTTTAGGGTAAGAAGTGAGAAGGGTTTCAAATAAAGCTTGAGACTGTTCGGGAAATCCATACTGATTCTCAATCAGTGCAAACCTGGATATTAAATTACAATCTGAAAAGAAAAAAATATATATTAAAAATATGTATATTTTAATTTAGTTAAAAGAAAGTAAACCACCAAACTCATCAAGTAAAGGAATATGTGACCTTGTTCATGTTGAAGTTCAATAGAAATTTAAATAGGCCAAAGGTTACTTACGGGTTTTTGGTGGAAGTGCCTTTAATGACCTCTGTAAGTAATGTCTTGCTTTGTCGTACATTTCGTTTTCCATCAGTACTGACTGACATTTTAACCAGCAATCAGTGTTTTCCTTATATTTCTTGGTAAGCATATACGTAAGCTTTTCCAACTCCTATAATTATAATAAAAAAATATATAATTCATTGCACAAAAACATAATAATTATGTTTAATGAACTCATATCAAGCTATTCTGTAAATAGGGTGAATTCAACTAATTGTACTTTTTTAAATAAAGACATCAACCGATAAGTAAAAATAATGAAACATTTTAAAGATTTTTTATTAAATAAAATAGTGAATTCAACCTTTTTAGAGAACAACAATGGTATGAAGTAATAAAAAATAAATAAATAAGGCAATTAAATCTCTTTTGAAAACTGTAAAATTGTGAAACAATATTAAATACAATGGGAAATTACAATAAATCTTTTATTTACTGATTACTATAAACATCCTAAAGAAATTGCATCATCCATAATTTTATTTCAATTCAGTTTCATTTACCGATTTTGATCAACTAGGCATTATTGTATATAAATATTAAATGATAGTTGCATATACAGAGAGAATTTTTACGATATTAAATAACCTTTATAACACCCTTTATTAAAATGTGGAATTAGCCAGTTAGAACCAAAGTGATTTATTTAAAATCAATATTAAGAAAAACCGGATTTTTACTATAAATTTTATTAAGAATCTGTTTAAGATTTCATATATCCATATCATTCATATAACAACCTTACAAATGGAAACACCGATATCAAAAGTTGTATTTGCAAGTAATATGTCCCACACAATTGGTAAACTTTTGGAAAAAAAAACTTAATGAATAATAAATTCACCATGACCATTTGATATGGAAGATCAAATGAAACAAAAAGTAAATCCCGAAATAATACTCAAAATTAAATTGCATAAACTGAAGAATCCAGAAGTAGCTAAGCTAAACAATACCAAAAAGTAATTAAAGAAAAGGCTCTCAAATACCACCAGTGGGATAGCCAACAGGTGGAGGAAAGTTGGCAATAATTTAAGAACATAAATCTAGAGGTCGCAGAAGCAGCATGTGGAGTAATTAAAATCAACAATAGAACCAAAACGACAGCCTGATGGACTGAAGAGGTAAAAGAGGAGATTAAAAAGAAAATCTAAAATGGAAACAGTATCTTAATAGCAGCACCGATGCAGATTCAGGCTTTACAAGGAACAGAGAAAGTAAATAAAAGAAGTTGTAACAGCTGAAAGAAGAGAAGCCTGGGAAGAATTCAGAAGCAAAATGAAAGAGAATTTCCATGAAAATCAAAAGTTATTTTACAGAACTATCCAAATTATGTACAAAAAAAAAAAGAAGACAAGAGAACATTCTTAGCAACCAAAAACACGTCATGAACAGAATGATCTGTTACAAATAGTCCAGGATGAAGAGGACAATTTCATAAATGAATACGAAATTGAAGAGTTTTGCCTTATCAAGACTCAAATCAGGTATAGCAGCGAGGATAGATGACATCACACCAGAAATGATGAAATGTCATACCTATATTAGTAGGTTGTTATTGGAAAAATTCAAAGTTCCAAATACTCGTGTTCAGTCTCTTGATTATTTTGTTACTAATTCATAACAAGTCAGACCTATATTTAAAAACAGAGATAAGAGAGAGCGTCAGAATCACAGAGGCATATCCCTCCTTAGTGTACCAAGCAAAATCCCAGAAATCCATCTCTAGAATGCAGTGGAACCTACACTAGGAGAAGATCAATACGGATTTAAAAGAAACAGAAGCCCTCAGGATCTTATCTTCTTATTAAGACAGATATCTAAAAAGGTCATAGAAAAAGATAAGCAAGTCTTTACCTGTTTTGTCGATCTCACGAAGGCCTTTGACAAGATCAGGAAGAAAAACATTGTAACAGCACTAAGGGAGAAAAATGTCAATTGAAGACCACAGAAAGGAAAAGCCTAAACAAGAAGCAGTGTAATGTGATGATGCCAAGTAACCACACATCAAGAGAATTTCAGACTACTCAAGGTAGTCAGAACTTTAGTTAGCTTTCAGGCAAGGATGCAGCTTGAGCCCACTGCTTTCCATCATAACTCTGGACAAGACCCTGAGCAGAGCAAAATCAAGGATAAGACCTTACAACTTAGAATACAGAAAACTTAGGCCCACCCACCCACCTTGTTCTTCTTGCCTTCACGGATGACTTAATTTTATTTTCAAACAACTGCAGGAACCTCCAATTCAACATAAACGTTCTACAGAAAGAATTATAACAATAAATATGACAATCAATACAGCAACAACAAAGATTATGAAAATAGGAAGGAAAGGAAAAAATGGGGATCGAGCGGTCAGATTGAACCATACAAGGTTAGAGCAAGTAAGGAATTTTAAGTACTTTGGTGCTCACCTGAACGAACATATGGTGAAATAAATGAAATGATAAAAGTTGCCAGCAGATGTTTCAATTCTCTTTACATGAATTTACAAAAATACTTTCTAACCGATTCTCATTTACACAAGTGAATCTTGGACTCTTACAACAAAACACAAGAAACAGGTTCAAACTATGGAAATGAGGTACAAGGAGAATGGAGAGAAAGACAAGGAGAGACCGAGTTCGAAATAAGACAATGAGGTCAAATCTGGAACTTAGGCCAGCTGAGGATATCATTGAGGAACACTAGCTGAGAAAGTTCGGCCATATTGTTAGAATGGAAGAGGATAGGTTGGCGAAAGTTGTGTATGAAACAAAGGTGGAAGAGCATCATCATAGAGATTTTATGGATGATGATAGAGACCCTAGCGACATCATTGGTTACTGCTACCGGCAGGGGAACGAAGAAGGAATCAATGAAGCTTGGCAGACTTCAAAAAGATATTTGCTTTGTAGAAAGAAAGAAGAGTAAATTCTATTCTGGAACATTTAGTCCCCTCAGAATAATTACAATAAACAACGAAATGACAATTGCCTGGCATAAGAATACAATTAAAAATAAATTAATTTAAAAAGTAATCTAAACCTAATATCAAAATAAAGAAAATACAGAAGTAGACATATGGAATTGAAACGGAAAAATAAATGAGGTCAAGGATGAGGATTTCCTTTCGGAGGTTGGTAGAGAATTTCAAAACAAGGTAGCATGTATGACAAATTTTTTTAAAGGAAACAGTTCTATGAGAAGGAATAAACAGGGTTGAGGGTTGGGATCTCATGGTAAACAAATGAACAGAGCAACAATGAGTAAAGAAATGGAGAAGGTAAGAAGGTTATTGGTTGTAAGGGTTCATAAAAGGAATACATCCAGGAAATATTGCCGTCAGAAAAGTGGATAGAACCACTTCAACACGGCATAGCAACTGGGAACCTGGGGACTTCAAAGATAAATCTAATGAAACAATTCATTAGCCTATTTAATGTGATCTCAATCCCATCAGACAGTCCACAGTGAAAAAGGGAACCATAATCGAAGTGAGGAAAAATGAGATAGGAAATTAAGAGCTGACAGATTTTAAAGGGTGTAGAGTCACGGAATTTTAGGAACTGTTTGAGGATAGCTATGGATTTTTGAATAATTTGAGCAATATGGGTTATTCAGGGACATGTGTTAATCAAACATTGCTCCAAGATTTCTTACGCAAGTGTGGAAACGTATCGGTAACCCATTGTATGTCTGTTTATAATTTTGCACTATGTTATATTTTTGTTATAATCATACAAATACTGATTGATTGTAAATATTATAAATAAATTTTAACAGAAAAAGATGTTCTAGATGAACTAAAATATACTTTTGAAATGTCTGTTAATGATAATTTTATCCTGAATTAGTTGCGTCAGCACTCAGAAGATATTGGCAATTCCTTGAGCAAACCTCATCTGAGAGATCTTTACTGGAAATAAGAAATTTATCTGGAGAAGTTATTTCTTCGTTCTTATCTTTCCTCATTATTTTTGCATATCGAAAGTTCTGGTAGCTGGTTCCCTCCAGGTTGCAGTGATGTCAGTAGATTGTAGCTCCCGTTTATTTCCTCCACTCTATTTCTTTTCTAGTACCTAACATAATTCCTATCTTTATCTTACCTTTATGAATTTATAAGAACATGCAGTATCGGGGCCATCCGGAGACTGTAGATACCACCTTAACACATGTCTAAAAGGGGATTGATTTTAAGAAACAAATTGTTTAAATCTAAAAATAATTCATACCGTATTATTTTTCTTTTCTGAATACAAATCCAGAACTTTTCCATAAATTTCATATTCGTCATTTACTTTGAGTGCTTCAGCTAAACATTCTTTGAACTGTTCCTGAAAGAAGAATATAATATAACTTTAAAGGGAATTAAACTGAAATAAAAGGAGAAACAACATATGACTAGTAAAAAAATACTAACAGGTGTGCCATATGAATACTCAATATTTAATAAGGCTATCCATATTTTTCGCCTTTGTTCTTCCAACTGGACCTCCTTCAAGGCTCTCTTAGCAATAACGCGTGCCTTGTCTATTTCAGTTGCCTGAAGAAAAAAAAACACAATATGAAGCAAATAATATAAAAAATGACTAACATACAAATTTGCTATCGATAAAGATTCCTAAGAATTTACCATTTAGTATATATATATATACTACTACTAGTATATATATATATATAAACTATACCGAGCAACAACATTTATCTTAACTATCTCAATTATCTTACATAATTACACATCTGCTGCCATCACAACTTAGATTATAACAGCTCTAACAATTTTGATTAAAGTTGTATCATTGTATAATTAATTATTGAATAAAGGAGAAAAAAGGAAAAATGCCTATTCAGCTTGAAAATGAATCTCCAGAAATAATATAGTGTTAAAAAGCGGAGAATTTTAGAAAAAACAATATCTAATATAGAAAGTCGAAGAAGGCAATGGAGAATAATGAAAAAATATAAATATCTATTTCTGAAGACCAATATGATTTAACAGAAATCACATTTTTCCAAGCAAATTAAATGAAATTTTCTAGCTAAATGTAAAGGTTTTTACAAGTTTACAATTAATGTTACAATTTTTGACCTATCTATGGCAGGTAATGAAAATCTCATAATTTCATTTTAGTAAACTTTACAATGGAAAATAACAGTTTAATAACTAATAGGCGTACAATCCATAATTATCTATAGTTTGAATATACAGATATACTTCCAAATATATATATATATATATATATATATATATATATATATATATATATATATATATATATATATATATATATATGTGTCAGGGACTGGAGTTATGTGGTTTACAAAATCAGCTTTTTTAATTGAAAATTTTGTTGAAATTGGTGATCCTTTGTCTACAAACTCTCCTTGTAAGTACATGATGTTCTGAGAGAATATCCAGAAGTACTGAATGATTTAATTTTATAAAGTGTTACTTAAAGACTTTTTGCAATAAACTAATAGTAAATATAACAAATAATGCTAATGTATTGAGACATTTATTTAAGAAAAAGATTTCTTACTTCTATCTGGTGAGCTATATACATCATCCATAACTTAACATTGTTGGGATCACTAAGAAGTAATCTCTCATAATGTTCAGGTGTCTGAGGGTTCTCATCTGCCTGCAGCAATTCTTCTTCTTTGAGCATAATCTTTTTTTCAGCTTCTAAAGCAGCGGCTCTTTTCTCAGCAGGAGTCATTTTCTTTGTTGGAACTTTTTCCTCATCAGAATCCTAAAATTCAAAATTACATAAATCTAGTAACATAGAAAAGGAAAAAAAAAAAAAGATGAAAATAAATAAATAAATAAACCTCTGAAAGTTCATCGTCTTCAACATTTCCTGAAATCACTTTAGCTAAATCAGCTGGAGTAGCATCCCAGTTAAAACCAGCATCTTCCAGTTTCAAAATTGCATCTTCTGTTTCATCTGCATCAATCATAATCAAGTCTTGGGCGTTCTTTTTAACTGTTTTATTTATCTTATTTGTTTTTATTTGAATAGAATTGGCCATAATCTTAGTTTTTTTTGCAGAATTCTCATTAATTTCATCAGTGGAAGATGTGCTTTTCCTTTTTTTATTTTTCAATTTTTCTTCTTGGTTCTCTTTACCCTCACATTCTAGGTTATCAAAATCGGCATCAGTTTTAGCTATTTTCATTTTGGAAGCAGAGGAAGTATCTGTACCTTCAACTGGAATTTTCTTTTTTTTAAAGGAATCAGCAACCCCAATCCAATAGTTGATTTTTTCTGAAGTTCGAGCTGATCTAAAATATTTTAGGAATTGTAAAGAAATAATTTTCAATTAAATAAATTGAATACTTTATTAAATAAAATATGTATAATACCTTAATGTTACTTTGCATGAGCTATAAGACTTCAGTTCATCTAAAATAATGTATTTTGAAATATTGGGGTCCTCTTTAGTAGGAACAAAAGCTATTTGCCCACCCTTAGAGCACTGGACCATTAAAATTAGAAAAACTGAGTTGCCAAAAAGCAAATTGCCAGGAATTTGACTATTAATTAAGTGAGTTTGAAGTGTTCCACCTAAAGGAAGAAAAAAAATTAAATATAACTATATTAGTAATCAATAACTATTGCCATCAAAAGAGGCAATTGCTTTTAGTTTTTTTGAGACAAATTGGTAGAGCTGTTCAGTCAATGAAAGAACAAGATAAAAATAAATAAATTATATTTATTCTTGTCTTCTTAGCCGATCTAAGTTTCACAGTATCATCTAGACTAAGCAAAGACAACATAACATAAATATAACTTTCCTTTTCTTTTAAACATATTATTTTTGTTTGGCAAAGAACTAGCCAAGTTTGATTTGATTTATAATCTTTTTTTTTTTTTATTTTGGTCTCAGCATTCGTAACATACAACATACAAACATAATGTTTGGTAATATAACATACAATAATATAATTGTTGATGTTTGATTCGTATAATTTTTTTTATTATTTGAACTACCTGGACCTAAACCTAAAGAAGTTTTCACTTCAAAAATCTGGCACACAATACACAATGTACACTTACTACTCCTTTTTTTGAAAATAGGTATTTTCAGAGAAAGGGAAGAGGAAGTACAAATTACTGATAGTACAAAATATTATTTAAAACAATTAATTTCTAAATATTTTTCACAGCATATTATATTTATGCTTTTATTTATGAATAACCATTTCCTTTTGCAACTCTAAATTATAATTATTTATTTGATAATAATGAATAATTAAGAGGCATGAAATATTTTTATTTGGTCCGACAATCTAGCCACTCACTGATGAAGAAGGGATCTATATTTATTTAAATTTCATTGTTTTTTTCTAAATTTATGCTTCTCTTCTTCAGCTTCCCCCTTAGTTTCTAGTTCTATCCCATTAGAGTTCTAGCAGCCCAGTACCATTCTGATGAGAATGTACAATGTATTGTACCCATGACTGCTCCCCCATTCATTGCACAGATTACAGTGTGGAGCTATCAAGGTAGAATTTTTCCTATCTCTGGCTCACTTTTATTTAAAATTGTGGTAGATTATAAAAGCAGTTATTTTTATTTTACATATGTTATTTATTCAAATGGTATTAGGTTACAAGTCTGTGAGGTGTAGATCAATTTATATTGTTCTTAAAAGATAGTTTTAGTTTAATCATTTAATTTATCTAGTTGAACATAAAAACTTTAAAAATTGATTTTTCTTCAGGTAATTCACAAATTGTAAATATTGTTTGGTATTATTTATTACTAATTAGTTGTTTTTCTGTAATTAATGTTAAATAATTTTTTTTTCGGTGAATGTCTTAAAGTTTTAAAAGAAATCCATCAGCAAATTATATATATTTATGTGTAAATGATGTTTAGGTATAGTGTAAATCAAAGTAAAGAATTTCTACATAAAAAAAAAAAAAGAGTATCTGTAGACTCATCTTTGTTAGCCTTCATACAATGTATTTACAAAGAAACAAAGACAGAATTGACAAATTCGAGATTCGCTTGATTTTACTCTAATGAATGTTAAGGTATTGCCATTAATATATCAGTTTATTGCAAAAAGTCATTAAGTTGCATTTCATAAGCTAAAATCTCTAAAAACTTAAAAGTACTTTCTTTTTATGAAATCAGAAAAATTAGCTCTTGTAACCAAATATATTTAATATAAAGAAGGATTTGGGCCACTTCAGTGTATTTTTTTAAATCAACAAATAAAGTTGAAATTCACAATAATGTGCTTAAAACAACAGATCCATCAAAAGCGTACTTAGAGACTTTTGGTAATAAACCGATGCAATAGTCCAATCCAGGTAAAACGCATCACTCCCTCTCCACTATGCGCGTCTATGTTTCAATCCTCCCGATCAGTGAAAATTACATGAAACCTAAGTAACAGCAGTAGATATCATACCAAGCACATGAAATAGACAACACAAGACAATTCAAATTAAATTTTTGAACTGACCCTAAAATTGTATAAAATTAACCTCCTAAAAATATAATATCAATTTAACCTTTCCATATGTTTAATGCCTTCTACATTTCACAGCCATTATTTTTTTTAACCATTATTAATATTAATTTTAATTGTTAAATGAAATTTAAAGGTATTGATTCTGGGAAATTTGCACATTACTTTCCAAATTTCCTCCAATTCTGGTTAAAATCGAATGCACCTTTTTAAACTATGGGGGAATAGAAAACGAGACCTGCGCAGAATCGAAAGCGGAATATTTTATGGCAGTTTTGGATAGAATTTGATGAAACTGATACCAACTTGATCATTTATTTATTAATACCTAACTTCGAGAGTTTTAGAGATATTGGCATATCTAAGAAAATATGTTTGGGCATTTTTAAGAGAAAGTAGAAGATGGAATTCTATAAAACCGATACAGCATCATTTTTTTACTAATACCCAACTTTCTTCCAACTTTGAGCTAAATCGAACGAACCATTTCTGAAATATTGGCATACTTAAGAAAATACATTTCAGCATGCATAAGCGGAGGTGTTGGATGGTATTTTAGGAAACTGATATGTGACTATCTAGGTACCAACACACACAATACAGGAAAATTTCATGAAAAATGGACAAAGGATAGTAGGCGATATTTGACTATACACAGACAGAAGACACCAAACCAAATTTGATCTTTGATGTCTGAAACATAAAATTCAAGTGGAAATTTTCAATTCTAAGTGTAAACAACTTTTTAACTTCCTGCACGAATATAAAGCTTCCCTACCTTCGGTAATGAAGAAGCAAAATTATAAAATTTTCAAGGTATTATTGAAAAAATCACGTTTCTATTACTGTAAATGAGAGATTCCAGAACAATTGCCAGTCATGAAATTCTCATCCGATGGACATTGTTATTTTTATTTGTCATTGCTTGATTTATTCCAAAATTTGTACTGTTAATTTCAAAAGTAGTAATAATAATAATTATAAATACTTGAAGATATGATATGTATTTGAAATTTATATTGTATGGTTTCAGATTTTTACATCAGTTATGACATAGAAAAATAAATCAAAAAATTATAATCTTAAAAAACTTACTCATTTTGGTAGCATTTTCGAAGATGGTTAAGTATATTATACTCCTGACAATGTCATGATAAAGAACATGTGCCTTCACTTTTTGATCTTTTTTTAGTGACAATGTCTTTAGAGACTGACTTCTAATTATTCCAGGAATATTGAATTCAGTGTCAACTTTAACATAATTTCTAGCCACTTCACGAACAGTACATTCTAGCTCAGTTCCCATTTTAACACATTGTAGGGGTTCAACAGTTCTGAGCAAGTTTTCCACATTTGATATTGACAACTAAAATAAAAAACTTAATCCAATTAAATTGTTTATTTAGATTTATTTACATAAATACAATTAATATTTTGTTGTTACCTCAATCTTTTCCTTATCAGACAATTTACAAGTCAGCTTCATTTCAACAACAGCAGGATTTAAATGTGTTATTTTAACTAAAAGTCCCTGGTTCAAATCATATTCATATGGGTCTTGAGGTAAATCCTGAAAACAAAGAGGTCTAAATGCTTCGAAAGAAAAAAAAGAGTTACGAAAGTAAATAGCAGGCAGAATAATAAAATTACATGCTTTAAAAAATAAAAAAGGTAATGAGAAAAAAAAATTTTTACCACTACTAATTTGATTACTTAACTATAATAGGTTAACTTTTGTTAGGTTAAGGTTTTGTGTATCAATTATGTTAAAATTCCTAGAAAGAATGGGATATCAATGGTTTGTTCATTCAAATCTTTCACAGTGGCCCAACTGTTACAGAAAACTTTATTCCAAGAACACAATAGAGCTGAGAATAAATTACCTTCTTCTACTTTTAGGAAAAGGAAACATAGAGAACTTGTTTCTGGAAAAAGGTATTAAGTTTTTGAAGAGATGATAATATATCTAAAAACATGCAGGCAACTATGGAATGACAAATCACAAGAAAATCAGCCTTGACCAAAACTAAAATCCATTCATCAGCAATATTGTTCACTCCAAAAGCAGACCACTGATAGAAATTCTACTTGTGAAAAACTTTTACTGGAACAGAGTACTCTACAGAAAGCTTAACACTCACAATTGAGAGCTGATATCTTCTATGTTTCCGATTCCCCACAACTGGAGTGGTCTTCCCCTAAAGCCTGCCCATTCTGGATGTATATAGAGAAGTTTCCTTCATCAAAATATTTTTCTTATTTTCTCTTTTCATATCTCAATACTTCTGCTGTACCTTAATTTAAAGTGGTCCTTATTTTTCCTTATCACTCTGCCACCATATTTTCTTCTACTTTACTTTCAATTACTGATACTGGTGGAAGAACTAGTCCAGGAAGTGGGCTTCATGGCCTTTTTTATCAACCCTTTACGGCTACCTTAATGTAGCCACCGCACACTTACCAGAGTGAAAATACCAAGATTCATTTCCTGGGATGTCAGAGAAATAAATATTAATTGATACAGGTGGGCAGCAATCCCACAACGTTCAGAGCTGGGCACTCTGGAACCCATACCTCAACATGTTTGGCCATCACTTTCTCTGTTTACATTTAATTTTACTATGACTTTTTTTCAAACCTCCTTTATATCTTTTAATTCTTCAGAACATCTATCCTTAATTCTCTCCTTGTTTCCTCTCTGTTTTTACATAGATTTCCAATCCTCTGTCAGTATTAACCAAGAAATGATTAGTTATAAAGTACATCTTTCTAAAGCTATAAATCTCCGATAAATGCCTTTCATCTATTAACACTTTTACGACCAAGCCATTCGACTGAAACTTTCTCCCTGGATCAAATTTTATTTTTCTCTCAAAATTTGTAATATATTGTTTAAAAGAGTATCATGATTTTTTTTATTAGTTTTAAAAATAATTTAATTGCGATAATTTAAAAAAAATTGAGGAGGCATATATGCATGCCTACATGTGTCCATAAGGATATTATGGTTTTTTTTTTTTTTTAATTTTAATTTTCCTATTTTCACCCTTGGTTGTTATTTCTGAACACACAACACACAACTTAATAGAAAAGGTTATATATCGCCACATGTGTTTTCATAAATATTGATTTGTACAATTGATGTGACGAGTGATCGAAACAATATATTAATATTGTTAGTAAGTAATATTAATATAGTAAGTAGTAAGTAATATTAATAAAATTACTTTTAACACACGAACGCCTTAGTTATGGCTTTAAAATTTCTCCTAATGATATCAGTATTAACTATATTTGGGTTGAACTATAGTGAATTGTTATTTCCACTTGGATGCCTGACTTCCTTACCATGCCCTCCAGAGCAAAATTAAAGAGAAGGTACACAAAACTGTCACTCAGTAAGTCTGAAGAGTTTTTCCAAAAGAAGGACTAGTTCAGACTAAAAAAACACATCTAATTCTCTTAACAAATTCTAAACTACTTCTTCTAAGGGAGCAACCTTTGTTTCCTCATTACCATTCATGTTATAACCTTTTAGTTTTCTAATTTTGGATTATATTTGTAAAATATTAATGAAAATTATTAAAAAATAATTAAACTTTATTGATCAAACCTCTTTCTCGATAGGAACTTTTCCATTAAAACCAGGTACAGGAACACAAACTAAGATTCTCTCAGAGGAAATTTCAGACACTGATGCTGGAATGATCATGTTTTCTTTCAACTTATTGAATCCACCAGATACATAGGCATGTTTCTGTAAAATAAGAAATAAATAAACAATTACAATATAAAACCTAAAATAGTTTTATAGATATTAAGCACAAATATCACCATTAATATCCACAAATATACTAAAACAAGGAAAAGTGGGATCAAGCTTTTATGAACAGAGAAAATGTTTTGTTTAAGGGAAAAATATAGTAACAAAATTCATATATCAAAACATAATATTTTACTAAAACAGTGCAATTTAAGGCTCAATATCTCTCCATAGTAAAAGGGATAAAACATGCTTTACATAAATATACATTGTACTGGATGTAAAGTTTCCACATGTTGCTTCTTGGTTTTAAATGCTATAGGTATAATAGACTAACTAGGTAAGAAGGGTTAACGAACAATTCTAGCCAGTGAAGCCCATTTTTCTCTAATATATTTTCAGCTTATTACTAACACACACAATCTCTGAAAATTAGATAAATGGTAGTAGGTGATATGCGAATCACATTAATTTTACTACAGTAAGGCACCACAGAATCAAATTTGATAATTGATGTCTGAAACCTAAAAGGTCATTGAAAACTTTTGATTCTGAGCACAAAAATTTGTTTAGCCTCCTGCACTAATCAAAGTGGATCTAATCAAAGTGAAGTGACCAGGAATCTATGGGTTTCAAAAGAAAAAGGGTGATGGAGGCTGTTTAGAGGTTTTAAGATAGAAAAGTTACAGCAGGAGTCATCGGATACATGGTTTTCCAGTAAAGGGTTTGATCAAAGGTTATTCCAAGTCTTTATTTGGCTTTAGCAAGTCGGATTGCAAATTGGGTTCCATTACAAAGTTCCTTGAAAGAGGCACAGGCAAACGGGTTCGATGATATTTGTGCCTTGTTGCATCCCTTCTTTTTATTATTTCTTTAATTTCAAGAGTCAACCAAGATGCAGGGGGATAACGTAAAGTTCTAGTTTACAGAGGAGCATGGATGTCTAATAAGAATAGTAGATTTGAAGTAAGGGTGGATACCATAGGATCAATGGAATTAAAAGAATATATAATGTCCCATTCAATCAATTGGTCTGATTGAAGGGATCCATAGGAGAGAAGGTTTAAGAGATGTATTTTGGATCAGGTCATGTGATAAAAGAAATGGAACGAGATGTTGAGAAGGAGAAAGGATTTTGACGGAAGTCAGAGATGTCGAGTTCTAGCCAAGTATCGGAAAATTGTGTGTGATAAGTAGAAGAATAAGGAACATGATAAAGATTAAGGGAAAACAGCTGGTCAGTAAGGAAGTATTTCTCAGGAGTACTCGGGTGATTCAACTAAATCACCCTAATTCATTCATTCATTAGTAAATGAAAAAAAAAAAAAAAATCCTTCATTGCTTTGCTTAAATGAAACTTTTGTTTTACATTTATCAACATAGTAGTAGACCTAGAATTTGATCATAGCAGACAGTGAAACTTTTTAAAGGATCTTCATTAGATCGTTTGGATCTTAATGAATAAAATTTTCAGTAGTGGGAATATGATGAGGTAATAAAAAAGATGTATTCAGATAGAAATGGATGAAGAAAAATTAAAATAAAAAACAACTAAATAGATGAGTCATTAAAGAAAAAACATGATTCTGCACATTTTCAATTCAACTTAAAAACATAATTATGATATTTTCAACAAATAAATTGTTCCAATAATTAAAAATCTTACCTCAAAAAAATTTCTAACAGACTTTCTAAGTGTAAATGTACAACTGTTGTCAGAAACACTGAACAATATCGCATTTTTTATAACAGAATAGTAAGGATATTGCTTCATTACTATTTCACATAGCTCTTTATGGTCAGACATGTGCGGAAGAGGAATAAACCCATCTGGAAAAAGGAAAAGGAAATTACTCATTAGATTAGAAGTAATGCTTATTTGGAAGAATTAATTAAGTGTTTCATATTCAATTTCATTAAGTGTCATTCTAAAGTTTAAGAAAATTTTGGTTCTTTTTCATCTAAACTTTTAACGATTCTGATATTCCTGTTTTGTCAAAAATCACACCAATTATTTTCATTGAACCTGATCCAACAAAATATATTTGTCATAAAAAAACAGGCATTGAATGCTGAAAGTATCAACAAACTTTGAATATGTCAAAAAATCAATATTTGATAAATAAATAAATAAGCTAAATACTTAATACATAAAGCATTTTACAACTATTTCTATGAATTAATTTGAATAGTATTTTAATTAAAATTCATATATTTTTCCACTTTTATTTGAATTATCTTATATACAAGTAAATCATAAAACTAAATGTTGATAGCAAGCCTCAACATAATGAAAAATTAATTAGGCTTATATTGAATTTTAAGCCAATAAGCTCAACTAAACTACATCAACTGGTTACACATAATGTAATATATATATATACATATATATATATTTGAAAAAAATAATGTTTACAATTTGTAAATAAATTTCTGACTTACTTAATGGTTTATCTTTAACTATGAAAAGACATTTAACACCACTTTTCGAGATCTGTTTGACTCTAACATCATATTTGTTACCAACAGTTACATCCATTCGCTGAACTGATTTTAAAAGACTGAAAACAGGTAATTTATTGTTTGAAGCAACTTCTATAACATAACATTTCACCTGGAATAAAAATGTCTTTTTAATAGATTTGGTATCAATGGCAAACAACAACAAGAATTTTCATCATTTAACCCTTTTATACTTAAAGGTAGTGAGTGAATACAGTATATCAACGTTTTAATTGAAAAACCTCAATACTCATATTTTTTTAATTCATTACCTCAAATAGACTAAAAATATATACAATATACTATAAATTAGGCCTTAATCTAGACTGTCAAAGAAACTTATAATATTATAAACTTGACTGTGATTATGATATGAGGAGTTGGTCGGGGGTAATACTAATAAAATACTATTCTAGTTTATAGTATTTATTTGAACGCACCCCCGACCGACTCCTTTTCATATTATAATTTGTCTTGAAATATCAATATCAAACTTGTTGCATTTTTGAGTAATGGTTTTGACATGAAATATTTTCAAGAAACAGCTAATTATGAGACAACAGATAATAATATATTGATTAATCAAGCAAATAGTAACTTGAAATAAAAATTAAATGATAAGTCTAATAAAAACTCACAAACTTAGGAACAAGAGTAAACAAAATTAAACTTATAGCTATAAGTTTCTATTAAGAGTTAGGCAAACTTTAGTTTCCATCAATAAAGTAATGTAACAACTTTACAAAGGCCAATCAGGATGCAGTAATTAGACATATGTTCAACACTACCTTAATCATAATCTCGGCTTTAAACTATGAACTTTTTCAAAACTCAAGATTTCATAAAATTATACTGAAAACGTAAACTTGTATATATATATATATATTTTAGTTATGTAACTTAACCAGGAGACTGATTGATTATATATATATATATATATATATATATATATATATATATACATATATATATATCTGTCTCCTAATTAAGTTACATAACTAAAAAGTCAATTATAACATTAAGTTTTAGAAAAATATATTTTCATTTCCTTACCAATTCTCCCACAGTATGTTTGTCAGGTGATTGTAAGAGATTAGTTTCATTAATGTGTATAAAAAGATCTCCAAAAAATGAAACAGTAATCGAATCAGGTTGAATTTTCTTGACAGTTCCAAAATAACAATCACCTACATTTAGGTCTCTAAAACTTGAAAGAGACTTTGTTTTCACCAATGTAGGTCTTAATGTAAAGACAACATTGTTATTTTCAAGTCTAAGAACCTGAAATTAAAGAGAATAGCTATTTAAACAATAAAACATAAAAAAATATACATACACAGATGAGCTTAAACACTCACACATAATTGGTAATGGCAACACTGCTGGAATATGGCATTAGACAGAAGGTGAACATAGGGGTTAATTTCAAGTAACCTATCCTCGGTAGACAGAAAACACGGGGAGGTTGGGTGAGATTAACTCACCCGATTTCTTACGATAAATGGGTGCTTTTGAATCCATCTACACAGCTTTAAGCTGGACAAGTACAGCAAAGTGTTTAATGTGAAAACCGAGAGATAAGAGTGCAGATCATATGTTTTTTCTAAGAGAGAAAGAATTCTGAGTGCTTTTTAAAAGAAATTGAGGAGTGAGGATAAGAAAAGGCGAATCAGGAAATTGTCTAACAAAATAGGCGGCACACAGCCACCCCTCTCCCTCTCCATGAAGTACTGCCTAATTAATGGTAGTCCCAGGAAGGGTGGGAAATAGATGCAGGGAGGTGAGGTGGTTTTAAGAATCCCACACAAGGATAGGTATGGACCAATTCATATCTTTTAAAGATTTCTACCTACCCATGTTATAAAACATCTGCCAAGTAAGGAGTGGCCGCTCCATGGGGCGGGGGGTGGCCGAATGGGCTAACGAGTGTGCACAGCACTGCCATTGTCCGGCAACCTGACATATGAGACAACAATAAAAAATAGTTCTGAGTTCGCATCCCGGTGGCGGGGGAGTCTATTAAATCCCCGCCCACACTCCCTGGCCCGGGAGAACCCTGTATAGCCTTAAAGGCGAGGACCCCCCCCCAAAAAAAAAAATCTGGCAAGTAAGGACAATATAGCTTCCTCACCATTTTCATTGGTTACACAATTACCTATATTTTAAAGTATATATTATTTTCATTTCAGAATACAATCTTTGGAAAAAATGTTTTTTAAAACTAATCTCTCGACGATATAAAATCAGTGAGTCTTGATCGAATACAGCAAATACAAAAATGAGAAAGTTACACATTAGCAAACTGTTTGTTTGATCCTTCATGATAACAAAAAAAAATCAAGAACATAAACTAAAATTCAGTACAGTTTGAATGTACATATTGTACTTAATAGGCATGTTTTCACTGGTAAAAGGATGGAACCAAAATGCATAGAAAAAATTTAATTTTATTACTAGTCTGGTACTAATAAAACCAACATTTTTTGTCACTAAGGTTAAACTAATTTAAGATGGAATATAAGAATATGAGCGAGTTCACAAATTACATGAAAAGAAGGTCTATGCACAATTAAATTTTTTTGTCACCAACGTCTTACCCTTCAACAAGAACTAGTTCAAAAAGTTGACCTTTTACTACTTTGAAGTTTAGAGGGAAACTATAAAGAGCTGATTAAACTTCAAAAGAAACGCAATCATAAACAAGATTTTTTTTTTATAATCTGTGTATAAAACTTAATTTAAACATACAAATATATATATTTATGTGTAAATTATGTATATGCATAATGTAATTCAAAATAAAGATATGTATACATTAAAAAAATATCTGTGTTCCCATCTTTGTTATCCTTCATAAAATTTATTCATAAAGAAATTAAGACAGAATTCATAAATTTAAGATTCACTTTTTTTTCTTCTAGAAACTAACCCAGGAAAATGTTAAGGGATTACCATACAAATCATAAGTTTATTGCAAAAAGTCATCAAATAACATTTCATAACCTAAAATCACTAAGAAATTGAAGAATGTTTCCTTTGTTAAATCAGAAAATCTTACATTTGTAACTAACTATTTTTGATATATATAAAAGGATTTCAGCCACTTTAATGTACTTACTGTGCTTTGTTATCAATAAATAAGGAAGAAAGTCAGAAGAACATGTTTAAAATAACAGTTAAATCAAAAATGTATTTAGAGACTCTTTTAAATAAACTAACAATGTTTTAAATAAAAAAACGAATGGTACCAATAAGATGAAGGTTATAATAAAGAAATTGTGCCATAGTTTGAGGGACTCCAACTGGGAAATGCTACTCAGGATAAACCAGGTGCCGATCCTATCAAAAATGGACTATGACTGCTTCATATATGGCTCCACCAGTAAATCAGTACTTTTTAAATAAGATTCAGTGCACAATGGCGGAATACGTATATCAATTAGAGCATTTCATACAAGCCCAGACTTAAGGCTTTGTTTGGAAGTAGCAGTACTCCCAATACCTTTTCGTTGCCAGAAACTTGGTGCTAAATATTTAGCTAAATTATATGCCCAGACAGATAATCCAACTTATAAATGTTGCTTTAATCCCCAAAATAAAACCTTATATGAGGGAGAGAAAAATCATCACTTCCTATCAGTGTCAGGCTTTATGATGCACTAAGCAAAACTAAAAAAAACAAAATAATGATATTCAAAAACATCCATCCTCTCTATCCATAAACATCCATTTTATTATTGACTTGTTTAAATACTAAAATATTCCAGCCAATAGGAAAGGATATTGGGATAAGTGGCAAAATCTATGGAACCAACAAATACAAATGAAATTAGATTAGTTTAACCTGCCGTTAAGAGGTGGAAATGCTCCAGACAATTGAGAATAGAATACAGCTATCTCCAAAATGTCAGGATTGTAAAACGGCACATTATTGAGGAATGTCCAAGGTACAACAGAAAAATAGCTAATTTAAGCATTCCTCGATTCCTCGCCAAGGAGCTTAGATAATAACATGTCTAAGTTTTTAAAATACAGGACTTCATAAGTTTTGAAAATTTCAAGTTGACAGAAAATCAAAGGAAATGGTTGATGATAATCATCGAAGTTTTTCACCCTTTAAACTAAAATAAAAAATAAAAATTGTCAAATGAAATTGATACCATATAATTTGTATACTATTTGTGAAATTTCCTCCAAGTCTCGATCAAATCGAATGACCCGTTTTCTAACTATGGGTGTATTAAAAATTATACATAAACATAACCGAAAGCGAAACCAATTTTTGATAGTTGCGGATAGAATTTGATAAAATTTATACCTACATGATTATTTGTCAATCCCTAATTTCCCTCCGAACATACGATTTTTGAAATATTACCATATCAAGGAAAATGCATTTACGCATATTAAATGTATTTCAACAAAATTGATACAGCATCATTTTTTTTTTAAACCATCTTTCTCTTAACTTTGAGCCAAATAAAATGAGCAGTTTCTGAAATATTGGCATATCTAAGAAAATACATTTCCTTGATCTCTGAAATGCAAAACAGGATAGGAAATTTTCGATTCTTACAAAGCTTCCCTACCTTCAGTAGTGAGGAAGCAAAAAACATAAGAGCACATTTTAATCTGATTTAATTGTTTTGAATAATGATTGTTTGAGAAAAGAAGAACAAGTCATTTCTGTTATAGTGCAATTAATTCCTTGAAGTACCACAAGTAAGAACTAGGATCTACTTTTCAGAAATGCAAAAACCTCAAAATCTTAATCCAGATCAAGAAATGACATATTTGAACTTTTCCCAAGGAGAAGTGGACCTAGACTACTACAACTATTAATGGTATTTACAAAAACACCATAAGTACATGAAAATAAGGTCAAAGTTTGCAAAAACAATTAAAAGTTAACCTATATCTAAATCTAGTTTTTCAGAGGTAACATAATTATAATAAGTCTAATTAATTTTATCGTTCAATTTCTTTCTTCTGTTTATCAATTGTAACTAAATAAGTTAATATTTTTTTTCATAACTAAGAATGTATTACCAAGATGATATATAAACTTCCAAAAGATATTATCAGAAAAATCTCAGGGTAGCAATTGTACAGGAATCAATAGTTATCTGTCATACATCTCTTACTTTTTCAAAAAAATTTCAATAATACTTGTCAAATAATTTACATATGAATGGATAATTAAATGTCTAGTTAAATCACCTTTGCTTTTTGTTTTGAATGCAGTTTGATTTTATCAAATGGATTATGAAGAAGAACATCAGAAATGTGGTGACGAGGTACAAACCCTTTCACTTCTCCTACAGATACTTCCAATCCTCCCTTTTTCATGGACTGTATTGTTACTTCAACAATTTCACCAAGTTTAAGATCATTAGGAGAGAGATATTTCTCGACCAGAATATTACTGAAAACAATAAATAAATTAACATTAATTATTACAAAAAGCAATATAATTTACTATCTTCCTACAGATATATAACAATGTAAAGTCTCTATATCTATATGATGTAGATTCTAATTTATATATACTGGATCAACTAGGAATTCATAATACAATTCTAATAGAGTATTTTGCCTAGAATAAATAAGTTTTTTTTTTTAAAACTATGTCAATGTTTATTAATCCCACTCAAGAGAAACATAACATTTTCTTTAAAATTTCCACTTAGTTTTTTCCTAATAATACATAATTATCTACACATATCTATCTGTGGTTTAAAATGTAAAAAACATACAATCATAATGATATTGGGTATTTATTTAGCTGTGCAATCAGTAGAAATAGGTAATTTATTACAATATAAATACTAATAATCTAATTTCAGCTGCAACCCTTCAATCTAAATTCTCAGTTAATCCATGAATTAGTAAATCAGTTTTATATTGGCAATCAGAGTGGAATCCTTAATGAACAAAATATCTACCAATCTTGGTAATTTAAATTGCTGAATTTTTCAAGTGTAGTTCAAAAATTTAAACTAGCTAAATGTTAACACATGCAAAACATTTTTAAAAAATAATAAAGCAATCCATATTGGGAAGGTGGAATTTATGATATATAAATTTGTTTGTTCAAGTCTAAGAAGATAAGTAACTAAATTTTTTGAGGGGACGAGGTGGCCGGGTGGGCTAAAGTGTGTGTACAGTACCGTGCATTGCCTGGCAATCTGATAACTGAACTTATAGATTGAAAAACAATTACAAGTTCGTGTCCTGGTGCTGAAGGGGTTTCTTAACTCTGGCATTAATCTCCCGCCCTCACCCTCTGATCCAGAAAAATCCCATATAGTCTAAAAGGCAAGGAAGGGGTGGACAAAAAAAAGTAATTAAATTTGGTAATTAAAACGGTAACAAAATTAATACAGCTGTAAATATTTTTTAAACCTTAGTTATCATCAAAATTAACAACAATTTAGGGTAAGGGTGGATATCAAAGAAACCAACCACCGATATTGCCAAATATTGTAATAAATAGAATAAGACAAATTTTTAAACTATTCCCAATAATCCACTATAACCAATAGGGTCCAGCAATATTTTATCATCAAGGGCTCCTGAAGGTGTAGATCTACCACTGATCCCTGATGCGAGGGAAATAGAAATTTGAAGTTTCATTAAGATTAAACCATCAACAAATATCTCACAGCAAAACCTAAACTATAGCTTTGAACTGCTGGTGAAACACATATTTAAATGTACGAAAGAACATGAATCAACTATATGGTCTTATAAAAATAACAATATAAGGGAACAATAGAATTAAAAATGCGAGACACTTTTTTTTTCTCTCCCCTTCCTCTCCTTTTAGGCTATAAGTGGTTATTCTCACATCAGGGGAGAGGGTGAGAGAATTATGCTAGAATTTAAAAGTTTGACGAGCAATACATGTTTAGCACACGCGTTAGCCTGCTAGACCACCCACTCCAAAAGACGAGACACCAACAACAACAACCATTAACTAAAAAAAGATTAAAGCTGAAGGTTAATGAAAATCAAGTTATCCTTAGTTTAATAAGAACCTCCTACAGCATGTTATTCTGAAAATAACAAAAATACGAAGCTCAACGAAATTCGCAGAGTTTTTAATTAACTGGAAGAATAAATAGATCAAACCAAAAATACAGAGGAACTATTAGTCTAATTATTTTTTTAATCAATGACCAATTCTGTTATTCCTTTCAAAACTTGACAGCACATGTTGCTAGAGTCACTAGAAAAAAATCGCATTGTAATAAAAAAATCAGACCAACTTCCTGGGAACTCCTAACTCACTCATGATCTTCCAAAGACAGTTTCTGTACAGGAAATCGTAAGCTGCTTTGAAATTGACAAATAATTTTCAATTCAAATGTAAGTTGGTTATCCTCAATTCAATTTCTCTAATACTACTACTACTTTTGTAATAATCTATCAGGTTATGCAGAATATTAGTCATCACCTTGCAAGGAATAGGAAGGAGGTGTATACCTCTGTAGTTGATACACTCTTACATGAAAGATCAGAGTAGTTATTACAATTGTGGCGGCCACACATAATTCTGACGGCAACTGCCGTGGTTCACGTACTGAACCACAGCTACCAGGCACTGCCACATGTGGGTGCTCGTTCATTTTACGTACAAGTGCTATTTTTATTTCTTATTATTTTAATATAAAAAAACTGCATTATAACTTGAAAATATACAGGAAGGAGGATAGATTAATATCATTTTTAACTGATTTAAGCAGAGTTTGAGAGATCTTGCTTTTCTCACTTCGGGGAACTACCTTCTCCTCACAATTGGAGTTGGTCAGTATAATTTATAAACTTCTGTTGGTACCATATCAATCTGATTATTTCTTTCTTCTATAAACATATAACCCTTCCTTTTCTCTTCAATGCTCAACAATCCGCTTGAAGTCCTACATACTATGTCTGGAGACTCATCCCTTCATTGGTATTTCTTCCTTCCACATGGTCTGGAGACTCATATCTCTGTTTGTGGTTACTATTCTGCAATGTCTTAAGGCTCATCCCTCAGCTCACCTACTGAGAGTGATTTGGATGCGCATCCACCCGACATTTGAGATCTTCCTTTCATAGTCTCTTCCTTATCCATTGGGTCATTTACCCTCACTGAACACGCTTTGTCGAGGCCTTCTGAGTTCACTATTAACTAACCTACCTCGACACACTCTTACATCTATCCTTGAGGATATATATATATATATATATAAATGAAAGCAATTAGTTCATGAGTAAGTAACAATAATAATAATAAAAAATATATACATACATACTTACATACATACATACGTACGTACGTATGTATGTATATATTTTTTATTATTATTGTTACTTACTCTATAAACTAATTGCTTTCATTTTTCAATCATGTAACACTAAAATACAAATCTTATCAGGACTTCAATAAAATTAGAATATATTTTCTACTCCTGAAAAAGTCTGCTAATCAAAGCGCAGACATAACTTTTATACAACATAAGATTTTTTCCACCAGTTAGCCATAAATATTACTTACTCTTCAGTAGTACAAGAATAAACTTGTTCCAGTGCATCGTAGCCAATTACTCTGCACTTGATATGATTGCCTAGTGGAAATATTGCTGAAAGCTTTTCATAGTTTATATTAGGACCTAAACGTCTAACAGACACAATCCCTTTATAGATATTATTGTTATGTTCTAATTTCAAGGCAACACCTCGCTTTAAGATTCTCATTATCTAAAACAAAAGAGAAAAATTGTAATTTTCAACAAACAGAACAAAAAGATAATAAAAAATACTTTAATCCGTCAAACTTAAATAAATGATATACCTAAAACTATTTTATTTTTTTATAAAGATGATTTTCACAAGATTATTCTAAGAGATTAAAAAACATAGAGCTCATTAAAAATTGAGAAACAAGTTATCTTTAAAGCAATTGAGGAGACTTTTGAAGTGTAATTCAAATATGTAAAATATAATAAATTGAAGCAATAAAATGATGGAAGAACGCCTTCATCATAACTACAGAGACTGCAGAAGGAGAGGTAGAGTGGATGACACCTATCCTGAAGATATGGACGAAGCGATCGGGGAAGACGAGGTGGAGTTGGCAGTCAACCAAATCCAGCTAGGAAAAGCTCCAGGACCAGATAGATGGCATAGCTCCGGAATTTATAAAATATGGAGGCAATGAAATTATTAAATACCTTCAAATGCTGTTGCAGAAAATTAAGGATCTTAAGTTGCTGCCACGAGAATGGGAAAACATCATAATCCCAATTCACAAGAAAGATACCAAAGCGAATTTGGTAACTATAGGTCAATATGCCTATCCTCAGTAATGTACAAAATATACACTAGGATATTAGAGCAGCGATTGTGGGGTTTTGTGGAACAAGATATTGAAGAAGAGCAAGCGGCTTTCAGACATGGAAGACAGACCCAAGACCACATTGTTTCCTTGCAGAAGATAGTAGAGAAAGTGTGGGACTGGGGAAAGGCAGCCTACTTGGCATTCCTGGATCTGAGGGTGGCTTTTGACTCAGTCTAGAAGCAGGAGATATGGGACAGACTAATAAGAAGAGTGACAACAAACTTGGTGAGTGCAATTAAACCGGTGGTCAGTTAACCAATTAAAATGGTCAGACATCGCAGCCTTTCCACTTTTATAAGGAAGTAAATCAGGGAGACAGTGTAAGCCCACTACTATTTATCCTCCTTATGGATGGGATATGGAAGGTGTGCAAACGGAGATACCCAAGAGCAGTAGTAGGTTTTTGGAACCTAACTCCAGTAATGGCTCAAGCAATGATATCGTACTGATAGCTGACTCTGAAGAGGCTCTTCAGGCATCATTTGATGAATGGAGTGAGGAACTGAAGATAAGAAGTGAACAAATAAACCTTAACAAAAGCAAAATCATGTGTTTCGGATGAGAAAACAGTGAGCCTAAGAATTTGTGTAATGGTGAACCCCTAGAACTTACGAATACTTATTATCTAGGGACCATAATGAGTAAAGATAGTAATATAGACCAGGAGGTCCTAAATCGAGTGAAGAATGGATTGTACCATCAGATTTCCGAAACTATTATAGGCAAGCAAAAAGTAAGTAGAGATGCCAAAATACGGATATTTAAATCCGTATTCCTCCCAGTTCTCCTGTATGGATCAGAAAGTTGGACAGTCCTCGACAATCACATAAGTATGATAACATCAGCAGAAATGAGATTACTCCGAAGAATAGTTGGTAAGACTAGGAGGGACTGCGTCAGAAATGAAAGAATTTGGGAGGATCAGGATGTTAAATCAGTGTGCAACACCATGCAAGAGTGGCAACTAAAATGGTATGGACACGTCTGTAGAATGGACGATACCAGAAAAGCCAGATAGTTTTTGGAAGCTGGGCCAGAAGGAAGACAGCCTCGTGGCAGACTCAGATGCTTGTACTCTGATTACATTGGAAAACTGGGGGCAGCAAGAGGATGCACCTTTCTGAGGATGAGAAGACTGGCCAGGAACAGAGACCTGTGGGCTAGATGGACTGAGATTGCATCTACCAAGCTTGACAGCACCCAGGAGTTAGAGGAAGAAGAAGTAGTAATAAAATGAAAATTAAACGTTTTAAGTACAAGTTTCACACACTCACACATACATTATGTAATAAAAAAAAAAATACTTGCAGAACACCATGACAAGGTCATATTTTTTCTCATTTTTGTTTAGGAAACAGATTAAAATTTATTAGGGTGAGAGAGAAAATCTGAGAACCCCAAACAAATCTAAGACAACGCTTTTATAAGATCTACTCCATTCACATACCAATTGAGAGATAATGCAAAAACACGCTTGGATGTGATGAAACTTACTTAAAACTTTTAAAATATTCTTTGACTTAGAAAACAATCCTATATACCAAATTCCAGCTCATTGGATCAAAATTAAGTAGATAGGTCTGAGTAATAAGAGGGGAAATCATCATTTAAATTTACTAAATAGTTCCTTCTTTCATCTTTCATAATTTTTTACAATTAATTTGTGGTGGCCAAGGCATATGATAGTATAAACTGGGAAGAATTACTGAAGGCAATAATAAAATTGGGGATCCCCAACAAACTGGTCACTTTAAAAAGAATGACCCTAAATAGTAGCAGATCACTAGTTAAGATGAGTGGCCTGTTGACGGAGGATTTTGAGATAAGAGATGGGCTCAGGCAAGGTGATCCTCTATCTCCTACTCTATTTAATATTGCTTTAAAGTATGCAATAAGGGTATTTGAACGTCTCCTGGTGGCACTATTTATAATAGGATGACACAGCATCTAGCTTGTGCTGTTGACATTATAATAACAGTAAGAAGTGAAACAGTTCAACATGTTTTGTATCTTTTGTAGCCCTGAAGACGACCTGCAAAGTGGGTCGAAACGTCGGCAAAAATTAAAATAATTTATATATTTTAATTTTTTTTATTTATTTGACCGCACCCTCGACTAACTCCTTCTCATATTATATCAACGGTCAACCATCTCTACATCATTATAAAGTTATCTTTGTATATTATTTCTCAAAGATGCTATTTTATATCTTCATTAATTATTTATTGAATCAAATTATCGAGCCATCACTTTGAAGATCATAAATTCCTTCAGGTGTGAAAAATAAACACATCGCCAAGAAATGTCAAGAGAAAATTATGAAAAAAATGAGACTTAATTTCTGTATAATTCAAAAATATATAATTTGTGATCGATTAAACCCATAATAATTGAAAAGATTCCCAAATTCCCTATAAAATAAAAAAAAAAATATTGAAGTCAGACTATTTTTCATTAAGACAGTCACTTTAAAATTATACACGTTTTGGTCTAGTATTTTGAGTGAATATTAATACCTTCCTTGGGAAATCAGGGATAATTAAAATTTTTAAAATGTTTTATTCCCATCACCACGAGCACAAAGAGAATACCAAATAATAGTCTCACTAAATTACAACCACTTCTTTATTTTTTAAATCTTTAAAATATCTCGATTAAGAGAAAATTGGATAACAATATAAATTTTAGGGTTAAAACATATCCTTCACAATAAAATTTTATTAGTTAAATAAACAGAATTTCATATTTACCTCAGCTCTTTGAAATATTGTACCATGCTCAATCTCCTCTTTAGAAATAGTTGCTGGAGTTGATTTAAGAGTGAGAGCAACAACTCTTGGGTATGGAAATTTGTAGAGGACGGTTGCAGTATGCTTTGAACCAACTTTATAATCTTCAGGTTTGGACCACATTGAACTTAGCTGAGATGGTTCAATGTAACCATTTATGTCACTATTATTGACAGTTACCATTAAATTTTCTGACACCACCTAAAAATAAATTAGTAATTACATATAGCATGATAATAATTAATGAAAACAATAAATTAACATTAATCTGTGCATATAAAATACATCTTATAGAACTGACCTTGTTGATAGTAACTTCAACTCTTACTCCAGGATTAAGTTTCTCTATAATAATATCGTTTTCAATTTTATTATTTTGAACTTGTTCTAAATCAATTGTCACATGTACAGTGTTAGATCCTTCTGTAAGTTTAGATTTTGTGACAAGGCACCATAATATCTGTCCAATATCTGGAACATAAATAAATATAGATTTTAATGAATGGTGGTCAAAAAGTAATGGGAAATGTTATTTTTTGAAAACAATTGTTTTCATTCATGTATAATGTTATCACTTCCAAAGCAGTTTCTTGTAAGTTCTATAGATTTGAATGTCAACTGGCTTCTGGCTAGCTTCAAGAAAATATTTATGTTACTAATGAATGTATGTGAAAACTTAGTATTCGAAAATTAGTAGTTAATTTTTTTATTTTATTAATGTATTCATATTTGTAACTGTATTCAAATAAAATACATCTAATAAATGTGCAAGCAGGAATATAATTACATGGAAACGCTTGTTGAGAAAATATCTACTGGTAGTACCCTAAGTAAGAAGATCACGAGGCCAACTTCTTTTCAGACGTCTCGGAGAGTTTTCAGGGATCGAGAAGGAAGCAAGGTTTGAAATGAGAGGGTTTGGATGGTTCTGGAAGTATAGTTATTTGGATTGGGCCATATCGGAAACATATGGTACATTAAGGATGATTTTATTTGTGACAAAGTAAGGAGCATTGAGGTTTGCAAGGATTGGAAACGAGAGGAATTTGATGGATTAGTTGAGTCCTAAAACTCAATTCTGCAAGTCCTAATAGGCTTTATTATAGTCTCATATATGTGAGTCTTTTGTAATTAATTGGAAGCTGAGGGCGTTTGTTTAGTAAGTGCTGGAGTAGTCGGAAACACTAACACTGAACGGTTTCAAATCGTTTCAGTCTTGTATGAGGATTTCAATTGAGTATTTTGTTCAGGTCGAGTCCTAGATATCATATTGTTCAATTTGTTGGGATAAGTGGAAAATTGGTTTGCCTTATAAGCATAAAGGCTCAATAAAGAATGATTTGTTTGATGAAGTAAAAAATGAAAAATATTATAATGTAAGAACATATTGTCGGTTTATTGCAAAAATACACTAAGTTTAATTTTGATGAAGCTGGACTTCTGAGAACGTTTAAGTGAATTTGTATCATATTTATTGATAAAAGACACAGTAAATGCACAAACTAAAATGACACAATCCTTTTAATATATCAAATATTATTTCAGTAAGTGCAGAATTGACAGATTTCACAAAGAGAAAATTTATCAAAGTACTTAGTAATTTTTTCCAATAAAGTGACAACATTAACTAAATAGAAAATAAAATCATAGATACTTACCCAAGGGCTTAAATTTTCTAACACTATTAATAAAAGATTTAGCATTTTCATTTGGTAAAAAGCTTATGAGGCCATTGATCCCAGAGTACATCGTGTAACCATGGTCTTCATTACTCAATACAGCCATTTGTATCAGGCTTCCAACACCAACATTATCAAAAGACATGTGACCATTCACAAGTTTAGGGTCAGTGCTTACACGAACTAGATAATGGCCTGCATTTTTCACACTGAGCACTGAACAAGTTAGATGCTGTCCAATATGAAAGATATCTTTAAGGGATAAAACCTACAAAAATAAATAAATAAATGTACACCCATTAACATTAATTATTAACAGAGACGACATGGCTCTGAATAAAAGAGCAAGGACATAACCTACTTAAAAAATTTATTTAAAAACAAAATTATGGCTTAAATACTTAAATAAATATAAATTTCTGACAAAATAGAATTTTCTATAAAATTTTAATGCAGCAAAAAAAAAAATTAATAAAGAAAATAATCATGCCATCACTTCTAAAAAATTCTTCATTAAAAGATACAAAATTAGGAGATTAGATATTAAAAGACAATCCAAGTTTAAAATATCTTATTGACCTTTAAAAGAAGTTTAAATAAGAACTGAGTTTAAAAAAATTATACCCACCCCTTGTTTACCCCCTAAAAAAAGGTTCTGTTAAAGTATAGCTAAATTGAATATTTCTTTTATTGTAAACTCATGTAGTTTTCTAAAAAACACATATTGATTTGATTTTAGCTGTAAATAAAATAAATGTATAAATTGTTCTTACAAAAACTGTCTGACAGCCAAAAGAGAAGGAGAAAGTACATTATTGGAGACAACTGTAGAAAGGTCGGACTAAAAAACATTTCAGCCTTTAAGGGTGGTTACAGGTATGTGTGAATTTGGGTTTCAATTGGAAAAAAGAAACTGTGTGTAAACAAATCTCTATACAAATTGTGATTTGCATAAAATAAAACGAAAGTGAGATGAGTTTTACCTGTTGTAATCAAGGAATAATACAAATATATATTTGTGACTAGACAAAATGTGGGGTAATTGACTTTTATATTATAAGGTGGATGAATATAAAATAAAAGAACTGAGCCAAAATAAAAGAAAAATCAATAGTAATGAAAAGATTTATCAGAAAAATGCCTCATCTACATAAATAAGGGCAATCTATATCTTCATTATGATTATAAATAGGGCAACACTGAGAACTAAGGCTAATATGGTAAGTGTATAAAATAACACTGAAAATTTCCAATTTAAAAAAAAAATACTTTTATATATTTCAGTTATTTGTACTTACATTTTTACTACCAGCTTGTTTTTTGGTAACTTCATTAAATGGTTCAGATACATTTTCAACATATAAACGTGCTGACAGTCTACCAGGCATACAAATGTCAACATAATTGTTACAAATATCCCTCACACTACAAAATGCTAATGTTCCTTCAGAAAGAGCCTAAAAAATAATAATAAAATAATTACTGATTTCATGGACTATAACGTTATAAAAATTTTTACATTATATTTAAAAAAATATCAAATTCAATTTGGTCTTATACATTTCGTTAATCAGGTTTCCTAATTTAAAAAAAAATAGCAATATTCCAGTTCAAAAAGAGAGTACTCACTGTATCATTAAAATCTATATTTTTATTGCAATATACTCACAGTTGATATAAATGAGCCACAATAGTTTGTGGAAACAAAAACTTTTATTTTAAATTCTATGAATTTACATCATTTTCTAGGAATCTTAATCCAGTACTACTGTACATATGTCACTACACCCCATAAATGGAATTGGGAAAATCGTCAAGTGTGTCTGAAAATGACAGAAGGGCCCAACTTTAACCAATAAGGACATGTTGGGAATTTGTTTATCCCTTCTGAGCGACCACAGCGTGAGAGTTTCAATAAGGACGGGGAAAGTAGCAATCTATTTAAAGCTCATTAAGGCCTCAATTTTAATTTAAACGAACCAATCAGGAGTTCTTGCAGTCGTAAATAGCAATTTAAACTGAGGGAGTTCATACACATGAAATATCACCATTCCTTGGCCAATCTGGAAATCTAATTTAGAGTATGATCATAGGATATTAGCCCACTCGGAAAAGTGGTGTGACATTCATAGATTGGTGCCCTATATTTTTCTAAAGATTTTTTTTTCTATTCCCTTGTACATACCACTGGCACACAAAAATACATATGTACATAGGGCAACATTGGCAACCTGGGATTGAAATGTAAGACATTTATATTAAATCTAAGCAAAACCTGAAAAAAATCATAACTTAAAAGAGATCAAGCCAGCAAAAGAAACAAGATAACCATGTTGATGATCATATGCATATACAATATATGAAAGTCAACCATGATGTATATTTTCTGACAGTGTAAAAGTTAAGCTATATATTTTTAATGCCTCCAGAAGTCATTACGAATAGTAAGAATGAAAGTTAAAACTAAACAAAATGAACTTATGGCCAATATAAGATCTTTCAATCAACGACAAAGCATTCAATGTGATACATTCAAATTGGTTTTACATAATAATTAAATAGAACATCAACAGGAAACAATGGGAGAGATAAAGTTGATGGGCAGGAATATTTTTACTAAGTAGTTTGAGGTGCCATCAAATCTAAATCTAATTGTATTAAGGATAAAAAAGAAAGGTGTATTAAAATTACATACATTATAAACCAGGGGCTCAATCCTTGCAAATCTGACTTTGTCTTCATCTTGATTTTCAAATTCAAAAACTGCTCTTGCTTTCTTTTTTCTTTCTCTTCTACCTAACTTTTTTTTCATAGGTGTCACAATATTTTTGTTGTCAAACTGTAAAATGAAGAATAAATAAAAATATAACAAGAAAAACCACTTTATAATAAAATGTAATTCTCTAATAAAACTTACAGCAAAAGTCCTCTTTTTTACTAGTGGTTTGTTGAAACCAGATCCTCCTCTAGGAAAGTATTCCTCGTTTAAAGTCATTTTTAAACGATAAATAAAATGAAATAAATATATAAGTTATTGACAACTAAGTCCTACCACAACGTACCGAACACAGGTTATGTACTACACAAAACAAAATACACGTGGTTTTGAAACCTCTTTACTCCCTGGTGCTATCTCTTGGCTGAAGTTAGTGCTAAATGCAGTTTGCATGAAATGCCAAAAGATGGCGCTTCATAACTGTATCTTGAGAAAATTTATAAGTTTTTATTTACCCAATAGCGGCGCACAATAAATGAAAATCGACTTTTTTTCGAGAAAAAAAACTTGGGCAAGCCCGAAGCAGGCCACAGAAAAATAATTTTGATATCTTATTCATAATGAAATTTACACTAAGATAAATACTTTCAAGTTAGATGTTAAAGTTGGCTCAAATTATACATTAAGATCCCGTGAATGTTTTGAAACAATTTGGCCCAAACCACTGGCATATTATTAATGTTTTCTTTTTACTGAATTGCCTAATCAAATAATTTTTGCAAACATTATTAGATAATTCTTACAGTTTTTACGTATTTTTCCTTTGATTTATAATGCTACTCGGTTATATTGTCAATTTTAAAGGAGTGAAAGGAAGAATATCTATATAAATTGGTAGGGTTGATAAATTAATTGATTTAAATTTTATGAAGGTTGCAAAATTATTATATGCTTCATTTAAAAATTTTGGTCCCTGGTCAATAAAAGGGTGAAATCAAAAGCAGAAGTAGTTAATTTTTTTCTCATGATCTATTCTTTTGGAAGCCTACTTACAACCATTCATTGTTTAGTAAAACTTTAATTAAATAACCCAGAAAAAAATAAAATACTGTTTTCTGGAGTGTTACCGGCGTCAGGACCGGGCAAATGCCAGGAGGCTCTGGCCTAGAGGGGCGACCGTTAAGGGCGCCGATCATCAGGAGTACTCGCCACTTATTAAAATTTGAAAGAAAAAAAAAACGAGAAGATTTTACTTCAAAACGAGACGATTTTAATTGTTTAAAATATTTTTTATAGTTTTGAAAATCTCAAAATACGCCATTTTAAATTTTGTAAATAAATACACGATATTCATATCTACACTGTTCAGATTGGACAAGTTCCTAATCTCAGTTTTGGTGGGATACATCGATGCAACAATGGGATACATCCGATACAACAATGGTATCGGATCCCTGTAAAGCCTTATGCTATCCTTAATAAAAGCTCCTACGCGATATGTCCCGGCGATATGACAATCTTTGTCGGGTTGTATGTTGTATGATTTTTATAATGCAATGAATAGCAATACAATAATACAACTATATCGCCATATCACCGCAGACAGGAATACTGTAGTACTCTGTGTGTCTTTAGGTACAACTTTATAAGTGTCTATCAACTTTTATGAGTGGGCACAAGATCATATGATCACATTATAAATGGAATTTCGAGAATGACCGAGTGTTGACAAAGTATTCATGGGCATGGCCTCCTTCTATTTAGATCGCTATATACGAGTTCCACAAACCACCAACAGACCCTTTTAAGTTAAAATCGCTGTTTCCGACTTCCGCTCACTACGCTCGTTCAAAAAGGATACAAACACTTTACGTCCTTTTCAGTTTAAACCATGAGATCTTGTATCCGTCTATTTTTGTGCCATTTAATTCAAAACGAATAGAATAGTAAGAATTTTAGATTTCATAGACACAGGTAAGTGAAAGTGAAAATATAATATTGTTTACAGAATGAAAGCATACAAACAAACATAATTATTGTTTACATATTTTATATTGTCATAGCGATTTATTTTTATTTTAATGATGTTAGAGCAGCAGTTCATAACAGGTTAAAGATATTCAAGTAGATTACTTGAAATTTATCGAGTTGGGTATTAAACAAATGTGCCTGCGTTTCTGAGGCACCTATCAATGCTAGTGGGGAAGGAAATAGGTGCCTGCGCCGAGAGGATATAGGACTCAGGGTCATCGAGGTGGGCCAAAGGTCATGCAGAACTTCCTTGCACAGCGGTGAGCCTGCATTCCTCATTACCATTCAGCCATAGAGCTGTCTGTCAGCCGATCTATAATTATTCTAGCTTATCTCATCCACAACGGGACACAGCACAGCAGCTGCATCTAAACGTCAGGATACTGTCAGCCAATGAAAATTATTAGAGCCGAGAACTCTGCATGTCAAGACAGATCGATGACTTCTGGTCGCAGTATGCGTCAACAGCTTAATTTAAATAAATGCCAGTTAACTTGGGTCAGTGTACCTGCTAATACCGCTTGTGTATCACCGATCTGTGTTGAAAAATATATTTATTAAATTTTTAACCATTTTTAAGGGTGAATGAGGAATTATTCCTGTATATTATGCACTTGTCTTTACCATTCTACACCAACATAAAACCAAGAAGAAATTGATCAGGTGAAGGATGATTTCTACAGTCAGTTAAAAATTTTGCGGACCAGCACGGGCGGATCTACGGGGGGGGGCCTTTCGGGCTGAAGCCCCCTCCAAAATGGTAAAATATAACCATGTTTTATGGAAAAAAAATTTAAAAATACCTCTTAAAGTATTATTATTCGTGTGATTACATTTAAAAGGACTTAAGCAATCATTTAAACACCATTTCATATAGGTAGTTATTTTCTTTCTGTTTTTCCAAATTAATTATCGTTATTTTTATGAAAAAAAAGCTTTCGGGCTGAAGCCCCTCCCAAAATTAAATCCTGGACCCTCTAGTGCGGTCCAGGCACATAAAAATGACATGAAATTGGACATACTGGACTCCATGCCAAGATAGAACGAGAACCCCAATTTAAGCAAAGAGGTATTTCCTATTAAAATGCGAAAAAGCGGTACAGAAAAGAAAATCTGCTATGTTCACTCACACGACTTTCCTACCTATTTCAGAAAAGTTTTTATATATTTAAATATGTCCATTACGAAAAAAGAAAAAAAAATTAACTTAGATTTATTTTCCTGAAAATTTATCAAAGAATAAAATTATGTGCGATTTCTTAGATAAACTAAAGCAATGTAAACCGGGTTGTATAAGATCAGTGTAAAAAATTCAATCCACTCTAATATTGCTAAACAAAAACTTTTTTATCTTAGCCCAATTTTTTCGAACAATAATTTCTGTTAAAAGTCGAGAGAAAATGTGTGATGCGGGCAACAGATTTTCTTAATTTCACTTACTTTAATTTTTTTCCTCTCATTCACCGCTTAGACCCATATTCTTACATACGAAATTGAATTGCTGTAACTTTGTTAATAGTCAGAAATGAACGATTTTTATGTAGATTTGTAGGGAATTTCGTTACCTCAGGGGGCTCTGAAAGAACGAAAGAAAGTAAATTTTATTCTGGGACATTTAGTTCCCTCAGAATAACTACAATGAACAGATAAATGACAATTGTGAATAATTAAATGAATGTAAATAAATTAATTTACAAAGGTGTCTAATCGTTATATTAAAATAAAGAAGCATGTAATTTTTTCATAATATTAAAAGTTCTTAATATTAAAAATAAAAAACGCTGTAGTAAACATATGATCTTGAAGTAGACATATGAATTTAAAGATGATTACCTACGGGTGAATTCACGTATTGGTACAAATAAAAAATATGACACATACATAGATATCTGCAAGATATCGGTGTAGTGGAATTGACATCTCTAAAGTACAAAATAACTTTATTTTACATATATTCGGAAGATTGATTACTGAGGAGATGGAAAAATAAATTATGTTTAAATGAGGTCAAGGATGAGGATTTCCGTAAAGAGGTTGATAGGGAATTCCAAAACGAGTTAGCACGTATGACGAAGGATTTTTTAAAGGAAACAGTTCTATGAGAAGGAATAAACAAATTTGAGGATTGGATCTCGTGTTGAACGAATGAACAGAGGAACAAGGAGTAAAGAAATCAAGAAGGTAAGAGGTTTTTTGGTTGTAAAGGTTCGGAAAAGGAATACACCTAGGAAATATTGCCGTCGGAAAACTGGATAGAGCCACTTCAACTCGGCATAGCAACTGGGGACCTGGGAACGTCTGTGGACTCCAAGTATAAATCTAATTAAACAATTCATTAGCCTCTTTAATCTAATCTCAAGTCCACCAGACAGTTCACCGAATACAAGGCAGCCATAATCGAAGTGTGAGAAAATGAGAGAGGAAACTAAGAGCTGACGGATTTTAAGGGGCATAGAGTCACCGGATCTCAGGAACTGTTTGAACTGTTGGAACCCTCAAACTTGCTGCTACCCAGCAATGGACTTTCGGATAATTTGGGAAATGTTGGGGGATTATTCCAGGTCAGATGTTGATCAAACATTGCCCTGAAACGTATAGATCACTCGAAAACCACATGTTAGAAATTAGACCCGATCGCAATACTTTCCTTACCTAGTATAGGTAGGAAAGTAATAAATTAAAACTTGTGTAGAAAATCAAATACGCTGTATCATCGCTAATACTAGTTCTATTCCGACGATTTTTGTTTTTGTTTTGTAGGTAATTTAATTACCTTTCAAAAGAGTTCATATAAATGTTATCATATAATACATACTTATTGAGTTAGGCCCCAAAACATTTTTCTTTTCTTTATAACATTTGTTTCTGCATTTTTCGAGAATTTAGTACATGTACAAAAATTGAAAGGACATTAATCAGAAAATAATAAGAAAGTTTCATCAAAATCAGTAGAGCCGTTTTAATGCTAGAGTCTAGAAAAAAATATATTTTTCACTTATTGCGCAGCCACTATTGCGAATGGAGCACCCAATTTGTGTCATAGGCATCAGTAGTCAAAACCCTACGAAATAAAAAAGAAGCAACAAAATCGGTCTGCTAGTTCCCGAGATAATTTCACAGACAGAAAGTCATACCAATGGCTGAAAATGTGTTTTTCGGACTCAGAAGGTTCTGAAATGTATAGATCAGTCGAAAACCGTATGTCGGAAATCCTACCTAGTATAGGTAGGAAAGTAAATAAAACATTAAAATCTAATATCTAGCCGAAATTCATCAAAGTAACTGGACAATTACAGAGCCGCCAGAAAAAGACTAAGTCATAAGATCGGCAAAAAAATTAATTCCTCAAAGAAATATTAGGATCTATTGAGAATAACTGGCAGGTTAAGACAAACGCGAGTTCAACGCAGAAACTGGAAAAAATGTAGTATGCAAATCGAGAAAAATGCTAATGCATAGAAAAAATGGCATCAAAAGCGAAGGTACTAAGTATCTAAAAAGAAAATGAAGAGAAGAGATGACCCACAACCAATAAAAATAGAGGGGATGAGAATATCGTTTCGCCTCTCCCTCCAATATTTCGAAGAACAAAAATAAAATCAATAACACTCAATCTACCTGAATGAATAAAATATGTAAACTAAAATCAATTTAGGGAATAGGAAAAGTCGACTAATTGGTTCAGCTAAGGCCTTAGAAGTAGGTAGGCAAGTTTTAGCAACACCCTATGTTTCTATTATTGAAATTTTAATTTATATTCAAAGACAATTATATTTAGCAACGTATCCTTGGATTTCATAATTAATAAATTTATTTTTATATCTAGTATTTTATTGTACGTTTTACAATAATTATCACTCGTAATTTGTATCCATAACATAAACTCCCTTTTTTGGGGGTCCATTGCTCCCTCAACCAGAATGGAAAATCTCCGCTTATGATGCGCGACTACCAAATTGGATTTAAAGGAGGAAGGAACACGCTTGTCCAAATCTTCGTCCTAAAATAGCTGTTCGGAAAACGATGGGATCTCAGGATGTGCACAATGTGTTCAAATTTTCCATTCACTCCGATTCAGATTTATATACAATGGCACACAGAACCAGTTCTTTAGTTAGTTCTTTCATTATTCGATCCTCTGCTCTATGGAAATCCAACCCTTTCTACATAAGTCGCTCCAATACCCTCCCTATGTGTTCAATCATCCGCTTACCTTCAATCAAATACCTCAAATCCCGCCTGTTCAATCACTTATCATCCAACAAGTCCCCAAAAAATTGTAAATAGGTATCTCTGTAAATATGTATATAAACTATTTAATCATTATTATTTCATACTTCGTTTAATTTTTAATTCACTTACTTTTTTTTATTATTGTTTATATGATATTTACAACTGTATAAAAAAAATACATTTAGTAAATTCGTACATGGATATAATGACATGAAACACATGTTGAGAAACTACCCATTGGTAGTACTCTAATAATATTATAATAATAATAATATAATATACTATTATGAGATCACGTGGCCATCTTCTTTTCAGACACCTCGGAGGGTTATCAGGAATTGAATAGGAAGCAAGGTTAGAAACAAGAGGGTTGGGATGGTTATGAAAATTATTATGGAAGGATAGGTATCTGGATTGGACCAAATCTGATACACAAGCAACATTAAGGTCATTTTGGATGATTTTATTTGTAACAAAGTAAGGAGCATTGAGAATTTTACGAAGGATTTTGGATTGTATGGATTGGATACGCGAGGAGTTTGAAGGTTTGGTGCTTACTTATATATGAAATATATAGTAAGAGAAAGTATTACCATCGTGAAAATTTTCAAATCTGAATTTTCAACGGAAATACATGTTTTGACGCCACCTAAGTCCAAATAACCAAGCCCCCCAAAATGGTCGGTGGTTGCGTGAACGGTCAAGCTCAAAAACGGAAAGTCTTATAAAGTGAAATTGCATATTTAAAGTTTGTGTATACCTGGGATGTTACAGCAACCTTTCCGTCAAAATCGACTAACCGGAAGTGGCACTTATACATTATACTATCGATTTTTCACATTTTTACGATTGTCGCGAAAATAGCTATAACGATTTTGATTAAATTCATTATGACAGTGTAAAATTAAGCAGTTCAACATTTCTTCCCCAAAAGTTCCTTTATTTTTTTATTTGAAGTAATTTCACTTTTACCTCTGATATAAAAAATAGTTAAATATAGAATATGAAAGAATTTGATAATTAGCTAAAGCAGAAATAAGAAATCATAATGAATAATAGTTGTATTATAGGGTCCAAAGGAATACGAGTGCATTCGAGCTCTCCCGAAAGATCAGAACAGGCTTCCATACGTAATATGAGCTTAATATAATGTTTAATACGACAATATTATATACATAACATATGCAGTTTACATAAATGCTATCGTTTGTTTTATTTAATATTTACTTGTATAAACTACAGCGGTATAAAATTTAAAATTTGTTTATATACCGGTACTTTAACAAAGAAAAATACCCACAATGAAATATAAATAAATATAGCGGCCTTCTTTATCAGTGCCACTCTTGTTGGACTAAAAATATTTCGTATCATTTAATTATTTATTATGATCAAATAACTAATTGAAACATACAGTTCAAAAAGGAAATAGATAGTGTCAAACCAAATAAATATGATACATCAGACGGCTATGAAAAACATATGGTAATTAATTTTTTAAATTATGTTTCAAACTGTCTATAATATTACTTGACAATATTATATTACTTTCACTTCTCTTTGTCTGAAAATACATATTTCTTCTAAGAGAGTGGTAAGTGAAATTTGTGTGATGTGCACAGCACCAGATTTTTTTTCAATTGATTAATGTTAGAAGCTAACTTATATATATTTATTATTTCTATTTGTTTATTTTCTTATTATTTTTTATATAGCTCTGAGGCACCAAAGCCCAAAATTCGGTTATAGTATTTTATTCTAAAGGGGCTTGTCCCAGAAAAATAAACCGTATTATAAATATTCAGCACAAGGATATGAAGAATTTGTATTTGATAAGTCAGATAAAATTTTAAATATATTCCTTTCTCCGATATTTAAATAATTTGTCCTTAGAGCTGCTATCTTCTGCATTCCATAAAAGCGATCCTGAAACTGAGGATTGAAGGATGAGGTAGAGATGGAGATGCGAGATGAAAGAACCCTATGATCCGGAGGAGTATTTAATGGCCCACCGCAACCCCCTAGGGCGTCCCGAGCGACCCCGTTCTGGACGGGTTTATAGCCGTTCACGATTTCTCCTTCCCCAAGAAGATGAAAGGGGCAGCCCCTTCACCCAAATCCTACCGGCGAATATCAGTCAAAAGTGAAATTTGAAAGGGCCTCAAGGAGAATGCGGAGTGATCAGGTAGTGATCGGAGAGGCCGATGTTGTTCTACGGCAGGATGGGAGGTTTTGGATCTGGATGTTCAGGTAATCGTCATGGCTGGTAAGGACCTGAAAAGAAAATTAAATATAAAATCTCTAAAATAAAAATAAGAAATTGAATTATATATTTGCGACGCTGTATTGGAATTTAGTAATGAAAAGTAGGAAAATAATAATGGTATTTTTCATTTCAACTAGGAGGAGGAGTTCTACAAGTACAACCAGACATATTCTAATAGCTCTGGAGCAGAGATAGAGCATTAGTGAACTAATTTTGCTTCCTCACTGCCCAAGGTAGGGAAGCATTGTATTCGTGCAAGAGGTTAAACAAATTTTTTTTTTGCTCAGAAACGAAAATTTCCACTCGCGTTTTACGTTTCAGACATCAAGGATCAAATTTGGTAAGACGTCAGTCTGTCTGTAGTTAAATCGATATCACCTACTACCTTTCATCTGATTTTCATTATATATTCAGGAATTGTGCGGGCTGGTGTTTAGATGGTCTCGTATCAATTTTATCAAATTCCATCCACTACTACAGCTTGCGCACGCGCATAGAATAGAATGCATTTTCATAAAAATGCTAATATTTCATAAACGGCTCGTTCAATTTGGCTCAAAATTGAAAAAAGGTGGGTTTTTGTAAAATAATGATTCTGTATCGATTGTATTGAATTCCGTCCTCTACTTTCTGTTATATATGCGTAAACGTGTTTTCCTTGATACGTCTATATTGAGAGATATAGACATATACCGCTTGTTCGATTTGGCTTAAAATTGGATAGAAGCTAGAGATTGGCTAACAGATAATTAAGTAAGTATCAATTTTATCAAATTCTATCCACTACTTTCAAAAAAATACGCTTTCGGATCAGTAAACGTATTATTTGACTCGCCTATAGTTTGAAAACGGTTTGTTAAATTTGACACAAACTTGGAGGAAATTTGGAGAATAGTTTAAAAATTGTCTTTTTTTGTTCTAAACATTTCCCTAGTGAAAACATACCTATTAAGTATAAATCGCTACTGTTAGAGCAATAGGTCTTATGTAATAATTTTCTATTTTTATACTGGTACTGTGGAAAATAGCAGAGAAAAATAAAATATGGAATTGGCACCTCTGGAAATCCTCACTTTACGTTCCTCTAACCAAACTCTTAACCCTCCTCTCTTTAAACGTTGATGCTGCCTACCTCCTGACGGAAATTACTTCTTCATATTTTTTTTTTTCAAGACCTCAGAGCCCTCTGTATATTATAGAACTCCTCAGGGGTGCCTAGAAGGGGTTATCATTTTGTAGCATTTTTGAGTTTTTGAATTTTTGATGGGGTTATTTCGATAGCGATATGAATTTTCGGACTAATGGACAAGAGGAACACATGGAACTGACCGCAGCAAGTGTACGAAGTGTATGGTCTTGCGCCATCGACCTTGGGGAGGGGGGATGGACACCTCTGCAACTCCTTACTTTACGTTCCTCTATCCAAACTCTTAACCCTCCTCTATAAACGTTGACGCTGCCCTCACAAACATAAACGTTGGGTCGTATCTGACTTCTAACATCATAATTGAAATTTTCGGCTGTTACAGAATATATATAAACCTAAGGCATGTGAATAATTAAACAATTATCAGTCACTTATTAACTATTCTATTCACGAAAAATCTGCAAAAAGACTATGCATTCAAAGAAAGAACTAATTTATATGAAATAAGAATATATATAAATAAAGATTTTAATAGTATGAAAGCATTTGCTGCTACAATGTCGAGAATACCGAATCTCAGAGGCTATTTTATGATTTTTTCGTGCCAAAGCTTGTCTAACACATCTACATCTTCTTTGGTCATATTATAAAATTCGTTTATTTCCAGTTTTCTAGATATTTTATTTCTATCCTTCGTAAAGTACATTGAAGAGATGAAATGGAGATATTTATATCTTTTGGGGGAGCATGAAACCATCAGTATGTTATCCTGGTAGGCGATTCGCGATGAACAGACAGAAGCTATAGATATTAGTGTTGGTGGAATCTAATATTTGTTTTTCTGCGAGTTCAAAGCCCTCTTTTTTATTCATATTTTTATTTATATAGTCTTCATTGGTGTTCATCAGTTACCCCTAAAGAGGTAGGTAATCGTGGTTCATGTTTCTTCTTCTTCTTCGTAAATTTTCTGAAAATATAAGGTATCTCTTCAATGTTCTGGGGTCGCAAAGAGACAAAACTATGAAATCATTGGTCTCATCCATTTAAAATAAATCTTCACTTTATTTTGTTTTGTCTCCCCTTCCTTGCCTTTTAGGCTACTCGTGATTTTTTCTGGGCTGATAAGAGGGAATAATTATGCCGAGTTAAAAGTCAAACCGGGAACCGACATCCCGCTCCCAATAAATCTTCACCTGTATATAGTATAGTCTTCTATACGTCACTATACGACAGAACATCTCATTGATTTCGTCACCTTGTTGAATCCTTCATCAGATTGATCTTGTTGTCGCCGAAGCCCCTTCCACATTTCATCTATTGTAGTAAAAACAAATTTTGAACTGCTGAACGCTACCATTGTAAGAAATGTAAGTTAGGAATATCATTATAAATGTTGGGTCACATCTGACCCACGTAGCGGTCGAGTGAACATGAGATGTGAATCAACCAAAGATGGCGTTCATCTCATTTCATGTCAGCTTTGTCGAAGCCTTTATTACGATTGTCTGTAAGGGTACCTAGAGCTCTGTGACCTTGAAAGTAGAGGAAGACGAGATACGTGGATTCATCTGTTAGGAGGGTCTATTGCGGTTCAAACGTTAATAGAAGAGGGTTGGTTAATACCAGATCTCAACCTATCCCCTCCCATCAAATCCTTCAGCAAATCCTTCGTCATTCGTGCTACCTGCTTTTGAAACTCTACACAAATTCATTCAAACAAGCGCTATTTCACCGCCTATTTCACATTCATATCAGTTCATAATTATGGACCTTTTTTATTATTCTTGGGGAAATATAATGGCGGAATAAAATTATTTTTTTAATTTCATATTTCAGTTAGTGTTGAAAATTAATATGTAAATTGATTAGATGTTACAGAAGTGTCTTTTTTTGGTCCCAACATTTTCCCCACCATACTCAATTTTTTTTCTCGTAATTTTGTATGTTTTTGAGGCTTAGCGCACTACCTACCATGGCATGGCATGGAAATAAGATAAAAGATTTCTACAGTTGCAATTGATTTTAAAATTCTATTCAATTTTTTTAAGATAAGCATTAAGAAAACAATTAAGTCCCTATAATTATTATAAAACATAATGATAGTAAGAAACGACTTTAAATACGGAAATATGTTTCTTGCGTGTTTTGATTTATTATTTTCAATAATGAACCATTGTAATCTTCCAAAAAATTCAAAAACTTAATCCCCCTCAAAATTTGAGGTTTTATGTTTTAGAATACGTAGAATTCGAAAATTGAATAAAATTTTGTTTGTCCGTCCGCCATCCACCTATTTTCTTCGAGATTACCGATTTTTTTCAAATTTGGATTTAAAGTCATAGGTCACCCTAGGCTGATCCTACATCGACATCACTATCCAACTTTTCCTTTCAAGATGGCGGCCGAAAAAACCTGTGTTACTGTAGATTGTAGGGTCTAAAGGAATGTTCCGATTTCCAGGGGTGCTCAGAAGGGAGTTTTTGAGGGGAGGCATATTTGATGGGTTTTGGATTTTGGGAGGAAGGGGTGTTAGCACATTTCGATTTTAACTAAAACAATCTTGGTCTGTCATTTCAAAGCCGTTGTTTACCAAAATAGCGGCCATGCAAAGAGCTCCAAATTTACCGAAAATGGCCCTCTTCGCAGATTAGATGAATCTTTCTACTAAAAGATGCCGTTTTTGAGCAGTCTGCCGTTTCTGTGATGCAGCTATCCTTTGGCAGACTTTCATGATTTAAATTCAAACCTTCACCTGCGACGAAGACCCTTTCTAGGTCCTGGCTCGAGGACTACAACTAGAGTGAGAAGGTCAATATTCATTTCGTGTGTCCATCATGAAATAAATTTCAACCCCTTCCCTAGGCCAAATTCGAACCTTCATCGCTAGACTCACGACATCAATCTCCTATTCACATATAATCAATAGTATGTTCGACATAATGTTAAAACATAACTTAAGAATATCTAATTTATAGCCACAAAAAATATAGGATGACCCCACCCCAGCCCATCCTGAAATACACTTACTGAAGTTTCGAATATTTTAAAAAAAGAAAACTTCAAGAATATATCTAGTTTTTTTTTTTTTTGTTTAAATCTCGCAATTAATTAAAACATGTCAATAACCAATAACAGAATGTTGTATAATCTAATGGAGTAGTTATTTTGACTTGGATCGAAGCTAGAATTGTTTGGAATGTCAAACCCTTGTTCAGAATAGCCTCGTTTTTATAATTAGACAAGTTTTTTTTTTTTTAATGCAAATTTGTTTCTGAAACTTTAGCTAACTCCAGATGTTCTAGGTCACTGACTGATCGCCCTGAGAGAATGTTGTCCACTTTCCAAATATTATCTACTATCATCATATCTTTAAGGCTTAATGAAGGCTTGAAGAGTTGGAATTTTGGAATTGGTGCGTGGAATTTTCAATAAAAGTTCTATGAAACCATTCTTGCTGTTCCGTGTATCTTAAAGTGTACAAAATTTAAAAAAAAAAACAGTCTAAGCTACTTTAGATAATTCAACATTTTTATTAAAAACTATATATAATTTCAAGAACTGGATCTACATATCTGGTAAAAATGACTCTAGGTATGAAGATCAATAAAAAGAGGAATTTCGTGGAAACCTCAAGGGATAAAAAGAGTGAAAATCGCTTAACTAATATAATAACTGTTTGGCGAAGGCTGGGACCAAAAATCTCAGATCTACAAAATTATTACTATGGGCGATAAATATTCAAGACGCAGTCATTATAAAGTTCTTATTGGCGTCGACGCTTCAACCGAAACATGTGGATCATCATCATGGCTGAAAATATTTTAATACAATCAGAGATATGATATTATACGACAGATAGTGGTTAATAATAAAAAAAAATTGATTTACGATAAATGAATTAGACGATAAATGAAATATGTAAAAAGTTATACAAACTAAAAATAATGTATATAATCAATTTATTTTATATAAAATAAATATCAATATAAAATGATATGTTATGATCAATTTAAAAAATGTAATATTTTTTCTTACTAACCGTGTTTCGAGCACTGAAGGTACCAAAGTACTGATAATTTGGTAGGTAAGTAAAAGGATCGATGGAGGAATTATTTACCTACCGAAGTGTCAGTACTTTTCTATACACGATGGGCCAAATCCCCCTCCCTCCCATCCCTATAAATTGCATATCGTTGTGTTTCTTATTCGTTGTGTAACTATTTATTTAAGAGAATCCAATTTTTCCTAAAAAAAAAAAAGTGAACGCACTGTCCCAAAATTACTCCCAAACATGACGAACTGTCGACTTTTACTTTAGTTAGTTTTTTGGCCTCTGAAAATCATCATTTGGCTTAATTTCGTCATAGTTGGTCTTTTATCAAAGCTGGATAGTCAGAAATAATAAAACATGAAACCCATATTAAAAATAATTGGCTTAGTCAATAAAAAACACCAGTAAAGTAATTTTTTTTTAACAAAAATATTTTCAAGTTGAAAATCAAGCATCGTTTGTAATTAAACGGCCAAAAATAACGCAAAGCGTGCTTAAATAAAACATCTGGAGAATACATTTCTCTTTCTAAATCATTAATTACTTTTTAAAATATTTAAAACAGTTCCGTAGAAAATGCACTTAAGCGGCAGAAAAGCGGTACTGGCGTAGGTGCTCATAAATGGCTTAGTTACAGTGCTATAATAACGTTTTTGATACAATATATTAATGGTATTAACGAATAAATATTAATACAATAATTAATTGTTAAATTAAACAATTTTTTTTAATTTATTATTTTTTTATTTTATTTTTTTTAATTTAACTTCTTTATTCTATACGGAGGTCATTTAAGAAGGCCTTTATTGTATAAATGATATAATAAAACTCAATTCAAAAATACTTTGCTGAATTTTTTATTAAACGTTTACAGTTAACACTTTGTTTTGTATATTTACTGATTCTTAGAGGTAATTTAAATTGTATATACTTCCCCGGAAATAAGTGATATTGATACCTGTTTTATAAACTAAAATAATATATACCTAATCTGAACTACATATAATGAATAGTTGGTGGGTTGTTTAGGAAAACTCATATACCACAAAAAAAAAAATTTGATTTTATTTCCTTTATTTCATTCGGAAGTTGGACCATATCATAAAAAAATAGGACATTTTAATATTGGATGCATTATTCTCTCTGCACAAAGAAACATGGAACGATCGAAGCTATGAGTTCTTTTAGGTAACCGGAACCGATTGTTAGTATTTCGTCTCAAAATGGGGGAAAACGCGAAATTGAACGCAGACATTGGAAAAATAAATTAAGCGAACGAGAAAGTGCCAAAATCTCGGTAAAGAAAACGAGGATCAGTATCCATTATATGGCTAAACGAATGTATAGTAGACACATTCAGAATATTTCAAGATGCTGCTAAAAGTGTTCAAATGCTGGAGCAGTTTGGATGATATTAAGTGGACGATGCAGGTTTATTATGGTGAAGACCATTTTCTCAGCAAAAAAGATTTGTTCGAAGCAATTGGCAAGTCAGCAGGTTTGGACGAAGTAAACGAGGTTTATTATGTTGAAAACCACTTTATTTTCGATTGCTATTATAGTTGCACATCAGGATTATCTTCACTTTGAAGCAGGATATAGACAGGTCTATCAAAAAAAGAGAAATATCTTCTGTTTAGACTAACTTCCTTCAATAATTCACAAAATTATCGTTATTATTTTTGTGGTTAACGTTATTTTCAAGCAACATATTTAATTTAATATTTTTACAGATGTCGTCAGAAAGAAAATAACATTGAATTGAAATGGATTTAAGATATAAATACGGAAATATTGCCATGGATAAACAATACGATAAACTACACAACCACAATAACCACATGATTGCCGTAACAGTACCCTTCTCACCGCAGATTAGAGTGCATGTAGACAAAACAAAACAAAAAAATGAAACAGTTTGGTATGTTGAATTATTTCTTTTCTGAATATGAATCCAGAATGAATCATTTTCTACTCATTCGATTAAGAAAGAAGTGCATTGTGTAGGAAAAACAGGGATTCTTGTAAGAAAGGTTGGCAAAAAAGTAAGAAAATTGCCAATGATGAAAAGTAAAATAATCTGGTACGCGCATTTTTTATTCAGGAAGATTTCAAATAAAAATGGGTATAATCATTGAAAATTGCGTACTTTTTGAGTTATTCGCAAATAAAATTCTGGAATCACCGTGACATTTTTTGTTACTTATCTAGAAAGTTAATATTAATTTTCTCCTCTTTTTCTCAACCGATTTTCTTTTTAATTTCCTACCTATACTAGGTAAGAAAAGTACTGCGATCGGTCAAAATTTCCGATATGCGGTTTTCGACGGAACTATACGTTTCAGAGCTCCATGAGTCCGAAAAACACATTTTTAGTCATTGGTCTATCTGTTTATCTGTGCCAAGATTTTCTCGGGAACTACTGAACCGATTTTGTTGATTCTTTTTTTTATTTTGTAAGGTTTTGAGAACTGATGCCTGTGACAGAAATCGGATGCTCCATGCGCAATAGCTGCTGCGCAATAAATGAAAAACATATTTTACCTATAAAACTGTTTAAAAATCGTTCATTTCGGACAACTATTAACGAAGTTACAGTTTTCCATTCAATTTCCAATGTAAGATTACGGGTTCATATCTTGGTTTCAGAAAAATGGTGAATGGGAGAAAAAAGATAACTAAGTGACAGTAAGAAAATCCGTTGCCTGTATAGATTTTGTTTAGGTTTTTCTGTTTATAAATAGTGTACACAGACTTTTTTTACCACATTTTTTTTATTATTTGGTGTAGTATCAAAACAGGCCTTATAAACTTTATGGAAACAGCTTAAACTTACTATTCTAAATAAATTCTTAACAAATATTTACATTGTAGAGCACTCATTGGACGAAGAAACATTAAAATTCCTTTTGGAAATGAGTATACCTAAACTTTTTTCTAACTGTATATGTAGGAACAATGATGTATTAATCAATTTTCCATTTTTATAAATCGTTCTCAAGCAACAACTACTCGTAGTCATTCAAGAGTGCAAGAAGCATAAATTTATGGGAAGTGTCGGTCTCTGTTACTACTTAGTAATTATGTCATGTGCAAATACATATTTTCCTTATTGGTACCTTTCTGGGAGTTTCGCAAAAAAAGAAAATTTGGATGTTTATTGATGAATCATCAATATAAGCTCATAATAAGTAGGCCAGGAATTAAAGCGATCAAATTAACCATCGTTGAATTTTTTATGCTACTCCTCCTTTAAGTCCTCGATGAATAATTTTTCCTCCCCTTTTTGCAATTCGTAATTTATGTCCATTCTCAATGCTCTTTTAATTCCTGTAGTAAAGTGGTTGTCCTAATCGGACGACGATAGTAATTTAACTCCGAAGCGGCACTTGGAAGAGATCAAAGCTTTCTTTCTTTATGTAAATGAGAGAGGCCGAAGGCAAAGGTGATATTTAAACTGAGAAAGAAGCTTGGTGCTTATAGCCATGGGCGTGGCCAGGGAGAGTGCCCCACTGCCCGACATACTTCTTATGCAATGTATTCTTTATATTTTCTGCTGATGATAGAAAGATGGTCATATTATTGGATATATTACAACAAAAAAAATCGATATACATTTTGTAGAATTATTTACTTTACATTACGTTTGTATATATTTGCCAAATAGTAAAACTATCTTAATTTTTTTTACAGTTTAAGGACCTTAAATTATCCTGAAAAAATACTTTGTAGGTCAATTAACCATTGGAATGATTTCAATGCAAGATGGTCCATTTTCTTTTCAGACAGGAAAAGAAAGGACAGGAAATCTGTTGGTAAGAAAGGAAGTCGATACGGAAGAGTACAAGAAAATTCAGGATTTAATTTAGAAATTTATTTTTAAACTTTTTTTTAAATTTCTCTAGCATAAAAAAATTATCTGTATCAAATATTCTATAAATGGTCTTATGAAGCCTGCAAAAAAAAAAAAAAAAAATTAAAGGGATTAGCAATACTTTTAGGGATATATTTCTTATATAATATAGGGACATATAGATATTTTTTTACCGTGCTTCCAATTAATAGCTGTATATACGTTATAATTTGAAAATATAAATTATACTCTTTTTTTCTTCACCGTATTTCCGCCAGTGCGGAGGAGTATGAGGAACACCTCTCATATACGAGAAGGGTAACTTAAAGGGTTACACCCCTCCTCCTAACAATTGGGAATAAAAAAATTGAGAAATAAAGGTTTAACAACCTACGCCGAACTGCGATAACTGTGGTGAAACATATCCCTCAAACATTTTATAAAATTAAAAAACAAATTTCAATAATACTTTTTAAGAATGAAATTGAAACTTCATTGATATAATGTTGTATTGCAGGGAAAGGAAAATTATCTTAATATGTCAGCATTCGCAAGAGGTAAGTGAAAAGTTCAAGTTTGAAAGAGTTGGAGGTATTTAAATATTTCTTTACATTATGAATGTGCACATCGTAATTTTTTTAATCAAAATTCCAGAAAATGTTGATTCATTAGTGTGTATTTTTTTTTTTTTTTGCATTATAAGGAGTATTGAAGGCTTTTGAATTCAAGAATTAAATACGGGAGAAATTGTATGATCTTTTCTGTATTGCACTTGCTGGACAACCTCCAAACAAGCAGCTCTCAACGAATGCCTGAAACTTAGGCTTTTTTTATTCTTCAAAACCCTCAACCAACTTCCCTATCTTAATTATTACTCCACCAGAAAAATATTATGAGTGACAAGAGGAACTAAGTGACAAGTGAAATTTCGGAGAGTAGATGAAACGAAAGCGCTTATTAAAAGTAAAAATATAGTTTCATTTAAATTATATTAAGTCGTTCTTTATCACTATTACTATTGCCCTTAAATGTGACAGATTGTAATATATTTCACTAAAGAAATTTCCTAAAAAAAAAATATTAAGTCTATTATTTAATTATACGGTTCTTTTCCGTTTTCTTCCAAATATACTAAAAATGTAACCTTTCTTTACATCTCTCCGCGAGTTCAACTACCATTCAGGAGATGATTTTAATACTCCATGTACCAAATCTCATGTCATTATGCTTGCCCGTAGTTTTCGATTAGACATTCCAGTTTCCAGGTTAATATTACTTTTTTTGAATCCGAAATACTTAACTAAGGGTGATTGGCCGAATCGGAAAGTTATAAGACCATAGATATCTCTTAATGAAACTTTTTATTTATTTTGTAGAAGAATATATTGTCGATACAAATGCTAACTGTTGAATCTGAAAATCACCACCTTTCAGGAAACGAAAAAAAAAAGCCCAAACAACGAGGATGTTTGGTTTTCATACTAATATGTGCTTATATGAACGTTTGAAGATTTTGTATTCCCCCTTTAAAAAGATTTAATTATAATTACAATCGCTATAGAGCAGGATTGAAAACAGTAATTTTTTTATATCCGGTAGTTATTATTTTGTATCGTTTATTCCAAAGAGTCACTAAATGCATTTTTGATATAGATTAACTTTCAAATATGTTTTTGTGAATTTACACATTATTTATCTATACAATAGCATCGTTAGTGCAAGATAATGACACACCCTTTTATTAATCATACATAGTTACATTAAACGCACAATTTCCTGATTTCACTGAGGTAAAATTCATCAAAGATCTTAATTATTTGAAGTTATGAAATATCACTTATGCCATCATTAGGGAGGTAATGCGAACCGAGAAGGGGTTGGATCTGGGCGGGACAACATCCGTGCTGGGCTATGCTGATGATCTGGTACTGTTAAGCGAAGACGTTGAAACTATAAAACTAAATACGACAACGTTAATGAAAGCCGGTAAAGAACTAGGACTCGAAATAAACGCGGATAAAACAAAATATATGGTTAGCTGCAAAAATGGCGATACTACTGGTGATATCGATATAGATGGTAATATGTTTGAACAGGTAGAGAAATTTAGGTATCTAGGTTCTATGATAACTAGAAAAAACGAAATTGAAGAAGAGATTAAGGTTAGACTGAAGGCGGGAAATGCTTGTTATTTTTCTGTGACAAAACTACTTAGTTCGCGCCTCTTGTCCCGGAACTTAAAAATTAAAATCTATAAAACAATTATCTTGCCTACAGTTCTTTATAGATGCGAGACTTGGCCGCTTACATTAAAGGATGAGCAGCGTCTTAAGGTTTTTGAAAATAAAGTATTGCGTAGAATATTCGGACCGAAGAAGGATGAGTTAACCGGAGAGTTCAGACGGTTACACAAAGCCGAATTGCGTGAACTGTATCCGGAGTAATATAATTGAGGTAATTTCATCGCGGCGAATCAAATGGGCTTGTAAAGTTGTTGGGCTTAGTAACGAGAGAATTCCTAAAAGGTTAATATTTGCTGTGCCGAATGGTAAGCGTCCGAGGGGTAGACCGAAGCGAAGGTGGGAAGATTGTATTAAAGCCGATCTGAAGGGACTGGGTTTGGACGGCGAACGGTGGAGGGAGGAATGTAATAAGCGATTGGTGGTGTCGGCATCGAACCTTCTGGTTCGCTAAGCCTTTTATTATTATTATGAGCAACCAGATGACAGAGATTTGAGATGACATAAAAAGTAGGAGTTCGCGTCCCGGTGCCGGAGGGGATTTTAAATTCCCCGCCCTCACCCCCCGGCCCGGGAAAATCCCGTATAGCCTAAAAGGCGAGGTAGGGAAGAAAAAAAAAAAAAAAAAAAAAAAAAATGTAATTAAGATTGCCAATACTCGGGCACTCTCGGCATCTGTTGGAAATATGGGAATTGGGTGCTCTGGGTATAGTGTAGTGTGTAGTGGTAGCGCCAAATGCGAAACCAAGACAAGTCTTGGTCTTGCGCTAGAGTCCTGGAACAGTCTTGCAGTTACCTACTAGCTTATTTCTATTGAAATATTACTGTAATTTTTCAGATTGGGGAAATCGAACTAAGCCCGAATGAAAAATTGGAAAAGTTTTGATATATATATATATATATATATATATATATATATATATATATATATATATATATATATATATATATATATATTGTGAAAACAGCAATACAATAGACCCGGATAATTATTTTTGTTTTTAAAAATATAAAGTGTCATTTCTACACCTGTAAAGATGATAAATTTTCTAGTATGGTGAAATTGTGGATCTCAACAGTATTACTTTGATGACTGAGATTGAGAAAAGATTTAGGCCCTACTTATGTCATTTTTCTTCATGTTATCTGACATAACACTCTGTTCCCCTCTTTTTTATTATATAATTTTGTTATTTCTAAGAAAGAAAAAAAAAACCTGAAGAATAGGTGAGCCTCGGGGCCTAGAAAAGATGGCCCCATCAGCAACACATCCCTACATTCCTGTTTGTATTAAAGGGAAATGGTGTTTATCATAAAAACGTACTGATAATATAATTTTCTTTAATCATACAGGGAGGACGCTTAATAAAACATCTACTAGATCTCTACCAACCCTTCCGCATGCTCTCTAGATCTGTGATGAACCTTATGAGATGGTTCAAGGTCAGGACTTCCTGCTGCCCTACTAATAACGAGTCCAACTAAAATGGTCTTACATTTTTTTTTAACGGTTAATCAAGTCAAAGATATCGGGGAAGAAAAAGAAGTTGGAAAAGTAAAAAAAAACAAACGAAATAAGCCATCGACAGGTACTAGTAAGGCAGTGGTTCCGGATGGGTTCCACTTTTCTCCTCGAGAATGGGGTCCTCCCCCCGCAAATATTTCTGCCGGGTAGGAAGAAAGTGCCTGCGAACCAGTCCTCTTGATTTATTGCTATTGGAGAAAGCATCGGGTAGCAATTAGCTATGAGAAGCGGCCTTCGATGAGCGTGCCTCCGTCATCAGCTCTGGTTATTGGCTATTTTCAGGTTTAAAATAAATGTCTCATCTCTGACCCGGTGTATCCCTGTCTATGATAGACTTAGACCTTTTATAGCCAACTCGGTTGCTTTAGGTATTTGGCGTTGTTCCCAGTCACACTAAGACCCCTTAACCAAACAAACCATAATAGTAGTATTTATGGCTAACAAGTATTTATGGACCGATTGGTAGGTCAGGAATTAGCCCCAGTTTCTAATCCGGTTTACCTTAATTTCACTTTATTTATCTTACAGGAGGAGGTTATGGATATAGGATCACCGATTATAATGTAACTTGATGATGTTAGATCGAAAAATATTATATTCTTGTCTGACGGTCCTTGCCAAAGGACCGAGAAAAATTTGTTTTACATGAAAAATAATTACTTTTTCTCAAAATTTTCTGTGACTCACAGTTTTTATGGGATATTGGTTATTTTTGTTTGGACTTTTTATTTATTTTTGTTTCTTTTTCGAAAATAAGTAAAATAGTAATAACAACAAGGTATCACCAATATGAACGATACGATTTTCACGACTAAATTGTCATTTATAACATTTTTCATCACAAGCCCTGGGCCGGGGGCCAAAAAATTTAGAGACCCCTGGTTTAGTGAATGGTAAGCGGATAAACATCCTCTATAGCTTATCTATAAAGCAAGTAATATATAAACTGTCTGAAAACTAAATTATAACTTTGAATTTCCTCTACATTTCTATTTTCTTTGAAGGAGTGTTTTTGTCACTTTTTCAACCATCGAAGGAAGGGAGAGCCCCCGGACAGAATATGCTAGTGCTGGTCACGATAATAATTTTTTTTTTTATATTACATTATGAAATTCGTGAATGAGGATGCATTTTCCCTACATTTTTCTTTTCTTTATTATTAGCAAATTCTGCCAGGGGGTGCTCCCTCCCCCTGGCAGAATTCGCTAATAACGATAATAACTTTTTTTATATTACATTAGGAAGTTCATCGCCTATGAGAATGATTTTCCCCTACATTTCTCTTTTCTCTAAATAGCTGCTTTATGTAAATTTTAAGGTTGGCGGATACTGTGCACACAAAACATATTACGAGAATTAATTTTAGCCTATTAATAAAACAATTGTATACGACAAATATTGAATGAAAAAAATTCAAATATTGCTTAATATAAAACAGCTTAAAAAATAAATTTGTTTGTTTAGAGGGGAGAGATGGATGCCATTAGACCCGAAAGGGTGCCGAAAGTCAAACGCCGACACTGACTATCAGATATCGTTTAGAAGGATATTGTGTTACCGATTTAATATTTGTATTTAAATGGTGGTACGCAGTAAAAAAGTAATAAAAAAAAAAATTGTCTTAAAAATTGTTTGTTTTTTTGTGATGTAAATATTATAAATACATTTAGAATATTGCATTGGGATGCTGATGTTTACATGACAAATTACTTTATTATATTATAGATAGCCGAAACAGATTTACATTTGTAGCATCTAAAAGAATATTATAACATATCTGTTTGTAGGGATAAGTTGGAATCATCTGTTACTTTCCTCTGGTCTATGACGACGTTGCCACCCATCTTCATGTATCTTCTTGCCTACTTCCTCCGTCTGCTTTTGAGGATTTCTAGATTTCTATTGTCGTTTTTCTTTTTTTTTATGAATAGGAATTAGTTTTTTTTTTTCAATATATTTTTTCAATGATAACGATCCACCCCGCTCTTCAAAATACTCTGAGGTAATGACCAAAGATGCCGATAATGTATTGTTGTACTAGAGGATATATGGCGAAGAAGATGAGTGTCTGCTAAAGAAGGAGACAAAGAGGGAAGGGTAATTGGTGTGGCTGGGCCTGATCAGCCGGCGGAGTGGCTATTACAGTTGGGATTGGACACAGGGCCCTCACAATGGACTTCTCGGGAACCATCCCTCTAATTACGGCCTGTTTGTCTGTGGGTCACTAACCTCCTGTCCCTAGTCTCTATCGCTCTATAGTTTTTCGCCGATACCTCTTTTGGTAAAACATCTTCCGAGGAAGAAAAAACATCAGCTCATCGTTTGAGTAAATTAATCAAAGTAAAAAATGGAGGACAATATGAAAATAATATCAGAATATTACTGAAAGATTTGAACAGAAAGCCAAAGTCACTTAACAAACACCAGGAAATCAGTAACCTCTCTATTTTTCATTAATTGAGCCACCATTAAGACAGTAGAGAATAAGACGTAAATAGTCTTCCCAAGATCCCTCCAAGATATAATTAAATTTGCCCATACATTCCGACTAAACCACCCTCCAATCCTCTCTCACGAATTTCGACTACTCAATAACAATGTCACTTGAACGTAAATGTTCTGTAAAAAAATATATATCCTCTTCGACCAGAGGTGCCCATCCCTCCCAAAACCGATGGCGCGTAAACCTTCCCCCAGTGCAAACGATAGTATAATTTGGTATATAAATTATATACCATTACAAATCCTGTGGTCTGTCCCACTTGTCTTTTGATTTGAAACTTTTCATTTTGAATATTCATGACCCCGTCGAAATGTGCCCTCCACAAAAATCAAAATCCACGACAAAAAGTGCATATATTAAGTGCTCCTCATTAATTTTGATGACACAACTTGCGCCCTAAAACCCTCTTCTGGACACCCCTGTCTTCGACATAAATTCCGCCTTTGATAACGTCTGGTGGCTAGGCGTGCTCCAAGTACTTCAGAGAAATGAAACCACAGCAATTTATACAACTTGATAAGGAGCTATCTTCAAGACAGGCGATTCAAAGTAAGAGGTAGAACCTTTGAAGGAATAGCTTCCATAAAGAGGGATCCGTCCTATAGCATGGTCTATGAATGTTGGTCTTTGATAAGTTACTGAGAGTATTAGAGGAGGAGCGGTTCCCCGCTATTGCCTATGTGGATAATTTAGCCGCAGAAGTGTTCTCCAACACCAGAGCTGGCTTAAAACAAGAAGTAGAAAATAGACTCAACCTGATGGAAGAATAGTGTAGATAAAAGAGGTTAAACATTACAATTTTCCCTATCAATCGTGCCCATCCCCCCAAGGTCGATGGCGCATGGCCCTTCCTCCTCCTCCTCTTAAGATATTTTATTTCTCTCCTCTTCTTAAAAACAGTGCAAGCTAAAGTAAATTTTAAAAAATTTACATTATACACTTACATATACATATACACTTACACTTTCATTGGTCTGTACTATGCTTTTCTCAAGTTCCCCTGGTTTGAATCTTTTCAATCCGAAAATTCATAACCCGGCCGAAATGTGCCTCCCTCGAAAATTGAAAACCCCCTCAAAACTTTTGATGCCGAAACTTGCGCCATGAAATCTCCTAGTGGGCACCCCTTGTTACTTCTAAAATTGTAATACTTGTCTCCTCATTTTTCACTTTCCGACCGTACTTGTTGAACTGCTTTGAGCCATGTATGGTATTTACTATTTATTTTAAGTGAGTCTTTTTTATACTGATGAAGTAAGATTTCCTTCGGTCTTCACGTATTATTGTTTTTCTATATCCAAGATGTCATTGTTGAAAAGTAGACCGATTAGTGTTTCACTAATGTTTGGGAATGTTAAAGTTTAAAGTGTCGCAAAACAATGCATTTACCGGTATGTTATTGGAGAAATCCTCGGTTAATGCGAAACTGAAACAATTTTCGGTACGCTTAGATTTAAGTTTTGTGCTAGCACGAATTTATCCCAACAACAAATATTTTGTAAACAATTTTCAGTTGCACCCCGGTTGACTTTTAAACTTTCACTTACCTATACATGAAATATATAATATGGGAAAGTATTGCGATCGTGAAGATTTTCGAATCTGAGTTTTCAACGGAAATACATGTTTTGAGGTCCCCTGAGTCGAAATAACCAAGTCCCGCAAAATGGTCTGTCTGTGTGTGTGTGTATATTAACACTCTAGCTCAAAAACGATAAGTAGTACGAATGTGAAATTGCATATTTAAGGTTTTTATATTCTTGGGATGTTACAGCAAGTTCTTTATCAAAATCCGTTAACCGTAAGTGCTACTTTATATCATGGACTAAACACATTTTTACGATTTCTCGAAAACAGCTCTAACGATTTTAATTAAATCCATTATATCAGTGTAAAATTAAGCAGTTTTTTAAAATAAAATGTAGGTTGTATTCTGATTGATGTACTCTAACACGGCTTAAATGGCTAATTTTCAACATTTGTTTCCCTAAAGTACCTTTAATTTTTTTATTTGAAATAGTTAACCATTTCACAATAAACACTGATATAAAAATTAGTTAAATATAGAATATGAAAGAATTTGATAATTAGCTAAAGGAGAAATAAAAGATCATAACGAAGTATAGTGGTGATTGGGGAACCAGAGGAATACGACTACACCCAAGCTCGCCCGAAAGATTCGAACACGCTTCCATACGTAATATGAGCTAAATATTAGTGAAATTAAAAAAAAAAAAATACAAACGTATTAATAAAGCAACTGTATGAGAGAAATGTTAAATGAAATAAAATTCAAATATTACATAATATAAAACAGGATAAGAAATATATTTATTTTTTTTAGGGAGGAGGGAGAAGATAACTTCATTGCCCGGGTGGCGCTGCTTAATACAATAAGGACTCCGACAGTATTATGTAAATATACATATTCCGTTTTCATAAATGTTATTGTTGGTAGTATTTAATTGTATAGATTAGAGCGATATAAATATTAAAATTTGTATATATAAGGATACTTATACAAATAAAAATATTCACAATGAAATATAAATCAATATAGCGTTTATAATTTTAACTTTCACTTCCCCTTTGTCACAAAATACTTATTTCTGCTGATAAGTGGGTGGTAAGTGAAAGTTGTGTGATGCGCGCACCGCAACCGATTTTTACTTTAAGTCTCAATGTTTAACACTCTTTTTATTAATTCAATAACTAGTATTGTCATCACTATCGCTTTCGAGCTCAGATATCTATTCTCTTATATAAAATCTATATTTGGCTTCCATGTTAAACAAAAATTACAAAAAAAAAATTTATTTAAATCGTTTCTTTTAAAATTTTAGGAATTTGAATTTTAAATGGAAAGGGTCGGTTCAATGTTTTTTCTCACTTAGCCTTTTATTGGATGAACTAAAAATGTAAATTTCTTCGACTTTATTATTAATATCTTTTTGCTTTGAAATAGTAGAAGTATGTGTATTTGAGAAACACTTAGGCCATAAGATAATTCTTAATCTAAAATTTTCTCTTACATAAAATTTCGTGGTAACGATGGACAACTGTAAGTACCAAACAGCAGCTTAATGTACACACCCCATTTAACACTGAAGCATAGGCGCAGTCTACGAGGGGCGAAGGAAGCGATCGCCTCCCCAATAAAAATGTTGAGAGGAGGGTATTATCGTTTTGCTCCCCCTCCCCTATAATTTGATACAAAACAAAATTAAAATCAATAATGAATAAGCTAAATGAATAAATAAAATGTGTGAACTGAAATCGAATAAGAAAAGTCGACTAGCTAGCTAGCCAAGGGCCTAAGTAAGAAGTACGGGGGCAAGTTAAGTTGGAATGGCTTAGTATATGTATATTGATACCTAAATATTACTTTTATTTAAATAATCATTTATATTCAAAGTAAAATAATATACAGGGTTTTCTGTAAGTAGAGGGAAATATCTAAACAAGTAATAGTATAGCTCAAGACATACAAAAAAAAGTTCATAAAAACAACAGCCCGATTTTCTGCCAAATAGCGGGCACTTTAAGTTTTTTTAAGTAAGTCATCTTTTTTGATGAATAGGAAGCGATAACTAAAACATAGTTGATATAATTAATAAACAATTCCTTCACTGTAAATTAGACAAAATTTGCTTCAAACGAAATTGGAGTTTCTTATTGTTAAAACCATTTAAAGAGGACTTTTGATCAAATAAACGAAACTATGTTGTGATATAAAAAAAAACACGAATTATACAAGATTTTTACTTATCACCATCCAACTATATTATAGACACCCCACTTTTAGAAAAACTTTCTTGTTTAATAAGCTTTAAGTTAATATTAATTAAGTTGTGGGTTTAGAAATAAATAAATTGATTCACCTCAAGTTGTGTAAAGAAAATATGAGGTGTTTTGATATCCTGTAACCTTAAAGTATCCGGTTTTGAACATAAATGACGACAATAAATTATTGCAAAACTTTAATTTATTTGTTCTCATTACCTGAGATGTATTATCATAAACATAAGTTAACAAATACAATGATTATTGATTACAACATAATTTTTTTAAAATATCTATCATCTAAAGAGATAATAAAACTGAGTGTTTTATTAAGATCTCTATTACAGAAATTGATCCGTATTTATAAGTTACCAATTAAACATTTCCAATCCTATCCTAATCAAAACACACCATTGTTTTACATAACTTGAGGTGGACTTGAACTTATTTCGTAATAAACCCTCAACTTAATTAATATGGACTTGACGCTTACTAAACAAGAAAGTTTTTTCTAAGAGAGGGGTGTGTGTAGTATAGTTGGAGGGTGAAAAATAAAAATCGCAAGTAATTCATAATTTTTTAAAAACAGAACTTAACTTAGTTTATCCGCTCAAAAGTCCTCTTTAAGTGGTTTTAACAATGACAAACTCAACCTCAGCTTGATGAAAATTTTGTCTAGTTTACTGGGAATATATTTTTAATTAATTATATTAAATTATGCTCTAGTCATCGCTTCCTATTCATCAAAAACCATGACTTATTTAAAAAAAAAAAACACACAACTTAAATTTCCTACTATTCGGCCGAAAATGCGATCATTGTTTTTATGAACTTTTTTGTAGCTCTTGAGGTATACTACTGCTTGTTTAGATATAAGACCCTGCACTTCAACATATCCTAAGATTTTATGATTCAATGATCCCTCAATTTTCATGTGATATTCACACCATTCGTGGCGAACTAGTAGGACTGTGAAAAACCTCGTATCATTATTTGAGGTTGTACACACTAAGAAATCAAAAATACTTTTTACTTATTTAAATCATTCATTTTTAGCTGAAAAAGTTCTAGAAATGTACCAACGTTATGAAGGCTGTTTCTCCTCTTGCCTGTGTTTAATCTAAACAAATACGTTCTATATTCAATGGAGTTTTTTTTTAAATATTTAAATTATGTATAATAAGTATAATAACATCCGTCATGCCTCTTCCCTGCCAACTTTCAAATATCGTGCTTTTCCTTTCGGGTATATGTGTTTATATTTTATACTTTTTGTCTCTCTGTGTACCAATATGAGTATGTATCTATACATAGTCCTTTTTCTTTCCGTTACACTACAAGTAATCCTGAGATTTTATTTAATCTTAGTGTTTGCATATTATTATATAAATCACTGTATATATTATTACATTTTGTATTAAGTTATTTTTCTATTAGATAACCTATTGTTTATAAATTGTGTAGTTATGTATATATAAATATGTAATTTCTTTTCTTTTTTTTTCATCACAATAATAAGTAATTTTGAGAAGATTTTATGTTCATTTATATATTTTTTTTTGTTTATTTTTTAGTGGTTACTTACTACTTTTTAAATAATGTATATAATGTTAGAATTTTTATAAGTTAGTTTTTGGTCAGATTTGTATTTTATTTTGTATTAATTCATCATTGTTATTCTAAGGGGACTTAGTCCCAGAATAAAGTTCAATTTTCTATTCTATTCTAAGTAAAACACAAAAAAATAAATACTCGCAACCATAGAATCATATAAACAAAAAAAAATTTAAATATTCAATATTATATATGTGCGTTTCACAATAATTATGTTAAATTTTTACAAATAGTAAAAAGCCCGCTGTTTTTTTTTTTTTTTTGTTTTTTTTTTAGTCCATCGCTCCCCTATTCAAAATCAAATGTCTGCGCTGAAGTACCCACTGCCGTGTGATATCTCTTCATATCTGCGTATTGTGCCTTCACCTTATTCTTAATTCCCAGCTTCAGTGAAATCAAGCGAATAGAAATAAAAAACTCCAGTTTATTTCCCAATGAATTTCACTTCATTAAGATAATTTAAACCTTAAATGTATGAAATACCTTATTAACTCAAACGTTTTAGATCTAATTTGATTTCAATTTAAAAACTTTCGCCTGGCAATGTTGGAAATCGGAAGGCTAGACCTTTAGATGAAAACTGGAGAAGTGGTTCCGTAGCGCTCATTCTCGTATATCCTGGTTGATTCAGAGAGGAATTGGAATGTTCTGAGAGATTTTAACCACTTGCGAGCTCACCTGCTCTGCATCGGAGTGTTGACAGCGACCTTCCGCCGGTTGGAAGATTGCGCTGCCCACACCTGGAGCAAGGTATGATCTACTTTCGGACGTTCACCAACCCACGCTTAACATCTCGTTTATACCGGAGTGATCGGTGCTGAAGAGCTAAGCCGCAATGATGTATAAAAAAATAGCCTACACGGCGAGATTCGCTAGTGCCTGTTTTTTTACTTTCTATTACCTATTTATAAAATATATAGGAAAGGAAAGTATTGTGATCGTGAAAATTTTCAAATCTGAGTTTTCAACGAAAATACTTGTTTTGAGGTCTTCTTAATACAAAGGATCAAGTCTCAATGGCCTGTGTGTCTGTGAACAGTCTAGCTCAAAAACGAAAAGTCGTACGAAACTGATAGTTATATGGTTTGTATGTCACAGCAACTTTTTCCTTAAAATCGGCTAACCGGAAGTGCCACTTTATATCAACGGTGAAACGCATTTTTACAATTCTCTCAAAAACGGCTCAACGATTTTGATTAAACTCGGTGTATCATTGTATAATTAAGTGGTCTTTAATAAGATTTAAGTATTATCTCCATTGATGTCACTTAACAAGGCTTAAATTCCCAATGTTCATATATGTCTTCCTCTAAAGTAAGTTTAATATGGTTAATTTTTTTCAAAAATAACTGTCTGTTAATTAATAAAAATTAAAAAAAATGGCTAAATATGACGTTTGAAAGAATATTATTGGAAACTGAAGAAAAAAATAATAGTAATTATCCAGGTTGAAAATGAATCTCCTGAAATAACAGTAAGAAGGTATACGTATAATATATCGTTGGAAAGCAGAGAATTGTAGAAAAAATAATATTTAATATAGAAAGTCGTTGAAGGTAATGGAGAGAAACTAAAAATTATAAATAATAATTTTTGAAAATTAATATTATTTAATGGAAACCACAGGTTTTCAAGGAAATTAAATAAAATTTACTAACTAAATGTAAACTTGAAAATTTTCTGGAAAAAAGTATTTTAAATCTAGCTAATCAAGACAATGACAATGTTTAAAAACCTATTTCATTGTAATTGTGTAAATGAAGAAGTGAAATATAAAAATATTCCATGGATGTATAAAGCATGCGTTTATAACCTTAAATACATTTACTGTAGTTTATTAATTATAGATCTGATATTATATGTAAATCGTTAGGTATCAACGTTTATTCCGAAAAATCGTCGTGTAACCATTTAGAAAATTAAATTAGTGAATAATTTGATGATTTTTTTTTCTTTGTGAAACTCTAACATTATCCACCCTGTTTCATGGCAGGCAATGAAAATCTCGCAATTTCATTTTAGTAAACTTTACAATGGAAAATAACAGTTTAAAACTAATAGTCCATAATCATTTTTTTTGGTGTGTGTGTGTCCTCTCCTTCCTCGCCGTTAAGGCTATACGGGATTTTCCGGGCCAGGGGGTGTGAGCGGGGATTTAAAAGACTCCCCCGGCATCGGGACCAAACTCGTGACTATTTTCATATCATACGGCGGTGCCGTGCACACACGTTAGCTCATTCGGCAGCCCTGCCCACAATATATATATATATATATATATATATATATATATATATATATAAAAAATATTCCATAATCATTTATAGGCTGAATACACTTCTATAATACTTTCGAATTTCTCCAGGCACATATATATTGCTCAAAGACTGGAGTTAAGTAGTTTACAAAAACAGATGGAGTAACAAGGTTTTTACTACCTACCGTTGATATAACTAATAGAATTTTTGTTATTTTAATGGTCTTAATGATTTGTTACCTGTAAAATTTAAGCTGTAAAAAATGCACTTCAAAAATGTTATAACCGCTCAACATTGCCAGAAAATAATTTATATTCAAAGTAGAACGGTAAATGAAAGTTGTGTGTTACGCTCACCATATTGTTTATTTTGGTAGATCGTAAAAATTTCTCTTTCTACTAAAGCATCTAAAATAATAAAACTTCGGTATTTTTTTCAGTAAGTGCTTCCTTCACAATTTGTTACCTGATGAATAGATGGATTCTTTTTAATTTATTTTTATTCTATCGTAGCATAAATCAAAATATATTTGATGTTTAAAAACACCATTGAATTCTCCTGTATATGTTTACTGCACGACAATGTGAGAAAGTTAGACTGGGTAACTCCCTTCATGCAATCCCTACATCATTAGCAATAAATGTGTGAAAGAATATTAAGTAACCAAAGATCTCAGTGTATGTAAGACCAGCGAAAAATAAAGGATACAAATAAAGAGCCTAAACTATCCTGGCTACTCTACGCAATCAGCCTTGATTAAAATTACCAGTGATTTTCAGACTGTGATAAATGATAAAAAACTAATTATACTTACACTTATTGATCTCTCCAAAGCCTTCGATTCCATTATCCATTCCATCATTTTCAACAAACTAAAATCATTCTCCAATAGTTCCATCTATTAGTTCTAATCTTTCCTCTCGCAACGTACCCAAGCAGTTCCTATATTAATTACCTACATGATTCAATCCTCCATTGTCCCCATCACTTTTTTGCCGACGATTCTCAAATCTATCAATCCTTTTCTTCCCCTGAGTTATTAGTAGCATTTGCCAAAATTCAAGAAGATCTAAATCGAGTCAGTGCCTGGGCAAAAGTAAAATGGATTAATGCTAAATGCAGCTAAAACTCAGGCCATTTTCAATGGTTCCAAGCTCCTTCTTAGATGCCATACCAACATTCATTCACTTTACCGAAAGAACCATCCCATCCACATTACCTTTTACCCCTCTGTTAAAAATTTAGGCTTTTTCATAGATCAAACTCTCTCATGGAATCACCATATTTCTCATATCTCCCGTCGTGCAATTACTACCATTTCAGATGTCACGATTTCGAGTACCCTGTTCTCTTTCTTCAATGTCTGAGTTATGTCATTAACTTCTTTGGGATACCTCGTTTTCGCTACATGACAAACCCATTTCAACCTTCAGAGTTTCATGGCCTTAATTATGTCAGTCTCTCAAATAGGATTCAATAACAGGTTAATTCAAATAATAGTGAATAAGTGGTAACTTTCCAAGTACTGCTGATAATATAGAGGGTGCTGACAGTAAATTCTCAACAATCAGTAAGATGGTGTTCGACAAAGAGGAGTCCTTTGACATGTCACTATAAAATTTTTTAATCAATTATTTATTTAATTAAACAGAAAAATTCTTTCAAAAGCTAAAATCTTTTCAGAAATGTTAATTGAAGAAGAACAAGAACAATGTTTCAATATTTTATATTTCATCAATAGACAAAAATAGAAAAAGGTGCGGCATGATGTGATAATAATTGATAATTAAAAATTATGGAATACATGAATTGTTAATGTAATTAATTAATTTATATTTTATTAATGTATCCTATTTGATGGGTTATGATTATAGAGATGAATATGGTGTATGAATACCCACAGCTACTTTGCTAATAAAGTTGTAAACATATTATAGAGACTTTCAATGGTAAAAAAAATCCTGATCTACTATGAACATATAAACCGTCTAAAATTTCCTAATAATCGTTTAAATTAAAAATAGTAACAAGGACGCCTATAATTTTGCTAGATATTATATTTGATAAGTTTATTTAGATCAATGTCAGTAATACTTTTTTACTTTCCTATTTTTTTTTTTTTTTTTGGGGGGGGGGGTCTTCCCATTCCTCGTCGTTAAGGCTATACGGGGTTTTCCCGGTGGGGGTTTAAAAGACTCCCTCGGCACCGAGCCGCGAACTCGTGACTAATTTTATATCATTTGATTGATACATCAGGTTCCCGGGCAACGGCGGTGCTGTGCACACGTGTTAGCCCATTCGGCCACCCCGCCCACTACGTAAGATCACGAGTGTCAGAAAGGGGTGAATGAGAGAAGAAAGATAACTAAGTGAAAATAAGAAAGTCTGTTGTCCGCATCACACAAGCTTCATTTACTCTACTTTGAGTGGAAACACCAAATTTTTTTTTTTGTTTCTCATTTTCATTTAATATTTTCCTTATAAATATTTAACATTCCTTCGTAAATTGATTCGGAAAGATGACGCTGTCATGAAAGGTTTATGATAGCAGAGAAATGGTTGTTGATCATTAAAGCAGCTCTCTTGTATCCTGTAGTAAATAAGGTCCAAAAATTATAAGTAGGCGGGTGCTTCGTCCTCAAAACTATAAAGCACTCAAATTTCAGTATCGGTTTCACCAGCTATTTATGATTAGCAGACCCATAACTGAGCTTGTAGTGTCAACAAGACAGAACTATGACCTACTTGGGAAGATTAAAGTGTTCTTTTATGGCCTTGTTTAAATTTTGATGGGCTATAAAAGACTGAGGCTGGTAAGAAAAGAAAAATACAACTTGTTATAATTTGCTTTTAAATAAGTGACTGGCTATAAATTACTATTAAAACGTTCTATAAATTCATCCATAATATTTAATCCATTCGACTACTATATATATAAAACATTCTTTTAAATAAATTTAAGCTGTTCTGAACTAAGATTTTTCCAGATTGTTTTTTTTTTTTTTTATCACAATCATGGCCCATCTAGAAGTCTGGATGAAAGAGATTTCACTAGAGTTGAGAAAACGAATTATAGACGAACTTACGGTCTAAAGAAAAATGATTCAACAAGGAGAAGTCTTGTAGACTTGCTAAATAAGGTGAAGCCAAAATAATCATGCTCTGTAGCCATCTCAGGCATAGCAAGGATGCGGCCCTATGAGATCTTAAACTTGTTGAAATGATTTAGGGAATCCAACAGAAAGGCCATTCTTTGCTTCTGTTTGGAAAATGTGCAGAAGATTCGAGGATCCTGCTTGGTGTTTCGAAATGGATAACCCCAAGCTGCACTTCTCCGGCTAACCTGACGGAAGATTGTTGAGGAAGCCACAATACAGCGATGATTTATCGCGCCTAAAGAGTGAGAGAACTGATTAGGTAGCTAGGCAACCTGTAGAAAAACTATCCTCTACATGGAGATCAAGTATATAATGTCGTTAAACCAGACAAACTACTATTTCTCTGGCAAAATTAGTAACAATTCTAAAATAGATTAATAATGTCTTTGTAACCGATCAATGGGTATAAGATTCACGGCAAAATAGGAAAAGAAGAAAAAAAGAAATATAAAAACTAAAACATTTTAACTGAAAGTCAAAAGAGGTTATCACCGAGCTAGAGATATCGATTATATTCACCTTCAAAGCACTAGCCGATCCAGGATATAATTTTGGGGGCGGCTTCAGCCCGGTTTTTTTAAATATAACGAAAATTACGTAGGAAGAAAAAGAAAGAAACTAACTACCTGTACGAAACGGTGTCTAAATGATTCTTGAAGTCCTATAAAATGTAATTACACGAATAATAATACTTTTAGAGATCATACTTTTATTTATTTTTTCATAAGACACGGTAATGTTTTACCATTTTGGAGGGAGGAGGGAGGGAGGCTTCAGCCCGAAAGCCTCCCCCGTAGATCCGCCTGTGCTTGCAAGTAATAAGATGTCTTTTCGACGAAATCCATATTGAAAGCAATATGGCCTATAGCAGCTCTTTTGCGGCCGATAGTTATTAACGGTCACGATTGTAAAGGGGTTCAATAGATTACAGATTTCCGTAGAAGGGTTCAAAAGAATTCCTAAGAATTCCCGTACGTCGTGTACTGCGGTAGAAGGCCTACGTGACAATTCTTGGCAATCTGACGAGTTAATAGTAACTGGCTTAATAGTTCTATTTGAGGAGAGCTTGTATATAAATCGTAGGACCTTCCTTTGTATCAAATAATTATGTTCATAATTAATCTGTTATTATTAGATAACTTTAGAGGAATTGAGAATTATGAAAAAAATTAATTGAATTATTGAATCATTATCAATAATAAGACGACACCAACAATATGTAACTATAAATTATTAATATTAATTTTTTATAGTATTTATTATGTACTGCATATTTCATTTTCCGATATTCTTCTAATGTTCCTGACTATTTTTCATTTCCTTCTAATTCAACTATTTCCATATTCAAAAATATTCTGTTATTATTTTTCACTTCCATTCTTTTTGAAAAATTTTCCCTTTTTTTACCATTTTGACGTATATATATATATATATATATATATATATATATTTATCTGTTATTTTTTCTATTTTTTTGATAATACCAATTTTACTTACAATTTTCGCTATTCCTCACATTTAGCAATTCTTTCTACTTTAAATTCCTCCTTTAAATTATTTTGACTTGCCATTTTTACTACTCTTTCGTTTTTTTTTCACTCTAATACTTTACATTTTTCAAGTTTAACTTTCACAATATTCCTTCTTCTCTTACCATTTTCGCAATTTGTTAAGGAAATAATATTTTATTTATTTTTTTAAATGTTGCAAACTTGGTCTAATTGTTTAGGCCATTTTTTATGGCTTGGCACCCGGCCATTTACATACTCCTTGTCACCCGCCGGCACTATAATGTAAAATATCGAGTTTCCGAATTCCTAGAGAGGAAAAAGTATAGGTGCTTTCTTGAAGTATATTGCATTGATTTGGAGAGATTTGTAGATATCTTAGCCGTTAGTGCGAAAGGAATAGCGGCTCTGATAGTCGAACTTACAATTCGATTTGAAACAAACGATGAGGATCATGATCTTAAAATACAAACAGAAAAAGAGGAGATCTATAAAAAATGCATTCCGTACCTGCAGGAGAAATACAGAGAGGAATTTGGTGAAAGAGAATACTCGGTTCGGGGACTGTGGTCCGGGAGTAGAGGAGCGATTCCACATTCAACTGCTGTGCTTTCGGAGAAGTTGGGTGCGGAAAGGAGCGATCTGCAGAAGATGGCGGAATCGATTATTTTGGACTTGTTGGGAATCCTGCACCATCACATATATTAATTGTGGGCAGTTCGGTATGAGCTTTGAGGACCGTCGTGAGAAGGAAGAAAATTGAGTATAGCATTAAGATGATAAATGATAAGATTCTATACTTTGAATAATAGTCCTGCAAAACTCTACCATTTCATTAAACATTATCTATTATGATTGAACCGTATGCTGGCTGTTGTAGAAACTCAACGTAATTGAGCAGCTGTACAGTTTTATTGTACTGGTCATTCCTCCTCCCTCAACCTTTTCACAATTAATTCCATTATTAACAAATTCTTGCGTTTTGTAAATTATTTTCCATTTGTTCACTAGTCTTTCCATTTCACGATTTTTAAATATTTTGAAGTTATAATCATTTCCAATATTATCCCTTTATTTGTTCCAATTAAATTGGTGATTTTCAATCGAGTTCCTTGTATAGCAAACTATTAGTTTACTCATCTTCACTATATTATCTAACTTTGCCCTACCGTAAGGAGCCTTTAACATTAATATTATACTCCATGCGTTGAAATCCGATATAAAAATACTGTTATCTATTTAAATATTTTACTAATTGACTGATCAACTGTTTTTGATTATGTCCTATTTCGTGTCTCTTTTGCAAAGTATTGAAATGAAAAATTACATTTCAGTAAATTGTACACGGTACATAAATTGTACATTGCAATGCCCAAAATCTTGAAATATACTGCCTCGTAAGTTGTAACGCATATTTCACCAAAAAAAAGTTGGTTTTCACGAACAGCATATGCATTTGATCATGGGAAGTGCTTTCCTTGGCTTCCGGTCCTCTCACGGTTTCTCCTTCTTATTCGGCTCGACGATACTCTCCAAGAAGGAAACGACCGGGTAAAAGCTATCTGCATCTTCTCACGCAGGTTGAATCATCCTCATCTGGGAACTATTCCTCTTATAAGGTAAAGCCGCTGCCGCCAATAATCCTCTATTAATTATTGCTATATTTTTTCTGATTAAGCTATGTAATACGATATTATGTAAAATGTTTTATATAAATTTTATATTTTATTAGATAAAATACAATTCTTGATTTTGTCCTTTAATTAGCTATTTTACATAATAAAAATAAAATTTAAGAAATATGTCATAGTTCGCGGTTCGTCAAATTTTCAGCACTCATCTAAAATTTCGTAAGTGCCTCCGTTTCCTCATAACCTTGCACTTTTGTCTCTTCGAAAATTCCTAGAAATGGTCTATTTATAATTAAATTAATGAAGTAATAAAAATAAATGAATAAAGATTTGCTTTCAAATTTAATCAAAGATAATTTGTTTTAATTTGGCCTATATAACATTGTTATATTGATATCTTGGGGGCGGGCGACACGACAAACAGTCCAATACTAATGTGGGCTTCCATTTTTTTTTTTTTTTTCGATTTTGTAATTAGATAATCTTAATGATAAAATAAAATTGTCAGGAATTTCTGTCAAAATTTCTTTCATGGGTTAGCCGACGTTTGGACCCAAACATGTGGGTCATCATCATGCGCATTATCAGATGAGACAACAGGGTCGAAATGTTGGTTAACCCATTAAAGAAATGTTGACTGGCATTCCTGGAAATTTTGTTTCATCCTCATAATTCATCAAACGACTGCATATCCGTCTCTAGCCATATACTGGTCTACCACCGACTATTATACATCTTAAGATACACTACAAAATAAAATCTACTAATACCTAACACTTTTATAAGAATCAAACATCCCATACATGTTCCCATAAAACGACCATTACACACTTTCAAATCAATTCCATCAGTTAATTGTCTGAAAACGTACTGCAATTAAATCGCAGGATCGAAATGAGCAGTTATTTTCTACATATTTCTTAGCTCACAATGATGGTTATAATAATTTTATAAATAAAAGAAATACTTATTGTTCTTGTGATGATGATGATTTTCACGAGAAAACGATTTATTTTGGGAGGACTTTTTTTTTTTTTTCTGTAGTTGAGAAACGTAAAAAATGCAAAGGAATACCAACCTGCCATCCGCTTTTGAAAAAATAACGAAACAATATCAAAGAGCCAACAAAATAGTTAAACCTATTTATCCCAAACTTCTTATCGTCATAACATTTAGAAAGAAAAATATCTTGAGAAAGAGATATTCCATTAAACTGTTATCTGCAGTTTTGAAAAAATCAAAGAAAAAATACTTTGTTTACCACCAATATAAATAATTGGTCTTTAACCATAAAACATATTTTGGAAGAGTGCCCTTTTTACACCGCAAGGTTAAAAGATCTCGGAGTACCCCAGAATATATCTGCATCCCTGGGAAATCAAGAAGAAATCGTTACCAAAGTTATCAAGTTCCTGGATAATGAAAGACTTAAAAAACATATATGACAAGCTTATAATTAATGATCCTTTTCAGATTTATTATTATTATTAGTAGTATTTTTTTTTTAAATTTGTTTATTAATTTCAATTCATTTATTGATTTTACTGCTATTTTTTCAAAGTTTATTTATTTATTTATTCTATCTTATTATCTATAAGTGTCTATTATTATCTCTATTTATTTATTTTATTCTTTCAATCCTTTTATTTATTTTTTTATTTTATTTTTTAATTTTTATTTTATGTGCCAACCATCCAAATAGTATAAAAGTAGTGTTATTTAGTTGATCGGGCCTGATGACCTGGATGTTCAGCGCCTAGACATCGAAACAAACAAATAATTGGGAGTCGGATATTTAATTATATAGTCACAACTTTCCAATAACCAATCTCAGCTGGTCGCAGTATAAAGAATCATAGTACCCTTTATAGACATTGGAATCACTAAGGACTTTATGGGCTTAGATTCGCCATTCATGAAGTTTTAGACGAGTGTTAATAATTTGATATAAAAGAGTGTGTACTGCCGAACAATTATTTCTGATGCTTCCAGATTATGAGCAATACATGTGATCTTCTAGGTTTAAAGAAAGATTTTCTTAAATATCAAACAGCACAAATTTCTGTTGTATATATTATTTTACAAATGATGAGGTGCATAACATAAAAAACAGTAATGAAAATGTTTATATGTGCTATCTATATTTAAAGATTTAATTAAGAGCCGTTAGTCGTCTCAGAGTAGCAAGTAAAGATTTTATGAAAATATACTTAAAAGATGCTACTTTGACTATTAAATCTAGTGAGGTATTTGGTGCATGCAACTGCCTTGTAACTGACCCGGTAACTCATTTTCTGATCCAATGCATAAAGTTCAACGAGCCAAGAAATAAGTACTTGAAGAAATTTATCACTGAATTCAGAGAAGATGCTAGTGTTGGGGGAGATACTGAAAATAGACACTATGAAAAAAATAAACCAACTGTATTATTTCATACAGGGCTGTTCATTGAACTGTTAAATGGTATAGTTAATCATATAACATATATTAATGCTTATTTATATTGTCATATGTCATATACCTCAAAAAAAAAAAAAGTTTTACTAATTGTTATATAATATATATATATATATATATATTATATATATATATATATATATATATATATCGTTTACTAATCTGTTATTATATTAGTCATACTTAATGCTGTGGACATTGTTAATGTTATGTTTGAATGCAGTACTAGACTCAAGATCTAACATTGTTAATTATACCATTATATTTATTTGTACAGGAATTTCCTTAGACAAATAAAATAAATTATTCAATTCATTCATATTTAAAGATTTGACCCTCCCCCTCCCAACTGTTCATCACTTTCAGGGATTAGTAATCACTTTCGATGATTGATTTTATATTTTTCTTTATGATACCATTATAGCAAGGTCCTGAGGAAACCTTCTTCTTGAAAGTGATCGACCTGATCCAACTCTCTCTTCTCATTGTTCTTCCGTGTCATAACCAACATTTCCAAACTGGTTCAATTCAATTCGAACCATCTTGGACTTTAAGGCAGTTGGCAGAAGAATATTCGCTCTAAAGTTTTTTGATTCGGGATAAACCATTTGTTGAGACATTTTCTGTAGAAACAATAGCTTCTTGAATAGAATTCAAAAGAAATGTTTCAACAATAGAAGAGACAGTGGACCCCAAAGAAAGGTTTTTGTTTAAAAAAAAATAAAAAATATTTGCGACTAATTATATCTGTACAATATTATGTAATAGCCAGATTAGCAGGAAGCACACTTGTTTAATTCAATAACGGATTTCGGCACAAAAAATTGCTTGTGCCAAAATCCATTACTCCCTAAGCAATTTCGGCAAGTGTTACCCAAATCACTTTGAGATCAAGGCAACAAGGCAACATTGATAAATCTCGGTAGTCAATTTTAAACATAATCCTGGTCCAAGTTCATAATACTGATTCGTCGCAAAATATGTTCTTTATTCCTCGATCAAGAAATTTTACGCTAGGAAGCTCCGTTTTGGGGTTATGACTTATGTTTGAAATGGGTGAAACATTGTGTTAAATAGGACATGGCTCTCGGATTAATTGGTAAAACTATTGCCTAACCCATTAGAAATTACTTCCGGTTTAAACGGCTCCTAGCCGTGAGAAAAATTAATGTTTGATAGTGAATGATAAGGTGTTTGTAATTAAATATTAATAACAAGTAATTCCAACAACAAGTAATAACCAAATTTTGCATTTTCTTTTAGATCGCGATGAGATTTTTTAAATTTAATTGTTGATAATTTCAAAAATGTAAAGATTTACAAACTAATCTAAACGGAGGACATTTAGGGAATATAAATGGTTCGGTCATATAATGAGTTCATTATTTTTTGGCAAACTCTAACAAAATTATATACTTATGATCACTTATGAAGCATTTATACGCAAATAATTAATTAACTGTTTTTTTTTATAATTTGCGCATTTCCCACAACATAGACACCGAAAGCTACTGTGTGGGTATATTTATTATATTTTAATACGTATTGTTTCAATAACGTAAAAAAAAAATTAACTTTATGATCAAATTAAATTGTTCCATTTTTAATCATAATCCAACATACATTTTTTAGAAATTGAAAGGCTTTTCTTTTAAAATATACAAATATTGTGAGGCAGGGATGGCTATCTTCCCCAAGGTTTATGGCTCAAGAACCTATTCCCCTCACTCCTAGATATTTTATTACCTTCTCTTAAAAATTGCGCAAGCGAACGTATAATTAAAAAAAAAATCATAGTTCATATACCATTACACTTGTTGCGGTCTCTTCTATGTTTTCCACTTGTTCATTTGTATGGAACTTTTCATTCTGAAAATTTATACCCCTACCGAAATGTGTCCCTCTCAAAAATAAAAAATAAACACGCTGAAATTTGCTCCCTCAAAAATTTTGATGGTGTAACTTGCATTGTGAGGAACTATCTAATCAGCAGAAAGTTGCTTCGGATCTGAGATCCCTAGTGCTGTGACATTCACACGTGGTCATTCTCTAAGGAACAGTTTCCATGAATGAAGCAATTACAAATGTAATTTGAACCTTTTTATTATTTATCAATAATTCGATAAGAAACCAGTTTTCATAATCATGATACTATAGCGATAGTTAAAACACCAACAATTAAGTTTGAAGAGAGGTGTCTTGTTTAATTTTTATAACTAATTTAACTAATTTTTGTTTAATTGGTAATTTTCGAAATCCATAATTATTTCTGAATAATTAATTTACCGATATGCGAATTTAAAAAAAATAATTAAATAAATCAATGAGAATTACAAAGACTATTTTTATTTTTTTTTTAATGAAAACTTTTTAGGCGTGCTGTGCACTTTTTGTGTGAGTAGCGAATGAGGCTGAGCCGTCACACTTTAGATATGTAATTCGGGTAAAGTTGGATCGAGTCGACTAATGTCTGCATTTGGATTAAAATCCCTCAATAACTAAAAATCAAATCTGCATTTTGTAATCAAGAGAAATGTTCAGCATTTCATCATCATTATTGTGAGTTATAATTCAAAAATTTTGACGTGACGCCGAGTTAGAGAGTCGGAAAGGAAAAAAGAAAGAGAAGGAACAAAAATGATAACAACAGTTTGAACATTTGGAATAAAAAATCTCAAAATGTATATATCATAGATAATTCAGAAACCAATTTACACGAGTTAATATAGATAGAAGGGATATATAAGATATAGTTAATATACACTGACAGGCAAAAAATTCCACCCACTTGATTTTTTCATGTTTTCATCTAAAAATATTTCTGCTTTGAATTGGTCTATTGTTTTTAATGAATAAATAGGTAATCTATATGTTTGTTTTCAATTAGGAATGTTAATATGGAGGACAATAAACCTTAATCCTTAATTCAATGAAATGATTCTAGATTCCAATGTTTACTTTCTATGGAATCAAAATGTTTATTCAGTATCATTAGTTCAGTGCCGTTTCTTGCAGCACATTTCTTAGTCTCCGGCTTTTAATTTTTTCAATATTAAGTTTAAAAATGCCTCTTAGTGCTGAGGATGTTGCGCGTGGTATGGCACTTATTGATGATGGACGTTCCATTAGATATGCAGCTAATGCCATCGGAGTTCCATATGAAACTTTACGAGACGCCGTCAGGCGTTTTCGGGAAACTGGTTCTTACAATAGAAGGCCCGGTTCTGGACGGCCTAGGGTAACAGAACCACGGGATGACCGGTTTTTGACTTTGAGAATTTTACGAAACCGGCACCTTACCGTTTTGTTCAAGCGATTCATCAGCTCGAAGAAGTTCGAGGTGTGCGAATTTCTGAACGTACCACTCGGAGAAGATTAAATGAGTATGGATTAATGGCTTTTCGTCCAATAAGAGGACCAGAGTTGACCAGAACTCACAGAGTAACACGGCTGGCTTTTGCTCGAGAACACAGTCATTGGACTATGGACGAATGGAATGCTGTACTTTTTACAGATGAGTCAAGATTCGCTCTTCGATCTCCAGACGGCCTTGAAAGGGTGTGGAGAAGAAGAAACGAAAGATATGTAGCCTGTAATTTTTCCCAGAGCCAACCTTTCCAACGTGGTTCCTTAATGGTGTGGGCTGGGATTTCAATGGAGCGCCGCACAGAATTGGTTGTTTTTCGTGGAGGGTCTTTGATGGCCATTAGATGAGATTTTGGAACCTCTTGTGTTGCCTATCGTCAACAAAATCGGCGATCGTTCTATTCTAATGCACGATAATGCACATGTCCCCCGAACAGTGCAGACGTTCCTTCGACAGAACAATATTGAGATTTTAGCATGGCCAGCACGTTCTCCAGATTTGAACCCAATTGAGTATTTATGGGATAACCTCGGAAGACGAATAAGAGCGCGTGCTGATACACTTCCTGATACACTGCAGGACTTTGAAAGGGCTCTTGGGAGGAATGGGCTATTCTCCAGCAAACGGACATTTCCCGACTGGTGGAAAATATGCCGAGGCGTCTTCAAGAAGTAGTGAAGGCAAGAGGAGGAAACACGCGCTACTAAACGATGATGTAATTAATTTCTTTTAGAATAATAATGGTTCGTTTTTCAATTTTTTTCTCTAATCTTTCTTAACCAATCACATTTGGATTATTAAAGGTAAAAAAGATTATAAAATTCCATAATTACTAAGTATTATCTACAAATACCATGTATTATATACAAATACAATGTTTTTACAAGTGGGTGGAATTTTTTACCTGTCAGTGTAGAATAAAGAATATAACGTTTGAAATAGATCATACAACAAATAGCTAGACACCATATCGGTGCTCCAAATTGTCCGATTTTACCGATCTTTTTTTTTTTTTGTTTTTTTAGGACATTTCGTAAACTTTTAAATAACCATACAATATCAACAAAAAAGTGTATATTTTAATTATTCGGAATCTAATTTTATTACCCCTCGTAACTTTTTTTCCAGCTTCTTATCGTTGAAGTATGTTACATAAATAAATTTAAAGGGGATCGAGAAGACTTTAGCCAAGTTTCATTCGTTTAGGCGCTACAGTCAATAGTAAAGGTACTATTTCGCTGGCGCGGCCCACGACCACGACTGCTTGCGGTTGACCACTGCTTTAGTGGAATAGAAAGAAACATATTTCGCTAGGGCTGCTCGGCAGTCTAGGTGTGACGTCATATCTAAGCTGTTCCTATCTGACCGCTCTTGAAGCAGTGGAGCTGTTGGCGGTTCGGCGGTTGTAGGTTATGTTATCATATCAGAGCATTGTTGTGATGATAACAGTCACCTTGATACGTTTTATTTCCTATGTTTCTTTCAAGTCTGGCAAAATTATAAGAAATATTGTTTAAAACTTAAACAATGCAATAGTAAATTATTTTTTTAAGGTTGAAGTAACAAGATTATTTATTTATTTATTCCACCAACAATATTTTACAGTGAAATTCAAATATACCTAAATCCAAACGATATTAAATAAATTAAAGAATCAACAAATTTTAACGTCAGGTAAATACTAAAATCTACTCATTGAAAAATCGATTTGCATTTTTTAATTAAAGTGGGGATTTACTGATTACTATTGATAAAACGATAAAACATCGTCTGCTGGGATTTAATTACAAATATATGATATTTATTACTAATAAATTATGTAATAATCACTATTACCTTTTCAAACTAATAATATCTAATATCAGAGGGACCATTGTTATTAGTACGGCGTTGCTCGCCTTTTTGTTCTTTTTTGGTTGTTCCTCAATTTTTGATTGTTCATTTAGACAATAGCAAACAACGTCCAAGAAGGGATTTGATGATTTGGATGATGATCATCTCATCGAAATACTGATATTCCTTATCCTTATGAACACCATTTCCTCTTCTTCTTCTTCCTCCACAAATATAAAAGCGTAGTCAGAGAAAGAATGTCCATTTTTTTTCGAAGATAAAGCGAAATGTTCGAAGGTTGTAGGCAGGTTATAACAACCCCAGTGAGCAGTTTCAGCGACATAGATACGCCAACAGCGGTTGGCAGTGTGGAATAGCGGTTGCTGTCGTGGTCCGCGGCAGCCAAATAGTACCTTAACACAGATTTTTTGGCCGCCATCTTGAAAGGAAAAGTCGGGTAGTAATGCCGATGTAGGAGGATCATCCTCGGTCCAGTAGTTTCGGAGAAAATGCTCGGACGGTGAATCGTCAAAAATATTTTTTATTCGATTTTCGAATTCTACATATCCTGAAACGTAAAACCTAAAATTTTGAATTTGAATTTTTTGGTCGATTACAATGGCTCATTATTGAAAATAATAAACCAAAATGTATATCTCATATTATTAATCTCACCTTGTTGATATTTTTACTTCTACCCTGAGCACTTAAACACACACACCATAGGTTTGTTTTTCGGAAGTAAATATTCAAATCCACTTATTTCAATTAAAGGCTAATTTCCATATCAACTTTCGAACATCGTTGGACCCAACATAGCTGTTCACTTTCAATGAGAGAGACCTAGTGCAATCAATTAAGCTCTTGGAGGTGGAATCAATAAGTGTCAAAGAGTCTTAGAGGCAATTTATAAATGAACGAAGATTGATGGTCGAAACTTGTCGCCGATGTTTGCATCCTTGTAGATCCATCTCCTGATAAATTATAGGAGATCTCATCTGATAAATTATGAATTCATTTTTTAAAACCATTGTGGAATATAGAAATTTATTCAGTCAAGATTAATATCAATAACAAAAACGTTATAAATATTTCTAAATCATAGCATTACGGTGAAATTGGTCCAGGAAGATCCTAAAAACATGAAATGTTTTGGAACTATCACGGAGTTCATATATAACCACTACGATATTCATTTATTCATAATATTTTATATATACAATATATACCTTTTTAGCCCGCTCCGTCGTCTACTGGAATTCTTTACCACATAACATCCGTCATGCCTCTTCACTGTCAACCTTTAAATACCTCCTTTTCCAATATCTCCTTACATCCCAAACAGACGATTCGCAACCATAAATTTCATTTTATGAACTGAAGTTGTGAGAAGTAAATGGTGATGCCTACTGTTTAAGTTTTAACATAAAACAGCAATGATCTATGACTATTATTTTTACTATTTATTTATATCCCTCTTCACTTCAGGTTGTGCTTTTTCTTTCGAGTATATATGTTTATATTTTATACTTTTTGTCTCTCTGTGTACCAATATGAATAAGTACGTATATATAGTTCCTTTTTTCACCTTTATACCACAATTAATCCTGAGATTTTATTTTATCTTAGTGTTTGCTTATGAATCACTGTAAATATTATTACATTTTGTATTAAATTATTTTTCTATTAGATAGCCAATTGTTTATAATTTTTTTTTCTCATCACAATAATAAGTAATTTTGAGAATATTGTATGTTCATTTATATATATATATATATATATATATATATATATATATATATATGTTGTTGTTTTTATTTCTTAGTGGTTTAATACTACTTTTTAAATAATGCATATAATACTAGAATTCTAATAAGTTAGTTTTTTGCCAGATTGGTATTTTATTTTGTATTAATTCATCTTTGTTATTCTAAGGAGACTTAGTCCCAGAATAAAGTTCTATTTTCTATTCTATTCTATTCTATATATGGGTCAATTATATTATAACTACTGAAGCCAACAAAGACAGAAATCCTATTGTATCACATGGAATCCAAAGGAACGAGTTTAAAAATATGATAACTTCTTGTTTTCTTTTTTAACCAACCATGTTAGGACAAAATGTGGAGTTATATAATATGAAATTCTAAAAAGTTAAGGGGGCCCGCATCCACTGTGCTCAGCAGGATGGACAGGAATGATATCTGTTTTACTTATTTTTTCTTAACTATGTATCCCTTTGACTTTCTACACCATTATGTATCCCTTTTTTCGAGATTTCGCTTTAATGTATTTTGTAGAAATGTTACATTTTTTTTTTTTTGCTTTCAGATAGACAAAAAAAATCATTTTTAGAATAGTAAGTATATGGCACAATCTATCCTTGATATTTTGAGTTTATTTATTATTTTTAATACACTCATATTCATAAAAAAATAAAATAAATATACAATTAAAGTTTTATTTCACATAAAAATTCGATGTGTTTGATTTTCATTTATTTTTTATTTACTTTCAGAACTGACTTTCAAACAGTGATGCGTCTGAGAGAGAAGCAATTTCTTGGAGCCTTACTTTGCCATATACATGAGAGCGGCAAAACATGGTTTAGGATTTCCCAGGCTAAATGTAAATATTGTATGTAGAAATTAATGTGTGGCAAGTAATTTTTTTTTCTTTTTATTATACTTTTAATGTTAATTTTTTCTTTTTAAAATATTTTATATTTGTTATTATATTATTGCATATATTTTGTACTTGTATGTTTTATTCTTATTTCTTTTTTCTCAATTTGTATATAGTTGTATGAATGTTCACATAGGGCCTTAATACCGAGTGCCCTCTATTGTAGCAGATTGTATTATTGTTATTCCAATAAAAAAATAAAATAAATAAGTAAAAAAAAAAAACTATCAGAACTCCTTTACTTAAATCCAGCTCATATTTGTTAGCATATATTATTATCACATTAGCATATAGCATAGCATTTAAGAACATATTTACATGTTTATATCTTTATTTTATATGAAACTTCCCTTATAAAAGAAAATGTTTCTTCACAGAAACAAATTTCCAGGTTAAAGTTTTCTCTTTAATTTAAAGTTTACCTTTTACTGTTGAAGTAAAACCAAATAAAAAACTCTAAATTAACATGTAACACTGAAGGGGCTACTTGTTTATTGTTGTGTTCCGAAGGGACTATTAATCCGATCGAAATACGGCCTTACACGATAGGAGCATGGAAGGCAGTGTTGCAGGGCGGCCATTAGAAAACAATAGCCAATCTGTCTCTCCCGATCCACAGCCTCCTATATGCAATTAATAACCCGGTTCGAGAGATCCGGGAGGCCTCCTTCTCGCGAGGAAAACCCGGAAACGGGGTCAAACTCCCTCCCGGAGCGAGAACGTCGGACGAAGGCAAAAGTTCCAATGAAGGAGAACTTTATGTACATTTAAAGGTACCCAACAGAAGGTTTGGAACAGGTTCTCATCTTCGTTTTCAATAATTTGCAGTCTTTTTCGTCATATACATTCTATTGTTAAAGAAGAATAACGGAGACTTTTGGAGCAGAAATTTTATTTCCCACGATACTAAAAATCAACTATCTTTGATATGCCTATATCTTTGATGCAATTGTTAATCTTGAATTTCTGTCTCAAACCATAATTAACCATACAATATAGTGGTGGACAAATCCGATTTGCCTGTAACCATTATTCAGCCTATTTATTCCTATAATAATATACTTTAGCATTAATAATAAAACCACATATTTGACCACTATATTCCTACTTTATTTGTTTTTTACATAAATGTTTCAACCCTTACGTCATTATCAAGGGAAGAGCCTATTTTGATAATTACAAATCTGGTGCGCGCAACACACAACTTTCACTTACCGATCTGCTATGAATAGAAATTATTTTCTGGCAATGCTGGGCTATTATAAATTTTTTTGAAGTGCATTTTAAACGGAGCTAAAGCTTAAAGCTTACAGATAACAATTCATTAAGACCATTATAATTACAAAATATCTATTTAATATATCGACAACAGGCAATAAAAATCTAGTCACTCCATCTGCTTTTATAAACCACACAACTTTCTTTGCTTTTATAAACTTCAGAACGTCTTACTCCAATTTCAATATTTTTAAGTGATGTCATTTTAGTGATATTTTTAGTTGAAAAAGTTATCTATGCAGAATATGAGTAAGTTGATTCCGGAGGTGGTGATAGTAATGTTGAAATATAAAACTGAAAATAAAGGTATAAATTTAGGTACTTATTTCTTATGAAAAATGTTCTTAGGAAAGATACTTTATTAAATATCTGTAGAAAAAAGTTTTTATTAGTCTCAACTATTAAAATAGTATATTTTAAATTTATCCAAATTTTCGCCTCTTCAGGGGAAAAAAACTAGAGGCCATATCGTTCCTCCTAGTTGTCCGATCTTAAGGAATTTTTTTTTTTTTTTTTAAAGGAAATTCTGTACAATTTCAAAAAAAAACATACAATATCCTCAAAAAAGTGTATACTTTTTGAGTTATTCGGAATTTAATTTACCATCGCTCGTAACTTTTTTTCCAGCTTCTTTTCGTTGAAGTATGTTATACAGATAAATTTAAAGGGTGTCGAGAAAATGACTTTAGCGAAGTTGCATTGAAATCGGTACATTCGTTTAGGTGCTACAGTCTATAGCAACACAGGTATTTCTGAATTTTTTTTTGTCTCCTATATTAATTCATCAAATTCTTTCAAAAGTTATATTTAGCATTTTTTCATTACTTTGAATGATGTGAAATGATCAACTTTTTAAAATAAACCATATTTAAGGTACTTCCGAAGAAGACGTATATGAACATTGGGCATTTAAGCCCTGCAAAGTGACATCAATGGGGATTAGACCTAATTGATATTAAAGACCACTTAAATATACAATGATACACTGAGTTTAATCAAAATCGTTAGAGCCATTTTTTATTTTTTATTTGTGAAAATGTGTTTCAGCGTTGATATAAAGTGGCACTTCCAGTTAGCCGATTTTAAGGATAAAGTTGCCGCCACATCTAAGGCATATACCTATCTTAAATACGTAATATCAGTTTCGTAGGACTTTTCGTTTTTGAGCTAGACTGCTAACATACAAACACACAGACACACAGACCATTTTTCGGGACTTGGTCGTTTCGACTCAGGGTACCTCAAAACGTCTATTTCCGTTGAAAACTCAGATTCAAAAATTTTCTCGATCGCAATACTTACCCTTACTATATATTACATATATACGTAAGTGAAAGTAAACATCATTATAGACTGAAATACCCTTGCCAACTCCATTTAATTAGGCAATGTAATAAATTAATAAATATAAATCAGTATTTTACTTATTAAATGGAGTTGACAAGAGCAATTCAATCCATAATGATTTTTAATTATTAAAATAGATTATCTCTATTGATAATGACCTAAGGAGTAAAATGCTTATGTAAAAAAAACAAATAGAGTAGGACAATAGTAATCAAATATGTGGTTTTATTATTATTATTATTAAGGGAAAGTCCTAGCCTACATATTCTTGGACACATATATTTAATACTTTAGCAGTCTATCGAAGTATATTGTATTTTACAATACATCGGATTTCAGAGATGTCTGATTATACATACATGTTACATTATACGGATGTTAATAATTCCTAATTAGTTGTTTAATCTATTTGTCGTCGAATTTAGAAGTTCACAGCAAAAACTTGAAAAAAATGGACTCACTGCAACCTATCAGTTCACTATTTCAAAATGACGACCACCATTACTTATCGAAGCATTTGGGTGACTGAAACTTACGTGTAGTCAAAGTTGACCAAATGATTCCATTTTTCAATAGGAATGGTGATTTCTTTTATACAAGAAAATTACATTTAAAAAATAATTACCTTCGTTGAATGCCCTATTGCTATATTTTGGTAGCTTGGGGATAGTATCCCGTTTCCGAACTAAAAAAATATATTTCGTAGAAAATACAATAATAATAACAATATCTTATATTAAGAAGTTTATATTATTAAGACTTTTAATATTTAATTCAAAGGAATAACTTTTCTTTAAGACCTAGTGGCTTCGACATAAAAAGGAATCTGTATTTTTTGTCTCAAAATTTTTAATATTATGACATTATGGCTCTTAAAAATAACTTTGTATGATAACCAAGGGGAACGAGGTACCTCAATGGGTAAGCACAGACTTCCTAAGGTCCCGGATTCGAAGCCGGGAGATGATAAGTAATTTTTCATAGGCTGTGGGTCGGAAGACCCTGCTGGGGTCCACCCAGCCTCTATAAAGTGGGTACGTCCTTACAAAGTACTGACCCTTCATGGATTGTTGTGGTGCAGGATTTTATGTTATTTTTATCAGGAGTAAGTTTAATTAATTGTATAATTATAATAGTATATATTTGGATTTCTGGTAAACCTGGTGCCGAATTACAAAAAAAACAAACACTTAATTTCAAGAAGAAAAAAACACTACTTCTAGTTTACAGAAAATCAAGACAAACTGCCCATATTGGATACTGAAATCTGCAGGTTAAGGAATTTCCAGCTTAATTAATTTTTTTTAAATCTTTTAACCGTTTTTTATATGACGGACTTCCTTTTACGCTGTTTTCGAAGTTTTAACGATAAATAAAATTTTTACAGTGGAATGAAAGAATAGCCAATGCAGAAGTGATTTAAAATATACAATCGATGGGTTGAGCATACAATGAAATAGTATCGTATTGCAGGATTATATTTTTAAAATATATATTACAGTCACGAATTCATGACCTTAATATCTATTGGAGTGTGGAGATATCCTGGTTAAAGGGGATCATGTCAGCAATAAGAAAGTTGTAGTAGAAGAAAGCCGACGACGAGTTTCAAATTGAATAGCCCGCCATTACAGATTTGACGAGGGGGGCCTGGAGAGCTGTGATTAAAGAAGCAGTGAGATACAGTATCTAGTTAGCTGAGATCACTGCTAAGACTATAATCTTGTACATAATGAACCCTCTATCACCTTTGTTTAAATCTAATCTTCGCCTCCTCCGTATAATTCGTTGCTGCATTATCCACTTCCTCCATGATCAATGCTATAGGTGCGAAATTTAGTAATAGGGGGAAGTACTTTTCGTCTTTTTAATTCGGTTCAATCTATATTGTCTAATAAGAAAAAATAAAGGATTCTCAAGTCGTTTCATTTCAATTACCTTCCTCATTCTCTGATAACATATGGGATGTGAGGTGGCAGAATTGATTTTCTTTTAATAATTAAAGAAAGAAAAAACACAACGGGAGCGACACAAATTATTGTTAAAGTACTATTCGAAAATTTCAAAAACAAAGTAATTCTCTCAAATTTCAGTAATTGAATTTACTTTCTCAATTGCTGGAAATCATAAAATTATAATTATGAAATTTTAAGGTTTGATGAGTTTTGCAAACATGGATACCCGGCTAAATAAAATGGTACAAAATTAATTCTAACTAACAGAATTAGCTCCTATCTTCAAAATGATTTGTATAGAATTTGTATATGTTATGTAAAATAAAATTTCATTAAATGTAAATAATTATTTATTCTAACCAATTAAAAAATCGACAGTCCAGTAATTTGTCTATAGTTTCCATTTTATTTTAGGTAACATATACAAAATGTGATGAGGGACAGCGAGTAGTGCATCGGAAGGTATGAAGTGAGCAAAACACCCCAACAAATTATAATTTTCCAATTTTTTTTTTATCCTATTTGCACTAAGTAGCACAAACGGATCCAGGATTTAATTTTGGAAGGCTTCAGCCCGAAATATTTTTTATAAATATATAACGATAATTACTTTGGAATAAAAAGTAATAAACTATGTTGAATGGTGTATAAGTGATTGAAGTCCTATTAAATGTAATTACACGAACAATAATACTTTAAGAGATAATTTTTAAATATATTTTCATAAGATATGGTTATATTTTACCATTTTTAGGGGGGGGGAGGCTTCAGCCCGAAAGCCCCTCCTCCACCCCTCCCCGTAGACCCGCCTGTTGTAAGTAGCTACATATAAAAAAAAACAAGTATAAACACCATATTTCAATAAAATATAGCCATAAATATATGTATATTTAATGTGTTTATATAAATGGTTTTGAAGTGTCTGTAAATTAAAAGGGATCTGAAAAGTTCATAGTTTTACTTGTCCGATTCCACAAAAAAATTATGTTGCGAGTTTTTTTTTTTTTTGTATAAATCACGATTTTCGGAGGATAGAAAGCGGTCACTAAAAAACTATTTAAGTTAGATAATTATCAAGTGCAACACAGCAAACTGACGAAATGTTCTACCTCCTAAAATAATTTTTAGAGAGATTTCAAACTGCTAAGTTACTCTGTAGTCTCTTGATTATATAACTCTTCATTGACAAAATTGAAGCAACTTAATTTAAACTATTTCCTCAAAAAATTAATCTGTGTGAAAAAGTTGATTCGAAGCCTCGAAGAAGAGACCATAAAATTAGTGTTGCCCAAAATCGGTCTTGGTCCTGCACTTTGCAAGGCCGCCTAACTGTTACAAGACCAAGGAAAAAAAATCGATTTTTAAAATAAAAATTAAGGCAAAATAGTTACTAATACTTGACAATTTTAGTTACTATGTATAAAGAATTGGTATAACCAATATACTTTTGCATTTAACTCCTGTAATTTTTCATTCGGGCTTAGTTAGGTTTGCCCTATCTAAAAAATTACAGTAATATCTCTATAGTAATAAGCTAATAAGTAACTGCAAGACTGTTGCGAGACTCTTGCTCAAGACCAAGATCATGACCAAGACTCGTCCCGGTCTCGCATTTGGACAACACTACATACAATAATGCCAATAGTAAGATCTCTTATCAATTAATTTACCTTTCGCATGCCTGCTCTCGAATTATAGGGATGCTCATAGGATTTAAAAAAAAAAATTCTAATAAACGTAAAGTATTGTTATCAACCTATAACGGTTGACTGTCCTTTTTTGGCGGATCTAAAACAGGTAATCTGAAATTTACAACATGCGGTTTCATTATAGACAAGCTTTTAACCTCAGAGCAACACGTTTACGTAAGTTCAACATTTAACATTTATATTGTTAAAATAATAAATTTATTAGTAAGTTATTAAAACCCATTGCTATCAATCAAGAATTTTACAATTCTATACGATCATTTCCCACGAGCCCCATATTCTCTTTTGAAGGGAGGCCTGATTGAAGAAATGAAGGGACGTGACTGATAAATAATTTCTATTGCCATTTCTCAACCGCCATTGACATTGGATGAAGTCACATTAGCATTCCATTCCTAGCAAGTACACTAACATTATACAATAGCTTTCACTCGGAGGAAATCAAGAGTAAACCGCGTGGGCAAGTATCTATACAGACCGCAGAGCTTTGTTCCGTACCGTAATTGGAGGCACGGTATAGTCAGGTTGTATTGGGTTGTCTTACTTTCTTCTCTTCCGATCTCTTCTTTATTTATTGGGCATTTAGTTTCCCATAAAATCTTTTTTGTAACTTTTTTTTTTAGATGAAATATTATGTCAGTGTAACGACAATGCGAAAGGACTACACTTCTTAAGGGACCACTAGCTGATCCAAGATTTTTTGGGGTAGGTTTTTTTTGTTTTTTTTAAATGTTTTTGTATATAACGATATTCACTTTGGAAGAAAAATAAAGAAACTAATAACTATGAAATGGTGATAAGTAATTATTGAAGTCCTATTAAATGTAATTACACGAACAATAATATTTTTAGAGACATTTTGCACTATTTTTTCATAAAACATATATTAATATCTATTTATGGTTATACTGTAACATCTTGGGGGGAGCGAAAGCCTGAAAGCTCTCCTCATGTGGATCCGCCTGATTAATGGACAACGCTACTCCAATGCCGCAGATCACTTGTAATAAGAACCAGTGGAGGCTGTCCAGAAGCGCCACAACCACAGATGCACATGGAGAATCTGGCCATTATCTTTTGATAAGTTCTCTCAAATACATGCTTATTTACAAAAGGTCTTCAACTTTACCTAATTTTACTAGATTATTATCTTAAATTACTCATTGAGGGATCCAAATTTTTTCCTAACACTATGTGTCAGGTCTACTGGGAAACATATCCTAATCTCAAATGTAATGCTACATTTTCGAAAATCACAAGTTGAGACAAGATTACCAAAATGATGTTTTCTTCTTAATCAGAGATCAAATTTGAACAGCTTCGAAGTCACACTTATCTTTAATGGTGGAAGAACCACTCCAGCTTTGAACTGGATAACAATTGTTTATTCTTCCACTGAACTTTGCACCGATCAATCGTAAGATATTTCTCTCCTTTTTCCTATCCAACCCTTTCGCATATTTCACTATCACTGCCAGGAATACTCAGCAATACGAAACGTGTCACCAATCAAATGATGATAAAAAAATAGGTCACTAGTTCGCGTCCCGGTGCTGAGGGAGTCTTTTAAATCTCCGCCCTCACTCCCTGGCTCGGGAAAACCCCGTATAGCCTTAACGGCGAGGAAGGAGAGGACCCAAAAAAAAAAAAAAAATTAGTTTAGTTTATTTTCCCACCTTTCGAAGTCGCTTGAATGCGAAGTGGGTTCTCCCGGAGTACTGGGTCTCTCAATTCCTTGGGAGTTTGGGGGCATGGGGGTTTCGCTCTAAGTTACATAGTTTTGGAAAAGACATGGATCCCCTATGCCCCACTAGCGGAGTACCGGAGAAGGCTGAGCACGTCATCGTCAACTGCATCGCTTTTGATGGACTAAGGGCTGAAATGATTAGAAAAAATGAACACTAAGACCTCACGGAGGATGAATTTCCCCAGTTAGTGACGGAGCAGAACTACCCGTATTACAAAGATTTTGTGTACGAGTGGAAAGCTGCTCTGTGGCCCTCCCACTTTAATCTGGGAAGAAGAGGACCTGCTAATGGGAGGCCGTCAGACTAATATGGTGAACATAAAATGTTGGAAAAAGAAGAGTTTTTGAAAAAAACATAACAAAATCGATAATGAATTTGTCGTTTGAGAGCAAGAATGGCATGCAAATGTGTGATATGCCATCTCTGCAAAATCCCGTGTACCCGAAAGGCAAGGAAGGGAGGAATAAATAAATAATTAGTTTAGTTTCTTTTTTATATAGACATTTGGTTTTATTATTATTATTTTTCTGTTTAATTTATTTTTATTTATTGTACGTTGAATGAGGAGCTACTCTATCACTATTACTATCGGCATTGATTGTGTAAAACGAAATATAGCTCAATAAAGAAATTATAATAAAAAATAATTAAAATTGGTACATGAAACCTCCTTTCTATAATTTTTTTTTTTCAAATGTGAATGGATTAGGTAACGAAATTCCAATTAAGACTGGCAAATTCAATTAACTCATGACTTCCTAAATAGTTATATAAATTTTAAACGTGGCAGGATAATTTCTAGATAAACAGTAATGTGTCAGAATTAACCGAGGGCTGAGATGGCGGAAGGAAAGCAGCAACGATGTAAGTGCCACATGCTTGAAGCGATACTTGCATTACATAGCCTTCCTAATAGATAGATCGTAAACCTCTACTTAAACCTCTTCGTCTCTCTAATTTTATGCCATGGATAAGTGCTCAGTGAGGATATAAAAATATCGGGTGGTCTGCAGGGAGAAAGCTGAGTGGACACTACCACTTAGCAACTGCCTAGATTAGAAGATAAGGCAGAATAAATTTATCTACAGCTTGTCAACCCTTCCGGATCTTGTGACTCTCGTTTCCAGGACACTTATGAAGTATTAAAAAAATAAATAAATAATAAATGTTGAAAACATATAGTAAAATAGCCTGTTAATTGTTCAACTGAACCAGCGTCCCTCTTACGTTTTACCGCCCGATAATAAAATTAATCACAAATTATATACAATCAATTAATATATTGAATATAGGATTCATGTTTTATTTATGTTAACCCTCTATACAACAAACTGTTCTCCCTTGAGGGATTATTTCTTTGTACATGGGCGTGCGCAGATTTTATTTTGGGGGGGGGCAAGAGAAAATAAAGGAAAATCACATATAGATAAATGATTCAAAACTTAATAATATTGTATTAAGTAGTTTATTGTTATTACAAGATATAAATAATTTAGTAGGCGGGGTGGCCGAAGCTAAGTGTGCATAGCACCGCCGTTGCCCGGCAACCTGATGTATGACAAAATAGTCAAGAGTTCGCGTCCTGGTACCGAAGGAGTCTTTTAAATCACCGCCCACACCCACTGGCCCGGGAATACCCCGTATAGCCTTAACGGCTAGGAAGGGGAGGACAAAAAAAAGTTATAAATATTTTTATATGAAATACAAAATATAAATAGAAGAACAATTTAAAAAAAAAATTTCTTGGATTTCCGACAAAACTTTTTACAACCTCTTCTTTTAAATTATTTAGAAGAGGCAACGGCTCTCCTCTCCCTCCCCCTCCCCCCCCCTCCCTGCTCTTCCCTGAGTATGAAGATGTATTGGTGGTATCGACACATTAATCCTTTTACAAATAAACATTTTTTTTTTATCTTCTGTTGCCTTTCACTATTTGAAAATAATTCATTTTTTTCTAAGATATCGAAGCGTTTACGCATAATCGCGCTTTGTAAATTAAATGCGATCAGAACGGAGTCTAAACGGCCAGAAACATAAATGAACTGTGGAGTTATAGCAGTGTGAGTGCACTGTTCAATAATGGTTTAAAGAATTTCGGAAGAGAGACTTCAGCCTTGGAAGCAAAGAAAGTTGTAAAAGAATTTGATTAAGGAACTTACCTTGATGATGATATTCTGCAAGCTTTGGTCGAAGAAAGAACTAGTTCGAAAACTTGTAGACAAATTCACATTTAGCTAATCGATCATCGCTGACCACCTCGATGCGATTGGAAAAGTAAAAATATTCCTGCCCCTCCCTATTTTTATTTTTTATGTTTAATACTTTTATTTATTTATATATATATATCATTCAATGAGCGGAGGACCCTCAACTCCAAACACCTTAACAAGACCTCTAAATGGACAGGAAAAGATGTCATTTCTCAATCAATACAACGCACCTTCAAATACCACAGGTAGAAAAAGGTTAAGGTAATTCAGAGTATCATTCCATCACTATGTAATGGTCCGAATATGACACTTATCTTACATTTTCTTTTTCAGAGGGGTCAGAAAAAAAAAGCTTTAAACTTGGTTTCATCATACATCTAACGATCACCAAAAAAATCGTTATGTAGTTCACTTCTTTGTCCAAACAGAAACGATTTTTGTCTGCCTTGGAAGAGTCATGAACTCTCACCTACTGAATACCATTTATTTAGAGAATTGAGTCACTTCTAAAAATGGTAAACATTTTATTGATCAAACTTCATTTGAAATTGCGTTTCCACAATTTGTTAACAATAATGATTCAACATTGTTTTCAGAGTGGATGAAAAAGTTACGAATACGTGGAAGAAATGTATCGAGACCAGTGGAGCGAATTATGATTGATGAAAATACTTTCGTATCATTTATACTATAAATAATACGGCTATTAAGAGCGATGGATTTTGTTGAATGACGATCGCAATGAGGGTTCGAGCCTGCCTTGTGGCAGGGAATTATCAATTCTTCTTCATCGGCCGAGAATCGAACCTGGGATCGGTAGACGCTTCTGGAGCACACCCAGTTCCTGTAATGTGGGTATTCTTAATTCATCAATTAAGGGAGAAAACTTTACGGTTTAGCTTGATCACGTCACCTCCCTGTACAACAGTTGACCATGAAACACTATTTTCTTACTTAGTACTGATTCCAAGATCCTTCAAGAGTTTTGTTTTCCTGATTGAATTAACATGAAAATAAAATACTATATACCCACAATCATTCACGAAATTTACTTAGATTTATTATACAAGAAAACATCGTTTCCTTTGTTTAAACATATAAATACCAGTTATTAAAACGAAAAAGTAAATAAAGGAATTATAATAATAAGGCTTAGCAAACCCGAAGGTTCGATGCCGACACCACCAATCGCTTGTTACACACCTCCCTCCACCGTTCGCCGTCCAAACCCAGTCCCTTCAGATCGGCTTTAATGCAATCTTCCCACCGTCGCTTCGGTCTACCCCTCGGACGCTTACCATTCGGCACAGAAAATATTAACCTTTTAGGAATTCTCTCGTTACTAAGTCCAACAACTTTACAAGCCCATTTGATTCGCCGCGATGAAATTACCTCAATTATATTACCCGGATACAGTGCACGCAATTCGGCGTTGTGTAACCGTCTGAACTCTCCGGTTAACTCATCCTTCTTCGGTCCGAATATTCTACGCAATACTTTATTTTCAAAAACTTTAAGACGCTGCTCATCCCTTAATGTAAGCGGCCAAGTTTCGCATCCATAAAGAACTGTAGGCATGATAATTGTTTTATAGATTCTAATTTTTAAGTTCCGGGACAAGAGGCGCGAACTAAGTAGTTTTGTCACAGAAAAATAACAAGCATTCCCGCCTTCAGTCTAACCTTAATCTCTTCTTCAATTTCGTTTTTTCTAGTTATTGTAGAACCTAGATACCTAAATTTATATACCTGTTCAAACATATTACCATCTATATCGATATCACCAGTAGTAACGCTATTTTTACAGCTAACCATATATTTTGTTTTATCCACGTTTATTTCGAGTCCTAGTTCTTTACCGGCTTTCATTAACGTTGTCGTATTTAGTTTTATAGTTTCAACGTCTTCGCTTAACAGTACCAGATCATCAGCATAGCCCAGCACGGATGTTGTCCCGCCCAGATCCAACCCTTTCTCGGTTCGCATTACCTCCCTAATGGCATGTTCTAATGCCAAATTGAACAGGACAGGCGAAAGAGAATCCCCTGTTTTAAGCCCGAACGAACCTCAAATTTTTCGGACAAATTATTACCGATTCTAACTTTATTGAGTGTCTCCGTCAAGCACATCCTGACTAGATTTACTAGTTTTTTTGGAATCCCCTGCTCGATTAGAATATTATACAGTTTCTGGCGGTCAATAGAATCGTAAGCCTTTTTAAAATCTATATACAGCTGGTGAACAATACCATTATACTCCATTTTTTTCTCTAATATTTGCCGTAAAGAAAATATTTGATCAATAGTCGAACGATTCCGTCTAAATCCGCATTGGTAGTCTCCGATAATTTCCTCGGCGTATTCCGTGATTCGACTGGTTAAGATTAAAGTGAATATTTTATAACATACCGGAAGGAGTGAAATTCCTCGATAGTTATTACAATCCGTCCTCGGACCCTTTTTGTGAATCGGAATAAGTATAGATTCTTTCCATTCTTCAGGTAATTTCTCGTTCACCCAGATCTTTTTAACCAACCGATGTATTTTAGAAACTCCAGCTTCCCGTAAATAAAGGAATTAAGCATTTTTATTTCAAAATTAATATATCTATGTAAAAACTGTTCAGATTTTATCTCTGTAATATGTCTTTCTTCTTAAATTCTTCTATTATTTCAGAAATTAATGAATTGCATGCAACTAGAAAGCAAAAAAGTACAGGAATAAATTTGAATAAACTGTAGTTTTCATTCAATTTGAAAGTACAGAATAAATATTATTTAATGTGTATAATTTATTTAAGTTTTAGTTTCATGCTTTATACCTAAAATAGTACAGAATAAACTTTTTCACTACGCATTGTAAAAACAGAAATTAAATCTAAGAAGTCATGTTTGTGGTTAAATGTCACTAATATCATCTAGAAAGCAAGAAGTTACAAATACGACAATGTACAAGAATGTCTGATATTTTAAAATGTCAGTAATAGAACTACAATTCCTGACATATTGCGTCATATCAACCGATAACGCGGTTACACATTTAAAAGTACCTGCTCCATACATGAAGTGACAGTCATTCTATTTAAGTGAAGCTGACTGCCTTCTTCAATGCACTTAAAAGAAATCCGCAGCAAAGGAATCGGTCTGGAATCTCACGGTATCTAAAAGTAAAAGAAGCATTACTCAAGCCAACAGATCCTCGATGACTCTTCATGTTCAAGTCCATCTAATTCTTGCGACATTTACAATTATATAAGTCATGGAGGATAAATGTAAAAGAGAAAGCCAAGTATTTAGTGGTAACATTTATATTTTAGAACGAAAAGAAGAGATACCGAAGAGTAATCTCTCCTTATAACATTTATTGCCAGTCATAAATCTAGATTCATTGGTCATTCATTATCCACCATCCTTAGAGGGGATTGTACTGGCATATCTATTTGTCTATATTGTACCTCACATAACAAGTCAAATAGTAGGTACTGTAAAAAGTTTAAAAAATAAAATACTCATATTTAGACAAAATGACCTTCAATCACAATAAATGTCTACAATGTTGTTTCTTATAAAGATTTAAATATGAGCGTTGAAGCGTGTTATATAATATTGTGACAGACCAAAAAAATGTGACATAGACATGTTATCCCAAATGTTTTTAATTTAAAAAAAAGAAAAATTCTCATAAATCACCTAATTTTATTTTTCAAAAGAGTACATTAATTTTAAATCTTGAACATTTTCTTTTATTTATTCATTTTTATTTTATTATTATTTTTATTTCCTCATTATGATATTTTATTTTGTTCTCATTTCGTAGTATATTATTGTGTTATTTATTTATGATTCTGTAAATATGGCGTGAATATGCTATCTGAACTCTATTAAAAGTGTCCTTAATTGGGACAGATTGTAATATTTATCAATAAACAAATGAACAATCAGTAAAAAAAGGGATAAAAATTAAATCTTAAAATTTAAATTTTAAACCATTTTTTTAAATTAGGCCAAAACGTTGCCAGATGTTTTCATGATTAAAGTGTAATAAATTAATTATAGTTAAAGGGCTTAAATTAGTCCTCGCGTTAGTAAATAAAATTGTTTTTTCTCCCTTGAAAATGGCCTAAAGGGTTAAAACGTCGGAGAATAACTTCACCCAGTTAATTTACAAGTCAAAATAAATAAATACATTTTGATTAATAAACTATGTTTCCCTAGATAAATAATTTTACTTTCCCCACTCATCTTTCCTCACTTCTATATGGCTGCCTTCAAAACAGTGGACTGAATAATTAATCAATTGTTTGATTCGATTCATCTTTGGAGTCCCCAAGCACTCCCACGTCTCCAGTTGCTATGCCGAGTTGAAGTGGCTCTATTCAGTTTTCTGACGGCATTATTTCCAAGGTGCACGGGCGGATCTACGGGGGGAGGGGCTTTCGGGCTGAAGGCCCCCCCCCCAAAATGGTAAAATATAACTATGTTTTATGAGAAAATATATTAAAAAATTATCTCTTAAAGTATTATATTGGTGTAATTACATTTAAAAGGACTTAAGGAATCACTTAAACACCATTTCATATAGATAGCTAGTTTCTTTCTTTTTTTACAAAGTAATTATCGCCATTTTTATAAAAAAAAAAAAGCTTTCGGGCTGAAGCCCTCCCCAAAATTGAATCCTGAATCCGCTAGTGCCAAGATGTATTCCTTTTCCGAACCTTTACAAGCAAAAAGCCATCTTACCTTCTTGCTTTGTTGACTCCTTGTTCCTCCTTTCATTGGTTTAACACGAGATCCCAGTCTGTATACCTATTTGTTCCCTCTCATAAAACCGTTTCCTTTAAAAAATCCTTTGTCATGGGCGCTACCTTTTTAGGGAATTCCTTACTTACCCCATACACAAATCCTCTTCCTTAACCTTATTTAAATTTTTTTTTTTTTTATCTCCTCAGCAACCAATCTTCCGAATATATATAACAATAAAATTTTCGTATGTAAGAGTTATCACCTTCATTTGACTGTTATCTAACTGTTACTTGCATATTATCAATATTGCTAATCAGTACAAATATGTAAACAGACTCATATATATTTGTACAGTTTAATATGTTTTACCTTTTTACAGCATTCATTTTTAGCTGAAAAATGTCTAGAAATGCACCAATGTTATGGAGGCTTTTTCTCATCCCGTCTGTATTTAATCTAAACAAATTTATTTAATGTATTTTATTTTTTTAATATTTCCAAGTATATAAAATAAGTTTAAAAAAATCAAAATCATTATGACTACAAAAACACATAAACAAATAAATTTTAAATATTCAATATTATATTTGTTCGTTCCACAATAATTATGTTGATTTTTTATACATAAAAACTCTCGCCATTTATTTTTTTTTTTTTGGTCATCTCCCCTCCTCCCAATCGAAATCTAAAGTCTGCCCCTATTGCCTAATTGGAATCAATTAAATATCTATAAAATTATACAAAACGGCTTATAATTCTTAAGATTAATGTCTGAATAATAATAACCGTAATTGAATTGAATAGATTATTATAAGATAAACTAATTATTTCTTGATTTTATTATAATGACTGATAAATGTCAACTTTCTGTTCATTATACAATAATTATTCTAAGGGAACTAAATGTCCCCGAATAAAATTTACTTTACTTTCTATTTTTTCTTATGTATCTTATCGTCAGCTCCGATTACTTGGATAATCCTAATATAGAGTCCATCATATGCTTTTCACGATCCTTGTTTTTCTAAACTAAAATCATAAAGACCAATACTATTGTTCAATATACCATAGATAATTGAAATGTATTTATTTTAAAGTCGGACACCCACGTGAGGATTTCACAATCCAGTAGCAATGTATTAATCTTTTTCCTGAGTATATACGTAGTCCTCAAGTCCCAGGAGGTATATCCTTGGGAAAAACGTACTGCAATCCTAGTTTTTTTAGGTGTGCGAAATTTCAGAATCTATTCAATTTCACGGTTTTATCTGACAGGCTCACATGCAGAAGAACATCATTTCATCGATAGGGCGATATTTCAAGGACCATGTTCTTTACAGCATGTTTGTAGAAACCTCTTTCGCTTGGAAATATACGTATCCGAAAAAAATTAAATAAACTCTCTTCCGTGGCTCTTTGTAAATTATCTACAGTTTCGAGTAAGTGTGCGGAAAGATATCCGAATACTTAATGTTGATTTGTTAAAAACTGGGTTACAATGGCCATTGAAGGCATGCATAAAATAGAAAGGAGAACGGAAGTAGAGGATATAGTATTACAAGCTAGACAAGATAAGATGGTAAAATAAACATAAAACGAAATGAATGGCCAAACAAACCGGACGTTTCGGAATGTCGCCGCATGACAACTGGAATATACGACAGCTCGGCAAGTGGACTCTCCTTGCTATCTCGGATCTCTGCGGGCATAGAACTTCCACAGTTTTCGAGTGAATAAACCAATAACATCCATCAAATAATTATTATTTAAATAGCATTTTATAAATTTAATCGCATTATATATTTCGGATAATGCATGATTCACTCTGTCCTCCATCAAAACCCTCCCTTTACCATAAATGTTGTGAGGTATGCTGAACACGAACCCAAAGGCAGAAACTCTCTATCCATTTCATTTCAAATTTGTGTTGTGGGATAAAAAAAATGTTATCATTGAGAACTTAAAAGAAAAATGAAAAAAATGTTTGATTTTGAAGATACAACGTGAAAAAAATTCCAAGAGCTAAAATGTTAGGCTTCAAGAATTTTTCGGCCACATATCCGCGCTACATTTAAAGACCTGGAATTCAAAGAAAAATTAAATGAAACAAAAAAAGGGGCTTGTTCTGCGTTTGAAAACGTGTGTCAACAAGTTTTAGACTTCAAATTACAAAGATATTGTTAAAGAAGTGATTTTATTATATAAGGGCATGGGTTACATTAAACGTTCATTTTTGTCCCTCTCATTTGGATTTCTTCCCTTTCAATGTGGGTGCAGTTTCAGATGAACACTGAAAAAGGTTTCATGGTTTCATAAAGATATAGCCTAAAACTACAAAAGCTAGAGCAGTAAATGAAATGATAAGATACTTGACCATGCTACTGCTGGACACGGCAACAAAAGACAACTGATTAACACCATAAAAGGAAATATACACACATTGGCTAGGCATAAAGTTATGTTCAGGATTCGATATTTTATATATATTATTATTATTCAAAATAAAACAAATAAATGAATGAAGTAAGAAAAAGACATGCTATTTCAGTTTTTTTAAAAACAACTTTCATTTTCTCAAAAATGGGGCCTGATAGAATTTTTTGAACATCAGATTCGAACTCACACATAAAAATTAGGAAAAATTTCTCAAGGGAGTCAACATTTTTTTTTTCTTTGCATCACAGTATTATTAGTAAATTAACGAATTATGTATCCAAAAATTTTCTAACCTTCAGATTAATCACTCTTTTTAAAGATATAGTAATTCTCCCAAATATAAAATTTTTAATTATACTAGTTGTTTTTTTTTTTTTATATCACATTTGTTTTATAAAATATATATTTTATGTATATAGTTCACGTTATATACGTGACTCAACACAGGGTGCATTCATCGGATTTTATCACTCCACAAAAACCAGTTCTCAGATGTTAACCAGTCGTTATTGATGTTAGGATCTTCTATTAAAAGCTGTTTAGCATATATATGGGCGATACTTCGAAAAGTGTCCTTTCCTTATCCCAAGCTATTTTGGTGGCCTCAAATAAAAGTTCACACTGTTCAAAGTTAAATGACAGTTCACTGTTGAGGCGGTTACATTTGACAGTTGATGTGATAGTAGCTGTCAATGCAGCGAAAACTTACCATAGCATTTATCTAATGACAAACTAAATTTCAGTTCATATGCTGATTTGTCGTTTAAATAACGCAATTTCCAGACCTATTTGATACGATATAACTCTGGAACCGATTAAGTCTCAGTCACTAAATTTGTTCCATATAACCTTATTAGAAAGTTTTATAAAATGTACAAGTTTCTTCATTTTCCACTCAGTCCCTTTTATGATATTCAAATTCAAATTTCGACAAAAATGACTTTTGGATATTTTTGGAAATTCATATCTAAAAAAGGACTAGGTTTTCAAGATTTAAATTTCATCAGCAAGTAGTACACTGATAGGACTACATATGAAAAAAAAAAGTTGAGACTCTTTTCATTATGACTTTATTGCTGCGCTAAATGTCTCGTTTTCTTTTAATTTCAATTTAATTTTTTGTAATTGTCAATGTTTTTAACAACTTTTCTCACTAATTATGAGATTTATTGCGAGGACAAAACATTTATAGTAAAACACCATTATAATTTTAGTTTTTGTTTTGTTTGATATCTAAAAAATGCCACAGTTAGAGGAGCCAAATCTGTTACGCTAACTAATAGAACCAGTTGAGTGTTAATGATTAAATTCGTATCACACATTCTTATCATTAAGAGGTATAAAATACACAAGTTTTATAATTTTCCAATCAGTACCTTTTATGATATTCAAATTTAAATCTCGACGAAAATGACTTTTGGACGTTTTTGAAAATTCATATCTAAAAAAGGACAAATTTTTCAAGATTGAAATTTCACCAGCCAGAATTAAAATGGTATGATTACATACGGAGAAAAAATTAAAGTTGAAATCCTTTTCTTTATTACACTTTTACAGCTCTAAAAGTCACTTCTTTTGGCTCTTTTCATGATTTTTTTAAACCACTTTCCTTTCTTTTTAGGTGATGTATTTCTAAACAAAAATTTAGAAAAAATGCTCTAAATTATTTCAGTTTTTATGTTTTCTTGCTAAATATAAAATAACCAGAGTTGCAGACATGTTCTCAAAACATGTCTTCAGTCGAAAAAAAACTTTGAGTCTCAAACTTTTTTTAACTACGGCTTTGAACTCAGAGATAAATATTGAATAACTGGTAATAAAATTATAAAAATCGTAAATGTCGAGCAAAATGGTCTGGGTGATTTCAAATGGATTGACCCTACTTTGCACTAAAAAGAAAGACAAATAATTTAAAACTAGTAGGTCCGTGCGAAAAATTCGGTCAATTGATTGAAGTCAATTGAAGTCAAATGATCAAATGCCAAATTAATAAGAAAAGAAAATAATGCAACATATCATAAGATAAATAAATCATAAATATAATCGACAAAGGAAACAAAAATTAATTTAAAACTTCATTAATGTTTCGAACCAACATGTATGAAAATTGCAAAAATATGTATCTTTCTGTAAGATACGTTTGGAAAACAATAAAATATGCTCATATCTAACTAATTATCATAATTCATATTTGGTTTGTTTAATTTCAATTTTAAAAAATAGCGAATCATATATTATTAATGAAGTAGTAAAATTACCCGAATAACAAAAATCATTATGGACTTTCATACTTTTCCCTTCCAAAAACGTAATTCGCTAATTGATTTTCAATCTGACCCAGTTCAGAATTCATGTTATTCTGGAACGAAATCTGCAATTTTTATTCAGGAATCCTTCGACTTCTCTCTGTATTAATAAGTAGATAAAAAAGAATCAGGACCTATCATCGAAATTGCAGATTGGGGTTTAATAGTCCATGATGCTCGATGATCTGATTGTGAGTTGCAGAAAGGTCATATCAATTAAGAAGAGGAATGTGATCTCGGACTGAGCAATTTTGTATTCATGAGTATTTGTAGCCAGGCATTTAGAATGAGCTACGGTTTGAGGCGACTGCTCAAGTCAGCCCCTCTTATGCTAAACCCCTTTCTTATAGAAGAAAATATTTATTTCATCAACTACAGCTGATATTGGTTTGTTTGATTTGGGATTTACAAAATGAAAGTGCGATCGGGTTTGTTCTATTTCGTTTAGTTTATAGTAATTTGAATCGCTGATGAGTTTCGTGGGGATGAGTGAAGTGATATTGAAGTTATAAACATTTTACCTGAACATTTTATAAACATAAAACCTGAACAAAAAGTAAGCTAATTTTAAATAATTCGTGCTGATGATCGAGATGGAGATTTTTTTAATACAGATTTTTTTTTAACTGAAAAAGTATGTTCCTCAAGTTGACGCAACTTATAAAACGGATTATTGGTTTTGAGCTATCCTCACGAATATTGAACAATACAATCAAAAAACGTTATTTGAAACATTACATCTTCGTCTTAAGGTTGGAATAAAAGTTGAACTGAAAATCAATACCACAAAATACGCGATGTATTTCTTCTGATAAATAATTTTAGATTTTGAATTTGACATTCCAATCTACACATGTATCCTATCAGTTAATAACGATCCATAAATTGCATCCCAATCACACATCACAAGTCTTGAAGAATGATATCAAAACAGGGGGATTAAAATAAACTCCAATAAATCCCATAAAATTACTTTTACACTTCGTCGCAAACCTATGACTTTCTGCCCTACTGTATCCCCTTTGACAATACCCCACTTAACCCTGTTGAACAAAACCTATACCTAGGACTCCACCTGGACAAACGACTCACTTGGAATCCTAATACCAGACTGAAACGACAAAAAACCGCTCGACGTTTTCGACTACTCTTACTAGAAAAACGCTCTAAACTTCCAATTACTTACAAAAGACTTATTTACATGACTATTATAAGGCCTATTTGGACTTACGGAATCGAGTTTTGGTTAACCATCGAATTCCTCTCGTATTCAATCCTTACAATCCAAAATCCTTCGTAAAATAGTCAATGCACCTTACTTTGTCAAAAATAAAATCATCCATAATGACCTTAACGTACCATGTTTCCAATTTAGCCCAATCCAGGTACCTATCCATCCATAATAAACTTCTGAACAATCCGAACCCTCTTGTTTCCAATCTTGCATCCTCTTCTATTCCTGATAACCCTCCGAGGCGTCTGAAAAGAAAATGGCCTCGAGACCTTCTAATATAGACCTTTAATTTGAGTTCTACCAACGGGTAGTTTCTCTTCATGTTGTACATGCCATGTTACCAATGCCACATTTACTTGTTGTATTTTTCATGTAATACAGTTGTAAATTTCATTAAAATAAAATAAAAAATTTGAATTTAGAAAATATTGCAGTGATGCTGTTCATATAAGGTATATATCCAAGAAATTCGGTTTGTCATCATTCAACTGTAAATCTCACGAAAATAATAACTTTGAATAGTTATCGACATTAGATAATTTTACATGAAACTATAGTAAGAGCCCTAATATTTGCCTGCAAGAGTTTAAACTATTCAAAGATCGGATACTACTGAAAAATAATAATAAAACTCCATTTCACTTTTCATATTTTTTTCCGCTTCCGCTCTACTGTGCGCCGCTATTAGTGAAAGAGAAAATGGGTTAATGCTCGCGATTTTCCCAGCTCGAGGCAGGTACCATAAGAGAAGATAGACTTACACAACCGTTAAAGAAGGATGATTGAGCGTCATGACAATTCTATTTGTGCCGCGATGTGATTAGCTCAGCGGCATAACGGGAGCCGATCTGTTGCGTTAAGGTGTAACGCACCAACCGTTAAAGTCTCCGGACAGCATGTGTAGCCCCAGCGGTACGGGTCGTGAAAGGCCAGCAGTCATCTTATTGTAAACATTGCTAGCAAAAAATGATACATGACACGGAGTGTAGGGATTCCGTCTGCCGTGAGGCAACGATTCATCACGCGTCTGCTGAAGAATTAAGTTCCTTACGGTAACATTTACAGCGGTGATAAAGATCTGAAACAAGAATAGCTTGACCTATCCATTAAAACTAGTGTAGCAACATGGCTTTATTTAATAATACCTAAATGAATCATGAGATTATTATATTATATAACAGGTCCTAAAGAATGCCGAGGTTCGCTGTCGTTACCAATAACAATTCTTATAGACCTGAAGCCAAGGCCGAAAAGGCCGTAGTATTTTAAGCAAATTTTCAACCAAACAGGCTGATAGTGCTCCTTTTAGGTATTATGAGAATGCTCTTATGCCTGCTTAGACAGGTCGATTAAAGGTTTTAGGGGCATTGATTATACAAAATAAAGTTATCATTCTAAAAAATCCTAGTTAGATGCTCTCTAACTAATGAAATAAAATTAAAAAATTATGATAGTGTGTTACAGTTATCATTCAAAAGAAAAAAATGGGCCTCTAGTTCGAATTCCTTCTTACAAATAAAATGTTAAAAAACCCACAACTTTCAGCAGATAAAAAATGTCTCGGCTATGTACAGCTGCCTCAGGTCTTTCATCGAGTAATCCATCTTTATTGTTATACACAATATTTCATTATCTGAAATCTCAAAGCGTTGTTCTTCACTTGTTGTTGTTGTTCTCAAAAAGCTAATCAAGATCTGAATGCATGAAGAACTGCGAAAAGTATATAAATATGTACATCCAGTGTATACTGACGGTCATAAAAACCATTGCCCTTTAAATTTTGTCGTTATTTCGTTCCAAATAGAGCATTTTGAGACCATAAATAAAATAAAACACAAATTAATTTTAAAAAATCTGTTGTGTAAAATAAAGAGAATGGGCACTCTTTAAAATAAAAATAAAATGCATCAAATTCTTTTTAAATATGAACTCAGAGTCTCTACTATCTTGTGTTGCCTCCTCTTGCTTGAATGTTAATAAAATCTAATGAATTGTTCATAATGAGTGAAGATAAAATATATAAATGTATATTTAAAAAGCTAACGTAATTTATCCTGAAAAGATGACTTCAATCATAAATATCTTGTAGATTGGTACATACATGTTAATTTAAGTTAGTGGATTAATAGTTGATTATCGAGGATATATTAAAGAGGAATTGGTTGGATTGTGCAGGTGTTTATCCGGGCTGATCTCACGAAAGGCCTGATTTTTGAGCCTCTTAAAACCAACATATCAATATATATATATATATATATATATATATATATATATATATATATATATATATATATATATATATATGACCTACTTAAATTTCTCAGTGCATTTCGGAGGATAATAATGAATGATTTCCATAATAAAGTTTCAGTGTTGTTGGCGGATAATTTTTGTCAGGATCATTATTAACATATATAAAATGTACTTTAAATTTTCTAACAACATTACCCGGAAATATCTTCAGATGATACCCACAATAAATAGATTTTATGGTTAAAAAAAATATGAATCCACAAATTTTTTCTTGGTCTGTTCATTTGCCAATAGCTAATTTCGAGGACTGAGGTACGCCCAGAGACACTTCAGGTTTTATTTAGTATCACGGGTTAACTTTAATTTCGTGTAAATAATGTATTTTAATTGTAGACATTTTGTTGATCGTATGAGAGTCACGATGTAAAACATTTTCCAATTTTCTGCAAATTTTATCTTAATATTATTTAAAAGTATTTATAACGAAATCGTAATTGTGGTTGATGGTTGACTGTAGAGAATAATTGAAGAGAAGAAAGTTTGGCGTGATCAGTTAAAAAAACAAATAATAAAAATAAATAAGTATATTTATTTTTATTTTTCCCAACGTTTCGGCCCGACCTTCAGGGCTAAGAAAAAAATAGATAACAATAGGTATGAGAAACTATTAACATTAACAAATTAAAAACATAAAAATAATATGTTGGTGAAAGGTATAGTCTAAAAAATGTAGGTAGAATAAACTTAAAGTAAAATAAAGTTGGTAGAATAAACTTACACTAAAGCAAAATATTGGATTCTGTTGTCGACGGATGGACGAGTACATTTTGTAAGTTTTTTCTCTATAAACAAATTTTGTTTGTAGTGTAATAAACCTCGTAAAAACCTGATTTAAATCCCATTTATATTTATAAAACAAATAAAAACTTATAAGGTACTTTTTTTTTTTTTTAATGTTTCATTGAATATAATTGAACAATTGGGAAAAACAGTATTGGTTAGAGAAAACGGCCAGATAAAAATCATACTTAAGTTAGCGTTTGTTAAACAGCGATCAATATTTCAATCCTGATACGAAATGAAGACTATTCCGGTTTGATGGGTCGAAGATGTGGACGAATAAAATAAATTGACTACCTAATAAAGAAATTTGGTTGGTTTTTTCGATTCCTCATTAATTATAATATATATTTAATTTGCCTTTTTATTTCATTTATATGATCCCTTTTGATTGATAATATCAACTTTTATTACACTGAATCGGCGCCGGCCTTAGATATTCTGCGGCTCCAGGCAACGACGCCACCTCACCCAAAAAGATTTAATATATTTCTTAAGCTGCCTTATACTACTTAATATTTCATTCCATGTGCCTCTAATTCCTTATTAATAGACTCAAATTAATTTATCTCATACTTGTTATAACTTTTTATAATTCTCAACAAGTGGCAGTGTTGCTCGAGGGCTGCGTGTGTTCGGTTTGTCCTGTCCCAAGGCCGGCACTGATCTGATAATTGAATACAAATCCAGCTCCTTTTCGGTTATACCATTATTTCGTATATTAAATTTTAACTGGCCATCAAATATTTTAAAAACAAGCATCGTGTTTTCAGAATTATAAACCAAATTATTTCGATTTTCATCACTTTCAGAAGGTTCCCAATCTTTTAATTAATATCATTTTTATTTTTATGGTGCCTCAACCATCATTTATGTCAAAACAGTTATGGATACGCCATAGTATATCAAAAAAGTATAGTCACATTTCAGTTCGTGTGAGTACTTCCAAATGGAGAGGTTTGTATATGGCCTATTAAAGAACTTGAATGAACTTTAGCAACTGAACGAAAGTTAATAAGCCTCTCACGGCAAGTTGTCACGCAATTGTTACCGTCAACAAAAACTTTCCAATTTAGAAATCAATACTATTTCACCAGCCGAAGTGGAAATCTCCCATTCACTTTTCGATTCGATCCTATAGAACACGGGATGAAGTATATTCACACCTGTTGATCTTTTTTTTGGACTTCTCCAGTCGAAAGCGTTATTTAAAGTCTTAAGAATCATGTAAAAAAGAAGTGGGACTGTTAATCATTTCACCACCATTGATTGCAGGTCCATATCTTAATAGTAAGGTCATTTCGTTAAAAACGTACGGTTTCCAGAACATTCCTTGAATAAATAGAAGCAGAGGAAGAATGATCATTACACTAAGTACAGCATTATTGTAATAATGTTTTTTTTTTAGTGTGCAGTTAAGTCAAATAGGAATAAATGAGACCAGAATATCTCTAAACCTTAATTTCTAATAAAATAATACTTACAGGCTTTTGCAGTGCTTGTTTTTTTTTTTTTTTTTTTTTTTTTGTCCTCTCCTTTTAGGCTGTACGTGGGTTTACGAGGCCTTGTGGTGAGGGCGGGGGATTAATACCAGAGTTAATAACTCCCTTTGGCACCGGGGTACTAAGTCGATATTATTTTATCACACTATATTATATCGGGGTTGCTAGACAACGTGTGTGCGGTGCTTTCACACGCATTAGCCCGTTCGACCCCGCCCCTGGTTTTGCAGTGTGGGTGTCGAATTAAACCTATCACACTTGTTGTTTTTTTTCTTTTATATATATTTCTAAAACGAAGAAAAATAACGATTATCATTTCTCCCAATTCAACCTCCAAACTAAAAATTAAACATCAGTTTTCATTAAAAATGTATTATATTTCAAGGTAATTTGAAGAAATATTTTCAAGTCTTATAATAATAAGAAATAAATAATTTCTTGAAATGATATGTCATAGTTATAAGTAAAAACTAAATAAATTTGTTGTTATTGGTTTTCACTGTTGCAACACATTAGAAATGTTAATATAAAGTCAAAATTGAATTCAAAATTATCTACATTAATTGTTAAGCTACATTCTTAGACATCTTTCTCTCGATTGTATGTTTTGAAATGAAAATCCTCTAATCTAATCGCTTGCTCATATACATACAAGTACGAGAATCAAATTAACGAATTTTGCTCTTATATTAAAGTAGTATTGGGCCCTAAGCAGTTTTACTATAAGCATTTTTTACTGCTTTCGGTAGATCTTTGTGTCTTCTGAGACATCTTCATATTTAAAAATAATGTAGAAAAAAAAAACCTTTGTACTTAATCAGTTTATTCTATAATAACTATTTAATTTATGAAACATTGCGGATGGATATATTTACTTCTTAATATAGTAATTATAATTTATTGAGTGGAAGCTGAAGATAATACAGAAACTGATTTAATTAAATTCAAATAGTGAAGGTTTCTAAAGAAAATAGATTGGACATGATGACTTTAACCAGGGTATTAGAAGTTGTCCATAGAGAAGAAAGCGGAAGAGTAGAAAATAATGAGAGTTTCCAAGAAGTTTGCATTATACCTGTTCCGTAGCATCCTTTTCTTCTTCCCACTCTTCCTCCTTCGGCCTCTCTTGTCCTCATCTTCACGGGCATAGCGTCACAAGAAAGGGTGTGAAGAGAGGCACGTAACTGTACGCTGGTTACTCCATGCCGTTTAGGTAACTATCCGGATGATACAATCTCTGCAGAGATAGCTTCTGGTATCGATTGTATTGCAATTACTTTATAAGATGTACTATCATGTAACGAGGGGGGAGAAACAAACTGCATTCTGTTTGATTCATTGAAGGTATGATTGTTACAGGAACTAACTGTATCGATTGAATGCTTTGGGGAATCGAGATATCTGAGCTATTGATTGAATCGGTTTTTGGCTTCTCCTATAAAAGAACCCTTTATTACTGGATAATGCACTAAAGAAACGGTTTCTGTTACATAGCCAAGATTGTTTATAGATTTTTTCATTTCTTCTTTATGTACATTATTTCTTAACAAAAGATTAAGAAAAGAAGAAGTATGCGTCAATAAGATTGAAGTGTATGAAGTTGTCATCACAATGATCTTTGACAAGTCCTACGTCAGCGGTGAAAAAAATATTTAATCAGCATCGAACGTGCAAAATACCAAAAGACTCTTCAAACCATGTTTAATTTCGTTACTATTGGTCGATAAATAAAGTTTCTAAAGGTAAAAACTCTTAACAAAACCAAAATTAATCATCGTTGGATTAAAAGCCATCCACATCACAACCTCATTGTTATCCACGGACCGAATCGACGAGAGCAGTTCCTAATCTTCCGCCTCCAAAAGGGGCACTACAGGCTCAAAGCTCACCTGTCCAGGGAATTTTAAATTGGCTCTAGTCCTTTTTAAGGGTGCGGAGGGGGTGAACAGAATACGGAGCATATCCTGCAAACGTGCAGAAACGGATTCTAGCCTGGCTCTCTTCAACTGAGATGCAAATAAAGTTCTACGGACGCCTAGAGGACCTTAGAAGGACACCAGAATTCTTCATTTTAGATGTGAATTTGGCCATCTGCGAGAAGAACGAAGAAGAGGAAGAAATGAAGTTTTTAAAGTTCTACTTTTTCTTTCCACAACAATGTTGTCTTGCGGAAATCTTTTGTTTGACCAGTTTTGTCAGTTTCATTTGTCTTAGTTTTCTCCTCTTTCCTGTTACTTTCTTTTCCACATCTACACCTCTATTTTGGATATATTGATACATTTTCTCATTACATCTTATTTACATTATTTTAAATTTCTATTATCTTATACGTAATCTGTATATTTTGATAGATTTTACAATATCTTAATTTTTCTATTTTATCTGTTTTACGTTTTATTCTATGATTATCTCACTTTCTATTAGCATACTAAGAAATCTTATTTTAGCAACTACGTCACCCCCTTCATTTTAAGTCTACACTTACGTTTTTCATCTGATACATTCCATTACATTTCTTTGTTAATTTATTTTTCATTTCTCATTTCTTATGATACCTTATTTCGTCATGTTAAATTCATTAGTCTCTACTCTGTAGTGTTACCCAAATCCGAGACGAATCTTAGTCTTGCAAACTCAGTCTTGGTCATGGTCTTGCAAAAGTCTTGCAGTTACTTATTAGCTTATTGCTATAGAGATATTATTGTAATGTTTTAGATAAGAGAAACCTAACTAAGCCCGAATGAAAAATTAGAGGAATTAAATACAAAATTATATTGGTTATACCAATTATTAACACATAGTAACTAAGATTGTCGAGTATTAGTAACTATTTTGCCTTAATTTTTATTTAAAAAATCGATTTTTTTTACCAGTCCTGGTCTTAGTCTTGCAACAGTTAGGCTGCCTTAGTCTTGGTCTTGCAAAGTGCAAGACTAAGACTGATTTCGAGCAACACTACTACTTTGGTATCTATAACTATTTCATAGTTCTCTTTTACTGTTAGGAAGTTGTTGGATATTACCTTTATGTTACATATCCTAACTCTACTTCCGCTATTTTCTACCCCTAACTTTGTTATCATTATTTTATACTTCCTTTGAGTTTATTCTACCTACTTTATTTTACTTCAAATTATTTCTACCTACATTATTTTAATTTAAGTTTATTCAACCTACATTTTTTAGATTATACCTTTCATCTACATATTATTTTTTCTTTTCAATTTTTAATATTAATAGTTTCTTATATCTCCTGTTATCTGTTTTTTCTTAGCCCCGATGAAGGTCTGAACTTTGTGGCGAATCCTCGGTAATAATAAAAATAAATATACATATATATTTTTACATTTTTTTTTTTACTTATCAATTCAATCAGTCTACTCTTCAATTATTCACTACAGTCAACCATCAATCCACCAGTTTCTTATTGATCGAAAAGCAAAAATATTTCTATTTTATTTCTACATTTTTTTTAATACTTCGAATCCATATAAATGACACAAAGGGTATCAAAAGATTGGAATAAACATATAAATGAAAATTTTCAAGTAATTTGGTTCAGCCGTTTAGCCCTTAGCCCAGAAAAAAACTAAATGAACAACGAAAATCAGACCAGAAAAAATAGCATTTTGATATCTTACACCTCGCCTGGAGTTTGATTGTATTAAAATTTATACACATTTCCTCCTCATATTGAAGTAAAATTAATTAGTTACAATGTAACCTACAAACCATATATTTCCGGATATTCAGATACATGAAAGCCTGTTTGTTACGTCACCATAATATACTCACACAGCTTCCTCTTATTTATATAATTTTTAATGCCGATTTTTTTTGCTGGCGGGGTAGAACGCTACTATTTTTATTTTTATATTTTTTTTAGAACATATGGTTAAGATAATTATTTAAATTTACAACAGGTTATAAAGAAGTTACGTATCCGAAAGAGGGAGTAGTGACATGAAATTCCTAATTGAAATCTCAACTATAATTATAGCGGGTACTGACATAACCGACGCATATTTCATTTTTATCTCTCTTTGACAGGTCCCATCGGCCCAACGTAATGTTTACAAGGAAACTAGAGAAAATGTATACAGAGAAAGTGTGTCCCTGTTTTACAATATATATTAAAATATAATTTATAAACATTTAATGTATCATTAATTTATTTATATTAATAAATTTATTTATTAGTGCATAACGTCCATACCTAATGCATAGAGTATTCAATTTGATCACTAACCAATATATAATAATACGCGAAACATTCACTCTGTCCAACTAATTTAAATATGTTTTACTATTCCTTGCTTTACTTGAACATTCCATAAAAAGTATGCAACTTCCTTTTATGATTAAATTCATGAGATTTCCTGTAGTCCCCACTAAACATTTTTAATGAATTTATATTGGAACTTAGGAATCCATAAAGTATTCATGTGTAGACGCTAAAATCGGCATCGTGGCCGTAATTATCTTTAATATTTACACAATTTTTACATGTTCATGCTCAATTAGATATCTCAATGAGATTTCAAATTTGCAGATAATTATTTTCTGAACAGAAGCAACGGTGGAAAAACTGAATTCTACAAAATCACTAGCGGATCCAGGATTTAATTTGGGGGAGGGCTTCAGCCCGAAAGCCTTTTTTTTTCATATACTTTCATATAATTTTTAAAAAATAATTACACGAACAATAGTAATTTAAGAAATAGTTTTTAATATTTTTTTCAATAAAACATGGTTATATTTTACCATTTTGGGAGGGGAGCTTAAGCTCGAAAGCCCCCCTCCTCCCTGTAGATCCGCCTGTGAACAAAATTAACCTTTGGACGTCGATCTCTACAGGGCGATGGGAACTGGGGGTGCTCCTCAAATGTTTATTCTCGTTTTTTATCTATTAGTATAAAAGTATTTTAATCTATATTTTAAATTAAAATGTTTCTCCGTGATTAAATTTAATTTCCCTATCAATGAAACGGTAGGTCTAGGAATGCTCTGCGATGATAGAAAGATTTAGGAATTTTATTTTAACTCTTTAAATTATAACTAACTTTGAGAATATATGTCAAGTACAATATTGTCGCTATTGTAAGTGTAAAAGGTCGTAATTAAAAATTGAATTTGCTATTTTCCTATTTAGCAAACTGCTTACTATAGCAGTTGCAGACTAGAAAATGTGACCTTCAGCACAGAAATAATAAACATGTAAAATTGTTACATACAACCTTTTGCACTTTTGCACTAGCGATATGCAACATATTATGAAAATTAGGCCTCATTGTTATAACGGAAAATTACTTTATTAGTTTTTATTTATCAACTGTATAAATGTGATATATATTTTATTAATGTAAATAATTTATAAAGTTTAAATAAATGTAAAAATGTAGATGACAACACGGGTATGACATGGGTATGTTGGCTTGGGTCCGTTCGCCAGTAGCGTCCATTAGGATAACATAGAATCTCGTCTGTTTTTATTTTAATGACCCACTATACTATAACATTTGTTTAAGAATATTAAAGTGTGAAACAAAGACAGTTAAGTGAATGTTACTTGATCTTTAACATAGGCGCATATTTCGAAGAGAAGAGGGAGGGGGGAGAAGAGAAGTGGCGATCACCCCATCCCTCCAATCAAAATATTTGAGGGACGATAATATCGTTTCACCCATCTCCTCCCTCCCCTCCAACACGTTGGAATACAAAAATTAAAATCAATAATAAATAAGCTAAATTAATAAGCTACAAACTCCTCTATATTCACGTGATATTCTTAACACATTTTTCGTGACAAACTAATTTTAAAGGAAGGAGATTGTCCGGGGTTGCGGTCATAAAAAGGCTAAATAGTGGTAAAACTATTTTATTGAAAGCCAACGTTTCGACCCGACTTTGCAGGTCTTCATCAGGGAGTTGTGTTCCTCTAGGAGTTTCACTTAGAACTAAATAATGCCTTCACTTTCCTTTATAATGCAACGGTCAACTATTAAATATTCAATATGACTCAAAAACTAATTTTAAATATTCAATATTATATTTGCTCGTTTCACAATAATTACGTTGAATTTTTATGCATAATAAAAACTCGAGCTATTTTTTTTTATTTTTGTTAATCTCCTCTAATCAAAATCGTCAGCGCCTATGGTCTCTATAGTAAGATCAGAAGTTTTATAAATTTTATTTTCTTAAAAATCGCTCATACCTATGTTTTTCGAATTGTGAGTTGGGTGGAAAATATGCCAATACTAAGTTTTTAAACGACTTAAATGAATAGTAGTTTATGTATTGTCAATCCGTAAGAGAACAAACAGAAAACGATTGAAACGAATATCTTTACCACTAAAGCGATTTCCCGTATACATATAATTAAACTATTATCCGCAACCAGGAGTATATTTGTCACACAGTTTAAATATCCACAAACACAGAGCAATAAGTCAACTACGGGTCGCAAGCGCACCATATCTATTGTACAAATTACTCTACAAAATAAACGCCTAATTTTAAAGTCCAGCCAATCATGGGAACTCAGTAGGAAACCCATCGATGACATACTGAATCATATTCTGCTGCACTGCTCTTCTTGTAAGTTTTTTCCATAAAACATAGTTATATTTTACCATTTTGGGAGGGGGGTTCAGCCCCAAAGCCCCTCCTCTCCTCCCTCCTCCCCGTAGATCCGCCCTTGTCATACAGAGAACAATTTTTAAAGAATTATACATCGGAAAATGATGACCTCTCTTCACTAGAAGACATTTTAAACTATAACAGCACAAATAAAGTGAAGCATGTATTTCTATTCCTAGCATCAATCTTGAACAACTCATTTTCTCTACAGGTTAGCCGGATGGAAACTTCTTGATGAGGCCTTGTTCGTGATAACCTTTAAATTATTATATTTTATTTATTGATGCTATTTGTCATTTATTATAAGTATGATATTTATTAGATAGTATGCGCAGTATATTTACGTATGTGCATCTTCTCCCGTCCTTCGTTTTACATTCTCCTGCGATGGTACTTTGATGAGCAAAGTATAGGATATTTATTTTTCATAAATATTAAGAAAACTAAATCTATTCCTAGTTATATATAGTTGTTGTTATGAAATCTAATATCATGAATGTTATAATTTCTTTGCCAATGTTATTTAAAAAATTAAAAAAATAAATTACTTGTTATGTAATCTTATAAATATAATTTAATGTAATATTTAAAGAGCCAATTACAACATGATTTATGTAACATGCACAACTTTATATAATAAATAAATTCTATCTATTCTATCATATAATTAAACTATTCTATTATAAATAGAAGTGGCAATCTCAGAATATGAGCTTCATTGGTTTTCTGCTCTCCATCATGGAGAAACTTATCAATCGAAATACTTTCATCGAGCTCGTCCGCGTCGGTTGTAGACACTCCGGTATTCTGAAGTACTTAATACTATAAAATTTTTTATATGTGACAAAATTACCCACTATAGAAAAGAGTCCGCGAATAGATGTTTCATTGTATACTATGCGTCTCCCCCACCCCCACCTATAATTGGAACAGAACGATCATTTTATCTGATCTCAGATTGAATAAAATCAAAGACAACATTCCAAAGTCCACATAAAATAGCCAGATATAGACTCTAACATGACACCTCTCACGATACGAAACCGGTTCACAATCATATTCTACACCGATACTCGCATAATATCTCTATCTGATTAAAAATGATGTCCTAGTTTAATCATATTGATCCTAATATCTGATACACATTTTTGATTATCTTTTATTTCTAAAACACAATTAAAACATGACTGATAAATATAAAAATTATATAATGCGATATTATCACTTGGTGGATCCAGTATCTAAGACTTATTAACAATTATAACGTGTAGGGGATTTTTTTTTCATTGTTAATCATTATTGATTTATTGATTCCATAGGGGAATTTCGTGTACCTAAGGTCACTTTTTTCAATGCTCCATAACTTCTAAAGTTCAAAACAGAATTTAATTGTTTTAATTTTTAAATTATTTTACCATCAGATTTTGCATATGAAAAAAAGATTAAAGATAATAAATGGCCCAAGGTATAATTACTATAGTTGTACCACTCTATATTGTACCTTGGCCAACTACTTATAACATTTTCATGCCATCCGTTGGAAGCCCATGATATGTTATGCTTGCAGTCAGCAAATAATCTTTTATAAACTTATTCGGTAAAAACGATTAATCAAAAATTTATTCTCACAATAAACATATTTTGAAATTATATATCCCTGGTACAATGGTATGACTTTATTTTTTAAATATAATTTTTTAGCATAGTCCTAAAATATTTTGCTTAAAACTTGCCTTCAAAAGAAGCTATAGAGATTACTGTACACCAACGGACTAATAATTTTGAATATGTTCATGTACTTTTTTTATGAAAAATTATTGTATTAAGTAATGAAAATTAATCTTCCAACTCTTAAACACTCTTATAAAAAAACACAGCGGATTCGAGGTACCAAAATCAGCTGAAAAGTGTTCTGGCAGTGCAGCCTACTCAATTTTGCCACAAATCCTAAATTTCACCCGGTAAAATTTCTTATTCTTAGGGTGGCTCAAGGTACATTGTGACCTAAAGTTTTTCTCTGTGACATACACGATTTTCTCTGAAAATATATATTTATATATGTATGTATGTATATATATAAATATATATTTTTTCGGTTGGCTCTACAGACCTTGTAGATCTTTGGCCGCCTGAACCAGCCTTCTGCTGAATACATAATAATGAATACATAATATAATTTTAGAAAGCTTGCTAAAACATTTTATACCGTTTCTAATTCAAGCTAAAACAAACTAACTAAACAAAATATGGTTGAGATAAAATAAAACTAAGCCACAGAAAAAAATAAAATTCCCCAAGGCCTGTCAACTATACACTTATGGATTGTTAACATTAAGTGGCCATTTATTAAAGTTTTGAGGGATTAGAAAAAAAAATATATAGATGGATTTTCTGAAAATAACAAGTTTCTATAACCGAGTATGAAAAAATCTATTATTTATTACCAATGACCGTTTCGGAAAGAGGTAGACTCAATAGTAAATGATAAAATTGTCTCGAAATTATATTTAAAAATATTTACATTAAGTGGATTGGATAGATAAAATTTTTTCATGGGGTCATTGGCATTAATGAAACAGATAGTCCAGTATGATTATAATTATTTTCAATTGATTAACAGATATATTACTTAACTGGTCTTGTGTTGAATATGAAGTATGATGGAAAAATATCTCACGACAAAAATTCTGTTTGTTTTTTTTCTTTGTCTTAGTTGTTTGTTTCTTATTTTTTTTCTTGCAACAGTTAAATAATTGTGATTGAGATCTCATATAATCTACATATACACTATAAGCTAAGCCTTGTGTAAAAAAAAAAAAAAATAAATTTAATCATTGTTATGTGTTCATACAAAAAAAACAAAAATACACCTGTTATTGTTAGTTACTTTTATGAAATAGCAATTTAATATGTGATATAATAGATTTTTTTTAAATTAGATATTCTTTTTTTAAACAAAAACCAATTCAAATTAAATATTTATTAAACTGTTATTAATTTAATTATCATTACACTCAAACGGGTAGCGGTTTAGCTCATTGAGTCAGGCACTGGGCTGCTAAGCTCTAAACCCCAGATTCGAATTCGGCTAATGTCAAGTAATTTATCATCCATCAGACGTGAGGCACACCCAGCTTCTATAAAGTGGGTACTCTTAACTAAATAATTAATAAAGGGGAAAACCTGGCGGCTTATCCATATTTTAACTTTACTGTAACAATAGTGATTCAATTTTCAATCTATTTATTCGTTAACATTCATTTATTCGTTAACATTCATGTATTTATTTTCTTTTATCTATTTTCTTATCATGTATTTATTTTCTTTAGCTTTTATTTCTGTATCTGACTTCTTCGTATTTTATATATACTTATATTTATTTTTTCAACATGTTTGTATCTTTTGTAGCCCTGAAGACGACCTGCAAAGTGGGTCGAAACGTCGGCAAAAATTAAAATAATTTATATATTTTAATTTTTTTATTTATTTGACCGCACCCTCGACTAACTCCTTCTCATATTACTCATTTGATTTGTTATTTGATTGTCCTTTGATATATATAAATAAAATTGTATTGTTGTATATTGTATAAGATGTACATATTTTACTAGAACAATACTTTCATTAACTGCCCTTCTTGAAATTTCAACTGGTGAATGTTTTGAATATACCCATTACTGAAACAATAGTCTAGATAGTTTAGATCCTTGTGTTCTGAAAATAAAAAAATGGTTAAATTCCATAAAAGAATTTAGCGACAAAAGGTAATAGTAACAAAACCTTGGTAAAAAATTGATTATGTGGTATTGTCACAGGTAGTGTTACCCAAATGCGAGACCGAGACGAGTATTGGTCTTGCAAACTCAGTCTTGGTCATGGTATTGGTGTTTCGCAACAGTCTTGCAGTTATTTATTAGCTTATTACTATAGAGATATTACTGTAATTTTTTGGATGGGAGACTCCTAACTAAACACAAATGAAGAATTAGAGAAGTTAAATGCAAAAGAATATTGGTTATACCATTTATTGGCGTATAGTAACTAAGATAGTCGAGTATTTTGCTTTAATTTTTATTATAAAAAATTGATTTATTTTACCAGTCCTGGTCTTGGTCTTGCAAGAGTTAGGTGGCCTTGGTCTTGATCTTGCAAAGTGCAAGACCAAGACCGATTTTGGGCAACACTAGTCACAGGAATACTCAACTTATATTCCATAATTAAGCTTGATTAAATTTTCATTAACAAAATAATATAGAAGCAAAATAAAGTATTTTTGGTATTTTCGATGAAACTTAATCATTGTAACAAAGTACCGTGTCAGTTGTAACAAAGTCAACTTCTATGCTACATTTACATTCGAAATATTGGATTGAAAGTCTTTAGATTTCTCTTCAGATAGTGAACCGTGAAAGAGACAGGGTTATTAAAAAAGAGAAATTTTAAAGTTCTTCTTGACAATTGTGATAAGAAGAAGCGAAATGTCCTTTTCAGTGATGTATCACTACTTTCGTTGCTCGATACAGCCACTGTCATAAAGAGAAGAATGGGGTTAGCAAGTGAAAAGCGGTTTTTGAAATTTGAATACAATTTGCCTTTTATATACGTCTTATATAAAAAAAAATGTAAATATGTCATATTAATGGCAGTTAGCCTCGATAATACTTGTAGCATAAAAATACTTTTTTAAGTACAATTTTTTTTTTTTTTGTTAAAGCTAGAGGATTGCTTTTAAGATTGATAGGGAAAAAAATGCTTAGGCTGTTATATTTTTCATACGTCACTTTCATTTCTGTAAAAATCTCTTTCAATTCAATATAATATTGTGAAAACAATTTAAAAATAAAAGAAATAATGTTTAAAACTTGCTGCAATAATACATTATGTTAAAGACATAAAAATGTTGATACCTTAATATCTTCAGTACTTTAAAATTATAAGGAGAGAAAATAAATGGGATCCTAGAGTAAACGTATTTTTTAAATTCAATTTTTTTTTTTAATAAACATTGCGAAACGCAGTGCTGACCATTCGGTGCCCCTGGGCAATGATGTCATCACCTAAAATAATTAAATTTATTTGTTAAGCTATTTTATATTATGTAACAATCGAATTTTATTTCTTACAACATTTCTCTAATATTAGTTGCATTATTGATGGGCTAAAATTAATAATTTTAATACTTTTTTTATTTATTTATTTGTTTGAGTGTTTCGTCTACTGAGGGGTCATTTACACTGAGTCTCTTTAGTCACTTGAAGTTTTTTTTTTTTAATTTTATTATATATGTCGATAGTTATCAAGAATTTAAAAATCGTTTTAAAAATTTTAATAAGTTTTTTTTTTTTCCTACAAGTGTCGAGTGCTCCTGAAGATATAGACCAGCGCCTCCATTCGACGTCCTTCGAGGTTTGCGGCCCGGAGCAATTGCTCCAGTTGCCTCACCTAAATAATTTACCTCACCCTAAATAATTTATCGCGCCTATGTGGATAACCGACGAAATTTTAACATACATGATATATATATATATATATATATATATATATATATATATATATATATATATATATATATATATATATATGTAAACAGGATATGTATTCATATTGTAAATATATACTCTGTTTCTTAAATCATTATTTTTTATGTAATTAATCATCTTAATACCTATTTTTATTTATAAAGCCTTATTGATTTATTTACCATATTTCGCGAAATATCTAGAAAATCATTTAATGTTTTGTTTATTACTGTTTTCAAAATTTTCATTTAGATTATCGCTGGTGTATGTGCTACGAATTGATACCCACATTGATCATATCGTCGGCACCATATTAAAGTAAAATATCGAATGTTCACATTCGTTACTTCAACATGATGCCGACGATATCAATGATAAATAAAAAGGTTTGTAGTCAGCAGGAGAGAAAATCCTACGAACCATTTAAATTTGTGTTAATCAACATTGAAAATTAGACAAAAACTAAATACATAAACTTACCTGCTCAAACCCATTTGGACAGATTTACGGTTCAGCAAAAAAAGACTCACTTACAAAAACTACAATCTTTTCAATCTAAAATTTTAAGACTAATAACTGCAGCCCCCTGGTACGTCAACAAGATTTTACATACTACGACAACCAACCTGCACATACGTACTCTCTACTCCCGATTTCATCTTAAACTGCACGGCCATCACAATGGACTTATCAACGACATGGCCACGGCTGAAATGCTCATCAGGAGGCTACTGAAAAGGAGCTGGATGACAGATCTCCTTTCATGATTTTAGGATGTAAACAGACCAGGGAAGAGGTGCTACTGGGTTCCATTCTTCGTCATGCCTATCATGCCATTTTCTACCTAACAACAAATCAGCTAATTGTCACTACCATGACAGGTGCGGATGAACAATTGAAGACAAAAAAACAATTGTGTTGAAATTTATTTATATAATATTATAAAATTTATAATTTTAGTGTTGAAAATCGACTTTATTTTGTTCATTTTGAACGATTTGATGACGCATGTTCCATAAATTAAAATACATTTGACATATTTATAATAGGTCGGACGAGTAGACGCCTCATAGTTAGCCAGAGTTCTTGGCTCTGCAGCAATACCAACAGGCCCCAGTATATCCTCAGTTATATCTATCTCGATGAGAACAACAAAGCTAAGTAAAAAGAGATGAAAAATATCCCCCCAAAAAAAATAAATAATTCAAAAGTTCCATCTTACCATAACACGACATAAGCAACAACCAGCTTAACCGAAGCTACCGAAAGTTTTCCAAATGATAAGATGCTATCATCTTTGCTCAGGTATCAATGACAAATGATAAGTACCTCAAATTGAACCTTTAACTGACCCAAAATTTATCCGTTATACATCAAGAATCTCCAAATTCCTACTTTGTATCCATTTCAATAATACGAAGCAGCAGATAACTTCCTAAATCCTAAATCCGTAACTATTGATAAAGAAATTTTCATAAAATGACTTCTTAATCCAGACAAACGGGATTATTGACAGAGAATTTAAAAGCGTAGGTTTTAGGTTGGTATCGCCCCTGCAATTTCTCAGAGCAAGGTACCCAGATCCAAGTTTAATTTAATATTAACAGCAATAATTTAATATTATCGCCCAAAATGGTTTCTGGCATTAAACTATGTCATTCTAGCTCTCCTCCTTCCACAGTATCCACCATGGAACGAAACCTGACATCAGATACACAAGTAGACACTATAAATATTACTAATTTCAAAGAGTTTCCACCAATGCTATTCAATCGACCAGCAAAAAAATAAAATAAATTTAAAAAAAAACAGTTAAAAATACTAGAATTAATCTTGAATAAGGCCGACAATAATTTGATGAAAATAGGCAAAAATATCTAATCTCTTTCAACGATGTTATAAAATTGATTGATATGTCATCTGATTCTAAAGATTTCAATAAACTAGTACTAGAATTCACTGACACTACAAAATGCCCTACAGACCCTGATGGCAGATACTAGAAACCTTATTACAAATCAGCTTACTTTATTTACCTTATTAAAAATCAAAAATATCAAAGCTCCTCGAAAGGTAATGAGGCTCGATATAAAATGTCGAAGATAGTTCTGACAACTTATTAGTTCAACAAAATATTCTCTAAAGATATTGTATCATAATTAAAGTATTACCTTTCATAAATTCGGTAAATATATTAAGATACCTTTTTTACGGGGTTTTCCCGGGCCAGGGGGTGTGGGCGGGGATTTAAAAGACTCCCTTGGCACCGGGACGCGAACTCGTGGTTATTTTTTTATCACAATCTTATATATCAGGTTGCCGGGTAACGGCGGTGCAGTGCACACGCCTTAGCCCATTCGGCTATCCCGCCCACAATATATTAAGATACCATTAACAATAAAAATACTTCAGGATTCATAAGCGTTCTCATGTTTCCTGTTGGTACACCGAGTTGAAGTTGCTTTATCCTACTTCCCGACTGCAATGTCTTCTTGGTTAGGGTTTCTTGGTTTCTTTTTCAAGTCCTCAGAACCAAAAACCCTCCCTACATTTTAGAACTCCTTACTTTACACTCCTCTATCCACTCTCTCAACATAACATCTCAACCTATAGATTTATATATCCCCTCTCATAAAACCACTTTCTTCAGTAAATCCTTCGGCATTAGTGTTTCCTCCTTCTGGAACTCCTTGCCCATCTCCATTCGTCAAACCACGTCCATAAACTCCTTCAAACAACTGCCATTCCACCGTCTACTACAAATGCAAACTTCCACAAGCTTTTAAAAAATGCTGGGTTATATAAATACGTTGTTTACCAGCAGTAAATTGATAGAAGTCATTTTATTTTTATTTATTCACTTTTTTTTTATGTCTCAGTATTTATTGTATATATTTGTATTTTTCCATAGTATTTTTTGTAGGTATTTATATTTTCCTTTATATTTTTTTAATATATATTTGTATTTTCCTTAGTATCTTTATATGGAGTATTGTACATCTTTTTTGAACTGTACTAATATTCTAAGGGGACTTCAGTCCCAGAATAAAATTATTTTTCATTTCATTTAATATCATTTCATGTTTTGATGATACCCAAATTGTAAATAACAAAACCATGAAGTTTACTAATGTCCTGGGTGGGTAGATGCATTTGTTAAATAAATAAACATCAGGAAGTTTGGTTATCTTGTAACGATTTCGTTATTAATAATTGACAACATGAAAATATGTATACTTTTAGATATTATATGATTGATTTCTTCATAATTGTTTTTTGATTTCCAACAGTGAAATTATCACTGTACTAAATCTTCCCTTCCATTTGTACTGTCTGGAATGATGAATGACTAGGCAGACTTTGCGGAACGTTACAGCTAAATAAGATGGCAAGATAGGTTATAATAGCCATTTTTGTAGTACTGATAAAATATTTATATTTCCGATAATCTTAGGTAAAATGTATTTTATATATATATTTTTTTAAATTCATGGCAGAATTGATCTATATATTATTAATTTAGTAATTTTGGCCTGAAAGCCAAAGGAGAAGTTGCATCACAATGCATGCCAAAATAGTAAAAAATAACTTTTACTCTTATGAAATATTTCATAGCTGTTCCAAAAGAACTGTTCCTGCTGTTCTACTTTCTTATTTTAATAAAGAAAGGATTGAAAAAGTAGGTCCTATTTCTTTGTGTCTAAAACATGGACAGATCGAAACTAAACATGTTTTTATATTACATCTCGGAAATAAACATGAAAATAACAATTATTTATTGAATACCGTCAAATAGAGTAAGAATGTCAGGAGGGTCAAGCTCAATTTTAATTTATCTTCTCTTCCCAGCTATCCCTCCACCCCTTAATAAAATTTTACATTTTATATTGGTATTTTATTTCGAAATAAATATCATAATCAGATAATATAAACTAGTTTCGTTGACTGAATAAGATCAAATCAACTAAAGAAATAAATATTGTTGCTGTGAGGAACAGCAGTTGCCATAGGTAAGTAATTTTTACATAAATTTTAACTCAAAATAATAACAAAATATTATCTAGTATATTAATATTGTTCTTAGATAGAATAAAAATATAGAAGAAGGACTATACATTTTAACAGACTGTTTAAAATGAAATATTTTAAATAAAAATAACTAAATTAAAAGATTTGTACAGAATCGTTGACAAATATAAAAATAAAATGTAAACGTATTGGTGATCTGTGTCCTAATACCTTTTAAATAAAAACATTACCTAAAAATATGACAAGAAAAAAATTAAGAAATATTGTTACTAATATTTAAATTTTATATTGAGCATTATACATTGTGTCCCAATATGAACATTGGTTATAGTGAGGAACGTTTACATTCACATCATATTTATAGAAAATATAAATTAATAAAATAAAAGAGAAACCAGGCAACAACCAATTAATAATCAAAAAGTATATGTAAAAAATAGAAGTAATACTATATTAAAAATAAGGAAAGTAAAATAACACAGACATACCATTTGTAATCAGGCAAGAGAACTCCGAACTCCTGCCTATCCCTCTATCTATGGGAAAAGCAGGACCCCAGGAAATACCTGTGCTACTCACTCAACTGCGTCATTGGTACTAAAGCATACTAGAGAATACAAGACATGAATGCATGCAGTTATATGCATTCAAGACTTGAATGGAGAATCTGACTATTGCCAGAAGTCCAATATATACATATTACAAAAGGTCTCCGGAACACTGCCGTTCCAACCTTCGAGGATAATTAAAGGGATGGATGGTGCTTGACAAGAATCGTACAAGGGAATTCGGATGATCCGTTAGTTTCTGGTGAAATTTGGCAAAGTTTTCAGGTATAAGGTCTTGAACAAATGGAATATTAAAGGTAATGGTAAAAGGTTCTGTTTGTCACATAGAATGGGGAAATTACCATTGTTCTAATTGTTCTAACTACCATTGTTTGGAATGGACGGATTGGATGCTTTTGATAGTAGAAAATTCAGGAGTCCCCCCACAGTTCTAGTACGTTTGTCCATAAGGGTTTCAGGTTTGCCTTGTTGATTAATAATCTTGTTGATTAATTTACCTAAGCTAAACAAATCTTTTTCAAAGTCTGCCACCCTTTAAAATTTTCAAAAATGTTTTGGTCCCTTTACTCATCCCATCGTCCTTCTTACGCCTACAACCTTCTCCAGTTCAAATTCTCAGTCCATTTCCTGTCCACAAGATCTCGACCTTCTAACCTTTACATGCCTTCTCACAGATCTGCTTCATTCCAAAATTCCTTTATTGTTCGCTCTGTCAATTTCTGGAATTCCCTCCCTATCAAAATTCGACATTCCCCATCCATATCCACATTCAAAACACTTCTATTTCAATTCCTATCCCAAAAACAGTCAGATAGTTGCTAACCATTCGTGCTGATTTTAATAAGAATTGGTTATATTTTTATTTTTTAATTCTTTACTATTTTCTTAAGAGTGTATACTGGTTTATCAGTGCAAATAGCTTTAAGTGTCTTGTCATAGTATTCATTGTTTTGTATATCGTTTCGTTTGTTTTGTATATAGAATGTTTACCTTATATTTTCTTTACATTATTTCTTTTTTTCGATTGATTTTATTTTGGCCAGATGTAATCTTTTTATTTTGTTGTTCTCAAGGGACTGTGTCTCAGAGTAAAATTATTTTTCTATTCTATTCCATTCTACAGTATACAGATCCGATTTTTAGTATATGAAATATTTTAATCCATATATTCAACTACCCTTATCATTTGGTTTTCAACACTATTTTTTCCTTTTCGCCTCCCTAATACGGCGTCGCGTTAAAATATAATTTTGAATTATAGCCTATTACAGAGAGGATGAAATGCTGCACGATTTCCTCGCTTACAGTATGCAGGTCCGAGTTTTTGAGATATTTTAATCCGAACAAAATCTGACGGATCAACATAATTCACTTTCCAAAATAAAGTGCAAAACGCGCCTAAAGAATTGTTTACTTCAAAAAGAATCTAGAACAATTATTTCAGTCACATTCAGCCTTTCCCCGAAAAATCGCGGTCCCAAATCTGCATGTACGTAAATCCACCATTGAGTAGAGGGACATACTGGGTAGGGAAGTAGATAAGTTTTACTGTTAACGTTAATAGTAACAGATAATCCAAAATATAAGGAATCAGTGAGATTTAATAAAACGTTTTTGGAGGGAGTGAGAGCTTATTATACTTTATCTACACAGGTTAGTTGATAAAGTACAATAAATAAACAATTTATCAAGGTTATTGAAAAAAAAAAAAAGTTCTATCATACTTATCCTTTCTCTATGGCTACTGGCCACCGTATGCCATAGAGCCAGACGAAACTCCGCCCCCTGACATTGTCTTCACTAATGAAAACAACGTACAACCCCTAGGAGGGATCCCATTTGCAGAGATGGCCACGCCCAGACAATTAAAAGAAGAACCAATAGAAGGGCGCGTAGACTTGTTATGACAATGAGCTTCTTCGAAGGAGCATCCTCTATTGTCGATCACAATGGACTGTTAAGGTGAACGCCTCATGGTCAGTTCCCCTACCTCGGCCGATCCCCTTGTATTGCGATTGTTCGCTGCCTCTTCAGTCTGCCTTGTCTTATACATCAAGATACCATACAGTATAACATCTTTTAGAATATTACTCATAAACAACTATAGTTTACTACTGCCCATAACTATATCTTAATACATAAATCTTGTGAAATTACGTTCGATGCACAAATTATTATTTCGTAAAGGATCGGAGGCAAAAATAGAAATTATTGTTAATACTTTAAAACGAGATATCAATAATCTAATCATGAAATACATTCACAGGAAATGAGGATGTAATAAACTTATAAAAAACATAAATAAAACTTGTTATGTAAGTGATAAACTAATTGCGGTAATATTTAATTCAATATTTTCTAGAAACACAGGCCTCCAATCCAGCGATATAGACTGTCCAACATAGGTCTAAATGTAAAAAAAAAAACTTTTTTGTTTTAATCTGCAAAATTATAATACGTCCTACTTTATGGCACACCACTGTTTTCAGTGATTAATCAACAGATAAACGGCTACTAACATTTCAAAATGTAATATTAACAAAATTAGCTAAAGAGACGACTATGTAAAGAAGAAAAACGTCTAAACTCTACCAGGAATTTAAGATACCTAAAGTTAAGAACTTCGTTACAGAAAGACATCTGTAAAATACATTAAAAAATCCCTTATTTAATCAGCTGGAACCTTCTGGAGCTCCTCAACGCTGGAAAACATTGTTTGGAAATTAAATTATAGCTTTATGTTTTAGTTTACAAGTTCAATACAAAAAAAAAGATGAGCCCCATCTCCTAATCATTGCAAAGAAATCAAGTATATTGTCAGAAATAATAATGAGATATGAACCTCCTTAAAATGAAACATGCAAAAAAAAAAAAAGAGAATTTCAAGACATTGAACCTTGTTAGAAAAATAAATAAGGGCCATTGAAAGAAAAAAAAATATGGAATGCCCGGTGAGACCCTAAAATGTATCTAAGATATATTACAAGGAACATATAACAATATATATATGTATATATTAGAAACAAACTATCTATAAAATTGAGATTATGAAAAAATATTTTTTTTATAAATATGTCGCGAACGTCTTACTGAATTTACGGCATTACCTGCATTTACATTTGGGTTTAGAAAGGAGGAAAAGCAACAACAGAAAAGCGGGATTTCAGACAAACATGTTTTATTAGTAATATTTATTAATTGAATTGAAAAATAGTGTGTTCTTAAGCATTGAAATCTGCACCTGTTTGACTCTAAACAAAGATTCATAATTTAGTTATAGTGTATATTCAAATGAAGTTATAAGAATATGAAAACATCGATTATTGTAAATCAATATCTTCCTCTCCCTCTCCCGTTTACTTCCTTTCTCATCATTTCTGTCAGACAGGGAGGAGAGAAGTGGTTCTGGACATACAAATAAACCTATTCTAACCAGAATGCGAAGTTCGAGCTTCAGGGTGGATGTAATCCACTAGTGCCGGCCTTAGACATTCAATGCCCCAGGGCAATGATGTCATCTAGCTTGACCATAGTATCATTAATGACTCCTTGTCATTAGATGAAACGGTGATTACTTGATTTATTTCCAACGATATTTATAAAATTCCATAAAGAGAGATGAAAATCAATTCTAACTTTTGGCAGTGTGTATGATTGAAATGTTGTCGACAATATATTTCACGTTCAAATCATTTTAAAAATAATATTGAACTATAACTTTTTAAGAGCCACGACTAACATAAGTAGACTTACTCAAGGAAGTAAGCATTCAAGGAGAATGGGTACTTTTTCGTATAGTGTGTCGTCATTAATCCGAGTACAAACCTACCTAGAAAAAATTCCTATTAACAAAGTTGGTTTTTATAATGAATGGCCAAACTAATGCTCAAGGAATTAAAATTTTCCCTTGAAACGATCATGAATTGCTATAATAATCTTTAATGTAGATTTGTATCAGACGTTTCTGTTTTTATCGGATATATGCTTGAACATGTATTTACGTATTAATGATCTGAAACACTTATCGACGGCTTCATTTTAGGATTAGATAAATATAGATAATGATTATGATAATCATGTAAAGTAGATAATGAATTTCAAACATATGCTGATTACGTTATAATGTGCTAAAAATATTGACAAAGAGTTTTGAAACTATCTTGCATAATATTAAACGAAACTACAAAAAAAAAAAAAAAAAAAATAGGTTGCCACACATAGGTGTGCAAATATTTAAATATTTCCTTTCCAAATGGAAGAATGTACAAATACAAGATTCATTTCTTCATTTAAATGCTAACACAGCCTTACTCAATTTTTTACAAAAATGGATTTAGTTGTTAACTGGATAACTTTATTATCGACATATAATACTAAGTAAGACTGCATTCTTTCACCAAATTTATTTTATTTTTTTACATATGCTACGTTTAGGTTATGATTGCATTTTCAAGCTATATCACTCGGTAATCCACTAAAGATGTATTTTTCCAAATCTCCTGAATCCTTGACCTATTTAGCCTGTGATAAGGCAGATTTAAATTAATATATGTTTTTTGTTTTTGTATTCTTTTAAAGCATTATACCTTCAGTAGTATGCTGAAAATTCAGTTCTGATCAATAGTGTTTGTCTAGAAATTACAGAATGCGGAAGTCTATCAGGTGACAGGAGATCATGCGGCATCCCGACGGTCTAGACGGGCTCCGATGCAACGTTTAATCTAAGCCGGTTTTCAGAATGGGATGAAGAGACAATGTCCCCGGGACAAGGCCTGAAGTTTCACGCTCCTGCCACTTCTTAAGCGGCCTTTACTCGAACGCCGTATAGGATGCGGAGGTGACAATAGGCCCACTCCGAAGATATAAGAAAAAACATGACGTATAAAGGATGATAAGCAAAAAGCGCAGAAAAGAAAAGTGAGAAAAAAACGAAGCCATGAAATGTTATTTGCCTCCAGTGACCGCAGTTCTGCACTCCAATCTTCCTCGCCAGTTCACGTCGGGTCCGTAAGAGCGTTGCCGTCTGCGGTCGCATTTGTAAAGAATAAAAAGACAAAATAAATAGTTAGAAAGTTTAATTAAGTTCATTCATGCTGATTTCATGGGTAAAAAGTTTAGGAATATGTTGTCAAGGCAGAACTGTGATGATGTGGTTTACTCAATAATGAGCTGTGATCAGGGGTGCCCATCCCTACAAGGTCGATGGTGCAAGAACCTTTCCCCTCCTCCTCTCGAGATATTTTATTGCTCACTTTTATTAAAAACAGAGCAGCTAAGGTAGACATTTTGACAAAAAAATTAAAACAGTAAGATCTAAGACGTACAGATTCCAATAATTCGGACAACAAACTTATCTTTACGCCTAAAGCTTCTAGTCTATACAAGTATAATACGGCCGGCTCTGTTGTATGGTGTACCTCTGTTCGAACACATCAGCAAAACAACTCTGAAAAGATTACAACATTTCCAAAACGGAATAATTAGAAAAATTGTAAAAGTAACCACGCTGCAGAGAAAGAAAACATTGGATATTCAAGCAACACTAAATTTATCAACTATAAACGAATTTCTGGCAAAACGAAAAAAATTATTTTTCGAAAAATCCCAACAATTGGCAAACCCTCTTTTTAACAAATTATTACCAGCCCAAATTCCAAAACGTTGGCAACAAATCACATGAGAAAGATGTTTTATTAATTTAGTTGTAAGCTCTAGAGTATAAGGTCAACTCAAGCCTGAGGTGAGCCCCATCACCTGTTATATTACAGATGAAGAACAAAGTACTCACAAACGACAAAAAATAAAAAAACACCTTACAATGCTTTTAAGCAGTAAAAGGACTACTATGAAAACAACGAAAAGGTATCCAAGTCAAAAATAAATAAAAAATGGGGATATGAAAAAAAAAAAAAAAAAGAATTAGAAAAATCGTAGATCATATACAATTACACTTGCTGCGGTATATTCCATGTTTCCCCTTTTCCCTTAGTGTTAAAATTCATAACCCCATCGAAATTTGCCCCTCTCCCCGAAATTCAAAATATACCCCCCTCAAAAATTTTGATGGCGTAACTTGCGCCATGAAACCATCTTCTGGGCACCCTTGGCTGTGACAGTAGTAACTTTAATCATCCAACTATCAAACAAGTTGAAGTAAATTCTATAGAGAATATTGGAGTAAATTATTATGTTACCATATTACACTACTATATATTTGATTAATAGTTTCATGGCTTCCTACAAGAAAAACAAATTAGTAAAAAACATGTTTGGATACAAACATTAGCGGAGCAATTATAGTTGAATCAGTCTGGAAATGTGGAGGAATTTATGGCAACTCCAGCATGAAATCAGTAATTGGCAGCCCTCTGCGTACAGTTAGCGCAGCCTGATTGAAACTATCTTCGGTACAGTTCTACCATTAACTGTCATGGTACTGGAAATAATTCAGTCCTAGTTTTGCCAGAGGATGTGGCATACTTTTCTTATTCGTTTTGACCCAAAAATATTAACCAGAAAAAGTCCCCATCTAATGTAGAAATAAATATTGAACTCTCATTTTTACCAGATCCCTCTACATTTTATTTCTTATGTTACCTAATTTATGGTGTTAACTTACGATTATGATTCTACATTTACATTATTATTTGTTGTTTTCTTGGCTTATATAACTTCTCTATTTTTATTAATATATGTTTCGTGTTCATGTTCATTCCTTAATTTTTCATTCATTCATTCCTTAAGGATTTCTGATGTTTTTTTATTTAATAAATGAATCTCATGTCAATCCCCTGTATTGGTCCTAAGTTTTTTACTCAGTCCATATTTGGCTGTCATTTCATATTTAAGATCAAACGTGATGCCATGAGATTTCTGGAAGTAACCCTTCTCAACATATCTTCTAGCGCTTTATCGATCATTTCTTGTTTCCAGTATCGATACTACATAAAATCTTTTATGCCTTTTATTTATACTGGTGGAATCTGAAATTATTTATAATCTTCAAGCCGGTGTACCTCATGGATGAATCCTTGGTCCATCACTGTATAAATCATTCAATCACGACTAGGGTTATTGCTGTCCAGGCAAGTTTTGATATTCTTATCGCTATCCATATCGGTCTTTGATATCGCTATTCGAATAATTTCGATATTAAAATGAAATTGTTTAGATCCTTAATAAATATATAGTCGGTTCAACAGGAAAAGCAATTATGTGAATTTTCATAATATTTAATCACCAATATTGATGAGTTTTCGCTTTGTAAATTAGAAAATTGCGTTTGTTTCTTGTTTTTTTTTTTTTTTTTCTATCTGCTGTCGGTAACAAGTGAAACAAAAAAAAGATGGGGTTAGCGCTATTGGTTAATTTAGATAATTGTGTTTCCTATAGTTTGGGAAATGTCTAAAGGCACAATATATCCGATATTCGATTTTTTTTCTTTCGATATTACGATAATATCGAATCCTTCCTTTCGAACATTATCGCTAACCATATTCCTAATCATAGTACTTCTCATAGTCAAAAAAAGTTGAAAGTTAAATATCCTAGTTTCGAAGTTATTAATTTTTACCAAAATTAGGATTTATTCTTAGGCAATGATAAACAGAGGATATTAATTTTGCAGTACATGTCATTTACTTATTTAGTTATCAGGTTGTCTTAAATATGAGGAATTTTGCCATTGGCTGATCGGATGCATTGGTAGAACAAGGAATAATTCCTTAGGCACCGTTTTAAAGACTAAAAATAATTTTAAAGGGTATGAATAAAAATAATGTTATTTTTTAACAATAAAGATATAATAATTCTTTGTGCATAGGGTGCTCCCTTATTTAACTGAAAATGATAGGTGAAATTCCAGAAGAAATGTTGAGAAGCATTACTCCACATTTCCTATAAGCAACATCAAGTAACTCTCTTTCTCCCAATAATACTACCTCATACAAGGAAGAAAATATGAAGCCACAAGTCATCATTTCCGATTCATTCTTGCTACGTATTGACTCTGATACTTGCTAGATACATGTTTAAAAATAAGATTGTTATATGGAATTTTTTTGGTCACACGTGATTTTGATTAATAATATAAATAATATTCGACAATAATTATAACTTATTATTATATATTTATTATTATAGTGTAGTTCATATAATAATTAATTATATCTGACATATTAATCGGTAGATTTTTGACTTTAATGTCTCTCTTGCGAAGTCAAATGCGTCGATAACCTTAGGCAAGCCCAATCTTTTAATAATTGTTAAGATACAGAATAACCATAAATATAACGATTTAGGAACAAATCGTTAATTTTTACGTTATCAAACTCAAAATCTAATGATATTCTTAGAACAACTGCAAACCATAGACAGATTTTAAACATTTAAAGTTAATACTGTCATATTTAATTAAAAATATGGAAAAAACAACAGCAATCCAGTACAAAAAAATCTGGTGCGGTGCGCGCATTGCACAACTTTCACATACCAACCTTTTCTTAGCAGAAATAATTATTTTCAGAGAAAGGAGAAGTAAAAGTTAAAATTAATAGACCCTATACTTATTTAGACTTCATTGTGGGTACTTTTATTTGTTTAAGTACCTCTATCTCATCGCTGTAATTCATGAACTGCCAATATATATGTACATAATATTGTAGAATTTCGTATTGTATTAAGCTCAGGTTACGTATGGATGACTGTTCCAATCTTTCGGGTGAGCTCGTGCGCGCTCGTATTCCTTTGGTTTCTCCATTACAACGATCTCTTATTTCTCCTTTAGTTAATTATAAAATTCTTTCATATTTTATATTTAACTATTTTTATATTATAAATCAATGTGAAATGGTTAATTACTTTAAATAAATAAAGGCACTTTAGAGGAAGCTCGTATTGAAAAATCGCGATTTAAGCACTGTTAGATAACATCAATGAGAATAAAACCTACATCATATTAAAAGCTGCTTAATTTTACACTGAATTTAATCAAAATCGTTAGAGCTGTTTTCGAGAAAATCGTAAAAATGTGTTTAATCTATTATATAAAGTGCCATTTCCGGTTAGCTGATTTTGACGAAACAGTTTCTATAACATCTCAATCATATAAAACCATAAATATGCAATTTCATTTTCGTACGACTTTTAATTTTTGAGCTAGACTGTTAACAAACACAGACATACACACACACGCACACACACACCATTTTGTGAGACTTGATTATCAATATAAGCAATGGTCGCAATATTTTCCTTAACTATATAGGTAAATAGTGTAATATGATCACGCATTCAAAACTATACAGAAGTTACTGCCCCAGTCTATTTATTAGTAAATCTACAATATAAGTTAAAATTCATGAGATTAATCTCATTGTCTGAATAACAGTGATAATCATAATTAAATGTTTCCTTCGTTCAAAAACATTTTTTTCTTTCGTTACAATTCAATTGCATAAAAATAGTCAAAAGGTATCTATTGAATCCTGAGAAACCCCGTGTTTAGATCGAAACGCCCACATTTAAACAATGGTTTCTATTATTTCTAATGTTATTTTAGACCGTTACTCAAACCATCTACTTGATTAAAAAAAGATGACAGCAATAGACTTTTTTTATAATTAAACAATAAATAAATTTTCCACAGTTTTAAACTAAGAAATAATCACAGATGAATGAATAAAAATTTCAAAGTTATCTTCTAAAGAAAAATAATAAGGAAACCTCTTAGAAATAAATCCCGCCTTGTTTTATTAAAAAAAAACAACTGCCAATTTGCTATTGCGGCTTGAGATTCAGTCATCTGTATATTCAGTACCCTCTTAATTGTTATAACTAAAAATCTACTCGTATTTGCACTCTCTTTTTCGTATATAAAGCTGATTATCTCTTAATGAGTTAAAACTGGCTAATATTGGTACCTTTACCTTACTGTGAGAAAATTGATATCGAAAATAATTGACGAATTTTAATGTTGAACCAAATGTTTAAGTTCACCTTAGATATATCTAAGACTTTGTAAAAAATAAATTTTAAATATGCTTTGAGACTTATTATATTATTAAAATAAATTGGTAAAACTAAAATAGGTAACATCAGGGCACTAATGAATCGAGGAATTAATTTTGGGGGGAGGGGGCTTTAGCCCGAAAGCTTTTTTTTTATGAATATAACAATAGTTACTTTGGAAGAAAAATAAAGAAACTAACTACTTCTAAGAAGTCCAATTAAATGTAACTAACGAAATATAATAATTTTCAGAGATAATTTTTTTCGTAAGACATGGACACATTTTACCATTTTTGGGGAGGGGGAGAGGGGAGCTTCTTATTTAAAATGGTTTAAAAATTTCTAAAGGAGATCATACGCTTAAGAAAAGGTTTTCCAAAGGAAATAGATCTGTGCCTATTAAATAGTAAATAATTCACTTAAAATCGACATCTGAGGTAGACATGGGAAGCTCTTCAAAATATCAATATTACAACACAATTGATAAATTTTATTGCTACTATTAATATTTTATAAGAAATAACAATCATATTCTATAGCTCATATACATAAATTATAACCAGTAAATAATTTGAAAATTGAAGATGACTCGAAAATTGTATATATTTAAAAGTAATTCATTGGCTCTTTTAAAGTATGTAGGCCACGAGGCCATATTCTTTTCAGTCTCTGCGGACCATATGTTATCATCCGGTATGCCAGATGGCGGCAGTATTATTTGGTATTTTTTTTAAATAATTTGATTCATGATTAATGTCATAATTTTATTTTATTTAATGAATAGCTTACATACTTTTCTATTTTCTTAAATGTTACCTGTTTACTTTTCTTCAACAAAATAAAATAAAAATCAATAATGACTGCAAGGAAAGCTGCCTAATTACCATATAAAAATTAGATTATTTTTGAGCCCAACTCAAAATATATATATATATTACTATTTATTTAAGTTTGAGTTTTTTTTTAAAGGTTTCAGTCATTCCTAATTTAATTATGGTTTTGTTAATATTTTATTGTTGAAACATTTAATAATAAATCTTAATATTTCTATAGACTTTAAAAATTACAGTAATTTAATTAATATTGATTTACTTTCCTCCTTGAAAATTTAAAAAAAAATTATTAGTATATTTAATTTAATACCTCAGCTGTCCATAATACGTCTGATAATAACTATGGTAACTATTACGTAATTACGAGGTAAGTCTTACTCCAAACAACACATCCAGTACGTAGATATAAAAATACAGTTTCTCTGCATTGTTGTTTGTTTACTTTCCCTTTGGTAGCGTGTTTGGAATAACCTACAATCTGCCAAGTGAAATTCCAGGGTGTAATAAAGTAATTATTTTGGCGATTTCTCTTCCAGGGCTATCCTTCTCCGATGGTGTTCAAGCATTTTTATCAATTAGTCATTTGGCAAGTTGCTTAGTAATTAGATTGATTGGATATAATGCTAAACAATATGCATCTGCCTTATGTTTTTTAAATTTACTTTGTTTCTAATTTAGATATAATTTAAGGAGTGAATATTAAACAAAAATTAATACCAGCGTATACTTAACGTAAAGTTCGCAAATTAATAGTACATTCAATACAAATGGTTGTTGTATTGCAGGTAACGTAAGTTATTACTTTCTTTATCAGTGTTGCCGTTGAAGCACTGCAAAACTGAAAATCTTTAAAAATATCATACGAGGTTTGAAAATTTAAAAAATCTGGCGTGGTGCGCACATCACACAACTTTCTCTTACCACCCTCTTAGCAGGAATAAGTATTTTTAGATAAAGGGTAAGTGAAAGTAAAAATTACATACGCTGTATTGATTTACAATTCATTGTGGGTATTTTTATTTTTATAAGTATCCTTATATATACAAATTTTAATATTTATATTGCTGTAGTCTATCGAAGTAAATATTTAATAATACCATCAATAGCATCTATAAAAACCGCATACGCATATTTATGTAATCATTTTGGAGTCCTTATTATACTAAGCACATATTAAGTCGGGGAGCGCTCGTATTCCTTTAGTTACGAGTTACGTATTCCTCAATTACAACTATTCTCTATTACGATATCTTATTTATCGTCTTATTGATTATCAAATTCTTTCATATTTTATATTGAACTATCTTCTATATTAGAGATTAAATCAAATTGTCAAAGTACTTTATTGTTTCAAATAAAAAAAATAAAGTACTTTAGGAGAAGCTAATATTTAAATTAGCTATTTGAGCCCTGTTCGAAAATACTAATCAGGACAAAAACTATATTTTATTTAAAACTGCTTAATTTTACACTGATTTTATTAATTAAATCAAAATTGTTAGAACCGTTTTCGAGAAAATCGCAAAAATGTGTCTAGTTCGCTATATAAAGTGCCACTTCCGGTTAGCCGATTTTGACGAAAAAGTTGCTGTAACATCCCTAGCTTATAAAAACTTTAAATATGGAATTTCACTTGCGTACGACTATTCGTTTTTGAGCTAGACAGTTAACACAAATGCACACACACGGACCATTTCGCGAGACCTGATTATTTGGACTCAGGGGACCTCAAAACGTGTATTTTCGTTGAAAACTGAGATTCGAAAATTTTCACGATCACAATACTTCCCCTTACTATATATTTCATATATAGGTAAGTGAAAGTAAAAACATAAACAAAGTTCGGATTTCTTTCACTTTCATTATGGAAATTTATAGAGTTTAATATTTAATGAGTAAACATTCATTATATTGGAAAACATTGAGTACATTAAACTAAAGTAATTCACTTGGACTAACATTGAGAGAGCATAAACAACGATCTATTTGTGCATCACTTCCAATTTCACATATTTTATTATCTAGGTATATTTATATATCTCAAGTCTATTAATAGAAGGTTAAGTGCAGTAGTGGATAAAGTAGTGCAGTAATTAGTGTTGCATTTTGATTTTTTTTTTTTTAATATTATAATAGTTACTTTGAAAGAAACTGTAAATTTGTAATCTTGTAATCTGTAATGGTTATTTTTAAATGTTATCATTAATTATTTTTATGCAAGCCGAGAAAAGCACGGCTGTATCAACGTATTTTGTTTAAAAAATAAATGAATCTCGGGAAAAACACTAATTCTAATTAGCTATGTATTTATATTAGCAAATTAACATATACATACAACGATTCACGTATCACGATTCTAAAGAATACTCCATGTTTACGAATTTCGAATAAAACAGAAGTAAAAATGCAAAGCGGAGCGTTGAAGGTTGATGTCCTTGCCCATCGCGGTTGTAGATCTTGTTGAATTATTTTTTCCAGTTTCCCTTAACAGACCATGGGAACAGTTTAATACTTGTTTTCCCACAGATCAGTTAAATATGCCCATCTTATCTCGGTGCATTGTTCTGTTGTATTAAATATACGGAATATAACTAACTGATACTCTTCCCTACCGCTATCTGATTGATATGTGAATACTCTACTATGCTGTATGAATAATGCTACATTTTCTTGTCATTCTGACTTGAAGTAAATATTTCATCTGATAGGAGGCAGATTTGCATCCAGATTTTTTTTTAGTATATACATCTTATTTATTAATTTCCTCATTTACTTTCTTTTTCTTGATTTTATAATTTCAAATAAAAGATAATAACAATGTTTAGAAGTCCTTAAAATGAAAATTTCATTTTTTTTTTTAACAGAAATATTTACCAATTATACAAATATTTAAAAAGATCTGTTGACAATCATAAGATGGTCTTATGAAAATAATGAAAATGACATGTGAAGGTCAGGAATAGCAGTATCTCTTCTCTTGCTTCATTCAATTATCACGGTTTGTCAAAGAAGGAGATCTCACATCCAGCGCTTTTTTGTTTTTTCCTTCTAAAATTCATGGGCATGTCTTCAGCTCATTTCTCTTATTAGTATGTCCGTGTAAATTAATAGGAAATCGTTGATAAAGAGTCCTTACGTATTGGTCAACTGTTGGAACAGGTGGTGCAGTGTTTGTTCTTAGATTTTCCAAGTTTTGGAATATTGTAAATGTCTGTATGTAATCATTTCTTATCCCAGTTTTAGTTTTGAAGATTTGATAAAAAAGTGGATAAAGTATTTTGAGCCGTCTATTAAGGGTGCTATATTTCATTTCAACATGTGGTTCCCATGTCATCTTCTTGTCAAGGTAAATCCAAGATGGTGAAGCATGCGTTGTACCTTCATGTGTGAGAATTTACAATTTTATGATCATGTTAGGAACTTTCTTAAAATAAGATTCATTGTTACTTTAATACCTTATGTTTACATGTTCCAAATCATGAGTATGTATAATGAAAATGACATGTGAAGGTCAGCAACAGCAGTATCTCTTCTCTTGCTTCATTCAATTATCACGGTTTGTCAAAGAAGGAGATCTCACATCCAGCGCCTTTTTTTTTCCTTCTAAAATTCATGGGCATGAATTTTGTTAAAAAATTGTTTTCAATCAAGCTGAACAACATTCACAGTTCTATATCTAAAACTTATTTTTAATATTTACCCTGTGCAAACCCATTTTTTTATTGTAATAAATTATAATTAATAGGTTAATTATTTTTATTTTTGTTATTATTTTTCTAGCGTCAGTAATATTTATTTTTACATGGTTATAACTATCAAGTTGTGTATTGTTCTTCTATTGATTTTGAAGAACTTTTTTTCCGAAAAGGCTTAAGCTATGTCATTCATCTAGAGTAATTGATGAGTGCACTTCATATGAGTGCACTTGATGAGTGGAACAATGAGGAATAATCAATTAGCAGTTAACAGTTAGATGCATTAGAACTGTCATTTAACCATTATGGAATTACAATATATTAAGTTTGTTACCGAATCAGACGGAATATTGGAGTTTTTATTACACCATGATAAGAAGCTACCATGAAATGCTCAACCTTTCTACCTACAATCTGATGACTCTGAGGATAAAATGGTTCACCTATCCAGAAAACAAGAGTCACCGTGGCAAAGGTGCTGACAGGAACTGCTGAAAGAGTTCTCAGAAACGTGAAAAAATGCGCGCTTGTTTCGAAGAAGAATTTTCAGTTCACAAAACCAGGGCATCCATCACTCTTTCCGCAGACAGCTTCGACCTTATGTATTATGTAGATTGCTATGTTGGATTCCGGAATTATCACTGGTGATTAGAAGATGTTTCTTTAACGCTAATTGCAATTAGAAACAAGTTATCTTTAGGTTGACTTTCTAGTTGCGGTGGGAATTCATCACGAATCAGCGAACGGCCCCTTCTCCAGAAAGTTTTTATGCGAAATATGTAAATAAATTTAAAGACGGTAATAACTTAAGAATAAATATATGAGAAGGAGTCGATCGGAGGGTCAAATAAATACTAAATTATACAGATAGTATTATTTAATTTTTTTGGCGACTTTTCGACCAAGTTTGCAGGTCTTCATCAGGCCTACAAAAGATATAGAGCATGGTGAAAATAAAATAAATGAATATAAGTAGATATAAAATAAGAAGAAGTTGTCTGATAAAGAAATAAAGAGATGATATCAGAGATATAGTGGGTGACAATGTTGTTAAAAAATTAAATAATACTATTTGTATAATTTAGTATTTATTTGACCGCACCACCCGGTCAACTCCTTCTCATATTATATCACGGTCAACCATCTCTACATCATTAAGAATAAATATAATAGAGTTGTGGTCATAGACGCAGACCTTCCATTCTAGTTGGGGGAGAGAGTACCCCACCGACAAAAACCGACAACTAAGTGTTTAAAAAGGATCCCAAAAGACCTTTTCACACCTTCCACCAGAAATATGGAAATCTGTACCTGCTGCTTTACCTTGGCCTGGGGGAGAGGGCGTGGTCATCCCTTAGGCTGAGAATATTCAGCCAATCAGGAAAGAGACTACCAAAAGAGAGGGGGATGAAAAAAAGGTGGGAAATAGAGAATTTGGACTGGACACTTCTTCTTGGGACTCGGAGAGGAGAGGACTTCTTCTTGGAACTTGGAGCTGAGAGGACTTTTTCTTGGGACTCGGAGAGGAGAGGACTTCTTCTGGGGACTCGGAGAGGAGAGTCGAGGGAGGAAGACGAAGACAGCCGGAGAGAGCAGATGGACGGACTAGACGCTGAAGGAGAGCAGAGACAGGGAATCCAGAGATGACGGCTAGAAACACCCAGAAACACTATGAAGGACCAGCTAAGTGGTAACAAGCATTTAGTTATACTAATGTAAATTTGTGTTGGCAACCATCAATCATTAATTAATAAAATCAATAGAACATAAGTAACTCTAATCAAGCATTCTCCTCTAGTATGATTCTCAACTATTCATTATGTATATAGGTTTAGTTATTATTTTGTATATAGATGTTTTTGGTTTTATTTAAATTTGTAAATATATTAGTTAGCAAACCAACGTAGTACTTTTACCATCTACCTTGCATGCCACCAATTAGTAATAGAAACAAATAGTAAATTTATAAACATGATACCTTTAGAAAGGAAATCCGATAAAAATTATATGGTTCAATCTAGGATACTACAGTAGGGGGTCTGTGGTATCTAACATTTAAATACATCATTAATATATTTTAAGTTGATCGGTTCCCTTCTGGGACCGATATAAATACATATTAATACAAATAAATGCGGTTCCTGACACCCCCTACTCGCCGTAGAAACGCGAGGCCAGGAACATAGCAATATATCTTTATATATTAGTTTTTTTTTTTTGTTTTTTTTTACGTTGGGTATATTTGAAAATATGTTAACAAAGCAACTGAATATATCACTTATTTTTATTTGGTGGTTTGAGACAGTGAGGTGAACTCTCAATTCTCCGATGATTCAAATTTAGCGCAGGAAATGTAATAAAATCTTCAAATACAATTGAAAAGTGCACAAGAATGAATCATAAAGTCCTAGTATTTGTAGCTACATATATTTATCTTTGAATATAAACTAAAATTTCAATAATAGGAACATATGACTTGTTAAAATACTTGCGTACCTACTTCTAAGCCTTATCTTAGCCATCTAGTCCACTTTTCTTATTTTCTTGATTCATATTAGTTTACATATTTTATACACTCGTATAGATTAATTGTTATTGATTTTGATTTTTTTTTCCCCGAAATATTCAGAGAGGCAAAGCTTTATTCTCGTCCCTCTCCAGTTTTGTTGGAGGGGGGACGTTCGTCCCTCTCCTTCCCTCCAGTTTCCTCCAAGTCTGCGCCAATGGTTGTGGTATTGTTTTGTATATAATTAGTCAGCACTCCAGAGAAAATTCTCATGTACTCAATTAAGAATTAAATAGATTCCGAAAGCGTCTGACAACTCAAGAAATATTGAGCTCACAAATTATCTAATAAGAGAACATTTAGAGTGATCGTTGAGCACAGGAAGTCTAATGCTCTTATCATTCAGCTGTATCGCTCCCTTTGGAATTCAAATTTATTTATATTGCATTTCAATAGTTCTTATAACTTATTTATATGCAAGCTCAGAAAAAAAATGAAAAGTAAAATATAATGGAAATATATATATATATAAGCAATGCATTATAGCTATAAGGGAAGATAATTTGACAAAGGTTTCCATCCCATCAAACTGAGCGGGTCATTTCCCAATTATTGAGTAAGAGTATCATAAAGGGACAGTGGGTGTGTGTCTCAAATCCTCTTTTGATGCCTAAAATATAAATTTACACAAAGAAACCAGAAAGAAATAGTTGAACCATATCAATTTTAATATTGGAAAAAATATCCTTCTTCTTTCTTTTTTGGAAGTTAGTATTTTATTTCAGGTGATTATTTATTAAATAACTATACCCTGGAAGAATGTTAAAAAATCCATTATACAAACTTCGATTACATTTTTGGTTTCAAATTTGTTTTATAGAAAGTTGTTCGGCCTGCTATATATTAGTTCTACTGCTCCTGTTTAAATATACATAAAAAAAAATCATATATTTGGTTAGGTATTAAATAATTTGAATAACGCGCTTCCATCGCTAACAATAAGAAATATCATTCATTGTAGTATGTAAACTGTAATAAGATAAACGATGACACGAAAAAGTATGTGTGATTAGCTCACATCATATCTCAAACCACAATTTAATTTTATTTATGTCCTGGATGGTCGTTGAATTGACAAACTTAGTTATTTTTAAAACAATTAAATTGCTTTGTGGTTATTTCTCATGTATGTTAAATCCACTCCAGACTTTCAGATCCAACCAGAGACAATACTCTGCTACAGAAATGATCGCAAACTAATTTTAAAATATATATAATTTATATATCATAATTATATATTGCAAATCTATAATGCTTTTTATATATAGTTGTTTTAATACATCTTGGTTAGCAAAATTGAAAAAGAATGTCATTATTCAATCTATATTCGAGCTTATAACGACACTCCCTGGGAATCGTGGGTCATTAATGATTGCTAGTGATGGAAATGAATTTCTGGAGAAGAGCAGCTAGAAAATCCTGAAATGAAAGAATTCTGAAACTAATTGAGGTGGAAAAGAACATTCATTGAAGAAAAGAGATTAAGGCTGTTGGGACTCGTTGAAAGAATGCCTACTCAGAGATTTACAAAAATAAGTATGGAACTGGAAGTAGAAGGAGGAAGAAAAGAAAGACCGAAGGTAAAATGGAAAATCACGGAGGAAGAAAGCCTGGTGGTACATGGGATGAGAAAAGAACAAACCAAGGATCGAGAACTATGGACATAGATTTTAAGTGACATTTAGGTCAAGTAAAATCATTATAATAATAATAATAATAATAATGCTCAACTCAACAGCTACGATAAATGAAGCCAAAAAAGCTGTGCTGCTGAACACTGCGAGAATCTTAAGGAGCTTCCTAAATATCCAATAAAATCACAAAAATTGACGTGAAGTGGTTGAAGTTAATTCTTCCCCATTCCAGGAATATACCTTTTTTTTAAAAGTGATAAAGAATAATGAATATTTTTTTTTTTATTTCTTTATGACATTTACAACTGTATTACATAAATACATCAAGTAAATTTGGACATAATTGATATAATGACATGAATACACTTGCTGAGTAACTACCCAATGGTAGCACTCTAATGATATGACTACATTAGGAGATCACGGGGCTCAATAATGAATATAAATAATAATAATGCTTAATTTATTCTGGGAAAAGTCCCTTTAGAATATTGTACAGAGATAGAAATGTGGGCTTTGGAGCCTCAGAGAATAATTACAATTATACAGAGAATAATTATAATCAAGAATTCCTTAATAAAAAAAAAGAATAATGTCAAAACAAATCGTATTTTTAAAATTTTTAAGCTCTTTTTCATTTGTTTTTAAATAATATAATCATGCATTTATATACTTCTTTGCAAAAATTAATTATCTTATTATCTTAAATAGTTTTCTTATTCTCTTTCCCATCAACCTTTGTATTCGTTCCAAAGAATGCCTGAGGGGTTTCCTTTAGTTCCTCACCACAGATAGAGACACACCTCTTTCGCTTAGATGAGATAAGATTCATCGATGCCTTCCTGTTCCGCTTACTGTAATAACAGAGAAATGGATCTTCAAATATTCAAATTACGCATTATTTTCTCTTTCATCTCTAGAAGTCAAATTATTGGCTCAATACATCATAACCAGTCCGTATGCAATGTATATTACGTAAGTGACCAATAACACTTAATATTACACATCAAACTAACCAGTCAGATATGAAGTTATGGATCCACTTCTGCCATGAGTTGACCTTTGGATATTGTTTCAGATAAATCAATAAACAAATTGAAAGCAATTCATAAAAACTATTGTATGATGGCTCAAATGAAGGAATATTTTAATTTTGTTTGGGATTAACAAAATATATACAAGTTTTAATCTATTCCATAAAAGTTCAATACATAATCTAGATAAAAAGATGTAGCTATATTTGGTGTGTTCTTTTTCAGAAAGTTGTAGAATGTCTGAGTACCTTCAAGTACCATATAGTCTGAATATCATTGTTAATTTATTATTGGTTATAAATCTTATATACACACAATTAAATACTATGTTTTTAAAGACATGATATGTCGTATTTTTATAATTTATTACTCCTTCTATTGACTCAACTACCGTAATCCAAAATCAAGCGAATGACTACGGTCAATACAAGATTGAAACCTAACCACCCTTTCCCCTCCTCGTAAATCCGCCTGTGCTCTGGAGCAATGGATTTATAAAAATGAAGTAAATTTCATGGAAATACGAAATGGAATTTTATGGAGAAGTGACGAATCCCGATTTCAATCCTTAAATTCTTTCAACAACTTTATTAAAAGTCATTGAAAAAAATTGGGAGGTTTTAAAGATTTCGACTCGATCATCAAGACTCGGTATAGTTCTAAAGAACGTTTCAGAGTCCAAAAATGTCCTGTTTTCGAGATGAATCATATTTTTTGTCAAATGCTTCTTTGGTGCTATTGTTGCCATATTATGTAAACTGTTGCTCTAAATTTATATTTTGAATAGACTATCGTGATAATAATATGTTATATTATACAGGTTGTTTCGTAATTGCAGGGCACTATTTTAGGTATGTGTTCACTAAAACAAAATAAACAAAAAAGTTCATATTAATATATATCTCAAACTCATTTAATTACAACATTAACACTGACTGTACAAAGTTGCTTATCGACAATGACAGTAGTTGCTTATCGTTCATTTGTTTATCAGGTGATTAAAAGCTGTTATTTAGTATTAAACACGTTAAACTTTGTACAGCAAGTCTTAATGTAGTAAATAAACAATAAATCTTCAACCTTTGATATCTGTTTAATAAATAAGTTTGAGATATATGTTAATATGAACTTTTTTGTTTATTCTGTGTTAGTGAACAAATATAATAGTGCCGTACAATTACGAAACATCCTGCATATTCGAATAAACATGTATCGCTGACGTCGCTTATACGTCGAATGCACTTTACGTATAAACATACACCAATACATACATAATTGTTTTCCGCCAAAATTCCGTTTTTCTTCCAGCCTGAAAAAGGCTGCTGGTTCGTGCAGTGAACAAAGTTACTTGACTCGGTACATGGAATTGCTCTACGGTAGGTTCGGGGTATTACAGTTTACGTTGATCTTTGAACTGTACGATTTTTTTTATACTAGGATCATTACCGTTAGTAATACTTTTTTTTTTTGCTGTTCTTAAATCTTGATCTTTAGTACCTGACTTGGTGAAACGTTGACTGGTTAGATACAAACTCATAATAGAGACTTCAGTTTGGGTAGGAATCTGGCTAAATGAATTATGTAATGAATTTGCTCCTTCGATGTTGAAAGTTTATTTACGAACATACCTATAGACAAGGCACATACTATAATAGACGACAATTGGACTATCATTGAACCTCACACCTCACTTAACCGCTCCTCATATCTCGAATCCTCATATCTATGCTGTAAATCAGACTACCTCACTTTCCAAGGACGATTTTTTAACCAAATCTCCGGACTAGCAATGGGTAACCCCCTCGCTCCCGACATCTCGAACATCGTTCTCAATGATCTTTTAGACTCCATTATCCCTCTTTACCCTGACGATATCATCTTTATTCGAAAATACGTAGACGACCTCCTCCTAATCATCAATCCAACTAAAATTCCTGATATCCTATCACATTTTAACTCTTACCACCCCCGCCTCAATTTTACAGTACAACGCGAACTCAATAATTCTCTCCCTTTTCTCGACCTTCTAATCATTAAAAATCCCAATAACACCATATCCACAGACTGGTACACTAAACCAACTTACACTGGCAGACTCCTAAATTTCCATTCTAAACATCCCTACCACCAAAAAATTAACGTTGCGAAAAATCTCATCCACCGAAGTCTCTCCCTCTCTGATCCCCAATTTCATGTTACCAATATCAAACGCATAAAACAGATCCTGTCAAACAATAATTTTCCTCTCCATGTCATTAACAAACTTATAACAGACCACAATAATCGCTCTTCCTTAATCTCAACTTCCACTAATTCTCCACAACCCATTTCAGCCCCTATATACAAATCTCTACCTTATATTCCTAACCTTTCAGACAACATCAACAAAGTTTTACGATCTACTAACCCTAACTTACGACTTTGACTGAACACCCCAACTATTCTTCTCTTCATTCTAAATGAATTATGATTATACTCATTCTCACGCTCACTATGTATACCGTTGTTTTCATTATATTTTCGGAACTAAACAAAATATATTTTTAACACAATCTCTCTCTAGATTATTTTAAGCCACAAAGAATTTCACCTGTGCCAATGGAATGCGAAACAGTAACCCTATTAAATCGTGGGTCCCACATTAGGCTCTGCCCCGAAGCAGCGCTGTGATTATAGGCCTCTTGACATCCAACAGCCTCCCACTGGACCCGGGTCTTTAGCACCCTCAGCTGGTCTTCATCATTCCTACGGCCGTTTCGAAACTCCTCCTAGGAATTCCAACAACGACCTACAAATATTTATGCCCATTTAATCATTTATTTTTTTTGGGGTCAACTTTCTATGTGTTTTCAAAACTATACAGGCCAGTAATTATGAGTCATTCTATCAATGGCCTCTCGACTTCGGCTTTCATCCTTCGGATCTCCTCTTAAACTGTTAAGATTCATTAAAAACATTTTTCTCGAGAAGATTGTTATTTGCGAAATGGAAATAATTAATTAAATTTAATATTTAATGATATGCAAATATCATGAAACATGAAATATAAACCGGTTTGTTTCGGAGGCAGCTGATTTTCTTTATAATGACACTTTACAGTTAAAGAGCGTTCAATTTTGATAACATAAAAATATAGAACTTTAATTAGACAATTCTTTTGCGCTATGTTTTTTTGGCTTATCAGGATACAAGAAATAGCATTTATTTATATTATATTATTTATAATAAATCTATCTATTTTGGTTTACCGTCTATTTAAAAATATACTAATTATGTACCTAACCTAAATAACTAGACACCAAAGAACCCCCTGCTGCGATTGAGCCATAGTTCCTACCAGATATCCTTTCCAAGAGAATTGTGTTACCAATTTACAATTGGTATCTAAATTGCGGCATGAAAGAAGGCTAACGATCAAGTCCTAATTAAACAAGGATGTATTTGTGATTTTTAACATCATAAATATATAAGAAAATATTGCATTGAGAATGTTGATGTCTATGTGACTAATCATTCTATTAATCTATATTGCCAACACAAATTCTCATGGTTAGTTTTCAATGAATATTATCACTTAGGTGGTTATAGGATATGGTAGAGTCGCTACTTTTTTCTGATCTCTGGTACCACTAATGTCCTCTTACTGTACCTTCTCGACTTTCTTCCCTCGCTAATCACTCTTCCTTCACTGGAAACCCTTCTCCGCCGAAGTCTCCCCAACAGACTACGTTTAAATATGCCTTCTATTTAAACATAAGAGTAAAATAATTATAAATAGAGATAGTTAACTGTATATTATTAAAGATTTTATTGTTAAACAACGTATTTTGCTGCTATTACATCAATCTGCCCAATTACCTGAAGGGTCATAAGATTATTAATTGTAGAAGTTTTCTGATGGTGATGAAGGTATGTATGTATATGGTTTCATCTTCCCGGCTCCTTCCTGCTCCCCCGCAGCTGTGAGAAACTAGCTTAGCACATTATGGTTTCATTTTCACTTATAATGAAATATTCTTAATTGAGTGCACACTCAAGGTCTCATGTCCAGCGTGGAAGTAAACTTTTGTTTCATGTCGGCTCCAGGGAGATACTTGCATGGAGCTAATATTCTTCATATTAGTGAAGTTGAGTAATGTTGGCATTGCAAACGAATTCGGTGTGCTCTGAACAGACTGTCTTCAGACTACTCTCCATTGGATTTCCTTCTTCTCCAAGAATTCCTTTAAGATTGCCTCGTTCCAATCCAAAAATATTTTCATTTTATCTTTTTCCCACTTCTTCTCCTGTAGAATGTATAAATGTGCATCTGCTTCTCTTGTGATCCTTCGAATAGACAAAATTTTATCTTTATAACTCTCTTATAAATATTAATATTAAAATATTAAGTAGATAGGTTAAAAAAAATGAAAATAAATACCTACATATACTTACTTACTTAAACCCATATTGATCTACTCATCACAAATATATGGTATCGCTAAAAAGATCCACCTACAAAATCTTCAAACCTCCCAATCAAAATTATTGCGGCTCATAACAAAAGCACCTTGGTACGTGACTAACAAAACTCAACGTATTCATCCACACCTTCCAACAGTTAACCAACATCATATAACGATCCTTTATCAACGATTTTACACAAAGTTAAACGGACATAATAACAGACTAATAAGAGACATGGCCACAACTGAAATACCCCAGAACATGAGGAGACTAAAAAGGCGTTGGATGAGGGATCTCCTTCCTTAGACAACCTAAATAATTGGAACAAGTTAGGGAAGAGGTACTGCTGAGTACTTTCCTTCTCCATACCTGTCATGTCATTATTTCCTGTATCGCCATCACATTTGCTGTCAACAATAAGTTAGGCGCAAATATATTTTTACAGACAAAAAAAAACCTAAATAAATAAATAATACAACAAATATATGTACCTATATATAATTAATTTTTAACACTTTTGCTGCGGCTATGGTCCTCGTGTTCTGATATTCGTCTATGTTATGGATTCTATGTTACGAAGTCTCTAAAAAGGTCATTTTTAAAAATATTTGAATGGGAGTTGGATAGATGTAAAGATAGAAGCAAACGTAAATAATCCTTATATCTGATATAAAGCTATAGGAATCCGGGAACGGAACCGCAGATAATGTGTTTAAAAAAATTTAAAGAATAAAACCTAAATATATAAACTATATCAATAGAGGGATAAAAATGAAATAAATAGAAGAAAAAGAAATGTAACAAAACTAAACAAATAATATAAAAAATACAGAAGTGAATAAAAGTATATATATATAAAGAAAAATAAATAAAAGAAAAAATATATACTGCTCAAAAATTTAAATTTATAGAAATATTGTTAGTTATGTATGATTTATTTTCCCTAGAATTTTTATTTTATTTTTCTCATAAAATATATTGAAAATTAATATACATAAGATTGTATTTCACCTTAAAAGGTGTTTTAAAAAATAATAAAATTTAAAGTTTATGTGATCTTTATGATTGCGAATTGACTATCCTCTGTTGCGCACTCTATAACATTAACATGTTTTGCCCACCTTGGCGTTCAACAAAACATATAAATCTTACAATCAACATTTAGATGATTTTTTCATCAAGCATAATATCACAAGGGCTTCGTCGTAAAATATTAGAAAGTAAGAACAGCCGAGTGATTTTAAGATCAAAAGTTCGACTGCTACTCAATGGTGTAATGTACAATAAACTAACATTCCGTAGGCCTCAATGACTCAATGATTCAATTTTTATATATTTATACAAAAGCTTATTTTTTAATTCATACCGAATAATTAATTACCAATATAACTATAAAATGGAACATACGATAAGAACAGGAAGATCCAAATGTCCTCCATAATAAGATCCTTCCTATCTGTTGTTTTATCAACAAAGAGTCTATAATTAATTAATTCATTAAGTACATGGTTGCTTACAAGAACTGATGAAATTACTGCATGGTTTAGCTATTTTAAGACTTTCAATCTTTGTTTCATATATATTTTTGTAATATTATTCTTATTATTGGTCTGTAAGAATCATTTTGACTTGATTTATTTATTATAATAATATGAATAAAAATTATGTTTCATAGACAAACTATGAAGTTTATATTGTTTACACAAAATTATTTCCCATTATGGAAGTAAATAGTTTAACGTAATAACGAAAGATTATAGCTTCATTTTTTATTCTCAATGCAAACAATTTAAGGTATACAATTTTACACTTAAGAATACTGCATTTAAGTTTTCATCATGTCCCATAATCTATATGTATCCAAAATTTATGTAAAATGCTTGGATGACGAAAGGTGTCGCAAGAAACAATATATTATATAAACAAATAAAAATTGTTATCCATAGGTTGTATACCAATATATAAGGTTAGTGTATCCAGTAAGTATAAGTAGTTAGGCCTTATTAAATTTATAAGTAGTTAAAAATAAAGACTATAGATTATAGCTTAACAAAAAATTTTCTGACGATATTGTTCTCTAAAATAGTTATTCAGTCCTTTAAAACAAAGCATTGTTAATAACAACTTAATTTTAAACTAATTAAAATGTTAATATCATTTAATGTTATTTCTTAAAAGCTTATTATTTAATCTTATTTCATCAATTTAAAAAGTATATTGTTTAATATATTTGAAACTAGTATAACTAAAATTTAGTAAAACAAGAATGAAGAGGTGATGATTGTAGTCGAAATGATGATTTGTTCATTAGCCAAAGTACTAACAGTTGAAAAGTAATCAATTAGCGCAAATGTATCCGGAGGGGGCCTGGAGTCTGGAGGAGAGCCCACCTGGGGGAGGGGTGGCGAGGCTTGGGGGAGGGGCGCGCTCCGCTCAGCCAGTCGTGGCCGGGACATGACCGCCGCGAGATGAACCGATACTACGAAGGATATCCACGCGTTCTGCCGCCGCCGCCGCTGGCCGAACCCTCTGCCACCTGGGCATCCTACGCCTCAGATCCTGCCAGGAGTCATGAGCGCTTCAAGCCGGAGAGGGTACGCAACGGCCTGTCCGTCCAGAAGCTACAATGGAGGGCCTCCAACTGGGTCGACGGCTTTCCAGAGATGGTGAGTTCCATGACCATAGCCGATGTGTCTCCGAGGTTCGCCGTCAAGAGGATTATCCTCTTGTATGAAAATGCTCAGTACAGAGAGGCAGCGAACTTCATCAACCGCCTGTCGCACGGGACGTTCAAAACCATCCTCGGACAGCTTCCGATCGACCTCTTCATCGAGGCTATGCCGCATTCTGTCTCTATTCTAGAGGCCCTCTATGCCAAAGTTTTCCTTTCTTCAGACTGTGGAATCAAAGTTCTGAGGCCGGACTGCGTGTTGATGCAGCTGGTCAAGTTGTTTGCCGGTACTGGAAACGCTGAGCGCTGGTTAGGCAGTGCTAGAAAATTGCTGAAGGTGATAGTTCTCTCAGAACCGAAGCTCAAGAAAGCCCTCCAGGTGAAGAGAAGATCTTTGGACAAAGCCGTTGAAGGCCTAGGTCAGCACGGACTCGTGGGTACAACCGATGAGTCTCTTACCAATCTTCACGATGCCCTCAAAGTAGAGTTTCAAAGATTAGTAGACACTTACAAGACAGCCCTTCAGAAACTGGAGGAACTGAGCCTCTCTGGTAAGAAGGACGGAAAGCCGAACGCCCCGGTTGCAGCCTCGCACCAGCGGCAACTGTCTTTACGACAATCGGATATCCAAGAGCGGCTGATCAAAAATAAGACTCTTCTGAACGTAGTTGAGCCGGCCACTTCCAACCGTTCCGTAGCCATACTACTAGCGATACTCCAGCGCAGGGTAGAGTGCGACAAAGACGCTCTTTTTCAGTTCACCCAGTTGCGAAAGGAGTTGAAGGTGGAATCCGAACAAGTCGTGGCTCCACTCCTGATGCGATATTCACATGCATGTGATCAGGTATGTCTTTGACACTTATATGCATCTGAATTTAAATGAATTTTACTCAAATATGATTTTTTTTCTATTAAAATAGTCAACTCCTTTCATCTTATGATTGACAGAAATCACATTAAAAGTATATTAAACAGAATATATTGAAATATTGGATATACTGCATGTTCTCAAAATGACTCTATTCTGAGGTTTTAAAAACTCAGTTTAACAATTCCATATTAATGTTAAACTTAAAAAAAAAAAATACAAATATATTGAAGTAAAGAGTTTTTCTATGTAAGGTGCATAAGCTAATAATAATTTTAACATTTATTACTTCACGTGTATTGTGAAAACTAATTTCAGTCTCATTCTGCGAATAAAACTACAATGTTTTAATTTATACAAATCATAAGAAATATATCATTCAAAATTGTAACGAAAAATAAATACCTCCATAATTTATAGACAGAGAAATATATATTAGGCTAGGAGAAATATGTTAAACATTGTCAACAATAACAAGTATACGGGTGAACGATCCCGTGAGTATTGCGGGCTGAGTAGATTGTTCTTGGAAGGAGTTTATAAATATCCAACATTAACAGCCTAAATAATCTCGTTTAATATTTTATAGCTATTTTAAAAATTAGCGTTGATAATAATTATTTTGTAAAATAAATATTGTCATTAAATAGAATATGATCGTTTTAATCAAAAATACTATTTTTATTCAAAATACTATTATTTTGATATAAATTATATTATTATTTACAATTTGTACAAATCTTTAATAAGAAAATCGGTATTTTTTGTTTTATTTTATAATTATATATTATAGTAAATAATAAGAAAGCTTTTAATAAGTGATTTTATAAGAAACAATAAATCTGCTGTATCAACAATTCACTCATGAAATAGTGAAATCCTTATTACTTTCTCTTTTGCCATTTTGAAATAATAAGCGCTTTTTAAATATTCGCTTGCTGTTATGGTGCCCGTGACTTGTCAACAAATGTGTACTAAAACGCCTGAAAGTGAAATTTTGATTTATTAAAATGAACTTTTAAGACAAAATAGAACTCACAAAGACTACAAGAGATAAGACGAAATCCAAGTCACTTGTAACAAGCCCCGTTTAGCCTTGAACGTGAAAGGTCGTAACTCCATTCTCCTCCAATTTCACTTGAGAGTTGTCTTTTCTAGGTAACTGTTTCGAAAAGTCTATAGAATTCTTTTTAACTGAATCAGCTTCAGGTACACGTTTGCTTTGAGAAAATTGTATCAGGATACTACAGTCACATTACTTCAGGACTATAGTTGCCGTGGGAAAACACTTTTGTAATAGAACCACGGAAATCATGAACCTATGCAATACAATAATACATTATTCCTTGTGAATGTTCAAGAGACACGTTTTTTTAAATAGAAAGGTTGGATATAATAGTTTTTTTTCTCAAGCATTTTACTATTGTTAAAAACAAATACCATTCCTATTTATTCTATTATATATTTTAAAAAATATTAGCGTTGCAACAAAGTAGTATCGTAAATAAAATATACTACACACCATTGATCAAATTCGTCAAGTTTTTAGACATTTCTCGCTATAAAAGCTTTGTCAGTTGCACAACAATCCATAAATGGTCCACACACCATGTTTTTCTATTTTGTGGATCTGCTATCCGGTTTCACACCTTTAAATATTTTCTTACTACACACCGCGGCTTTGACTTTTCAACTCTGCTACGACTAAGTGGCTAGAGGTTTTCTTAGGAGGTTGATCTCCAAACATTCTGGTTAGATAAATCACGCCCTACACATCTGCAGATTATTCCAAGTTTGATAAAAGTTAATCATTAAATAGTTTATTACCAGATAATGATGGTGATTATTAATATAAATTATAATGTTTTTAATAAGGACAACAGTTCATTTTAATTGTATAAAAATAAATTGCTTAGTTACCTTACTTTTATTTCCACTTTCACCCAAAATCCCCAAACATTTCCTCCTTAATTTGTCTAAATTTAACTTTCGGATCTTTCTTACTTAAAAACTCAGATTGTTTATTCCAGATGAACCATAGTATTCTCAAATAATTTAATATTTATTTAGTATTGAATACGATTATTCAGACATCACGCAAAGCTGCACGTATGTGGGGAGGGAAGAAGTTACACGCAAAGGCGAAGAAACTAGTTAGTTGGTTGGTATATTTATTATACGTGGCAGTTTGAATGAATTATTATTAGAAACGTAAATACAACTAATATGTTATCAATTAACGTTATTATTTCCAAGTTTTTTTTTTTTCACTTTCATCAACAATTCCTATTTAGAATAATGCCCAGTTTTTTACTAAGGGCGTTGGAATCTATAAATGCCTTAAATTATTTACATTTTAATAGTTTTTCTTTTAAGGTCTTGCGACGCCCGTGTACCCTCTCCCCTCCCCCTCCAACACCGCATTGTTTAAATCACACCTCAAAATATTTTTTGTCTAAATTACCAAAACGTTATATACGGGCAACAGAAAGGAGAAATTGGGAAATCAATTAGCATATATAAAACTAGAACTCCGTTTTCGAAACCTTTTAAAGGGTGTTAAATTTTCGATACCAAGTAAATATATTATTCTTAGATAAATAAAGACTAAATAAATTGTATAAAAAAAAAAGAAATTTCCTATGCCATGTACCATTTTTTCAAATAATCTTAATGCATTACGGGAAAAACCATAATTAAGTTAACAACGAAATATTTATTTTCAGAAATTATAATATTATAATAAATGGTCAGAAAAAAAGAAGAAAACTAAAATTTACTTTGAGTATAAAAATTATAATAATTATTATATAATAATAGCATTCAATTTTTTTAAGCAAAACGTTCTTACCTAAATAAAATGAAAACAATTTTTTAAAATTAAAACCAATGTTAACATAGAACTTAAGATATGCTGCGAACATTTAAAGTTGAAAATACCTTGCCTCTACCATTTTTATTTTTTTTTATTGAAAGCAGAGTATGATAACTTGATGTAGCTTCTCAAGGAATTAACCACCTTTAATAAAAATTGAAGAAGTTATAACTTTTTTTTTTTTCATTATATTGTTACTAAGTTATTATTAATTATAATTATTATTAACTATAAAATATATTATAGAACTGTTTTATTTTTCATCAACAACTGTAGGACTTCGCTTTGTCTATTCTTCAACAGAAAGGAAAAAGGATAGAAAGGAATCTTAACAAGTGTAAAACAAAACATGGGCAGTATTTGTTATGATTACTAGTCTCGTTTAACTCTAGTTTATTTTATGAAATATTATGTGTAGGACTGATGTTGATGTTAAGTATGCTGTGTGAATTAGTATAATTAGTAAACAGGCAGTCTATCTTATCTACAATCACCTTTAAATATAAAATTACTTAATTGAAAAAAAATATAGCTTTTTGGAGGAAAAAAAATACTTTTAATAGGGTGTATAAAAAAAATGTCCGTTTCATCAAATTCAAGATTTCAAAGGGCCGTAAATATTTTAATCCTATTTAATACTTAGCAATACTTAATAAACCCATTAGAACATTTCCTAAATTGTTTAATCCCATTCGGCTACTTCAAAAATAACCTCAGTTTAGTTATTTGTTTCAAAGAAGAAACATGATAGTATCCTACGAAATTCTTGTAATTTAAAGAAATTACTGGGAAAAAAATTACACAGCCACTGAAGTAACTTGGGGAATTATTAAATATGAAAGGGGAGGTGTCCATGACCAGCGCACTGAGCGTCGTTGGTTTTGAAAAAAATAGCAATGGAGATAAGACGTTAGAAAAGAAAAAGGGCTAAAGGTGACCATTAATGAATATTGATGAGGTTCTTCATGAAGCAGTTGAATCAAATCCGTCCACAAGTACTCACGAACGTGCCAGGCAGTGTGATGTGTCGAAAAATAATGTTAGTCGCCATCTACTCTCCATAGGGAAGTTGAAAAAGAGCATACTGGTCTCTCGCAAACTTACTCTTCAACACTCAGCTAGGAGGTCAAAAATTTTTGAACATTTATTGAAAAATACTTGCCTGAAAATCTCCTGCCTCATCCACCATATAGTCCATACCTCGCACCATCGTATTTCTGCTTTTTAGATCCATGGCCCATTTTCTTCAAGGCAAATGAATTTTATAATTTTGTGGAAGTTGAAATTGCGGTCCAAGAGTTCTTTGACAGCCATCCCAAAGAATAGTATCAGCGTGGGATCGAGCAATTGGCTAGCAGATGGCTAATTAAATATATATATATATATATATATATATATATATATATATATATAGAGAGAGAGAGAGAGAGAGAGAGAGAGAGAGAGAGAGAGAGATAAACAGATAGATAGATATACATCTTTTAGGACTAATTGGTATTGTTTTATTAAAAATATTATAAAATCTAAATATGAAAATTCTTAGAACATATCGACACCCACATTCCAAAGGCTATTGTAAGAGTAAAAATTATAAAAAAAATATTCATAGGAGAAAACAAACCGGTTATTTCTTACTTCATGAATTAGATTTTCCATTAATAAAAATTCTATATTTTCAGTAACGTTTTTTACTTTTATTTCTGAGTACGCACGTGGCCGAGATTAGGCAGAAAAACTCAAAGCAGCCCTTTCTGATAATAATTTACTAACTGACTTTCGCAGTGTGAATGTCAATATGTAACTTTATTATTATTAATATTAGTATTTTTCTTTCTTTTTTTTTTTTTTTTGCATTTATTAGTTATAAGTATTTAGGTTTGAAACAAACATGCAAATATGTTTTAAAAAACTTGTTTTTCAATAAGGTGCCCCGGGAATAAATCAGATAACTAAATCCATTTAAACTTCTTTTGCCTTCGTCATGATGATCTTAAGCATCGCCAACAAAAACTGCATATAAAATGATTCTTTTTTTTTTTTTAACTGGAGCGTGCTCGCCAACCTTTCGCATTTAGATTAGGGTTTTTTTGAGCATCCAAACTCTGCTTTAATCTTTTTCTTCTGTCATAAAACGTATACTAAAAATAAAGCTAACTGTTTTAACTAGACAGGTATGATAATGCAACTTTAATAAAACCACTGAAAAATATTATACATTTTTTTCTCAAGCATTTTACTATTGTACCACCATTTGTTTAATGGTATTATTTCATTTGATTTTATATATTTTTAGCACAACATATCCAGAGTTTAATTTTTTTTTTATTTACAACTAAAAATAAATATACCATTACAGAAAAAGTATAGTTTTAATTCAATATTCATGTAGCGGATTCGTCATATTTTCTGTATACCTGATTCCGACTAATAACAACCAGAACTCAAACTTCCGACTACATTGTGATAACAAATTGACAAGAATTATCTCCATAACTTGTATTTGTAATTTTATTTTCTTTTAAGATAATTCTCATAAGATAAAAGTATGACAATAAGTACCAGTAAAACAAATCTCAATATAATTATACTAATTTAAAGCTTTTATTGACTTCCAAAATTATGTATTTATGTTTAAACCTATTTAATGTTACGAAAATTGTTTGAAAGTGTAAAGGATATATATCCGGAATTATGTAAATTTAATATTTTTATTTTTGGTTATAAAATTGAAATATTTTAATTACCTAAATAATAAAATTTATTATTTATTAATTTAACCACATGTCCGATCAACAGGAGGTTAATATGTCCAATGACAGGTTTTTATATCATAGATTTTTATATCTAATTAAAATACCCCGCAAGAAGTGAAATGGATGACTATTATTTCATTAATATTTTTTCTCTATGTTCTATTTTTAAGTGTAATAATGACTGTCTGTATTAGATTTAAAATTTCATCTCTTAGATATTTATCACAAGAAAGTATATATTTGTTTTTTTTTAATATTGTTTGCTTACGCTAGTCACACTTGACTTGACAAAGTACAGCCTACGTCTCTTTTTCTTTTGGAGGGTGGTAGAGCTCCGTTACGGATCATAAACTCCGTTATTGGCAGATCCTCGTTGAGTGTTTCTGAGGTTGCTGGGATACGCTAGGAGTGATTTTGGCACCAAGCTCCTCTAATCATCAAAACTCATAATTCATTCTACGTCGAAAGAAAGCAGTCAAACCACGAAATCTTCTCTAAAACATAAAAACTACTATTCCAATTTTCTATAGAAAGCGGGTTTAGTGAAGCTGTTAACCGAAGTCAGGTAAGAATAGCATGACAATGGTACCGGACCGTCAGGAGAACGCCAGAACTAGCATGGATGTCGATTCACGGAAAATGATTAAAGGGAAAAAATCTCCGCCAAAAACGTGTCTCAATTCCCTGTCCCACTTCGGTTTGTGTCCGCCCAGGAGTGGGAGAAATAATTCAATCCGAGTTGTACTACTCCTATTTATTTCAAAAAATGTCTTTTGTTTACATCTTTTATTATTAATTGTAACCCAATACACTCTTACCGATTTTTACCTGCAGGAAGTCGAAATACCCGGTTTCCAAGATGAATGTGTGCCAATGGTTTTTCAAATAACTAAGAGATAGGGGTTGGTTAAAATCTCCGGCATCGATCCAACGATTCTGGCCCGGAAGAAAATGGCCTAAAAGCAGATGTGGGCAAATGCTACTCTGAATACTGAGTACCAAGTATTTTTCTCAAAAACTGACATTTTTTTGAGTACCAACGAATTTAATCACTACTTCAGTTGTTGTCAAACGATTAACTAAAGTATTGATTGAATTCTCGACAGTGATTCAATTTGAGTAATACTTGTTATTCGGTACTCACAGTAGCATTTGCCCATCTCTGCCTAAATGCCAGGAACGGGAGGGAAAAAAAAAGTATTGGACTCCTCCTAAGCCCCAGGATATATACAAGTATATAAGATATTTAGTAATATGATATGTGAAGGTATGGAGTGGGTATAATCATTAAAAAAGAACGAAAAGTTATTTTTTAGGGGGCCACATACGGAATATCAGTATGAACTTGAGTATTTTACATATGATTCTCCTGATGACAGAAAAGTGGTATAGTTGCCGATCAGAAGGCTGTGAGGATCTTTGAGTGCCAAAATTCACCAGACATAATACATTCACAGTTAAAGTGGAAGAAATAGATAGATAGATAGACAGATATTTTATTTGTTTTAAGGTGGTTCCCCATACAAATAGAGCCTAGCTTGGCTATTGTACAATAATATGGTTTTACAAATTTACATATAATTTAAATATAAATAAAATTTACAATATTTAACGTTTAGAATGGTTTTCACAAAACATGAATAACAATAAAAATTAAAAACATAAAACGATTACTGCATAATAGTAGTTATATGAACCAGTTACTATGATAGAAACAATAAAAATATTTATAAATATAAACAAAATATTACTCTTAAGATAAACTAAAAACAAACGCTTAATAGAACATGGCTATGAACAACAATTTTGTGTATGCACTTCGTGTACTCCCATCATATAATAGTAAACTTTATTTAATTTATCTATACAATCGATATTCAGTATGGATTCGACGTTGCGGTCATCAGAAGATTCTGAGATGAAGTTTTAAAGGAATTTTTGTCTATAGTCATTGTATGCTGGGCAGTGAAGGAGAATGTGATAAATGAAGGACTATTGTAGATAAAATGACTGCATGATATACAGGTTTCTTGAGACTCAATCGAAAATGTTCTGTTTTTTGCATAGATTCTGATATCTTCTGGGTTTGCAACTCTTAATTGACGAACACATCTCAATTTCTTTATGTGGACTTTGAATGTAAGGTACGTTTCAGGATCCGGAACATTGTAACTGCATAGCATTCTGTATAAAGGGTAGTTAGTGGAGTTTAAAGTTCTTTGTATGTCGGTTGAGAAATAATAGTCTTTTTCAAGGATGTCGTCTTTGTATCGAAGAAGTCCAAGTGGAAGAAATAGGAAAAGATTAAAGATGTTGAAGAGTATTTATAGAGAGAATTTTCAGGAGCAGCTTGAGTATCAAAAATAATATTTGGTTGAGATATTCCAAGATGAGCACAAATCAAAGCTGGCTTAAAAAAGTTCGACTACTGTATCTTGTTAGAGGAAGAAAAAACAAGAAAAGCTTTGTACCTATGATGTACCTATTGGACAACCTTCAATGACCGACTGTCTCCATACCTACTACAACTTCCCGTCGAACCGTTAAATTTAACCAATTAATAATCCCACCAAAACTTGATCTATCAGTTAGAACCAAGTACTGCGAGGGGATTGCGATGACCAATGACAGAGTAGAACTAACGGTTGTCGATCGGGATTGGCGGGCGGAGGGACCTCTACTGGTACCATTGCCATCAGTTAATTTCACGGGGGGAATGAGTTCAGTGAACGCCGTATAGGCACACAGTGGCCGCTTATTGGATATGTCAGGGCAGCGTCACGATTAGCCATGCTCTCTTCAATCCTCCGCCTTTTCATAGCTCGAATTAATTTCATCCTTCTTGGAACCGGGAAATTTCTTTAAGTGTCAATTTCAACACCTTTGACTTGACTAATGTAAGCATATCAGTGTTCCTTGAAGATTAGTTCACTAATTAGCAGGTCTAATCCTATTTCGAGGCTGGGGTGGCCAAGCGGACCAAAATTAAGAGCTTAAAGTACAAGGACTCGAACTCTAATTATTAATCCTTAGTAATTCTATTATTAACACTCCCTCTTCTCCTCTGGTCTGGGAAATCCTCGTATAACCGAAAATTTGAGATAGGAAAAAAAAGGTCTATTTCTGTTTCTATCGTCAATATGCTTTGAAGCCTTTACTATCCTAAATACTTACTACGGTTTACTTTAAAAAATGCCGGTTACTCCCTCAGCACAGTATGTCCAATCAAACCCGCACTCAAGCACGCAACATTTTTTGATTTAAGTATATCATAGTTGGAATTTCCAAGAACAAAATGATTTGGCAGAAAAATACTTCGAATTAGAAGTGAATACTCAAAGAACAGTTTTGTGAATGGGTTCAGAAGATTCTCAAAATTTGAGCTTATAGTTTTAGCCAAAAATATAACATACCTAATAACTCACTTGCGTCAAGAAATCTAAAAGAATCATAAAACATCTCCTTTCATATAAGGTTAATATAAAAGGGAGAACATATATAAATATTTTAAACACAAATTGCACATTTGCAACAACAGTTAAAATCAAAACAAAAAAGTATATAGACAAAAATAATTAATATTTTTCCAAAAACTTGGAATGATTCTTATTGATTTTGAATAGAAATAAGAAATTATTCAAGAGACATATAAAAACAATTCGATATACTAAAGCCACACCTATTCTACTTTAAGCACAGCAATGACACTCTTCTTTTTTTTCCCCCATTTTTTCCTTTTCACCTCTCTAACAAGGCGTCGCGTTAAGAAACTATTTTGAATATTAGCTCCTTACAAAGAGTATGATTATTATATATTATGATTATTATATATTATGATGATGATTATTATATATTATATTATCAGGTTAATATTTGCTGTACCGAATGGTAAAAATGGAGGGAGGTGTGTAGTAAGCAATTGGTGGTGTCGGCATCGAACCTTCGGGTTCGCTAAGCCTTTTATTATTATTTTATTATTATTATTATTATTATTATTATTACAAAGAGGATGAAATGCTGAAGATTGCCTTCGCTTATAGTATGAATGTTTGATTTTTAGTTATTGAAATATTTTAATCCATATCTTAAATAAAATTCGGTATCAGTTGGTTTTCGATACTACTTTTCTCTTTTCGCGTCTCTAACACGGTGTCGCATTATGATACAATTTTAAGTAATACCTTACTACAAAGAGGATGAAATGCTGCACATTTTCCTTGCTTACAGTATGCAGGTCAGATTTTTAGTTTCTGACATATTATAGTCCAAATACAAAAACACCTCAATTATTCGACTCCAGTCAACTTTTCTCGAGAGTTTTACATCGGATATCTGACGGCTGGATCTAATTCACTCTCCAAAAAAAAAAGTGCAAAACGCGTTCAAAGAAGATTTCACTTCAAAAAGTTAATAATAATTTAGGAGCTTTAAAAAGTACATTTTCATTCTAGAATGGCTTTAAAATAATGCATGGCTAAAAAAAAATTGCATTTTCAATACTATTCTGACATTAAATTTTACTAATAAAAAGTACCCAAGAAAAATTCGTCTGCTCTACTAGTTATAGTAGAATAAATTCGATCGGAATTTCACATGTGTCCTATTCCATATCTCACTTACACATCTATCTTTTCCAATTTAAAATTTGCATTGCTTACAGTATAAGCAGGTTATTGCAGGTCCCATTTTTAATTTCTAAAATATTATAGTCCAAATTCCAACTTCCAGTCCAAAAATTTACTGTTGTGCTAAAAGTAGAAGATCCAAAGTTAGTTCTGTTTAATAAACAATCAACTATCCTTTAACATAATTAAAATGCTTGGTTCCATGAAATGGTACTTCATCCATTTTCTTTTCAATCTCCTTAAGGCTGTATGACAACAATAATCCATCTCAAAGTAAAAAAAATATATATTTTTCTAACCGAAAAAATGATAGTGCCGAAAAAACATAATTTTTATCTTGTTTAAAACAAAATAGGACAGTTTTGACTGGCGCGCCTTATAAGTCTGGGAAGCGATCTCTGTTCCCATCGTTAAAGATTTCTTTCTACAACCATTGTCTTGGTAATAGCCCTTGTAAACTTTTTACAATATTCCAGGCAGCAACCATTTCTTCACCAAGTGGTATTTTCATCTTGTTGCTCGAATGTTTACGGACGGAGTGAAAATTCATTTTTCTCTTCTTTTTTTTGTTTACGTCTTTGAACGTGCACGTATAAAGTCACTTGCTGTAACAATGACCATTTCTTTTATATACATATTATGTGATGTTCTTTTCTCTAGTTATAATTCATAACTACACGAATCATCATACGGTTTTTAATTTTTTTTTTTCATAAATAAATTACGAATCATAAAATCATTCAGATTATGTCTCAAAATGAAGACTGACATAATATTCACCTAAAATGCCCTTCATTTTCTATTTTATCAATTTTTTTTATTATGCTATTTCCTCAAATACCCATGTCATCCACTTAAGACGCCCACTTTCAGTTTGTAGAGAAATATAAAATACAAATATACCATATAAAAATATGAATTTTGAAATAAATATTAGTATGAGCCATTATTAATATAAATTTTACTAAAATATATAAATCAAAGGCATTGTTCATTTTCTCTTAATAGTCCTCGGAAATATGGAAGAGCACATCTAAATATCAACACTTTCTTGAAGAGAGAATGTTATAAATGTAATATATTTTAGTAATATTCTAAACGGCACACATATTCTTAATTCTAGATATTGAAAAAAAAAATTTAATTACAAAAAGCATAAAGAGTTGTTCATTTTTATTTTCTTTATTCGACATATTTATGCAATAATGAAATACTCTGAATCGTCTAGCAGTATACATATTTGTTAGCGAGTGTAACATCCTTTACATATTTTTAATCTTAGTGCTTTTTTATCTTGCAAAGAACATACAAACGAGTATAACGGTTGTGATTTAATTGAATATGGTATATAAATGGCGTATCGAATCAGTAATTGTTAATTAAAAGATAGCCAGGGCCTCATAAATTAATAATTAACTGAGGAATCCACTGAGGAAAGAAAATTTTTTAATATTTTTTCTAATTAGTTTATAAATGTATATTGGTACATCTGCCTTCTCAGTCTGAATCCACTTACTTATTACCAAAATTATATATTTAAGATGATGATATTGATATATCGACATAGTATTTTGAAATTCCCTGAAGAGGAGAGCTGATTTTCAAAATAAATTGAACTACATGGACAGACGAAGAAGCTACAACAACATATTTTTATTAATTATTCATCAATTAATTAATTACCAGGATTGTTGGCTAAAGAAGAGCTGATGCCAATGACTGCAATTAAATAAAATAATATATTTATAATTCGACGAACATAAAATACATAAACTACTCAATATGAACAAAATAGAATCAGTCACTTTATAATCAATTTGTTGCACCTAACGATCAAATTCTCTTACGATAATCTACAGTATAGATTATATACCGATCACTAACATTAACAATTAATAATAACAAAATTGACTATTAACAGTCAGTAATTATTATTAACTTCAACATCAACTTTTTATTTATATTCCCCAAATAATATATATATATATATATATATATATATATATATATATATATATATATATATATATATATATATATATATATATATATGTAACACATTGACATTAAATTTTTATTACGGACCGCTTTTATAAACCATATATATAAATTCATTCAGTTAAGCGTCATTTCATAACTTTTTTTTTATTTAGAAATACAATAATCTGTCACGTGGACCATAATTATAGTGATATATGAACACATGCACACCATATATACAGAAAATATAAAACTAACTAAAGTAAAATAATAATCAAAAACTATGTACAATAAAAAATAAAATAACCTAAAGATAAGTAAATTAAAAACATAAAAATACACTCATACCTATATACAATATATACAATCAGGCAGGGAACCCAAAGCCAGGCTTCCCTGAGCTACTCTCTCAACCGCGTCACTGGTGCTAAAGCCAATGGAGTATTCATAACATTAAATCACTAAGAACTTTGATGAATTTCCCGTTTGTGAAATCAGAAAATTGTGGGCTAGGTGTAACAATATTTGATATATAAAAGGGTTTCCATTATTTTGGTGGAGCTACTGTATTTTTTTTTAAATAAATAAGGCTGAAATTCACAAAAATCTTTTTAAAAGTTTAGCTTCATTAAAAATGTACCTACTGACAAAAATTTACGTTATATATATATATATATATATATATATATATATATATATATATATATATATTATAAAAATTATAACGGCGGACCAAACCCCGTTTTACACAACTGCTCATTTAATTGTACTAATCTTTGCTCAAATTGTATAACTGTAATTTGCACGTATTCTGTAGCTCAGATTGTATTGTTTTGTTTTTTTGTATATGTTAAATAAAATATAACTAAAAAAAATGTTTAAATATTAAAGATATATATCGCTACGGTAAGTGCAAAAGATCGTATGTTACAATTTTCTATATTAATTATTTTTGTGATAAAGGCGACATTTTGTCGTCTACAACTGCAAAAATATTCTGCTACTATGAAAAATAGTATAGCAGAATAAAATATAAAATTGTACTAATAAATCATAAAGAAATAATCAGTTTTTATGCCCACTTGTAAAAAAACTCACTTTTTACATAAGACCTTTTGCACTAGCAGTAGCGATATATTTATAACATTTAAATTAGAAATTGTTTTCTCGGAGGATTATAGATAATATCGATTTAACAGTCCATACAGAAAATACTAGCCGAAATCACTTCTAATCCTGCTATAACTTACTCATTATTATTCTAAGCAAAATTTAAAAGCGATTTTCCGTTTATTAACTTGACATTGTTGTATCTCATATAATTAAATAATCAGATCAGCTCGCCATAATTTGCCAATCGACATACTAAGAGTGAATAAGAATGCTAATAGACTACTTGTCGTAAGATAGTTTCCTTAATACGATCCTGACATCGTTGCAGCCTCAGGATTTGCATATAGAGGTCCCTGCATTCCCAGCTCAACCGGTGCGTGACCAAAACCATTGTGGCAACGGGCTTACACAGCTCTTTCGCTTCCTTCACATCATTATTTTTTCACAAGATCATATGAAAATCTTAGAATTATTTCGCTTACAGAAGAAAATAATATAACTCATCATATTTAATTATTGTCGGATACTTAAAGAGGAATTAATCTATTGTATCCAATAAATAAAAAGCCAGGCTATTGCGATCATTGTTTAGAATGTTATGGCTGCAAAGGTTATCCTGAATCCCTGAAGTATACATTGGTCAATTCGAAATTTTATGGAGACAAAATTTAAAAAAAATATTTTTTGTTAGAACGAACGACTGATACAAAATGAAATCTATATATAAGTCCTCAAAGTGTTTTCTCATATACACGTTACTGGTAGTTTAAAAAAATGTATTGCCTAACACAGATTAATAGTCTTACTTGGACAAAATATCCAATACATTCAAGAAATATGACTTAGCAGATTTAAGGTTTAGTAGAAAATCAAAAAACAAAATTTTAAACATTTACACCAATAATAAAGACAAAATATATAAAAATGAAAAAACTGACATCATATACAAAATAAATTGTAAGGACTGTAAAAATAGCAATAGTGAAAATAAAAATAGCACATTTAACATAGGAGAAACCTGATACTTATGTATTTAAATAAAAAGCAACCTCATTTTATTTAGTGGTACTGTTAATTTACAATTTAACTGGTAGAGTTAAATACAAAATTTAAAAAATTGACTTAACCTAATTAGAGTTATGATTCATAAAATATTTAATTAAATACGACCAATACCACCTTCATAGAGTGCAGAATTACATTAAAATATAAAATAAATGGTGTTTATATTATAGATGGCTTGAAGATGGTTTTTCCGGCCGAAACGTAGCTATGAAAATTAAAATAAATATGGTGAAAAAATAAATAGAGCCTTATTTTATAATATTAGAAAATTTTCGCCTAAAACAAGCACATATGGATTTATTACTGGTAGGTGTATATTATAGGTTTGTTCCAATATTAGACTATAGTGCCAGCAAACTTTAAGTCCTATTTTTATAAAAAAAAAAAAAAACTGTATTGCACATGAATTTGATAGTTTGCTGATTAATTACTTCAATAATCGTCTCTGAAATACAAAAGATTAGGATTAAAAATATTTTGTTGGTCGCTTGAAAATAAGAATCAGTTCTCATAATAGAGATATATTTAGAAAGCTCTTGTTCATTTTCACTTTGGGTTATAAATATTTAATTTAAAATGCAAACATATGTGTTTATCTCTAAGACACAGTTTATCCTATCCGATTTGTCGATTTGTGAGACCATCTGGGCTTTGAAACCTCCATTTTTTTTTCAATGTCTTCTACTATAATAGTCATTGAAATTTAAGAATCGAAATGAGAATTCTTCGCTTCCCTTTGGAATTCCTTTTCGTTTGATACCTCATTCTTAAATATCCATCACTCCTACGAGGTATATCTATAATACCGTATTATATAAAGTGTATTTTTTTTTTTTTAAATATTGGATCTTTAGTGACATACTTTGTACCTCAATATTTAATCACAATGGCATATAAGTGACACCCATTTGTCGTATTTAGCTACCTCAAATAAATGAATATCAACATTCTATCCGAAGCGGAAGCCCAGGTCCATCGGTTAATCCAACGGTACGAAAGTGTGCGGACAATGGGCCACAACGGTACAGCACCATCCTATACGCAACGGCCTATCGAACCAGCTCTTGGAACATACATTCTACCAAAACCTTCATCTGCAAGGACACTAATAAGTCCACTCTTCCCGCTTTATGTTCGGCAAGGAACGGTTGGAGATGCAGGATGATTTATGAATGAAGAACTAAACACGGGAATGCTAGCAATCGTCTGAAGAGAGAAGAGATGTAGAACGTAGAACGAGGCGTAGGCGGGAGTATAAATTTGTCTTGTATTTATCAAAGAAATTAAAATTTTAATAAATCATAAAACAAGGTCAATTAATAAATTACATACTTCAATGTACTATGTAATCAGGGCATCCACTAGTGGAAAAAGTTCCATTTTTAGTGAAATTCCAAGGTTGGGAAGGGAAAAAAAGAGAAACAATTTTTATAAATCAAAGCACTGTTTAGTATTAGTTTTAATAATATAAGTAAAACAGACATAAAACTAATATTTACATTTAATGTTACGTATTATTTGCTATATATTTGAGCAGAAGGGATTTTCAAGTTCGTTCAGTGGGAAAATCTGATACCAAAATGGAAATTAAAAAAAAAAAAATATGGTGTAAACGCTGAATGTAATATCTACGGTTTTTTTCAAAAACTTATTAAGTGATATTTCATAACCTCAAAGAATTAAGAACTTTGATGAATTTTATGATAAATAAAAAGGTGTGTGAATATAAAAAACATTTTCACGCACTTACAAGTGTTTGTGTATGCATAAATAAATAGATCGAAATCGACAAAACTATATTTAAAAGTTAACTTTTATCAAAAATTCACTAAGTGACTTTTTGCAATTAACCGACGATATAGTCTATTCAATTATCTTAAGAAGTTGGTGGAATTCATATGTATTTAGAAAAACTACTAAGTATTAAGACCATTAGGATACCTGTTAAGAACGTATACACCAATCGCAATGTACGTTGAATGATTTTTTATTTAAATTTAAATCTGTCCAATTTGTGGAATTAGTGATATATATTTACGACTTTTAACTGCAAGGAAAGTAAAATAAAGAAAAGAAAAGTAGTCTTAAATGTAATATTTCTTAAAAATTTCAAGAAAGTAGTGAATGAGTAACAAAGGAATTTGAAGATGTGCCGAGTATTAAAAGAGGTTCGAACTCCAATAACTGCAATTATGCATACTTTCTCCGAAAACACATAAATCTACTTTTAAAATTGGAATTTATAATTCCGACAGCAAGTTATTAATCTCGAACAAGAACCGATATTGAAGACGACCTTCCGAAGCAGCCGGAACATGTTGCTCGGTAACCTGTTATTAAATATTCAATGCGTTACTTTCACTGAAGCCACGTGTGTAGGCAAAAAAGAAAAAGAGTACTTGCATTATATCTCCATTACGCATTCACTTGTCTGGAACTTCTTAAATATCATACAATATTTACTTCTAGATTATAAATTAGTACATTCAATGTATTAGCAATTTGTATCTTAATTCTATTGCTTACAGATATCCAATGTTTATTATTAAACAATTTGCTTAATTTAAGATGATAATTTATTATAGAAAATAAATAAAAGTGAAATATAAATATGCGTTTAGACACTTCTCAAACTAAGGGAAACACAATTATCTAACTTAAATATTATAAAAATTAGCACTGCCATTTCTTTAGGGGCGTTTTGCACTTTTTTGTGGAGAGTGAATTAGATTGAGCCATCAGATTTCCTATATGTAACAGTAGGATAAAATCAGCTGGAATCGACATACTGAAGTTTTTTTGCAATATCTCAAAAACTGAAAGTCAGACCTACGTATTGTTGGCAAGGGAAATGTTCATTATTTCATCCTCATTGTAATGAGCAATTATTCAAAATTGTATCATAATGCGACACCGATATGGATTACAATATCTCTGAAACTAAAAATCTGAGCTGCATACTATAACCGACAGAAATGTTCAGCATTTCATCCTTTTTGTAATGGGCAATTATTTATACTTTATATTTCATATTATTAATATAGCCTTGTTGAAGTTTTCACTTATATCTTGCGATCTAAAGCACACACTTTAGTGTTTTTACTTTTTTTTATTTCACTTGTTACCAACAGCGGATAGAAAACATCAAAAACATGGAAAAAACGCTTATTTAAATATTTGTATTTCCCGTAGTTTGGGAAATGTCTGAACGTCTGATGTCTAAGACGGTGATTTATTCCCTCCATCACAGATGCGAACACAATTCCATAAAAATGAAACGGGATGATTTCAAAATTAAATTGTATAAATATGAATAACTTTTTAAATACAAAGAAATATAGAATACAAAAATAGACATTTAGTGAACAACAAAAGAAAAATACTCTCAACACTTCGTTAACCATATGCCCTCTTTCAGAGTGTCTGAATTATATGACTTCACATGATTACTCTACATATTGAAGGATTTGTGCTTCAATCTCGTCCCTAAACAGTGTTGGAGGACTTTGATATGCAATATATAATGACAGATTATTATTCTTTTACTTTATACATAAAAACGAATGTGTGATGTCAAGAAGCATAAATTGGAATAAGTCCTTGCGCGGATTGCCCAGCGGCGTCCTTTCCTGTTTTGATTTTAATATTTTTATTTAGTAGACGAGATCCCTCATCCAGCTTCTTTTGAGCCTCCTACAGGTGCTATCGGGCATGTTAGTCGTGGCAAACCTTGAATCAGTGAATTAGTATGCCCGTGTAAGTTATTGCGAAGTCTTTTATGATGTGGTCGTTAGCTGTTGAGATCTCAAGGTCTTTGTGTAAAGTAATGTTATTGACCTATCAGGGATTGGATATCGACTGCTTTTGATATTGTTATCAAAATTAATATCGGTCTATCGTTACTGTCAAAATATCGGACTGGAAATATCGATGTTCGATATTTTCATCAACCAACAAATTTGGTCAAATTAAGTTTACTGAGTGAGAGGGGTTCGACACACGCTATTCAACTCTACTTAGGGATGACCATCGATAGTCGGTTTTATTGAAATATCGATATTTTCCTCTACTTCTATATGAAACAGACAAGATGCGTATATTTTTTTTCTAACGATCACATTCATATATAGTTCCTAGCGTCTAGCCGAAAACGGTAGTTTTAATTTTTTTTTTTTGTAGTAAATGTGACATTGGTAACATGACATGTACAACATGAAGAGAAACTACCCATTGGTAGAACTCAAATTAAAGTTTTATATTAGAAGGTCCCAAGGCCATCTTCTTTTCAGACGCCTCGGAGGGTTATCAGGGATCGAGGAGGAAGCAAGGTTTGAAACGAGAGGATTCGGATGGTTCTGCAGTTCGATATGGAAGGACAGGTATCTGGATTAGGCCAAATCGGAAACATATGGAACATTAAGGTCATTATAGATTATTTTATTTGTGACAAAGTAAGGTGCATTGAGGATTTTACGAAGGATTGGATACGAGAGGAATTTGATGGTTTGATGGAGCCCCATAGCTCAACTCCGTAAGTCCAAATAGGTCTTAGTATAGTCATGTAAATTAGTCTTTTGTAATTAATTGAAAGCTTAGAGCGTTTGTCTAAGTGCTGCAGTAGTCGAAAACGTCGGGCGGTTTCTAGTCATTTCAATCTGATATGAGGGTTTATTTAAATTAAAATATCTAAGAGACGATATCGATGTCAACATCAAAGGAAATATTATCGATGGTAAAATATCGGAAAGAAAAGGTCAATATTTCAATAAAATCGACAATCGATGCCCATCTCTACCAGAGAGCGTTGGTGATAGTCCTGAAAGTTATTCATTTAATATATATATATATATAATATATATATATATATATATATATATATACACTTACTTAATTAAGCCCACTTAGGCCTATGCTTCAAAGATATACGGGACAGCCAAAAAGAATCACATACGTAAAATAATTTAATTTACAAATCGTTCAGTCTCACTGCCGGATCCTGTATTAAACAAACCTAGCTGTTTCATTATGGAGAAGGCGAAATGATAAAGATTCAGGTTGCTGTAAACCAGAAGCTAATGCTCATTCCCTAATGGAAGTCTCGAGAAGAAATATTAAACCGGAAGGACATTAGTTCTTGCGATCCAGTCGCATCAAATATAAAACTCTAGGAAGTTCACCGCACCAAGTTAGGAGTGTCCATTTAGGATTTGGAATGCATACTGATAAATTTCTTTAGCTATATCTCTATACCTTATTAAAGAAGGAAAGCATGCCGTTGTCCCACAATATCTTTCAAGTCCACTACAGCCTGCTCCTTCTGCTTTCTCAGATCAAAGGAACTATGGTAACAGTTCGAAATTATTTTTATAGGCCGTCAAGAGTAGCTTGGGTACCCAAAAAATACTTATTAATGTCGTTCTGTTGTTTTATTTGTTTCTATTTCTTAGTTCCTGCTGTACTCTATAATTATTGAAAAGTTTCCAATAGAGTTGTTTCAATAAATAACGTTTAATTAGAGCTTTGAGGAGCGTAATGATTTCCGTAAAATCGTCTTCCATCACTAGCGGATCCAGGATTTCATTTGGAGAGGGGGGGGCTTCAGCCCGAAAGCTGTTTTTTTCGTAAAAATAACGATAATTACTTTGGAAAAAAAGAAAGAAACTAACTACCTGTATGAAATGGTGTTTAAGTGATTCCTAAAGCCCTTTTAAATGTAATTACTCGAACAATAATACTTTAAGAGATACTTTATAATATTTTTTTCGATAAAACATGAGTATAATTTACCATTTTGAGGGGGCTTCAGCCCGAAAGCCCACCCCTCCCCCTCCCGTAGATCCGCCCGTGTCTTCTATGGGGAAGTTATTAGCAAACTTCAATTCCGTGCATAGTGGTATTAAATTAATAATTGAAGATTTATCTACCATGGCGTATGGTTTAATCGAGTAATTTGTACTGTTTCCACATCATTTTTTGGAAACGTTTTTTTTATTTTTCGAACATATTTTCATTCTCCAATTTGAAATACCGTAGTAAAAATTGACTAAAACATGAACATTTTAAATTATAATTACAGATATAAATTCAATGACAATTATTAGATGATTTTTTTTAACATATAAAAGGAACGTGAAATCAAAATAAATGTAAAATTACAATTTTGATTTTTATCCCCATGCCTGTAATTTATTTCCTCATGCCTATAATGTCAATATCAATTGCAGTCCCATCAAATCTGCTGATTGTCACTGTGCCGACATTATTTTACTTATATCTATATCTATATATATATATATATGTGTGTGTGTGTGTGTGTGTGTGTGTGTGTGTGTGTGTGTGTGTGTGTGTATTTTGGTTTTCAATCTATTTATTCAAGATATTTACAACTGTATTACAATATAAATGCATCAAGTAAATGTGTACACAAGAATATAATCACTTGAAAACGCTTTTTGAGAAACTACCCACAGGTAGCACTCTAATAATATGTCTATATAAGGAGATCACGAGGCCATCTTCTTTTCAGATGCCTAGGAGGGTTATCAGGAATCGAAGAGGAAGCAAGGCTAGAAACAAGAGGATTCGGATGGTTATGAAGTTTTTTATGGAAGGAAAAGTATCTGGATTGGGCCAAATCAGAAACATATGGAACATTAAGGTCATTATAGATTATTTTATTTGTGCGGAGTAAGGTGCATTGAGGATTTTACGAAGGATTGGATACGAGAGGAATTTGATGGTTTGATGGAGCCCCATAGCTCAACTCCGTAAATCCAAATAGGTCTTAGTATAGTCATGTAAATTAGTCTTTTGTAATTAATTGAAAGCTTAGAGCGTTTGTCTAGTAAGTGTTGGAGTAAGCGGAAACTTCGAGCAGTTTCTTATCGTTTCAATCTTGTATGACGATTCCAAGTGAGACGTTTGTCCAGCTGGAGTCCAAGATATCGTATTCGTTCAGCAGGGATACGTGGGGTGTTAATAGAGGATACTGTAGGACAGGAAGTCATAGGTTTACGACGAATTAGTTATATTGAGAAGTAGAATCGGTATATTTTAAATTCATGTACATTTTAAAGATAAAATACGATGTAATTCATTCCAGACCTCCATGAAACCAAGATTAAGAAGAAAGTACATGTACAAGCGTTTTCAAAACAAGCCATATCGAAATATATACTGGATTTCATTCATACTTCGAAATGTCGCATCATAAATCTGCGGAACAGATGTCATCCGAAAGGATGTTGGAAAAACCAGAGGGAAAAATACGTGAGGAACATAAGAAAAACCTCATGTATGACTTTTCCCGGCGTTCCGATCGAACGGTGGCGTATCCGGCGACTTTCACTCCACTTGTCTCGAGTGCCTTAGCTATCCTTGGAGAGTTTCGTCATCGGCGTTTGCATGCAGTCGGCTGTCGGATGACATAATGCTCCACAATGCCCACTGCCGTAATTGAAAACACAATTCTCACAGACAGGTGGATGTCCTTTCCTAGGCGGTCAGTGCCATTCCATTTGGATCTTTCGCACGTTATATAAAATATGTTTCTATTCCAAGTAGGAAGTTATTTATTTTTGAAAACATAATCATTGAGGTGAAATTTTAAAAGAAAAATGGAGCAAGGAGATGGACCAGGGGGCGGTCATAAAAAGACTAAAATAGTAAAAAAAACTATTCTATTTGAAGCCAACGTCTCGACCCGTCTTCGGAGGTCTTCTTCAGGGGGATATATGCAGCATGTAGTTTCGGTTGAAACTGAAACTTCATGAACCATGAAACTGAAACTTAGTTTTAACCGAAACTCAATGCTGCATACATCCCCCTGAAAAAGACAGGCAAAGTAGGATTAAAACGTCGGCTTTAAATCAAATAGCTTTATTACTATTTTAGTCTTTTTATGACCGCCACCCCGGACCATCTCTTTACTCAATAATATACCACGGTAAATCATCAAGTATTGATTAAAAAAAAAAAAGTTTATGCTTTAGACCACACGATATAAGTGAAAACATCAACAAGGCGAGAATAATAATATGAAATATAAATTCTAAATAATAAAGAGAAGAATAGTTGGGGTGGTCAGTCAAAAAGGAAGGCAAAAATAAATGATGATATTTATTTTTACATATGCCGACATTTCGACCTGAAGTTCAGGCCTTCATCAGGGCTGTCTCCTTAAGTGTCGCTGGGAGAATAGCTATTCTATTATTAGAGAATATCTATTCTCCCTGCAACACTTAAGGAGACAGCCCTGATGAAGGCCTGAACTTCAGGTCGAAACGTCGGCATATGTAAAAATGAATATCATCATTTACTTTTGCCTTCCTTTTTGACTGACCACCCCCACTATTCTTCTCTTCATTATCCACGACAGTCAACCAATTACCAATTATTATAAATAATAGGTTATTATAAAGAGGATGAAATGCTGAACATTCCTCTCGCTTGGATTTTATATATAATAGATATCTTCCACAACACTCGTTATCATTTGCTTTTCGACACTATTTTTTCCTTCTTACCTTCCTAACATGTCTTCGCGTTAACATACAATTTTGAATTATAACCTATTACAGAGAGGATGAAATGCTGAACGGTTTCCTTGCTTACAGTATGCAGGCCCGATTTTTGTTTCTGAGATATTTTAATCCATATGTAAAAACACTTCAATTAGTCGACTCTAGCCGACTTTACCCGAGCGTTAACACTTCGGAAATCTGACAGATTAATCCAATTCACTCTCCACAAAAAAAAGTGCAAAACACACCTATAGAAGTTTTCACTTCAAAATTAAAAAATCTTTGAATCTTCAGTCTGTCTTCGAATTTCGATATCATTGTAACTACAGAACTTTAAGATGATCATACAAAATATCGTTAATAAAATTTTAATATTCAAATTATATGGACAACAACGCCTCTTAAGATTAAGTATATTGTGCAGTCCATAGGTGGGGAATCTTTTTATAATTAGAGACAACAGTAAGGTTAGGCAATGCTAATTGTTTATATTTTACTATTGCTATTTTTATTTATCATTAAATACAAACTTCATATAAATATATTCAACTTAATTCTATAGGTAATGGTTGAAAGTGACTCAACTGCTTATTTTTCTCTATCCTTCAATAAACCATTGTAATCAAGAAGGAAAAATATATTTTATACCCCTCAAAATTTGAGCTTCTATTTTCTAGTTATGAGGAATTTAAATTATTCAATTAAAAAAAAAAATGTCAACCATCCACGGCTTTTTTCTAAAACTATTGGTCAATTTTCTTTAGATATGTTACCAAGGTCATAGGTACCCCAGGAATAAACCTCGAAAGTTTACATTTCTATCCATTCAGAAACTAAATGGGGGAGAGGTTTTTAAAGGTTGCATAAACCTTTTTTCTGACCATTTATGAAGATAGAGGAAAATTAAAAAGAGCTTTAGAATCATTACACCGAAGTATCTTTCCCGGTAACTAAATGATTGATAAACTGAAGTTTATAAGATTGATCACGAGTAATTGAAAATTAAAATTAATTAAAAATAATTACGAGTTTGCGATCCGTTGCCGCACAGTGGGAAGGAGTAAGGGAAAACTCGCGATATCGGCTAAATCTATATTCATGTTTTTCCAATTGAACTATTCAATAAAAACAGTGAAAAATGTATATTCTGCCAACTGAAAATGTTCTCGGAAACTCCACGAACTGCACAGTTTATCCAGTTTTTCGAGTTCTAAAAAAAAATTGTTTTCTCTTACCCGTCCAACTGTATGACGGTGGGCCTTTTAACTCTGGCATAAATCCTCCGCCCTGTCCCCCAAACCCCGAATAAATCCCTGTATATCCTTAAAGGCGAATTAGGGTTGGACAAACAAATAAAATAAATAAATATATATATATGTAGTTAGGTATGTATATATATATATATATATATATATATATATATATATATATAGTTAGGTATGTATGTATATATATATATATATATATATATATATATATATATATATATATATATATACATACCTTACATATATATATATATATATATATATGGGAATGGGGTAGCTCAGTGGTAGGGTACTGAGCTTCCAATGCAAAGGTCCCGAGTTCGAACTCCGGCTCATGGCAGAACATTTATTTATCTGTTTCATTGGCCGTGGGGCGACCTTGGGTCAGGAGTCCCTCCTGGGGCTCACCCAGCCTCTATAAAGTGGGTACCCTTAATTAAATAATTAATTAAGGGGGAAAACCTGGCGGTTGAGCGTGATCTCGGTCAAATCACCTCTTTGCACAACTGTTGACCTAGAAACAGTGCTTTCCCTAAATAGTACAGAACCCCAGATCCTTCATGGGTTGTAGTGGTACAGGTTTTATATATAATATTATATATATATATACACATACCTAACTACATAGCTCGTAAAGTTTTTATTTAAGTTTAATACATGTCTACAGTAACGAATAACACGTTTCAGTGATGTACCTCTGCAACTGTACAAAGTGTTTATAAACACTATCTAATTTTTCTTTTCCTTCCCTACAATGGAATAATATATTTACTTTGATCCCTTATCGACTAAAATTAAGAAGTTTTCACAATTTAAAACCAAGAAATCGTGCAATGGACCTTGAGCTATTTTAATTGATTTGTATTAATATAACTACCACTTAAAACCGTACTGTTTTCGTACATGGTTATATCCTTGCAATCTACCTTAGATCTACCGATGTTAGTATTTCAACGATAATAAATTCCTAAAGAAAACCGAAATACGTAATTCATATTTCTCTTCATGATTTATGAATTCAGGCTTTTTCTGAGGATTTTATATGTTCTTTAAAGATCCTATCTTCCAATTCTTAGGTTGAATTTTCACCTACTTATTATTAAATTTAACATTTGTATATCCCATCAATCTAGTAAGAATTATGGCAAGTTTCCGTTCAAGTGGTTATATAACAGTGACTAGTTCTTATCGTAGTTTTCGTTTTGATATTAGTTTCTCATACTTCTTGCTCGCCATCGGCGAAATAGGTGTATTTTTCTATGATTGGAGGTTTGTGGCTGACTATTGCTGCCCAATAGCTTTGCAGATTGAGAATCATTTTGAAGTTTCTATCGGCCACACATGTGTGTATTGTGTATAAGAGGTGTCGTAATCTTTCTGAATTCTTTTAGGAGATAGGTCTCTCATGATGATAGAAATTCTTGAGAAATACGTCAGATCTACGTTGCGAGGGCCTAATTGGTATTAGTACACGCTACTGAATGGCGAAAGCACTGGACTCCTGAGAAATTCCTGCGGAGGTTAAATCGATGGGCCATTCAAACCCGCATTTCTATCCTTTTGGAATGTTATTAGCAAAAACTATAAATACTTAGTTGTTTCGTATATTTCTACTGGCATGTATAGAAAGAAAAAAGGAATTGTGGGATTATGAAAGCAAAAATAAAATTGGCTTGAGGAAAATAATTATCGCTGTTCGAGCCTTAATGAATTTCAATACAAGAAACGGCCACTATTAACAATCAACGAAATAAAAAATTATTTCTATGATCCTTCTTAATTCAATGGAAAGATAACGATTCACTGGTAATATCGGTTATATTACAGTGTATGACACGAACGGATCCAGGATTTAATTTTAAGGGGGCTTCAGCCCGAAAGATTTTTTTTTTTTTTTTGTATAAATATATTAGGACAATTACTTCGGAAGAAAGAAAGAAACTAACTACCCATACGAAATGGTCTGTAAGTCCTGTTAACTGTAATTAGACGAACAATAATACTTTTAGAGATAATGTTTTTCATAAAATATGATTGTATTTTATCATTTTGGGAGGAACTTCAGCCCGAAAGACTCCCTACCCCCTCCCTCGTTAATCCGCCTGTGGTGTATAATGAATAACCTAAGTATGTTGTGGGTAGATGGTTGACTGTCGTGAATAATGAAGAGAAGGATGGTTGGGATGAGCAGTCAGAAATAAGAAGGCAAAAATAAATAATAATATTTATTTTAACACTTGCCGGCGTTTCGACCTGAAGTTCAGTCATTCTATTCCAGCAATCTCTTGTAACAGCCCTGATAAAGGCTTGAACTTCAGGTCGAAACGCCGGCAAGTGTTAAAATAAATATTATTATTTATTTTTGCCTTTTTATTTCTGACTGATCACCCCAACCATCCTTCTCTTCATTAACCTAAGTATGTATACGATCGTAATAAATATTCGTAAATGGTTTGGATAAGGGAGTAATAAACCTCTAAACCCCCACCATTTCGTTTCTAAATGGATAGTAATGTAAAGTTTCATTTATGGAAAAAATGATAACCTTATTGCGGTACCGGTATGCGAAAGCGAGCGCATAGATGCCCCCTTTTGCTAAGGACAAATCAGAAGGACGTCGGATCCAATACATGTGCAAAGCCTTCCATAACCAGCAATAATGACCCAAAGACGAGAGACAAGCTAGTCCCTCCCCGACTCGATCTAGGCGACACTATATCGAGAAGTGAACACGAAGTGAAACTTGGCAAGAGCTCGGCTTCTAGGCCGGGACCCAGATCAGGGCCGGTTATAGTGAAAATATCCCGGAAGGGTACCGCCGCCTTTGGCTACCTGTCGTCGGATGAAAAAATGATAATATCCGATTCTCCTTTTAAGAAAGTACAACTCATTAGCAGATCCCAACTTGTTAATTGCATGTAGGTCAGGAATGGCAGTTGTCTCGGATCCCTTCTCGTTTCTGTATAATTTATATATGTATGATATTGAAACATTTATATATACATTTGATGTTTGGGTCTCTTTGAGCATATACATACTTCTGTACTTTTTTTTTTTTTTTGTTTTTGATTCCACGATATCTGCACACACCCTCCACCTTTTGTCTCTGATCAACACCGATCGAAAGAGTGACCACCGGATGTCCATTAATAATGGGATATCATTCCTGACAATTGACAGTTTAAAATACCTCGACTGATAAATGATCTACCATCTGTGATATAGACTAGTACATAGGTGGAGGTCCTTATCATCACTAGTGGTCGCAATAAGGTTGGGCATTTCTGATCGAGGACGCAACAATTTATATTATTTCACAGCTGCTATTTTACTTACCACTAAATACACATACATATATTCAACGTAATTATATTACTTTTCAAATCTAGTAACTTAAACAATTAAATATTAATTAATTCTAGCGCTTGATTAATAAATATCGCACAAAACATATGGAGGCCACACGTTCCCCACTTAAGGACTAGTATACAACGAACACGAATTCTATCTCTCAAAGTTAAAGAAATTCCGAAAAAAAATGTTGGAAGTCCCAAACTTAGGATGTTCAAAGTCCTATTTAAGTCAATTCTGATATATGCAACTGACCTAGGCTCTGAACGATATACTAGAAGGTAGAATTGAGACATTTCAAAGGAAAATCCTATCTAGGATCAGAGTCCGGAGGCACCATTAAGAGAAGAACCAATAAACTACGAAATAAATTATAGAAACTGGACAGTTGATGTATCTATGAAGGCAAGCAGATCAAGACGAGCATGGCATTTAGCTCGAAGCAGTCCATCAGAGGTACGTCTCTAGAATACAATGGACGTCGCAGAAGTTGGTGAGAGACCACGTGGGAGGTCAAAAACAGGTTGTCTATGTATAATAAAAAAAAACTGAGGTGTGTGTTTTAGATCACACGATAAAAGTAAAAACATCAACAAGGCGAAATTAATTATATGAAATATAAATTATAGCATTATAAAGAAGATGAAATGTTGAACATTTCCCTAGCTTACAGTATGCAGGTCCAACTTTTAGTTTCTGTGATATTTAAATCAATTTCTTCATTAAAACTCATTATCATTTGATTTTCAATGCTAATTCGACGCCCTTTTCAGCTCTCTATCACGGCGTCACGTTAAGATACAATTTCGAATAGTAGCTGATTATAAAGAGGATGAAATGTTGAACATTCCCCTCGTTTACAGTATGCATGTCTAATTTTTAGCTTTTGTGATATTTTAATCCATATATTCAATAATATTTATTATCATTTGTTTTCCAACACTATTTTTATCTTATCGCCTTCCTAACACGGCGTCGATTTAAGATACAATTTTGAATAGTAGGAATTAAGATACAATTACCATGAGGATGAAATGCTGGACAATGTCCTCGCTTACAGCTCCAATTTTTAGTTTTTGAGATATTTTAATGCATAGGCAAAAACACGTTAATTAGTATACTCTAGCAGACTTTACTCGAGCATTAGACATAGGAAATATGACGGCTCATTCTAAATCACTCTCCAACAAAAATACGCCTAAAGAAGTTTCATTTCAAGAAATGTAACGCAGTGCTGAACGCAGCAAGCTGCAAATGTACTAACTACCCTAAGACAGTCTGAGGATGAGAAGGTTGGTTCTTGGGCCCGAAGTGTGTGCTTGTCGTGTGCATTTATTCCAAATAATGATGATTCTTTCATTGCTAGTTTCAAGAAATACGACTCATTGTATGGAAAAACAAGTACAATAAAGCATATTTCAAAAATGAGTCTAATCCATAGCTAATATTTGCGAAAGAGCGTAGTTTATTTATTTTCCTTAAGCACCGAAAAAGTATTATCTGTAATTTATTACAAGAATCGACGTTTTTCAAAAGATACAAAGTATTATATTCACATTTAATGAAAAACTCAGCTTACACCATATATAATCCTATACTAACGGTCGCTAGAATTGGCAATGCCAACTCAATTCCAGGCGGGAGCAACTAAATCGTTTTTCTATTTCCTCAGCGTCACCGACTGACGACCGTTAAAACAATAATTTGCAGAGCCGACCGCATCACTAACAAGCGGAACGGGACAAAATATAACAGTTATTATTCCGACTGCTCTCCGTTTATCTCCCAACAGATTTACAACCGTAGTTCTATCCCATAACAGCTTGTTTGATATACTATTCCCCAGTCATTAATGGCTTCCCAAGAATTATTTAGTTTCAAGAAGTTCCAACAAGTTGATTTCTTTCCGAACAAAGTCTCAAACTAAAGAACAAATCCTAAAGTGGGATATTTTCTTTCCAAAATTATTTATTTATTAATTAGATAATATTTTACCTTAAATGCTCTTATTAAATTCTATTTTTGATTTTGTTTTCTTTTGTCTTCAATTCTTTATCCGCACCTGTCATGGTACTGACAATTAGCAAATTTGTTGTAAACTTGAACTTAAAACTTAAAAATTAATTAATTAAACTTAAAAATTTAACATTGTAACTTATAGTTGCTATTTCATGTATTTTTAAAATTTGTAATGTTTGTAATACATTTTTTAGTATGCTACCGATTTTATAGCTAGTTTTTAAAAAAATTCCAGATGTGTTATGTAATGAATCAGTACTTACCTTTACAACCTAGAAAAAAAACTTATTATTATCATTTTTATCTTAAACGTTAATAAAACAATTAATTAAAAGGTTTTTTTATCCCGGTGTAATGTTATAATACATCTTTTTACTGGGCTATTTTTATAAAGGAAAGGACCATTTTTATCCCTCAACAACCGATCCCAACAAACAACTATTTGTACCAAAACAGGCATTGATGATTAATTTCTTCCAATTGAAGAACTATCTAAGTATAAATATTTTAAAATTTAGATGAAACATTTACTAGAAATAAAGATTTTTTTATTTGTTTAAATAATATTTATGATATCACATTCCAATGATAAATATGTTTTTTTCGCGTTTTATAATTATTTGTTAATAATGAGAGGGTTCACTTCGAAATATTTTTCGAAATCCATGCCTCAATCAGAAAATTAAATTTTGGATTACATAGCCCAACTTTTTTCATCAAGGATGATTAGTAGTTGGATGTGGTTACCGATTTTCCTAATATGTATGATATAATATACATAATATGTATTATATTATGATCGATTAAAAAAAATGAATTATTTCAAAAATACAATTTAAATAACAGATTTAGAAAATATAATTTAAAAATCAATGACTAAAAAAGAGAAAATCCATGATAAATGTGGCTAACATTTATTAATAATAATAATAATAATAAAATAATAATAAGGCTTAGCGAACCCGAAGGTTCGATGCCGACACCACCAATCGCTTATTACACACCTCCCTCTACCGTTCGCCGTCCAAACCCAGTCCCTTCAGATCGGCTTTAATGCAATCTTCCCATCTTTGCTTCGGTCTACCCCTCGGACGCTTACCATTCGGCATAGCAAATATTAACCTTTTAGGAATTCTCTTGTTACTAAACCCAACAACTTTACAAGCCCATTTGATTCGCCGCGACTGTAGGCAAGATAATTGTTTTATAGATTCTAATTTTTAAGTTTCGGGTCAAGAGGCGCGAACTAAGTAGTTTTGTCACAGAAAAATAACAAGCATTTCCCGCCTTCAGTCTAACCTTAATCTCTTCTTCAATTTCGTTTTTTCTAGTTACCGTAGAACCTAGATACCTAAATTTATCTACCTGTTCAAACATGTTACCATCTATATCGATATCACCAGTAGTATCGCCATTTTTGCAGCTAACCATATATTTTGTTTTATCCACGTTTATTTCGAGTCCTAGTTCTTTACCGGCTTTCATTAACGTTGTCGTATTTAGTTTTATAGTTTCAACGTCTTCGCTTAACAGTACCAGATCATCAGCATAGCCCAGCACGGATGTTGTCCCGCCCAGATCCAACCCTTTCTCGGTTCGCATTACCTCCCAAATGGCATGTTCTAATGCCAAATTGAACAGGACAGGCGAAAGAGAATCCCCCTGTTTTAAGCCCGAACGAACCTCAAATTTTTCGGACAAATTATTACCGATTCTAACTTTATTGAGTGTCTCCGTCAAGCACATCCTGACTAGATTTACTAGTTTTTTTGGAATCCCCTGCTCGATTAGAATATTATACAGTTTCTGGCGGTCAATAGAATCGTAAGCCTTTTTAAAATCTATATACAGCTGGTGAACAATACCTTTATACTCCAATTTTTTCTCTAATATTTGCCGTAAAGAAAATATTTGATCAATAGTCGAACGATTCCGTCTAAATCCGCATTGGTAGTCTCCGATAATTTCCTCGGCGTATTCCGTGATTCGACTGGTTAAGATTAAAGTGAATATTTTATAACATACCGGAAGGAGTGAAATTCCTCGATAGTTATTACAATCCGTGGCTAACATTTATTAAATAAATAATTATTTTCAAACGAATAGAGTTACATCTTTAATCAATAATTTATTCTAAAACCTCAAATAACATTTTCTTAAAAACTAATGGACGAACAACAGAATAAAATATAACACCATACTAACTGGGTTTTTATTCATGCTATAAATAACACGGACCGGTTTTGTTGGAATTTTTTTTTTATCAGGTATTAGATTGTTTAATTGAAAAAGATGTAAATGAACATAAGAATTGACTTACTGAGTAATGAGAATATTTGCTTAGCAACTCAATAATGAGACTATTATGGTTCCAATATATGTTAATATTTGAATCAAATCTGTTTTAATACCAATCTTATAAACTAGGCCTTCAAAATGTGTATTCCGTAAATATTTTGATGGCACAACTTGCGACATGAAGCGTCCTTCTGGGTATCCCTGATAGGTACTAACAAAATGAGTATATTAAATACATAAAAGTACCTAAATAATATAAAAGAAACCCTGTTTCTTTCGACCCACATGTTTTAAAAAATTCGAAACAGTTGGTTTTCGTTAACGATTAAACAGTTGTCTTTTCTTTTACAAAATCTGGTACGGTGCGTGCATCACACAACTTTCTCTTACCACTCTCGTTTTAGCATAAGCATTTTCGGTACTTGTGAGCGACGCGGTAATTTCTTATTATTAAATTACTGCTTCTTATTAATAAGAACTACTTATTATTAAATAATCGCTATCTTCATATGAAATTAGGCTCTTGTATAATAAGAAATATAAATATATTTAGTGTTGCCTCTTTGTTGCCTGTTTCTTATTAATATATATATATATATATATATATATATAATATATATATATATATATATATATATATATATATTAATAATAAATATAATAATAATATAGTAATTTAATAACAAGAAATATAAATAACAACAACAACACTTTAAATAACAAGATAACTGCAGACGAATAGCCCATAGAGCCCGCGTCGCTCAAAAGTACCGTATTTTCAAACAAAGAGAAGTGTAGTAAAAATTATAGACTTTATGAAATATTATTGAAACAATTAATTACCAAATGTTTTTCATAGCCTACTATGAATCAAATTGATCTTGTTTGGCACTAGCTATTTCCTTTTACAACTTTATATGATAATTATTTATTTGATTATAATAAATAATTAAGTGCCACGAAATATTTTCAGTCTGACAAGAGTGCGACTGATATAGAAGGCCGTCATATTTATTATACTCAGCTTCTAGCAGTTCACAGTAATTCTTCACTGTTTTTACCTTCATACATTGGTATATTTTTAAAAACAAAACAAAAAATTCCTCATTTAAACTGGTACAATCCATACTCAATCAAGAAAAAAATGTTTTGTTTTTTTTAAATTTATCATTTTAACAAATTACTCATATACACATTAGGATTGCCATCACAAAATATGAGTATTTTATCTTCTGGGGTATTCCAGTTTAATGTAAACAAATAATAACAAATAAAACTTACTTATTACAATAATAATAAATAAAACCTCCACAGGGTTAAAAGTCGTAAACAAAAGAAGAAGTACTTTTGAATTATTCATGAGGAGACATTAAAGAAGACTTGTGACCAAGACCTTGCGGCTAGAGAGGACCGTGAGAGGCCGCAACCTGTCCCTGCACTTTCCCCAACGCCCCACATCTATCCCTCGATACGAACCCCATCAATGCTTTCTCTCCTCACAAAGCTCCATTTCCACGGTGTCTTACCCGATCCCAGTGCTCGAGTCGATAGAGGGCTTAGTAAACGTCCAATTAAGTGTGAGGGGAAAGGAATGTGTGTGAAGGATGGCACTTTTGTGGATCGGGCCGATGTTATGCTTTGACACGCCTCAGGGGACTAGAGCAGCTATTATCCTTTTTTTTATAAAAATATATTTCAGTTTTCTATAAATATAAAAAAAAATAAACGGATAGCTCAATTCACGGATGCAGAAACGGAATAATCTATGCAGAGACCCCTATGCAGTTCGAATCTAGGGGTTTCTCTCAGAGATTTGCATTGCCCAGTTTATACAGAGTGAATAGGAGGGAACGGGCCAAACTCCAGAATCGTCGTGCACACAGGAAACTAATTTTTTGTAGAACTTTATATTGAAAAATATTATAATCTGTCTCAAAGAACATTTATAATAGTGTTCAGAGATTATATTCATACTCTATTAAAATAATTTTAAAAAACTTATGTTTTCTCATCCGATTTTCATTTATTTAAATTTTATTGGCTAATTACAAATATACAATAATTTCCTCATTATAAGTAATAAATTTTCGAAAATTTATTGGAGAGGAACGAGTGGAGATTGATATTGTTGGACAAAATCGGACTAAGATTAAAAAAGAATAAGACCTCCTAACTGCTGCAAGACCAAGACCAAGATTGGTAAAAAAAATATATATATATTTTTAAATAAAAATTACATAACGTTACTAATACTTGACAATTTTGGTTACTATATGTAAAAAACTGGTATAAACAATATACTTTTGCACTTAACTCTTTTAATTGTTCATTCGGGCTTCGTTAGGTTTCTCCTATCTAAGATATTACAGTTAAGTCTCTATAGTAATAAGATAACAGGTAACTGCATGACTGTTGCGAAATTCTTATGCAAGACCGAGGCCAAGACCAAGACTGAGTACTCAAGACCAAGACTCGTCTTGGTTTCGCAACACTCTCTAGTGTCTTTGTCTCCACGGATGAGATAAGTGCACTACTTAGTGTGGTTACAAGAGTGGTAGAAACAATCGAGTTCAAAACCTTTAACTAAAATGTTGATTCTGTACGTATAAATCAAATTATAAGGCTTATCTGTATATTTTAATGAACAAATATAGGTTATTATTAATTATCGAAAATACCAAAATTGACTGAACATTTTCTTCTTCGTCTTCGAAGAGCAACAGTTGCCCTCGTTTCATATATTTCTTTTATGACGCCTGAAGCACTATTAATGCGTTGGAGTTAATTTTTAAATGTGTAAAGTTAATTTTTAATGTATTCTGAAATTACATCGAAACATCATCAAGTAATTTTACAGATTATTGTAGTCCCTTAGTCCCCTGCGACGTGTCAAAACAGAACATTGTCAATGGTTTAAATTCTCAGTGGGGAAATAAAAACGGAAAGCACAAATAACCAAGCGATGGTGAATTATGATGATTCCAACTCAAAAGAATTTATCTCCCGACAACAAACAAAAGAAAGCAAACCTCTAGAGTTTATCCCCCCAAAAATATTAAGAAATTCAGTCTCATCAAACATTATGGTGGACGATAATTTGTAGTCACACAGCGATATTCCTTGAATCCATGATGTTTGGTAATAGCAAGGAGCATTTGATTTCAATTACTTTCCCGTATCAAAACTTGGAGGAAATCATGAATTTTACTAAAGTGGTAGTTTGGCGTTTCTTATAAAAATTATCATCAATTCTTTGAGAAATATTAGATTTTGTCACATTCAAGAACACAAATAATAGTTTCGAGCTACACGATCGGAAAATTATGACATTTTCGAAAAAACTATTTGCCTCACATTTTTCATCAAACATTCCTTCATATCGTCTAAGATATTCACCAGAGAAAGAACTTCATTTAAAATAAGTTTTAGATGCTTGAATTCCTTATTATAATATGTGTGGCCACACTTTAAATCTAATTATCAAATAATGTAGAAAAAATCATCACAAACGTTGCATGCTTTTTTCTATTTTGTCATTTTAAATACATACAGTTATAAACCTCATTGATATTACCGTTTTAATAAGTTATTCACAAATTTAGATGGATTCACGTTTTCATTCACTTTGGACTTGCAGATCTTGCCAATGGTTGTTTGTCCATGGCATCTTCGCCCTCAGTAATGGAACACGGTGGGCCAGACCGCACACTCCCCCACTTCTCTATAAATTTCATATGGTTGTGTTCTTTGAGACTATTTATCAAAAAAAGTGAACGCACTGTCCCAAAATGGCGGCCAACATGATTGACAACGGATTGACAACTTTGACTTGAGTTAGTTTTTCGGTCACTGAGATTCAGTATTTGGTTTAATTTAGTCGTAATTAGCATATTATTAAAGCTGAATAAACAAAAAATAATAAGACATGAAAAATGTTTTAAAATAATTGGTTTAGGCAATAAAAACAGCGTGTATCTCGAAAACTGTTTAAAATTCGAATAAAACCTATAAAATAAAAGGTTTAGATAATTTTATAAAATTTAATTTACTATACGAAAAACTTCCCCAGTGATCTACCGCTTTCGAGATATAAGCGAAAATCCAATAATTGTGACCTTTCCTCTCCCCTTCCTCGTCCTCCTCCGGCTCACCAGCTAGGCGTCAGGACTTTTGATATGTTCACTAAGCACCCTGAACAAGTTTCTGAAGGAATCACTTTGGTCTCTGCTCACGCACTCTACACTCCCTTTTTGGGCATTCATTGACTGTACTATCGGTGTCTGTGTTTAGTCAAATCGATGTGACGGGCATACCACTAACTACCGTCCTTCCGATTATCTTGGAAATTTTCAGCGATTTTGCTGGTTGGTGCCTAGATGGTCCCAAATCAAATTTATCGAAATTCATCCATTATCTATATATCGCTACTGTTAGTGCCACTGGTGGAAAAATGTAAAATGTGGAATTCTTTCGCATTTTAGTATTCGCTAAAGAACAAAATAGGTTAATATGAAACCCGTAAATGTTAAGGGAGTGCTGTAATTACGAAAACTGCTTTTACCGGAAATTGTATTCTCAAACGAAAAATTATAGACTTTGAAATATCTATATTGTTTATCCGAGGAAAACCGTGAGGAAGCTATATTGACCTTACTTTGCAGACTGTTTTATTTTTCTACAATCATTAGTTGATTGGTACTATACACAGTGTGTAAAAGGAAATGGAAACCGGTGCAAACCTATAAATCTAACTAATTCGAGCGGAAAAACGTAATTAATTGTTTTAAATTGCAGATATACCGTTTTTTTTTACTTCTCTATGTAGGAAAATACTTATCTACAGAGATTGGTAAGTGAAGGTTGTGTGATGCGCGCACCACGCCAGATTTCTAATGTTTTTACAAATGAAAGTAAGTACTATCTGTAAAATAATATACGTAAATGGAGTTTAAAAATTAAGATGTTTAATTGAAAAATTGACAGCTAACTGCATTAGCAGCTAATTTAAGAAGCCGCCAACTTCACGAACCGAACTTCATTGAATATATATAGCTTACCTAGTCAGTAGCGGAACCAGGATTTAATTTTTTTGGGGGGGGGGGCTCCAGCCCGTAAGCTTTTTTTTTCATAAAAATGACGATAATTACTTTGGAAAAAAAGGAAGAAACTAACTATCTATATGAAATATGGTGTTTAAGCGATTCCTTAAGTCCTTTTAAATGTAATTACTCGAACAATAATACTTTAAGAGATAATTTTTTAATATTTTTTTCCATAAAACATGGTTATATTTTACTATTTTGGGAGGGCTTCAGCCTTTCTAACCTGACAAAGTCAGAGCAATACTTCAAATATTCAAGTTGATGCGGTCTTAAACGACGATCAGTTTCAACATCTGTAACAAGTATTTTATTATTATTAATGTTATTATCAAGTTACTCATGTATTAACACAATATATACAAATTAAAACTATAATAGAAATAGAAATTTTTACAGCATACTTATTAGTACACTGTATTATATCCATATATATAGGTATATATTAGCTAATATTAACTACATTTTGAAATACAATATTCTAATGTTGCATACAATTTAAAATTATATTAGAAGCTTCAATATATCGTTGTTATCAAATGATATTATTATTAAATCTTTTAGTTATTATATGAAGTTTATTCCTCATAATTGGTTTAGAAACAATTTAATTCGAATTTTCAATATTGTATTGAAATTATATAGTATTTATAATTTATAATGAAATTAGGCAATATTAGAGTTAATTTAAAGGTTTTATCTTGGTTCTCCAATTTTTTTATTTTATTTTTTTTTGTCTGCAATGTTAAATATTTCCCATGTAAGTAGCTTGCTAAATATTATAATGTTTAAAGAATTATTATAGAATGTTCAAATTTTTAATATAGTGATATAGGGATATGTTTTAATACATCATTATTTATTTATTTTTAATTAACTATTACGTGGTTTAAATATAATTTAATATCAACTGTAATTATATTATACTTTATTTGATATCAGAAAATGTTTCTGAAGGAAGCTCTTAGGTTCCTGCTCACGCAGTCCATATCTGTTTGGACTATGCGGACTGGGGACTTTAATATTTCTCTACGATCTACGCACGAGTTGCCAACGTCATTGAGTTTTGTTTTAGAGAAACAATAAGTATTTAGTTATCTATGTAGGTATATAATCTTATTTTTTTTTACTCGTTGTTACTTTAAAAATATACCTAAAAGCTTAAGAAAACAAATTAATATCAATAACAAAAGCTTTTGATTTTTCTTAAAATCGGTAATATTTTCGAAAATGACTTTTTTCGAAAAAACTTTTTTTTATGCCTCAGATAACCTAATAACGTTTCATTATATCGAACATATTTTAGAAGTTTGAATAAATTAACGACCGAAAGAGCTATCTTAACGTCGATAGTATTTTCAAAGACCACGACTCCGAAAACATAATAACGAACCTTATTATCGAAAAAAGCCAAAATGTTTTAATAAATCTATACGTAGGCGCTTGATGTTAATGTTGATGTTATTTTCAAATGAAATCCGAAGTGTTTCAATCATTAGGAAACAGGAGTGGATATGAGTGGATAACTATTAGTGTTGCCCAAATGCGAGACCGAGACGAGTATTGGTCTTGCAAAATCAGTCTTTATCATGGTCTTGGTCTTGCGCATGAGTCTCGCAACATTCTTACAGTTATTTATTAGCTTATTACTATAGAGATATTACTGTAATTGTTTAGATAGGAGAAACCTAACTAAGCCTCAATGAAAAATTAGAGGAGTATAATGCAAAAGTATATTGGTTATACCAATTATTAACATATAGTAACTAAAATTGTTGAGTATTAATAACTATTTTGCCTTAATTTTTATTTTTAAAATCGATTTTTTTTACCTGCCCTGGTCTTGATCTTGCAACAGTTAGGCAGCCTTGGTCTTGGTCTTGAAAGTGCAAGACCTAGACCGATTTTGGGCAACACTAATAACTATAATACTTGAAATAATTAACAATATTTATGTGATACATGAAGTTTAATTTTATGTCTAACAAAATAATATAAAATACTTTAGCTCTGGTCATCTGGTACATGAACAGTTATCTAATATCGTATTTAGGTAATAAATTGTACTCATGTCGATTAATGTGTAGATTAATGTATTTGATATGTTCTTAATAGAATATTTCCTACAAAAACTAACCAAAACCTGATTGTTTGTTACGATGATAAATACTAATTATCAAAAGTACCAGAAAAAAATCTATTTATTTAAGAAACTAATAAAACTAATAATCTTCTGACACATTAAATTAGTGACGTTCGACACTTTTTTTTTATGTTGCATAACAATCAACCGTTGCAGGTATAGTCGTGAAATGGTGATCCTTCCTCGCACTCTTTCGGACTCAGTCTGGACCTTCTTTCTCTTGGACCGGTTATTTTGTTAATAGCTTAGCAATTGTATCATCCGCTCCAGTTTTTATGTTTTAGTGACCCCTCAGGAGTTTCATTGACCGATAAGAATTGAGACCTCAATATTTGTATTTCCATTTCCATCCAAGAATTGTTTTTACGCCCTATTTTAACCAACAATAGAAAGTTTTCCTCAAGAAAAGAAAGTACGCAAATTAAAAAAAAACTAAGGTGTGAGCTTGGGACCGCCAGATATAAAACGAAAACATCAACAAGGCGAGATTAATACTATGAAATATAAATAATAAATAATAGCTCATTATAAAGAGGACGAAATGCTGAACATTTCCTTCGCTTACAGTATGTAGGTCGGATTTTAGTTTCTGAGCTATTTTAATCCATATATTCAATAGAACTCGTTATAATTTGGTTTTCAACACTATTTTTTCTTATCGCCTCCCTAACACGGTCTCGCGTTAAGATACAATTATGAATAATAGCCATTTACCCAGAGGATGAAATGCTGAATAATTCCCTCGCTTACAACATGCAGGTCCAATTTTTAGTTTTTGAGATATTTTAATGCATACGCAAAAACACTTTAATTATCCTACTCCAGCCGAATTTACCCGGGGATTACACATCGGAAATCTGACTGCTAAATCTAATTCACTCTCCACAAAAAAGAGGAAAACCCGCTTAAAGAAGTTTTCACTTCAACAACTGTACAGTTTTGGGCATTGATGGGTTAAATCATCATCGGCATTCTCCCTGTGTTTTTTTTTAGGAAGATCTTCAACTCATTTCAAGAAAATATCTTAGTGGTTTAAACCGTAATCTATGCTCTGCAGCGTAGTCTAGAGCACTGTAGAGTCTACCTCATGATTTGATTACTGATACATACATAATTATTAATGGAACTATAATCACGTTTTACCGATAATTACATATCGTTGATCTATTAAAAGGGACGAATTCAATAAATTGTGTATCCTCGTATGTTTTGTTTTTTCTTCTTATCTAGATATCTAACTAGTTATAGTGGTATGAAAATTGAAAATTTATAACTTTCTTGTTTGGGCATAACTCTTGAAAATTTCCCGAAATAACAATAAACTCTTTCCATAATTAAAAAATCTTTTCAAACTATCTCTTCTAAAAAGTATGCACTGATAATATACCGTACAACAAGGTTAATGCGAATGTCAGTTCTACTTTGAGTGAAATAATAATTATAAATATGTAATTTTCTTGTCGTGAGAATATTAATGTAGAGTATCATCAGTAAAGCAAAGTTTTCTGATTATTATTTGGAGTTTATCGAAAATCATATTTTTGAAGTGAAAACTTCTTAAGGCGCTTTTCGCACTTTTTTTGTGGAGAGTGAATTAGATTGAACGTCAGATTTCGTTCGGTATTAACGCTCGGGTAAAGTCGGCTATAGTTGACTAATAAAAATGTTTTTGCATATGGATTAAACTATCTCAGAAACTAAAAATCGTGCTTACATACTGAAAGCGGGGAAATTTGTTCAGCATTTCATCCTTTCTGTAATAGGCTATAATTCAAAATTTTATCATAACGCGACTCCGTGACAGGGAGGCGAATAGGATAAAAATGGTGTAGACAACTTTTTTTTATAATGAGGTTAGTTGAACATATAAATTAATATATTTCAGATGGCAGAAATCGGACCTGAATGTTCAACATTTCATCATCTTTGTAATGAGCTATTATTTATAATTAAATTGCATATTAATAGTCTCTCCTTGCTGAAGTTTTCACTTATATCATGTGGTCTAAAGCAGACACCTTAGTTTTTTTTTTCTTTTTGGAGGGAGGGAGGTTGAGGGAGGACGGAGAGGGAACTTCCTTATTTAATGACGTACTTTATATACTGTATAATCATTACGTTTTAAAGTAAGGTAATAAGTCTAAATGTACGTTCATTTCAAGTTCGCTATCCATTTGGTCTATGAATATGCAATGTTGGAACATAAACATAGTTAATGTTTTGATACCGAGTGCGTTAGGTTGATATACCTGTTCTCACCTTCGATAACCCATGACAATTACTGAGATATATGAACCTACTTGTCGGATCTAATAGTAAAAGTAACCCTTTCCAACCCGAAAAGAGGGTCATCACTTTCTCGATCGGTTCGAGACCTGTCTGAAACCCGAGAGGTACAACCTACCCCATTAATGAGATAATTTTCAATTCCACTTTATTTCTTTTTTGAACCATCCCACCTAGCCTCCCTCCAAAGATATCGACAGAAGGTTTTAATAGTGAAAAGTAGTACGATTAGCGAGGGGGAATGGAATGGTAGGAGAAAGGAGTGAAGCAAGAATTTGGTGGCTTATCTTACCTTATAATGTGGGTCACTGGTTTTTACAAGGTGATGCCCAGCAGATGATTTTTGTGGGAACCTATCTTGCTTTAATTATCACTAATGTCGTGATTTCTAAATCATAAGTAAGTATGTTTCCATAAGACTACTTCAATTGTGAGCATTACTCATAATATAAACCTACATATTATGAAACGGTTTAGATGTTTAATATTCCTTTAATATAATTTTTGTTCTGGCGATCAGACGATCTTTTTAGGACAATTTTACACATCTTCAAAATATTAAAAAATGTTTATTTTTAGGAAAATCACATCTTAAAATATTGCGTCAGCTTGGATATGTCATGTTATATTTCATTACACTGGACACTATTGGTTGTTTTATAATAGAAGAAAAATGGTGATTGGCCTTTATTTATTTTTTGATCAATTTATAACTTTAGGAGTCCAAACTCCTAAAGTTACTTTAAATAAACTGTCTGAATTTTCTTCTTTTTTTTTTTTTTTTTGTCGAATATTAGAATATGCCACTGCTCAGGATGTAAGTACAAGATATAAATGAATCCATACCTGCCATTATGGATAGTATTTTTTTTTCTGTGGGCATTACAGACCATGTAGATCTTTTGCCGCCTTAACAAGCCTGCTCCATCTCTGCCGGTCTTGGGCTATTTCTTTCCATTTAACTGCACGCAGCTCTATTGCATCTTTGTTGATTCTATCTATCCATCTGTTTTTGGCCTTCCACGTGGTCTTTTGCCTTCTATTGAGTCGTTCGTTGTTACGTAGAGGCTTCCGGATGGATTGCTACGAGCTACAAACCCCACCCATCTTAACCTCCGTGCCTTCATGTCATTCATATTGATTGACCAGTTTCTGTAAGCAGTTCTTTATTGCTCTTTCTTCTCCAGGTGTTAGTACTCTGATAATATATTAAATTATGAAAACATAAACAAATAAAAAAATAAAGACAGTTAAAATATATTCGTTTATTTCGCCTGTACCAGTAAAATTAATCTTTAAAAAAATTATGAAGAAACGAAGATTTAATTAAAAAATACATGAATGGGTGGGAAATTATTGGTTCAGAAATGGGATAAAATACATTTTGTTTTTATTTTTTTCAGAAAAACTCTTTCTACATGGAGCAAAAGGTCATTTTTAATCAATTATTCAGAGACTTTGACAGGTTTTTGTTATTTTTATTGTCGTTGAAAAACATTAAGGTTTTTTTTTGTTCTAATGTTCCAATAAAATCCAATGAATATTAAAGTTACAGTATAACTAAAATTAGGATCACAGGCTGATCTACGGGAGGAGGTTTTCGGGCTGACCCCCTCTAAAATGGTAAAATATAACCATGTTTTATGAAATAAATGTTCTCTAAAAGTATTATTGTTCGTCTAATCACACCTAATAGGACTTAAAGAATCACTTAAACACCGATTCATATAGACAGTAGCTTCTTTATTTTTTCCGAAGTAATTATACTAATATATACATGCAAAGAAAAATCTTTTGGGCTGAAGCCCTCCCCAAAATTAAATCCGGGATCCGTTAGTGATAAGGAGGAATATAAACATAAGTCCAATCGTATCTCACAGACACCCGATCGGAAATTATCTTGACTATTCAAAATACGACAGAAGGTAGTTTATTAAAACAGCGTGTCCGCTGAGCTGTGTAGATCTAGCAGGCCGGGGCTTCCTCTCATTGAGGAGTCGTGATCCCATCTCCCCAGGATGTGAAGGGAGCCTCGGTAATCTGCCTCAAACCTTTCACCACATTCACTCAGCCCTGCCTCACGACATCTCCAACAGTTTATAGTTTCACTGTCCGCCCTAACTACATTGCACCAGATTAAATCAATCCAATTGGATAAGTAAGTAAAGTCGGATCCACCGGAGAAGAGGGAGATGGAGGAGAGGAATTTTCCTGCTGAGATCATCCAACTTCGAAATAGCCCTTCCAAAATAGATTTTTTTTCATTGATATTTGTATCTAAATAGTTGAACAATTACAATAAGTATTCATTTTAAATTATATCGCATACACAGCTACTAAATATAAGGAAGTGTCAAAAAAACATATACAAATTTATCCCTGAAATTATTAGTTTTATATATATATATATATATATATATATATATATATATATATATATATATATATATATATAAGGTATATATTAAATAGAAATATCTATTATAGATGTAAGTGAATATTTTATAGTTTCGAGTAAAACAGAAATTAATATTTGATCAAATTAAAAAATTATCAACAAGAAAAGCCCCAGGTTATGACTTAATAACTGCCGAGCTGCTCCAGGAAATGACCAGGAAAACACTAGTTTTTCTTACGACAATATACAACTGTATCCTAAGAACTACTAAATTCCCACTACAATGGAAATATTCGTATATTAAAATGATACACAAAAGAGAAAAACACATTTACAATCCTTCGTCCTACCGATCTATCAGTCTCCTTCCAAAATGTTCCTAAATATTCTAAAAATTAATAAACAAAAGATTGGTTGACATACTAACGGACCGAAAGATAATACCTGACCATCAATTCGGCTTTCGCACATTTCATTCAACTACAAACAAATTACCCATAGTTACTTACTACATTGCTGGAGCACTAGAGCAAAAACAATATGCAGTCGGCGTGTTTCTGGATGTTGCCCAGGCATTTGATAAAGTCTGGCACCAGAGACTTCTCTGTAAACATAAAACTATACCACCTCATACATACTATCTCATTCTTCAAGTCTTTCCTTTTCGACAGATTTTTCTCTGTCCGACAGGGCTTTAAAACTTCCTCAATTCAACCAGTGCCGGCATGAGTGCCTCAAGGATCAATATTGGCTCCTTTACTGTACATTATCTGTACGCATGACATGCTTACCACCTCCGAAACATTGACTGCTACTTACGCTGACAATACAACAATTTTAACAAAGCATCACGATCCCAGACTAGCCTCACTGAATATACAAAATCACTTAATACAATTACAAAATTGGTATTCACTTTGGAAAATTAGATTAAATCATGACAAATCACAAAATATAACCTTTACGCTTCGACGAGACACATGCCCACCTGTTTATATCGGCGACAACCATAATAGCTAGACTGTGCAATAATATATAAAGTAAGAAAAAACACATTTTTTAGTCTCATATATTTATGTTTAGGAGCTTTCGGTGCACCATATTCATCTAAAAAATATTTTTAACTACAAATTAAATTAGAATATATACACAATCTAAATATGCATTATAGATATATAACCATTCAATAAATTAGAAAAATTATACATTAAATTTGTTAATTGTCACTCAGGAATCCGCCTATATACCTTAACAATGCTTGTTCAATCCATTTTTGGATGTCGTTCTTCGTATAAATTACACATTAACAGTATATATAAACATAAATTATAAAGAGAATCGTCACCCATTGTATTCACGTTCTTTTTTATATTTATCATATCGAATTAAAAGTAGGAATAATTTTTTGAGATTATTTTTCTCGCAAGTAAATCTTCTTTGCTTAAATTAACAATTTTAGAAGCATACTTCTTTTCTAAGCTAAAAGACGAAATGTTCACTCTTTATTCTTTAATTACCATCAACAGGTATTTCCAAGAAGTCTGGATCAGAAAAGTTATACGTATTTGTATCTTATTCTAATTCTCATACTTTAGCCATTTTAATATGGTTCAACGATGGATGTTGTGCTTTTCATTGCTGCATTGATAATTGAGATAAGTCAAAAAAGTCCGTATAGTATAATGGAGGATTCATTCTGGTTCTTGATATTCTTGATATTGATATAAGAGAGCTCATTTCCTTATTGTGCAATCCTTGTATCGATTTTAAGATTGCGCTATCGTGAGTCGATTTATTTTAATTTTTTGGCTTATTTTCATATAAAGATCCTTTCTTTTTTCCTCGTAGGTTTAATTTCTGAAAATAGTTTTGATATTTTCTATTGTCCCAGGGCTTTTTTATTTATTCCATTTACTGTGTTTCCATATTAAGTTATTGATTGGTTTTTATGCAAATGAAATCGACTACAAGATGAATATAGATTTATTTTAACTTATTTATTATTAAAATTTAAGTTACATCATTAAAAATTTATTATGTCATGAAATCTTGGCTTAAGTGCTTCTACTATTTATTTCTGTGGTTATTTACGTTAAATAATTATATTATATAAATATTTCTATTAAAAATATTGTATAATAAATATATATTGAATTCGGAATTCGATTCCTTTGGAGCATCTTTATCCGTGTACTAAAATACATTATTGCATAGAATATACAAAAAAAACTGTTCCGCATTAATTTTATTTATTTATGTTTATCTCCTTTTTCAATACCACGTTCTTAATCGGATAAAGGATCTTGAGGATTTCAATGAATATAAACTTCTTAAATATTTACTCATCTACATCACCTTTCTTTAAAAATGGCATCAAGTTTACCTACAAATGGTGTCTCTAAGGATATATATAAGCCCTTATAGTTTAATTATTTATTTGATATTTAACGACGTTTCGAACAGTTTGCTCATTCTCAAGTCATCTACAAATAGTCACAAAAAACATTATTATTAATAATCATTAATTATCTAATGACAATTAAATGTACGATGCCAATACTAATGTGAGAACTTACCAAAACGCAATAATTTCAAAATCTTTCTATTATATCTTATTTTTGGCCTACAACAATATAAGTTACCATGTTATATTTTATTCACATATTGTTATAATGCTTGCCAATTCTAAAAAAATAAAAAAGATTCAAACGTGCGATTATATCAAGTTTTTTTAGTGAATCCCCACATTTACAATTTACCATTAATGGTTTTAATAACTATTTCAATAAGCTAATGAGACAAAGTAGAATTTTATAAAATTTTATTTGTGATCTGAAAAAATAAATAAATAAGTATCGAGAAACATTAGAATACCTTAGAACAAAATAATCATACCAGAAAAAAGAACCATGAAAATCACCTATTCCTTATTAAATAGCTCTCATTCTATAGCGGTACGGTCCATGAACTCCAACCCATTAGTAAAGCGAATCCTCAAGTTCCCGAAATGTCTGCCCTCAGTTAATAGGCCCTTGAGGTCACAGCGAGCCGTGGCACACCCTCCGCTTTCACCCGCCTGTGGATATCCCACTGACCCTGTACCTACGGCAACCTTCCCAAGTGGGTCTTCTCTCCAGCTTCCAGGGTCAATTGAAGTCAAAGAATGTAGTAACATTGGTTACTTCAATTGGTTCAAAGAATGTAGTAGTGGTAAAGGGTGTCTTTTTTCTAATGAATGTCCGCTTATCAAGACTTTTCTTTCATGTTGTTCAGTAATATCGTAATAAAGACGTTTTTGGTTGACATGGATGGTTTACCCTAGATTCAAATTTCAGAAGAGGTTAGTCGGGGGGGAGAAAGAGGGGGCAGTAAAAAAATACTACATTATATAATAGTATATTTACTGCATTGTCCAACGTTTCGACCTAATTTTTAGGTCTTCTTCAGGGCTATATAAGATACAAACAATATGTATTAGTTCTTTAGTTATAAATCGGTTCTAAATGGTTTCTGACATCTAGTGCTGCGGCAAGTGGGAACAGATTCAAGTGGTCTTGCTGTGAAAATGTCGGTTGTTGAGGGTTGGTATCTTGTTGTAATTCACCTGAATACATATTGTTTATATATAATTAAGTTATGTTTGTATCTTGTTAAATATGTTTGTATGTTATATAGTCCTGAAGAAGACAGGTTTGTCGATATATTGGACAATGCAAGAAATATACTATTATATTGCTATGTATTGTAAAGACCACCGGTGGTATTCATTTAATTATTTTAAAGGTATAAATAAATAAATATCATAAGTGCCCACATCTGGCGCTACCTGAGCGAGGGTAACGACCCACAAGCCCAACCTTTTGTAAGTGGTAATAAAAACCTTTAAGAACCACCGACCAAGACCGACAACTGAGTGTTTAAACAGGATCCCGAAAGACCTTTTCACACCTTCCACCAGAAATACGTAAATCTGTACCTGCTGCTTTACCTTGGCCTGGGGGAGAGGGCGTGGTCATCCCTTAGGCTAGGAATATTCAGCCAATCAGGAAAAAGACTACCAAAAGAGAGGGGGATGAAGAAAGGTGGGAAATAGAGAATTGGGACTGAACACTTCTTTTTGGGACTCAGCTGAGGAGACTTCAAGCTGGGAAGGAAGCGAGAAGGACTTGATCAGGAGAAGCGGAGAGAGGAAGATCTGGACTGATAGCTGAGACTCAGGCTAGACGACAGCCGGGGGGTCAAGATGAACATCAAGCATTCTCCTCTAGTATGATTCTCAACTATTATTATGTATATAGGTTTAGTTATTATTTTGTATATAGATGTTTTTGGTTGTTGAAGTTGATAAATATATTCGTTAGTAAACCATCTTAGTACTTTTACAATCTACCCTGCATGCCACCAATTAGATGTAAAAACAAATAGTAAATTTAAAAACATGATACCTTTAGAAAAGAAATCCAATAAAAATTATATGGTTCAATCTAGGATACTACAGTAGGAGGTCTGTGGTATCTAACATTTAAATATATCATTAATATATTTTTAAGTTGATCGGTTCCCTTCTGGGACCGATATAAATACATATAAATACAAATAAATGCGGTTCCTGGAACCCCCTACTCGCCGTAGAAACGCGAGGCCAGGAACATAGCAATATAATATAGTATTTTTTGACCGCTCCTTGACTAACTTCTTCTAAAGACGTTTTTCATCGATTTTATAATAAAGAGTTAAAAAATTTAAATTAATAAATTCTGTTTTAATATGTCAACTTATTTATTTTAAAAAAAATAGGGCATTTGCTATAGGCCATGGTACAGACCCCTTTTTATTAAATGATTAACATCCGCCTGAAACTTCGTAATTGGTTTCATCTCATCGTAACCTACAACTATTTTATTTATGAAAACTCTTGGAATTGGGGCATTTTCAATCTGAAGGGAGACAATTTTGTCTATTCAGTTAGATACTAAAAACTCGTAAATACCCATTTGCTTTCTACTTGGATCGTAAGATAACTTGATAACAAAATCGAAAAAAAATGTGGCCTACAGAAATGTTGGGCCGTTTGTTTTATATAACACCGTTGTTTTAAAAATTTGGAGGTGTAGGTCACGCCAAACGGATCAATATTTTTGAAGGCCACCTCTTTTCTCGATTTTGTTATCAAATTATTTTACGATCCGAGTAGAAAGTAAATGGTTATTTACGAATTTTTAGTACCTAATTAAATAGATAAAGTTTGTCTCCCACCAAATTGAAAATTCCCCAATTCCACGAGTTTTCGTAAATAAAATAGTTGGAGGTTACGATGAAATGAAACTATTTAAAAAGTTTCAGGCGGATGTTAATAATTCGATAAAAAGTGGTTTGTACCTCGGACTATTAGTTTATGCTCCTAATGGAGATCTATCAGTTATGAGATAATATTTATTTTGATGCATATCAATTAAAATAATCTTATAAAAGTGTTCGTTAGTATTCAGAGAGAAGATTGAAAGAAGGGGCGGTAACGTTGACATAACTCCTGGTTTCAGAACAAGCATCGACGCAGTGTGCTTGGAAGAAAACCCTGATTATTTGTCATCATTCAATGTAATAAAATACCTAGTTGAGGTTATCACTATAACAACAATCCACCGAATATTTTTTGTTAGTCAGGTAATTTATTTATTTATTGTAATGATTAAAAACAATAAAATTAGTTTAGCTGCATATAAAATATGACCCCGATAATCACCCGGATGGTTGACCCCTTTGAAATTAATAATAACAGTATATCCGCTTTACCTTGTATACCAGTACGTATTTTCCGCTTGTTTCATTTGTTCATGTATCTATTCTAATCTTTGAATACCATAAAATTGTTATATAATATTTAACAATTGTATTCCATTGTTTTCAGTTTTTATTTAATTTGTTCCTTCGTTGCGATCTCTGAATCCCTTAAAGTTATTTTAGTAGCCTTTTTAACTTTGGGAGTATTCCATTATTTTCCAGAGGCTATTTGATAAATTTTTTTTTTGCACACATAATCTTTGTGAATTCTTTTAAATTTCCCTTATCTTCATAGTGACGTTGATTTTTTTTTCTTCTATTGTTTAAGCATTGATATCACTAATGTTTATTTATTTGAACGTGTATTGTAATTTTCCTGACAGACTAGAGAAATGAGATAAACTTCAAAAACATAAGATGTGAAATGAAATGGCGTGTGCCGCTCTCCGAAAACCAAACCTTGACACTACAATACTGGTATAGTAACAAGCTGGCGTCGATCCGAAGAATGACTCAGCTGCAGAATACCAGTTCTTACAAGACGTCATTTCAGGGGCCGATATGTCGCGACCTCTGGCAAGATGTACCAAAAGACGTATATAAGAGCGAAAGGCCAAAAAATCTTCACTCGAAGATTACAGATGAGAATATAGAGAATCATAGATTATCTTCTTCGAAAATATAGAAGAAGATAATCCGAGAGGAATAGAGTACGTAGTACACAATTAGTAATTGAGGAATCCATACCCGCGATCCTATAAACTTTCTCAAAGAAGCGTGATGTAACCGTTTAAATAAGACTAATTTTCTAAGTCAGCTTACAAAAAAAAATTCGAAAAATATACTTTTTTCAAAATCGAAAAACATAATTGGAATCTCCTCATGACAATTATCTCCTTTTATTGAAAAAAAAAAATCATTTTATAACAATAAACACTTTCTAAGAAAAGACAATGGTGTATTCTGCCTTTATAGAACGAGTATATTTAACTCGCAGTATCAGATTCTATTAATAAACAAGTTTATCGCTGGTTAGCTGCCGGAATGATGTTATAAGTTTCTTGTGAACGAACCGCGTGCCGGCGTTCGTGTTGGCAGCAGTTAACTCTTTTAAGCAGGTACAGAGAAAAGCCGACATAACAATAGAGTGATAAAAAACTGAAAAGGTCAGACGTGAGGACAACTCAAGCCGGAGTTAGAAACAAGGGGGACTTTTTTTATTGTCCTACATTTATCGAACATATCATAATAAGCCCCTTTTTGTACCCAACCCATTAACCGTTAGGCGTTTCCCACAATTTGATGGTAAAATCTTAAAACTTCCGGTTAAAAATATCATAGTCTAGGATATTTAACATACCATTTTAGATTTAAAATTATATATCATCATATAAATCATTTTATAAATCATAAAATAATCAGAAATAGAATTCCTGGATTTTATATTTATATTTTAATTGTTGGTCCAAGTGAAATATTTTTTTTTTATTAACATAAAATTGGACATAAAAAATTAAATTTGCGATCTGCAAATTTCTTTGCAATGAGCAAATTTTTTGGCAGCTTCACAGCGTTCCATTACAATCCAGGAAATAGTTAAGTTCAGCAGGTCTCTTGGCCACCGGCTAGGTAATCGTCGAGGTGGGCTGTACGGATTCTGGTGCTTTTAAGGTTTTCTGTCAGAGTTCTGTTAGTTTGTTAGTCAAAGATAATTTTGAGCGTCTGCCAAGTAACCTAGATAAAAGACCGTATCGTCTGTTTAATTCCATACGTTTTTGTCTAATGTGTGTCCTCCAAGTTAGTCTTTTGTCGAAATAAAAACCCAAATATTTAATTTCCTCGGATGCAGGAATTTCAATGTCATTAAAATATATTTCGGGAGAAGGGGTATGATTAAGAGTGAAAACTACGTAAACACTTTTTTTTTTCGTTCATTTTAATTTTCCACCTTGCGACCCAATCAGCAATATCGTTCAAGTGGTTTTGAAGATTGTTGGATGCTCGGATAGGATTTTTATCTGAACTGAGGATTGAAATATATCTAACTCCGGCTTGAGTTGTCCTCACGTCTTACCTTTTCAGTTTTTTATCACTCTATTGTTATGTCGGCTTTTCTCTGTACCTGCTTAAAAGAGTTAACTGCTGCCAAGTGAAATATAAAAACAAAAAGCATTGAGTTTACAACGTACGTTTTGTGATAACGATACATCTTTATGTGCCGGTAGTGTGTAAAACTTTAATACAAAGTCTGACAGTTTTACGTATATACTCGACGAACCTACATACAGTACTTTTAGCTGTATGGTTTCAACATCAGTTGTTTTCATATTACTGATATGACTAAATAATGCGATTGCGGTGGTCAATTTATTCTTATTAAATCGTTTAAACAATAAAGAAAAAATCTGGTGTGTCCACTCACACGACTTTCCTACCTATTTCAGAAAAGTTTTTATATCTTTACATATGTCCATCAAGAAACAAAAAAAAAATTGAATTAGATTTATTTTCCTGAAAATTGATCAAAGAAAAGATTTGAGTACGATTTATTTGATGAACTAAAGCAATGTAAACCGGCTTAAGGTAGATCAGTGTAAAAATTTCAATACCCTCTAATATTGCTGATCAAAAACTTTTTGCCATAGCATAATTTTGTCAAACAATAATTTCTGTTAAAAGTAGAGGAAATAGTGAAGCTTGTGTGATGCGGGCAACAGATTTTCTAACTTTCACTTAGTCGTCGTTATTTTATTTTTATCTTTCATCTTTTTCATTTTTATTTTATTTTTATGTAGTTTTGTACGGAATTTCATTACCTTTAAAAAAAAAACAGGCTAAACGGCGTTTTTTCGACTCAGAGGGCTCTGAAACGTATCGATCGGTCGAAAATCGCATATTGGAAATTTGACCCGATCGCAATACATTCCTTACCTAGTAACAGTATGAAAGTAATAAATTTTTATTTATTTATTTATTAGATGTACATATTTGTGGCTCACAATAAATTTGCCATCTACCTTAGTATTTAGCAAATATGATATCAAGGAGAAGAATAACAGGACGAAAAAAAAAAAAAAAAAAACGTGGTAAAATAACACATACATTATAACATAATAACAAATAATAGTAATAAATAAAAGTAATATAATAAAAGTAATAAATTAAAAAAGAAAATAGAATAAGCTGTATCACCCATCGCTAATAGTATATTATATATACTTAGCGAATTAGGCCCCAAAACATTTTTCTTTTCTTTATAATTTTTTCCGGAATTTTCTCGGGAATTTAGTTCATATATGAAAATTGAAAAGACAGCTATTAGAACATTATAGAAAAGTTTCATCAAAATTGTTAGAGCCGTTTTCGCGCTGCAGTCTATAGAAAAAAACATGTTTCTGTCAGAGGCCTTAGTAGTCAAAATCCTACAAAATAAAAAAAGGAGCAACAAAATCGGTTCATTAGTTCCCGAGAAAATCTTGGTAGAGAAAAACAGACCAATGGCTAAAAATGTTTTTCGGACACACGGGGCTCTGAAACGTATAGATCCGTCGAAAATCGCATATCGGAAATTTGACCCGATCGCAATACTTTCCTTGCCTAGTATAGGTAGGAAAGTAAAAAGACAAGTTGTTGAGAATAAATCGCTACTAGAGATGGGAAATTCTATTCTTTTAACTGCACCGATTCGCAACGATTCAATCATTGTTGTGAATCGGTTCTAATGACCGATTCTTGGATTGATTCTTTTCATCTTCTATTTATCTTTAAATTAAAAAAGCAAGTTTTCATAAAAAAAAAAAAATAACAAGCATTCTCAAACTTATGGTTATTCAGGCCAAAACATTCTTTTTTTAACTGATAGAAATTGAAAGTCCAGTTTTAAATATACATATATATATATGTATATATATAGCAATTAAACAATCTTAAATTCGACAGTATTTTCACAAAAAGTGAAAAATAGTACAAAAGAGAATACTGGACCCGATATAATATTTAAAAAAAAAACATAAGAATTAGAAAAATTCGATGCACAATTGCATAATCTTAAATGCTTTTTATTTTCATAAAAAGCGCCCCTTCCTCCCTCCTCCCCCCATAAAATACCAGTGGATCAAGGATGATATCGAAAAGTATCAAAAACTCTATGAGTAATTGCGCAATTCTAAATAAGGCTTGATACAAGAAATTTACTATTCAATTTTTCGAATATTATTTGAATCACGGATAAGATAATAGGTAACTTCGGTTATTTATTATCTGAGATACAAGAAATTATTCGTTATTGGTTATTTAAAAATTCTAATAAATTATTCATTATCTATTATTCAAGATAAATTTTGCCCAACACTGCTTCAGGCACGTCAGAATAAAACAACCACAATGATTCTCGCAATCATTTCATGATCAGCCATGAGATCTTCATAACATTCGCTTGTATCAGTCACAATGGAACATCTCCTTGTTTCAAGTCACTAGAGATGAAAGGATGTTCCTTCCACACAGGAAATTACTTGTCATGAAAATCAAGCGCCATCATCAAATCACAGAAATACCAATACACACACACACACACACACACACACACACACACACACACACACACACACACACACACACACACACACACACACACACACACACACACACACACACACACACACACACACACACACACACACACACACACACACACACACACACACACAACACACACACACACACACACACACACACACACACACACACACACACACACACACACACACACACACACACACACACACACACACACACACACACACACACACACACACACACACACACACACACACACACACACCACACACACACACACACACACACACACACACACACACACACACACACACACACACACACACACACACACACACACACACACACACACACACACACACACACACACACACACACACACACACACACACACACACACACACACACACACACACACACACACACACACACACACACACACACACACACACACACCACACACACACACACACACACACACACACACACACACACACACACCACACACACACACACACACACACACACACACACACACACAACACACACACACACACACACACACACCACACACACACACACACACACACACACACACACACACACACACACACACACACACCACACACACACACACACACACACACACACCACACACACACACACACACACACACACACACACACACACACACACACACACACACACACACACACACACACACCACACACACACACACACACACACACACACACACACACACACACACACACACACACACACACACCACACACACACACACACACACACACACACACACACACACACACACACACACCACACACACACACACACACACACACACACACACACACACACACACACACACACACACACACACACACACACACACACACACACACACACACACACACACACACACACACACACACACACACACACACACACACACACACACACACACACACACACACACACACACACACACACACACACACACACACACACACACACACACACACACACACACACACACACACACACACACACACACACACACACACACACACACACACACACACACACACACACACACAACACACACACACACACACACACACACACACACACACACACACACACACACACACACACACACACACACACACACACACACACACACACACACACACACACACACACACACACACACACACACACACACACACACACACACACACACACACACACACACACACACACACACACACACACACACACACACAACACACACACACACACACACACACACACACACACACACACACACACACACACACACACACACACACACACACACACACATATATAAAATTTTAAGGTTCACAAACAATTTTATAATGGAATATTGCTCTGTTATAATTTTTTTTATTGGCAAAAAACACATTTTGCCTCAATTACGGGCATCGAATATTTGAAATGTATGAGACTTATTAATACTATATATACAATAACAAAAACAATAGAAAAATTATAACAAAAGAAAAGACAATTTATTAAAACAGAAGAAATGAAACATGATACAACATTAATAGTTGACGAAAATACTATATTAATTTAGATATAATTGCAACTTATATTGGTTAACGTTCTTTCATGTTTTTAAGAAGCACTTGTGAGGTGAAAAGAGGTCTTTAGAATTCGTGGTTGCTCAGTCAGCGCTGCCATTTTCAAAAGTAATTAAATTGATCCCAGTAGGGAAGGCAATATTGAGGGAAAATGTGGAAAACAACTGATAAATAAGGAGATGCGTTGACACAATACATAAAACATAGTGTTGTCCAAATGCAAGACCAAGACTCGTCTTGGTAACACTTGCCCACTCAATCTTGGTCTTGGTCTTGAAGTTACCTATTAGCTTATTGCTATTAACCAAACATGATATTTTAGATCTTAGAAAAACGCTATAGAATAAGAAGGTTTGGATGTTTTATTGACATAAACATAGTAAAGTTTGACACCAAATTAATGAAATTAACATGAAAACACAATAACGGCTTTCACAAGAAAGATAGTTATAAGCCCCCAGAGTAAACAAAATCTATAAAATGTCATTAATGATTTAAATATAAGATCTGGTGTGTCCATTTTTATTTAATAACATTTTAAAATTTTTATCAATACATACTACATCAATGTAATTTTTCAAAATGGGGACATCTAACTAAACCCCAAATGAAAAATTGGAAGATTTAAATGCAAACGTATGTTGGTTCCACCAATTCTTAAAGTGAAGTTAGATATGTTAATATATATATGTAATATATACTATTTACATATATTCACAGTCCATTTCCAAGATAAATTAATTTTGATATGGGTAAATTAAATCAACATGGGTTGTTAACGCAAATGAAAATGTTTACATCTATTATTTTAAATTAATATTTTTTTTACATGTCCTCGTGTTCTAAAAGTTATTTTAATTATTTAGGCTTGTAAAAATTAAAAATACATGAAAATATTTGGACATACGCAGATGAAACATATCTACATCAGCATTTTGTTAGTTTTAACACGCGGTATCTTATATCTTTCAATCAATTTCTTTTATATTATATACATTGTTCAGTCTAGTTAATTGTTATAATTAAGTATGATTATGTATATTTTTTAAATGTTGTATCATGTTTCATTTCTTCTGTTTTACTAAATTTTCTTTTCTTTTGTTATAATTTTTCTATTGTTTTTGCTATTGTATATATAGTATTAATAAGTCTCATACATTTCAAATATTCGATGCCCTTAATTGAGGCAAAATGTGTTTTTTGCCAATAAAAAAAACATTATAACAGAGCAATATTCCATTATAAAATTGTTTGTGAAATAGCATTTGTATTTTATCCTTCGCAATCATGGATTGGAATAATGGAAAAATTGCTATAAAATGAAGATTTATTTTATGAAATGTAGTTAATTTTAATATGAAGACCGACCTCCTTAAATGTATATTAACGAGTGTCTAGGAGACCATGTGATCATATATAATAAAATTTGTACCATTATTATTTTAATTCAGTTCACTAGTACTCAGTTTAGCCGAAATAATTTACGCAAAAACAAAACTGAATTTCAATGGTCATAGGAGGTTAAAAACAATTTTAATTGATTGATTTTAAACCATATGACTTCCTCGGGCTCATTATAAAACCCAGCAAAATTTTCAGTTTTATGAAGCATCATTAGAAAGATACACTTTTTTCGATAAAAATAACAAGGTTTAATCAAAATAAATCTTAATCTTCTTCTAATTCCTTATTTGAATTCTACAGTTCAAGTACACGTTTTCGAATTTATAACTCAACAATTTGCATTTAAATTAACTGACATTTTATCAAGTTGAGAGTATAGAACTTTTCTTTCAATAAAATCGCTATTGATCCAGTTGCTGTTGACATAACAATTTATCTTTTTAAATTATTTTGAGTTAATGACCTCAACGGACGCTTATATCTCGTTAAAGAGAAAACGCTGTTATGTATAGAAAGAGGACTAATAATCATTACTCATTTTTAACAAGGCTCCTAAAGGTGAAATTCTACCCTTTCTGAAATCTTTAATTAATTAAATAAATATAAACACACACACACACACACACACACACACATACACACACACATAAATATATATATATGCAACGTCGGTTCAACACTCACAATTCATGAAAATTGCAACAAGTGTTTAGCGTTGCCCAAAATCAGTCTTGGTCTTACTTACTTACTTAAAACAGCAATAATTAGGCGGTTTTTGTCTTGGTCTTGCAAAGAGCAAAATCAATTGATAGATTTTTGACAACACTAATAAATCGCTTAAAGAATACAGAGGATTTGGTGAAAGAACAAACACTAGCTTTGTCCCATAGCTTCATCCACATTATTAATTTGGATGAAGCAATGCAACAACTGATCTCTTACCATGAACATAATTCTGAGGAATGTCAGTTCATCTTGGAAAAACTGAATGATCAAGTTGAACACATTTCTGACGTAATAACAGTCAAAGCTCGTCTCTTTGATAATTACACATCAAATGTCAGACCCCGAAGAATAAAAGATGTGAGCGATTAAGGTTCCTGCTGATAATATTATTTGAGATAATACGTTTAAAAAAGTACAGAACGGCAGACTGCATGGCTTCATATAACATCTTCAGAAATGTAGTCTTTAATCCCTCGTGCTCTGCATCATTTCTTTTTTTCTTTTTTTTAAGTAGTAATGAAACAAAAGCTGAGGTTGTTTGATGGTTGACAAAAAACGGTTGTTAAACCTTAACATGCAATTATTTCGAATTAAGCCCCATTCTTTCATAACGTATAAGAATCCATTTCGCCGAAATTTGGAAAAGTCATCGATACTCCTCATCATTACCATTATCCTTCTCGTAGCAACTGTCATTAAGTTTATCCAAAGGTCAAAAACCTCTTAAGGCCCGGTAGTCTCCTAAGAACGGGGACACATACACATTCCAGGAAAAAGAGAAACCTTACTTAGAAGACTTGTGGGTCGTTAATTCTAACGTTCCTCCGCATATTTATCCAACTGCTTCTTAATGCTTAACACAGATATTAGTATTAATCAGCGTTAAATTACCAGTCTTACCAAAGGAGTATTCAAATGGTTAGTAATTTACTGAAGAAATCTCTTGTACATTAATTATATCGGAATTTATTTTATTTATGATGTCGATTTGGACAGTGTCTCACGTCTAACCGCTGAAATTGCTTCCTGTCACATGATACTTTCTATATCCTATTGAGTTGAGCATGAAATATTTAAAGTACGTAAGCAGTGCTTTAATTCAATTATGTATATACATAGATCGTTTACGTAAATATACTTATAGCAGTCCGTTTAAAAACAAAGAAAAATGGTAGCAGAAACTGATAAATAACAAGTGAATAAATGATAAGTTCAACGACACGGGGTTTCCAAAGGTGATAGATATCCTTTGCTAGACGTTCATTATTTTCAATATTTTTTTAATTTTCACCATTATTTAGATCTACTTCTAATAAAAAGAATTTTTGAATTAGTATAAACCAAACAATCCCTATTAAAGTGAAGTATTTTAAGATAGTGCAGTTTCATATTCCTTGAGTAAATGAAAAAAAAAATTATTAAGAATCAAAAATTTCCAATCGTGTCAAGTTTCAGACACAAAAGAACCTATGTATGTCTGTCTAGAGTTAAATCCATTACACATTCATTAAACTAATTTTAATGAAACTTACTGAGATTTTCCATTTAGTTGGAAGATGGACTCATCCCAATTTCATCAAATTTGATCCCTTAAACATGATGAAACATGTTTTTCTTGGCAAGGCTGTACATATTTCAAAAATGGATAATCAAATTAGGCCTAAACTTGTAAAAATATTCCAGTGTCAATTTTATCAATTATACATTTTATATCTATAAAGAGATAATTGTATATATTTAAACAAATACATAAGTTTGGCAAGATTGAAAATTGCCATTTGCAAAATTTTGTAATAAAACTTATTTTTTAATTTGCAAATAAAGAGATGGTATCGACAGAGTTTCACTCTTTGACATAAGTTAAACTAAACTTTTTTCGTAGTGGATTTCTAAACAGAAATTGAAAAAAGTTTAAATTTTACGAATCTCCTTTCTTTTTTTAACCAGATGGACTTTAATTGCAGGAAGTATCTCGCTCTTTTCGAAGTAGCTCAAATAAACTTGCTAATCAGATAAGCATCTTTGGGAGCATTCGGCCACCAGGTTCCGGAGCTCAATATTCTCCGTAACTCAATAATAACTTGATTGAGACTGTGAGCACGCTTTCGCCTGAAAGACTTCATCCTTGTTAGCGAAATAGACACTTGGCCAGTATCTTAATAGATATCCCTTCCGCTTAATTAATTTTATTTTTTGTTGTTGCATAATATGATCAAGTTAACTTCCTAGAATGGCCAAGGAAATATGAAAATTAATAATTGCGTTAGGACTTGCAAAAGATTCTCAAGGAATAGCTGGGAAAATTAGCCTTCAAGATTAATTATATAATTGCCGAAGGAGAAACTTCACCTTGTTAGGAATAGGAACAGTCTCATTGTGGATATAAAAGGCTTTTATGTCCGGTACAATGGAAGATGAGTACATAAGTAGGATATAGGTCGCTAACCTAGAGAAGGAAAGATCGGGTCTACTTCTCTTAAAAATTGAATGAAAAATTTCTTTTAATAAACAGGAATCTAAACATATAAGCACAGATCTAATCCGACAAATAGTTGATTGACGTTTTAATGAATGAAAAGTTGCACCTTAATATTAATTTTGGAAGCTATAAAGTGACTGGTAAACTGATTAATGTGATGAAAACCAACAAATACCATAGAAACTTGGATCAGACTCTTCACACATGCCTCTCATATGAAATTCCATATCCGAAAAATATATAAACTGTCGTGGAAAGGTCTATACAAACGCAGGAGACCGCTTGATTTAGATAATAATAAAGCTTTGATTTTGATTAAATAAAACCATTTCTTCATATTATGGATTGTGTGATGTGAAATTTTAATTTTGAATAATCGAGTTTTAATAGTATTTTTTTCGTCATTGTTTTCAATATTGTGGATGAAAGTTTTAAAGACGTATTTCAGAAATGTTTGTAAAAAATAATAAAAATTGTTTCCCTCAAAGTAGGGATATTGTTAATATTGCTGATTCATCATGTTAAGTTTAATGGTCCATAATAATTATTTTTTAAATTATTATATATTAAATTTTCAGTACGCCATTTGTAGATATTGTTAATATTGCTGATTTATCATGTTAAGTTTAATGGTCCATAATAATTATTTTTTTAAAATTATTATATATTAAATTTTCAGTACGCCATTTGTAGCATATGTCTTGCCCAGACAGTTTAAAAGTTGTACTAACAGTATTAGATGTACATTCAGTTATCGTAATTATTCACTGAGGCATGGACTAAAATTGCAAATTGTTAAAATGGTAGTCAATTCTATTGATGAAGGAATCAGCTGCCATTAGGTGCTGCTTGTCAGTCAGGTGATAAGTGACGGAAGCCACTTAGCGTTACCAAACGCCCCCTCGGTACTTCTGCAACACGCAACCATCTACGTCCGTGGGAGTAATGGCTAATTATTGCCTTCTGGGGAGGTCCAGCCTCCAGGAAAAAAATTACCGAAGTACTTATTTTTTTTTTATTATGCAGATATTAAATTATGCTCATTTATGGAATTATAGACATTTATTTATCAATACCTTATTATTCTTATTCCCAAGTTTTCTGCCAACTTTGAGTCTAATCAGGTGAGCTGTTTCCGAAATGCACATTTGTTCAAGAAAGAGTGAAGCGAGGGATCGAAGAAAAGGTAAAAGGGAAGAAAACTGACATGGTATGATAGATATTTAACCCGCACAAACTGAAAATTTCGGATAAGAAGCAGTAGGCAAGTAGGCACTTTACATAACTAGCGAATCCAGGATTTAATTTTGGGGGCTTCAGTCCAAAAGCTTTTTGTTTTATCTTTTATATATACAAAGATGACTTTGGAATAAATAGAAAGAATCTAACTACCTATGTGAAAAGGTGTTTCAGTGATTCTTGAAGTCATATTAAATGTAATTACACGAACAATAATACTTTTCGAGATTATTTTATTCATAAAACAAGTCTTTTGTTTACCATTTTGGGGAGGCTTCAATCTGAAAGCCTTCCCTTCCGTAGAGCTGCTTGTGCTTCACATGGAGTTGACTTCGGCCTGACACAGAATCTGTATGTTTTTGTTGTATGTTTTTATGTTTAAAACGTAAAAACATAACAGAGGAAATATTTGAATTCTGAGTACAAAAAAGGTTGTTCTCACTTTGCATGAAGTCAAAGCTTTTCTGCCTCCGGTAGTTAAGAAGAAGGGGAAAGGTAAATTTTATTCTGGAACATTTAGTTTCCTAAGAATAATTATAATGAATAAACAGATGAAAATGAATAAATACGAAATTTTATTTTTACATGTATTTCGAATATTGATTGCTGAGAAGGCGGAAGAATAAATGTTTTTTAAATGAGGTAAAGGAAAAGCATTTGCGTAAAGAGGCAGATAAGGAATTCCAAAAAAAAGGTAGACAAAGGATTTTTTAAAGAAAACGGTTCTGTGAGAAAGAACACAGGTTTATGGACTGAGTTTTCGAGTTAATCGAATGAACAGAGGAACAAGGAGTAAACAAATCAAGAAAGTAAGTTGGCTTTTTGGTTGTAAAAGTTCGGAAAAGGATTTCATCTTGGAAATATTGGCGCCGGAAAACTATAAAGAGCCACTTCAGCTCGTCGTACCAACTGGAGACGTGGGTGCGCCTGGGCACACCGAAGGTGAATAGAATGAAACAATTCATTTATCTTCTCAAGCCCACCGTATACAAGAAAGTCATAATCGAAGTGAGGAAACTAGTAATTGGCGGGTTTTTAGGGGCATGGAATCATGCAATCTCAGGATCTGTTTTAGGGTAGCAATAGATTTTCAGATAATTTAAAAAACATTATTCCAGGACAGGTATTGATCGAAAATTACTATCGAGATTTTTAACAGAAGTGTAGAAACGAATAGTAGTCCATTGATTTAGAGTATAGAAGAAGAGATTTAATATGCCTTAATTTCAACATTTTCTGTTCAACAAACCATTAGCAGTTGAAATATAGTATTAGTTACCCGTATATCAAATATTTTAAAGGCTTGGATCTTCCAGTTGTTTGGAGAAATTAAAAAAAAAAGAGAAACTGTAATGTCCAAAAAGTGTCTAGTTGTGAGATCCATTTGGAAAGTCGTGAAGGAGAGTGAATGTTCCGGACGAGTTGACTGTCGTTATGATCGTCACATACCTGGCCACGGCTCACAGAATCAGGTTGAAATCTTTTATTTCGACTTCGTAGATGCAAGAAGAATGGTTTAAGCGTGCACGGATGGAAATGGTATAAGTGGAATGGTTAAAAAAAAATATTTTGAATATGATCCTAGTAAATTGTGAAATCAAATTAGAAATCAGATGAAAAAGTGCATATTTCATTACTACCTACATATGAAAATTACCACTAGCAGGAAACGTAAATAATTAGCTGAGAATTTTTAATAATTTTAAATGGTTATTAAGACCACCGATAAGATGAACCGGTCGGTTGGTTATAGCGTTTAGAGTTTTGATAGAATTTTAGAACAGGTTTCCTACGTTTTTTCTAATCCCCAAAAATCAGTGGTTGAGATTTTAACATTTTTCAATATGTGATTCTTGTACTGCATTGGACGTATGCATTTTAAGGGAGTTATGAGGATTTTAAGGGATTTAAAAATTGTTACGGGCTGAGTCTTTGGTCTAGTGATGGGGCTCACTAGTTGTCTTGTGTCAGTCCATTTAAATAGTAGTCTAGTCAAGTCTGAGGCTTTTTGTAAGCGTTTGCCACATCTGTGGATGTCCCGTCGGAGTTAGTGTTTAGTTAAAAAGTGGGTTAGGCGAGTATTGCAGGCTATCAAAAAAAGTTGACGTGCCTACTTGTTATAAAGCCTGTTACAGTCGGTAGTTCAAAGTTTTGTGGAATTGGTCTGTTTTTGTCCTCTGTAATGATGTATGTCCCACAACACTTCTCTGCACTCCGTTCTGAAACTGCTGGCGATTAGTTGAAATTCAGGTTGATATATATAGGCGCTGCATGGAGAATGGACCTATCTTAAAACGCTTTTATAAATTAATAATTTGAGGCGGAGGTACCTATATATCTTAGGAAGTTGGCGTTTATTCTTCTGTAAGGAAAAAAATTATGCAGTCGGTCTTCTTGGGATTAACTGTAATATTAAGTCCTTCCGGTTGCTTTGTGATTTCTAAAGCCAGGTTTCCTTCATTGAATAGCCATCCTTTTTAAATTTCATTAGAACAACTAAAATGTTCGAGATGGAGAAAAATAGTCATCAATGGAATATTCAAATTGAGGTTGGCAAAAAGGTCCAAGAGACCCACCATACAATTCTCGAAAACAAAAATGCGTGTACGTACAACACACCACTTTCCTTTTCATTCTGTTTGAATGAAATTAAATACCTTAACCTTAGAAAACATATAGATTTTATTGAAATATTCGTATAAAATATAATTTATTCATCTATTGATTATTCACCATGGTTTATTTAATTATTTAAATGATACGATGTTATTTTGTTTTTTATGTTTTGCTTTACCAGGGGTCTGATACAGCCGAATAATTCTACCAATATTTTCTTATAGTGAGGAGCTATTTTCGAAGATCAAAGGCACTTCCCACGGAGTTCTTCACATGAAGATGATTTCTCTGAGCTATACTGAATGGTGAAAGTATGGATACCTTACTCGTCAGTTTAACGCTATAGCGATTGATTTTTAGGTCAGGCGAGTTGTAAAAAATGCGGCACAGTATCCTTCTTGTATGTCGACTTAAAAAGGACTTTCTTTTAGCAAAAGGAAAAGGAGAGGCCAGTGTGTTTGGTGGAATTCAATAGAAAGTTAAGAACTTCCGGTTTTGGAAAAGTGGGTTGCAATTAATGCCAACAATCGATATAATTGCCATCTGATAAAAAATATTTAGGACAAGAGAATTTGTCGAATTAAATATTTCTATTGACAGTTTCAGTCCTGTGGGGATGTCACGGGTGGCCAGAAAGGGGTTTCATGGCACAAGTTGCGTCATACAATTTTTGAGGGAGGCACATTTTATTGGGTTTTGGAATTTTCGGGCAAATTTGGAACTAAGGAAAACATGAGAAAATCCACATCAAGTATAATTGTATATGATCTAAGAACTTACTAATTCTACTATATCTTGCACTTTTTTTAAGAAGATGAGAGCAATAAAATGAAGGGGTGGAGGTGTTATACATGCGCCATCGACCTTGGGAAGGAACAGAGGAAGGGCATCCCTGGATACTTCAAATTAGAAAAATGCTGTTCATCCATAAAATATCTTGGAGCCAAACCTCTCCCAATTCAAATCAAAATTTCCAAAAATCACTTGCCAACTGCCTGTTTCTTCTATCGTTTTCCACCACTTCGGTTAAAGTTGTATGGTTTACAATTGAAGGATCCAACAGATAAAGGTCATGAGTACGATTTTCCGATTCCTGAGAAAACTTAATTCAAATCACCGTTATCTGCTATTAGGCAGACTTGTAAAACTTGGCATCCTGGTCAATTCAGTTGAGAGCCAACTACTTTATTTGTGTGAAAGGAAGAAAACATATTTAAAATATTACAAAATGAATACATCATTTTCAGCAATAATTAAATTTTCCAAAAATATCACTTATGTCACTCGAATCTTCAATTATACTCAAGTGAATAAAACTCTTAAAAATTTAAATTTAAGACGAATTGTTTTGGACAAACATGCATATTCCACATTTATATGACCAGTTGTAATGTTGTTTTTTTCCGTATTTACTTTTAATACCAAATTGTTACACGCATTTTTTACAAGAGTTACAGCAGCTCTAGAGTTCATTGAATTGTTTAAAGAAATTTAAGATGCAATCTATAAAAAGCTACAAAGGTGATTGTTTAATAAATAGTTTCAGTAAGTACTATCTAATTACTGTTTGTTGTTTATTCATCAATAAATTTACTTACTGGCTTAATAGTCCATGTTGATTCAAAAACTTCAAATTTTTATTGGTTACATACATAAGTACCTACATACAATGTAATATTACAATTTAAGTCATGATTCTTTCGGGAATAACAATTATGTTTCTTGAAAATTAATTATTCATTATTAACAATACCAATATTTTTTAAAATATTACAAACCGAAAAAATATTCAAAGTGCCTAACAGAAACACAATAAAAAATCAAGCACAACAAAACTGCTTCTCATAATTCATAGTTTTGTCACAGTATTTTTCATTTCACAGTCACAGTAAATACTCCGTGTTAGTAATATATATATATACATATAATACTCATATAAAGAAATTGAGATTTGTTTGTCAATTAAGAGTTGCAAATCCAGAACAAATCAGAATTTATGCAAAAACCACAACTTTTTCGATTGAGTCTCAAGAAATTTGTATATTATACAGTAAATTTATCCACAATAGTCTACATCACATTCTCCATCACTGCCCAGCATACAATGAATATAGACAAAAATTCCTCCATAACTTCATCTCAGAATCTTCTGATAACCACAACATCGAAACTATATTGAATATCGACTGTATAGATAAAGTAAACAAAGTTTACTATTATATGATGGGAGTACACAAAGTACATGTTATAATTAATTGTTTGTTTTTAGTTTATGTTAAAAGTAATATTTTGTTGTATATATACATATTTTTATTTTTTATTGTTCTATCATAGTAACAGGTTCATTTAACTATCATTATGCAGTAATCGTTTTACGTTTTTAACTTTTATTGTTTTTCATGCTTTGTAAAACCCATTATAAACGGAAAATATTGTAAAGTTTATTTATATTTAAATGATTTGTAATGGTATGTAAATTTGTAAAACCATATTATTGTACAATAGCCAAGCTAGGCTCTATTTGTATGGGGAACCCCCCAAAAACAAATAAAATATCTATCTATCTATCTATATACATATAATACAGCCTTATATAATATTTAGAGCTGTTTAATAAGAAAAATTACGAATGTTGAGTATTTCTGGAAAATAACGGAATTTATCATATAACTCTAATTATTGAATGGTTATTAGTTAGTTATTGAAGATAAATTAGTAAAGTGATACATATTTTTAAAGGAAATTTAATTTTCAATAACTTTCTTGTGCATGACGTTTTCGTGAAATGAGGAGTTAACTTATCAAATATGATAAAAATGTAAGGTAAAAATTAAATTTTCGGAATTAGTGAATTATGAGAACAGATATCTCAGAAACTACACATGAAAGCGAAAAAAAATAATATAACCAATCAGTCTGAAGCTTTCATTTTTAAAAAAGGATAACTATTATTTCATGTTTTAGGACAGTAATTACTAAATTGCCGGTAAATACCATATATTTCAAGAGTTGGTAACTTTACAACTTCCGGTTATATAAAAACGTCGCTGGCTCTCTATCTATATTCATCCAGCCACTATTTTATATTTCAGCGGCTGTAAGATGGCAGGATTTTCAAACCATGGTCAATTTATCAAATGGCCAAATGGCCAAGCCTTCGCATGTGATTAGGTACTTTTTTTGCCACCTTGTTTTTGGATTTCGTGGTAAATAATTAGATAGAACGAGTCATCCTATGTGGCTATAGTAACCTCTAGGATCTCTTAGTCTAGATCTCTTAGTTCCCTCTCCTCAACACGTGGTGGAAAGGGCCCTCTCTCACTCGGAGCTCCCTCGGCTGACTGTAAATATTGTAAATAAGCAGGAATGAGTTTTTATCTTTTCATTTAATGTTGTTTCAAGTTTCATTTATTTTGTTTTATTAAGTTTTCTTTTTCGTTTCTTTTGTTATAATTTTTCCTGTTTTTGTTATTGTATATAACGTATGGATGAGTCTAACTCAGCTCTAATACTCAATGTCTTTAATGGAGGCAAAATGTATTATTTATCAATATAATAAGATTTAAAAAGAAAGAGTCAAACAGGTCTCAGTGGAATAATTTAATAGCTTGAATACAAAACTTATCATAACAATGAAGCACCCGGTCCTCATAAATTTGTTTCGAGTCACGGCCATCATAATGTAATTTTTTTTAATATAAAAAAATTATAAACGATGTTATAATAAACAATTACAAAATACAACACCGCACTAAGCACCTGGTAAGTATACAATAATACAACATCTCTAAGCCGATACTTAGATAGATCGGTGTTTGAGGATCTTGACCTCCTTTCGGAGTCAATAAGCGTGGACGATTCGCCCCTAATCATCAGGGGTGACCGTTTTCATGGTTGTCACGCCTCAGTAGGGGACCTCAGTATATTTGTACTGTTGATTGTTCTGTACTGATTGCCGGCAGTTTCGGTCCAACAGCCACTAATATCAAAAATACTTGTTGCACAATTTAAGTGTTGGAATATTCATGTTTTGGTTGTTTTCTTGTCCTTATTTGACGCTCCCTTGTATTCCGACCAGGGTAGAAAGGATGATTTATACAACTACTTTAAATAACCGTTCTTAATTAGAATCGAGATTTATTCTGTAGTCAGTCAATTCAATGCGATCTATAAAAATATTAAATGGTTGCTTGATCACTTCAGAAAAAAATCTTACATTGGATGGACCTAAAGTTATATGATTTTAAACTGCTAATATCTCTTTATGTACATAAACAAATATAAACATTGTTTTCAGTTTAAATCTGAATAAATGCTTTTTTGCTTTTTTTTTTTTTTTTTAATTTTGTGCATACAGGAAGGTTTATTGAAATTCCTATTAGTCATTAAATATGTTAAACACTCTCATAATTTACATTCAAGCCTCCTGAAACGAAAATTCTTTTTTTAATTTGGCTACAGAGCTTTTTTTTTTTTTTTCTGTCCTCCCCTTCCTCGCCTTTAAGGCTATACGGGGGTTTTCCCGGGCCAGGGAGTGTGGGCGAGGATTTAAAAACTCCGGGCACCGGGACGCGAACTCGTGACTATTTTTTTAATCAAATCTCATGTATCAGGTTGCCGGGAAACGACGGTGCAGTGCACACACGTTAGCCCATTCGGCCACCCCGCCCACTCTGGCTACAGAGCTAAAGTGAGTGCGGTATCTGCCTGAAATAACATGAGTAACGTAGTTTGTGTTGTGGTCGTTCGATAGTGGCAATACCAACAGATACCCCGCCAAAATATAGCTAGTATTTTTACGCTAAGCCTCTTTTCGTTAAATTATTAACATCCACCTAAAACTTCGTGAATAGCTTAATCTCATCGTAATCTACAAATATTTTATTTATGAATATTTTCGGAATTGGGGCTTTTTCAATCTGGTGTCTATTTAATTAAGTATATTTATTCAAAACTCATTAATACCTATTTGGTTTTCATTGGAATGTGAATATGATCTCAAAGTCGAAAAAAAAAAGTAGCCTACAAAAATATTGTTCCGTCTGGCGTGACTCCAAAATGTCATAATAACGAGGTTATATGGACCAAACGGGCCAATATTTTTGAAGGCAAATTTTTTTATCGTTTTTCATATCATCTTACGATTCGAATGGAAAGCATATGGGTGTTCATGAGTTTTCAGTACCTAATTAAATAGACAAAGTTTGCCGATCTCTTGAATGAAAACACCCCAATTCCGAGAATTTTCGTATATGAAATATTTGTAGGTTCCGATGAGATGAAGCTATTCCTGAAGTTTTTGAATGTTAATAATTTGATAACAAGGGGTCTTTACCACGGACTACTACTAAGGATATTTTAAATAAATACATTTTTTTTTATTATTATATTTCGTTTCAGTTATACACATAGAAAACGGAAAAAAAGTAGCCAAGCGGGCAATCGCGTGTGCAAAATTTGCGTTGCTCGGCAACCAGAGAAAATGAAGATTACGAATTCTAGTCGTGTTGCCCTAAGTTTTTAACTCTAGCATTAATTCCCCGATCTTTCCTCTAGCCCCGAATTAGAGCGGGGAATAGCCGGAATGACGAGGAGGAGATAAAAACACATAGATAACAGAATACAATAAAAAATATCTGCATATACATGATTAATAAAATCACTATACAAATAAAAGTAATTCATATTTTCTAAAAGCATTAACCTCCGAAATACAAATAATTCTTTAAAATAATAACGTAAACATTTGTGTCAGTATCATTCCTTGTTGAAATTTTTTAGGGTCAAAATGCAATAAGGTTTCTAGAATGAGGCTTATTATTTATTTTAAAAAGAGACAATTAAAACACATAACGTATAAAGAACGTTAACAACTATTCTCCTGGCAATGAGAAATACTACCTAAAGTTTCCTTAGTATCTATTTACAACTAAGGTTGAAGAAGGAAGTGTTACGATAATCGGTGTAAAAATTCCGAAAGGGTTCGACAAAGGAGACATGCTGACTCCGCAGACGACACAAAACCGGTCCCACCGAGGCTGAACCCATCTGGTCAGGCCATTTCCGATCTGTCACCCGGGAGGACGGCATTGGCCTATAAACCTGGAAGTGCTGAGCCAGCGACCCGTAACTGGGTTCCTCGGGAAGGTGACTCACTGAAGCGTCTCTACTTCAGCGGGGGGTTCCTCACGTCCGTCATAACGGAGGGCGCATCGAAAAAGGAGAGGATGTCAAATGGGAAACGGAGTCACGTGGGGTTCGGAAATAGAGCAAATCTTCTCGTCGTGAATGGTACTGTCTGTCAGAGCTCTGATTGGAAGCGATAATTATCTTAAGAGATCCGTCAAATTATTATATTTTTTTATATCCAGGTATAACATGAGTAGATAAGAAATAGGTTGGATACAAGAAACAGCACTCTGATTTTCTATAAATATCTCAACAACTTGAGGTCGAAAAAGTACCGAACCTGGATGATTTGATGTCTTCGTTTATTTTATACGTATTACAATACCCTGAATCCAAAAATTGCTACTTAAAAATATATTTAAGTATATTATAAATATACTTAAAAAATGTATATTCTATTTCTTAAGAACCTCTAAAACCTGTACCACTGACAACCCTTGAAGGATCTTGGGTTTAGTATAATGAGAGAAAGTACTGTTACAAGGCCAACGGTTGTGCAGGAAGGTGACGAGCCAATATCACGCTCAACCGCCAGGTGTTATCCATTAATTAATTATTTAATTAAGAGAACCCACTTTTTTTTCTTTCCTGCCTCGCATATTAGGCTTTACGGAGCTTCCCTAGGCCGAGAGGTGAGGGCGGGGAATTTAAAATCCTCTCCGGCATCGTGACCCGGACTCGTACTTTTTAATCTTTCGAATCTTTAATCCGTTTGCCGAGCAACTCGCGGTGTTGTTAGGCACACGCGTTAGGCCCTTCGGCCATCCTGCCCCAAGAGTACCCACTTTATACAGGCTGGATTCGTCCCAGAAGGGTCTTCAGAACCTGGGATCCTGATATGAGCTCTGGAAGTCAGTACTCATCCACTGAGCTACCCCACTCCCCTTAAGAAACTCTAGATCTATTTAATTACTAAGCTTCGTTTTTACAAAACCATAACAGTATTTAATTACTTATTAATTACGCTTTCTTCAATTTAATTAATCATAAGGAAAGCATAAATTAAAAAACAACCGTCGGAAGTGAATATATAAACAACTATGATATATCGTACGACAATTACTTCCGTAAATATCAACATACGTTAAGCAACTTTTACTTTGAATATGAACAAGATATATAATTTATGTAGCGCATTCATGTCATCCTCATCTAGTTACAATAGAAAACCGCAATATTTACTTTGGTTTATCTATACATAAAGTGTATATTATAATAAGGAAACGTATTGTAATCGCGAAAATTTTCAAATACAATTTTTCAACGGAAATACAAGTATGAATAAAAATTTTCCAAACTTTGTTTTGCAAAATGGTATGTTTGTGATTGCGTGTTAACAGCCTAGCTAAAAAACGAAAAGTCGTAAAAAAGTTAGAATTATGCTTAATCGGATCTCACAACTTTTTTTTTAGGACCAAATTTTAATATGCGAAAATATTACATTCTCGACTAGAACATTATTTAAAAATGTACTTTTTCAGAAGTTAAAAACTCCCGCACGAATATAAACCTATTACACCTTTGGTAGAGAAGAAGCGAAAGGTCTTTTAGGGCAAATTAGCATATTTTCAGCGAATCTTATATCATTAGGCAATAAATAATTTAAAAATTATTTTAATGCGAATTAAAATAACGATTAATTAAAAAATGGCCTTTTTGCGGTGAAAAATCAAATTGGTTATTTTCGTTGGTTGGACCGTTCTTGAAAATGTTTACAATGTTTGTTTATTGAACTTGCTTCCACGGGTATGGAAAAGAGGAATAACCCATTGACTCTTGATTACTGCAGAAGGGAAAGGTGTTTTTGTGGAAACATTAACTTTATGATGTGGATCAGATAAACGAAGACAAGTAAATGTATATTATAACATTATAAATGGCTGCTTATCTTTCTAGCACATACTTATTTTATTGACAGTTTGCACCCATTTGGTCGTTTCTCAACATCGCCAACTTCGACAGTTTCTGAAAAGCTAACGGAACGTCTTTGCCACCAGGTTATCACCGCTGTTACAGAGCCATAGAGTCTCTTTTTCGTTACAGCATCCTACGTGATCTGAACCAAGTGTAACGTGGGAAGACTACAGGTACCGAATCCGTACCAGCAGCAGAACTCAACGGAACAATTAAGCCCCTAGCGTGTAAATCCTGATGAGGTTGCAACATGAGGAATGTACCGTGTCGCGACATTTAAAGTCATAAAAGACCGTGTAATTTAAATTTAATTGATGCAATGACTTATGAGATACACGACTTAGTACTTTCATGCTACATAACTGTACACAGTATTGGCCAAATGCAAGACTATGATGAGTCTAGGTCTTGCGCACTCCGTCTTGCAGTTAGTTACCTATTAGCTTATTGGTATTTATTAAACGTGTTACTTTACATGATGATACAGGAAGAAAATTCACAACTTAATCGAAGAGACCGGTTTTCATGTTTTTAAGAAGCACTGCTTCTTGTGTGGTGAACAGATAAATTTATTTTAACTTAATTTTTGGATGCTCAGCACAGAGGCCAGCCGTATGTGCCGATTAAAACTAACAAGTTATTTATAATATAGGTCTAAATAAATAAATACTTATTTAAATAACTTGTTAGTTTTAATCGGGAATAGGCTCATACTGCTGCCCCCTGTACTGCGCCTGCCCTGCCCTCAATTTGCGGCGAGCCTTAGTCAAGGCTGCCATTTTCAAAAATAAATAAATTTATCACAGTAGAGAAGCAATATTGAGGTAAAATGTGGAAAACAGCTGATAAATAAGGAGATGTGTTGACACAATACATAAACATAGTGTTGTCCGAATGTGTAAGACCAAGACTCGTTTGTGCAACGCTTTGCCAAGAGTCTTGCTGTTATCTATTAGCTAATTGCTATTTATCAAACATGATACTTTATATCTTAGAAAAACGCTACAGATTAGGTGCATTTAGATGTTATATTGACATAAACATAGCAAAGTCCAACCAAATTAATAAAATTATCTTGACAATACATTTAAGGTATTAACAAGAAAGATAGTGAAAGACTTCCACCTTGGAATGGAAGAGTTGTAGAGTGAAGACAGTCTATACAATGTCACCTATTGTTTAATAATACATGTTCACTCACATGCTTAAAGGTTTCTTGACGATTTTAAATTTTTTTATTTTATTTTAAATATTTTCATTAAAAATAACACAATTGAATTCGATTAATTTTCCTGATAATCGATCGGAGAAATCATTGGAGTACGTTCATTGATGTATTATCATCATGTATTATGTATTATTATTTATATATTATTATTATATTTTTATGTATTATTATTTCATTGGTGAACTAAAGGAATTTAAACGGGCAAGTAAACAATCAGTGTATAAAATAGAATACACTAAAACTGGTCCTTGTGTTACTTAGACGAATTTTTTATGGTTTAGTCGTAAATTAATAATCTTTTAAAAATTTTATGAATACATACTATATAGATATTACTGCAATTTTTTTAAATGGGTGAATCTAACTAAACCTGGAATAAAAAATTGGAAGAATTAAACGCAAAACTATATTGGCTCTACCAATTCTTAACATACAGTAACTAAAATTGTCTAGTATTAGTAAACATTTTGCTTTCATTATAACCATATTGCTTCCAAATTTTTATTCATAAAAACGCTTTTTGCAAGAATTAGGTAATCTTGGTCTAAGTCTTGCACTTTACAAGATCAAGACCGATTTTGGGAAACATTAATTGTAATTAACAATTATCACCATGTATATACAAGTAAATTATATACATTAAAAGATACTGTGTCAGGAGTTATACTTACTATTAGTTCAAAACTTACTCTACATATATTTATCGCAATAGAATGTAGTACAATAGAATTCTATGACAACTGAAGTTTATAACTATGCTATATATAAAACATTCTCGTAATTAAACATAGATAAGCGTGCAAGTCAATCAAATAAATGAACCAACTTAACAAACTAGTTCTTAATTCAATAATCCAAAATATTTCTTTCTTAATTGTTTACAATGATGAAGCTTACTCACGAGTACTTTCTGTTCATTATGTTTAATGGTCGCAAAGAATCGCTAAATGTCAGAGCACGCTCGTTAGTTGTTAGTTCAAATGACAGAAAGTAGATCGCGTTACAACTGCATTTAGGTCCTAATAAATGATGTTCAATGTAAGCACAGATGTGCAAAGGAACCATTAATTCGCAATCACTTCGAGTAACGACTAGAAAGTCATTCCAGGCGCTTGTGCTGATGATGTACAGAATTGAAGATAAATTTATTCCATTTTAAACATTTTGATCACTTACCTTGAGGAATGATTCATGGAGGTGTAATCAACCGCAGGGAGTCGAACCATTTCGATAGAGAAAGGTTGAGCAACCTACCCTGAAGACAAGTAAAATATAGCATTTCACTGGGACGAAGTTTAAGTTGTTTGTTCCTTATCCGATGTTGGATAAATGAAAGTTTATAACCACTTTCAGAATAGCAGCTCAAATAGTAAATGAACTGCGTTCCCATTATAGGTGTTTGCTTTCTATGGCAATATTTAGTTATTGCGATTATTTATTGACAATAGTAAAATGTATAAAGAAAGCGAAGGTTCGATGCCGCCACACAGTGGAGCTCGGATTGTCTGGTATCCTAAAATTTGTATAAATTGTCTTATATCCAAAGTCACTGGCGGATCCAGGATTTAATTTTGAGGGGGCTTCAGCCCGAAAGATTTTTTTCCATACATATATATAACGATAATTAGTTTAAAAAAAAGAAATTAACTACCCCCCATATGAAATGGTGTTTAAGTGATTCTTGAAGTCCTATTAAATGTAATAACACGAATAATAATGCTTAAAGAGATAGTTTTTAATATTTTTTTCCTATAAAACATGATTATATTTTACCGTTTTGGGGGAAGGGCTTCAGCCCAAAAGCACCTCCCGCTCTCTCCCCTCCCACTAGATCCGCCTGTGTCCAAAGTTGGGTACCAGGATTTAGGGATTGCCATCGATAGTCGAAGTTAGTCGTGGGCGGCACGGGCGGATCTACGGGGGGGGGGGCTTTCGGGCTGAAGCCCCTCCCCCCCAAAAAAATGGAAAAATATAACCATGTTTTATGGGAAAAAAATTTTAAAATACCTCTTAAAGTATTATTGTTCGTGTAATTACATTTAAAAGTTCTTAAGGAATAACTTAAACACCATTTCATATAGGTAGTTAGTTTCTTTCTGTTTTCCAAAGTAATTATCGTTATTTTTATGAAAAAATTTCATAAAAATAACGATAAAGTTTCGGGCTGAAGCCCCCCCCAAAATTAAATCCTGGATCCGCTAGTGGTGGGCGGGGTGGCCGAATGGGCTAACGCGTGTGTTAGCCATTGTCCGGCAACCTGATATATGATACAAATGACAAAAAATTAGTCACGAGTTCGCATACCGGTGCCGGGTGAGTATTTTAAATTCCCGCTATCACTGCCTGGCCCGAGAAAACCCCGTATAGCCTTAAAGGGGAGGACCCAAAAAATATATTAATATTTTCCTTCCAAAATTCAATATTTTATCTTCGTTAGTATCTACTTTTATATTACCGACTAACGATATCGTTTCTTTCATATTTTAATTTTTTTTTTTATTAATCTATCGTTATCGGAAAACTCTAGGAATTATATTAGAATGTTATAAAAAAATATATATACTCATCATACCTGTTTCATACAGAATGTAGTGCGTAGTAGAGGAAAATATTTCGAAGATGGATGGCATCCTTAGTAGAGTTGAATAGTCCGCTTGGGACCCTTATCACTCATTAAACTCAAACTGCCCAAATTTATTAGTTAGAACCTTCTCAAACCAAGGCCACGAATTTTCAATGAAATCTACGTAGAATAAAAATAAATTAATATTTCGCTGAATCCGATCTTTGGGTGAATGAATGGAAGACATAATTGGTTGAATGGAATTTTTTTGAAAAACTGAGTTTGACGAAGACGGTCAAGAACTAGGAAATAATTTTACTAAGGAGGGTAAAAAAATTATATTTCTTTTAATTAATTTAAAGAGGAAAACAACATTTTTTTTTATGCGCCTATATGCTAGATAATAAATATTTATATTCATATTCATATTTAAAAACTGTTTATAATATAGATTAAAATTTCTACTATCGATATTTCAAGTTCGGTATTTTGATGGTATCGATAGTTCTAGGCCGTTATTAATATCGGTATTGGGCCTTTCATATCCCATCTATTAGCGGTTCCAGGATTTAATTTTAGAGGGTTTGAATTCTACCCATGGGTAGTTTCTCTTCATGTTGTACATGTCATGTTACCAATGTCACATTTACTTGTTGTATTTTTCATGAATATAGTTGTAAATTTCATTAAAATAAAAAATAAAAAAAAGTTTTGGAGGTTTTCAGCCCGAAAGCTTTTTTTTACATGTATACAATGATAATAACTTTTGAAAAACTAGAAACAAACTAACTATCTATATGGAATGGGGTTAAAGTGATTCTTAAGGTCCTATTAAATATAATTACACGAACGATAATACTTTTAGAGGTAATCTTTTAATATTTCTTTCATAAGACATGGTTATATTTTACCATTTATGGGAGAGGCAGGAAAACAAGTTATGAAGAAAAAAAAAATGTATTTGTGCTAAACTGAAAAAATTAGAATTTATGGTAAATTATGCCCATAATTATTTGAAATATTTCTAATTTAAAAAAAAAAATACTAACAACGTAGATATCGGGTCCTTATTAGCAAAAATCCAGCCTAAATAGCATACATCCCTCCCTCTTAACAAATTTTATTGAGCTCCTGTTATTAAAAACGTTGAAACTGAAAGTATAATTATGAAAATTGCAGTTTCTGTAAAATTACATTTTTTATTGTTTATGACATGTTTCCCCATATCTGTCGTTCGAAAGTACCCATACCCACGCAGAAATATGATTCACTACCCCATAAAAATTTACTCCACTCAGAAATCCATAACTCCGTAGAAATTTGCAACTTGTGCAAATGAAAAGTCAAAATTTTTAATGCCACAACTTGCGTCATGCCATCCATTTCTAAGCACGCCCGAAAAAGAGATACTAAACATAATGTAATCATCTTATGCTAGTAATGAAGCGGTGAATGTAATGAAGCAAATGCTGTACATTTCAAAGGCCTACGACAAATTGTTGTTCAAAAATGCTACGAAACGGGCACAGCGGAGATACGAGATGTCTATGCCATTTTTGGTTTACATGTGTTGAAACGTAAAACCTCAAATTTTTAGAAAGGGTATTTTTTTCGTTTACATTAAAAAAGTTAGTTTTTGGAAATAGTAAACCGAAATGAGACCACATGTCGGTTTCCTTCTTCGAGTTGACACATCAATCTTTCAGATCACTAAAACATACGCGGACGCGATTAGGGGCTAAAATATATTGTAATATTGCTGTGACATATTATTATTTTAAACAAATGAAAAAATGAATTACTGTATCATTCAGTAGGATGCCCAACAGTAAGTAATATTTGTATATCACTCTTCTTAATGATCATAAAGACGAATATGATAATGAAGTTGTCCATGATATTAATCTGAAAGCCGTTCCGAACAGGTGCACAATAAATTTTGAACATAAAGAAAATAGGTTTCTCCGCCATTACAAACTCGGGGTTGAGTGAAATCTTATTTAATGTATGATATTCTTTGGTAATAAACAAACCGAATAATGAGTCCATTTTTAAATCAGCCACAACAGTTTTAGGCCTGTCTACATTGAAGCTCGCGCGTAGGAGGGCAGCCTGTCATTCAAATGAGCCCGCCCGAGACTAGTCATAATAGCTGTCCACAAACCTATGTTGCAACTCCATCATTTTCCATTCCTAACGGTGCAACTTCAGGGCAGCTTCCTATTATTTGGAGGCAAGCAGATGTTCTTCGTATAGGATGACACAAGAAAGTTCATTCCTTGGCTTCGTTACAAGATAATCCGTCATTACAATGTATCTGGTCCAGGTGCCAAGGGTGAGGGAATTCACTGGGTGGAAAATTTTAAACGAAGTCTTATTTTTAAGTAAACAAATTCATTCCTCCTTTGCTAACCCAAACTACGATCTTACTATAACTTATTTGTTTTAATTTCTTATATTTTTATTGAAATAAGATTTATTTAACTGCAATAAAAATATAACTTACAGATGATACGATTATTTTATTTGAAGTGAACCGAATTTTTTTATTTTTTTAAATCGAGATACTTATCGATTTACTTGTAAAAACCAATTAATCTCATGGTACAATATTGTTTTTTACTTTCCTACCTATACTAGGTAAGGAAAGTATTGCAATCGGGTCAAATTTCCGACATGCGGTTTTCGACGGATCTATATGTTTCAGAGCCCTCTGAGTCCAAAAAAACACATTTTTAGCCATTGGTCTGTCTGTGCCAAGATTTTCTCGGAAACTACTGCACCGATTTTGTTGCTTCTTTTTCTATTTTTAGGATTTTGACTACTGATGCCTGTGACAGAAATTCGGTGCTCCATGCGCATTAGCTTGCGCGCAATAAATGAAAAACATGTTTTTCTATAGACTGCAGCGCAAAAACGGCTCTAACGATTTTAATGAAACTTTTCTATAATGTTCTAATAATTATTTTTTAATTTTCGTATATGGGCTAAATTCCCGAAAAAAAAATCAGGAAAAAAAGTTATAAAGAAAAGAAAAATGTTATGGGCCCTAACTCCCTAAGTATGTATATATTATACGGTAAAATTTATAATAAAACTTTTGAAAGGCAATGAAATCCCCTACAAAGCCATATAAAAATCGTTCATTTTGGACAAGTATTAACGAAGTTGCAGCAATTCAATTTCCAATGTAAGATACCGTTTCATATCCTGGTATCAGAAAGAGGTAAATAAGAGAATAAAGATGACTAAGTGAAAGTAAGAAAATCTGTTGCCCGCATCACACAATCTTCACTATTCCCTCTACTTTTAACAGAAATTATTGTTTGACAATACTAAGCTATGGTAAAAAGTTTTTGATCAGCAATATTAGGAAGTATTGAATTTTTTACACTGATCTACCTTAAGCCGGTTTACATTGCTGTAGTTTATTAAATAAATCGTACTCAAATACTTATGTTTGATCAATTTTCAGGAAAATGTATCTAGTTCAATTCTTCTTTTGTTTCTTCATGAACATATGTAAAGACATAAAAACCTTTCTGAAATAGGTAGGAAAGTCGTGTGAGTAGCCACACCAGATATTTTTTTTAACGACCCGAAATATTATAATAGGTGGTGTCAAAATAGGTTTATTTTCGAAATCGATCTAATTTTTTTTAAGGAATATAATAGAACTTGTATTTCTTAAGTGTTCCTACAAAAATAATTCATCAAAAATTTTGTAACCGTTTTATTCAAATAATAATTAAAAACAAATCAATTTTATTGTAACCGAAAATTAATTTTTTATATTAACATTTTTATAACTTTTTTCTTCCCCAATCATTCACCATTTTTTACCTAATATCGAATACAACCTTTTTTTTGTTAAAATACCGGGATGTAAAATTTAATTCTTTCCAAAAAACGGCTCTAATCTTGTTTAAATATTTCTTTGTTGGTATTGAAATAATTAGTGATTTTCGGAAATATGTGGAATAAATAAAGAAATTATCGATTTATTTTCCTTTTTTAAATATTGTTTTTTTTTCACAATTGTTATAAAAAATATACAATGGTGTGCAAAAGTCTTCGAACAAACCAAGTTTTTATTAAAATTTTTAACGTTTAAATTCATTATTGTTTTTATCTTCATAATTGTAAACTGATTCAACTTTGCAGATATTGTAAATGTAATATATATTGAAATTAGCATTATTTTAAATTAAAAGCAAACCATGATATCGACATGTTGAGTTGAAGTTTTTTTACCCTTCGAATAAGAAGGTAGCATTATGTTTAAATTTCACTATTTTGTTATCCACTTCATTCTTTACTCTTTATATTAAACTCAAGAGCCATTGTATAAACTCTAAAAATCTGAGTTTTTAAGTGAACATTGTTCTAATATTGGAATTCTTCGCTTTGTTTCGGTAATTTAATTTAACATTCCCTATTTCAAAATTTCTTTTTGCTTTCTATTCAATATCATTTTTCTTTCAGAAAATGACAAAAAAAAAAAACAGGTCTTCGAACGACAAAAAATTATAATTTTGTTTCGCGAGGACTCACAATCAGGGAAATTCAAAAATAAGTTGAAGGTTCCAAATAGGCCTTATTATATTCATATATATGCATCTTTTGTAAATAATTGGAAGTTTAGAGCACTTGTCTCGTAAGTACTGGAATAGTCGAAAACATCGAGCGGTTTCTTGTCGTTTCAGTCTGGCATGAAGATTCCAAGCAAGTCTTTTGTCTAGGTGGAGTCCTAGGTATCAGATTTGTTCAACAGGGAGAAGTGGGGTATTGTTAAAGGATATTATAAGGCAGAAAGCCGTTGGTTTGCGAAGAAGGGGTCGGCAGTTACGGAAAAAGTTAAGTCAGTTTACAATTAAAAAGATAAAAACATTATTAAATTGAAATATTAATCGTTGTTATAAAAATTTGGTTTGTTCGTAGACTATTTCATACCACTGTAGTTTTTCGTGATTACTGAAAAATTTTCAATGATGAATAGGGTTCACTTCGAAATAAACGACTCTTATATTCTACATTATTTTAACGTTCCGAAACAGAAGTGGGCTGCTTTTAACGAAACGTATGAGGTTGACCTCACTCCACTGAATATAACTTAATCTGCTCGCACCTTTTTTAACGCTGTTATACCAAATTATATAAAATAGAGATATTTGTTAATATTTAAATTTGCAAGTACGCGTGAGAACAGGAGATTTTTTTTTTCATTTCTTTAACCCACAAACGCTCATTGGTTATGTAACTATCAACCTACCCTATATCACTACAGAATGATGTAAACAACAATCTATTTTCGGATTTTTCTGAGTAGTTGATTGATGCAGTTGCGATTTTAAATGGTATTTTTATAAAAAACATTATCAACACAGCATTTTAATGAATGTATAATGCAGGACAAAAAATCATCCTTCCATCTTCTTCTCCACCATCACCAAGCTGAGGATTCCTCCACGTCTGATTCTCCCACAGAACTAACTGTACCTATTCTCCTCTACCCTTATTGACCAGTGCCGTAATCCCTTCAGGACGTCTATGATTACGAAATAATCAATTGGAGCAAATCCGATTGTGAGGTGTCAAACCCCAAGCACGTCTGTCTATTATTAACTTCTCCGTTCCAAATCTCATTGTAAACCTTCCCATCGCAACACTTGAAGAAGTATTTTAACAATCAAACCTTTGCAACGTGGATGGGTTAAATATTTAGATATATTTTGAAATCCCAGGAAAATAATTCCACAACTTTAAGAAATTTAATAAACCAGGAATTATGGTCTTAGATTCCGATAAGGCCATGTGGCTTCCGTAAACTAGCTGTGGGTGGCCCTTTATAATTTTTGAATGATCTTCATAAATATTTAATTAATTATATTACTTCTTTTTCTCTTTTTATTGTAAGAATAATAATAAAATCACCCACAATCAAGCTCTATGTGTACATTCATACTATTATGATTATATTACTAAAATTTAAAAATTAATAGAATTAAGTTGAATATATGTAAGTAATTATATTTACTTATCCATAAAAATAGAAGCTGTAATATATAAAAAAATATTGCGGCTCCATCATCGCTGTCTAACTTTAATGCGGCTTCTAATGTTAAAAAGGTTCCTAACCTATGGCTTAGCCTTAATTGCTAGGGCTATATTAATAAATATCGCGTAAAAACATCTGGAGGCCGTAGATGCTACAGCCATGGACTTTACCATATACTCATTTAAGATCAGAGGTGTCCAGAAGGAGGTTTCATTTTTTGAGGGGGCAAATTTCGATGGGTTTATGAATTTTAGAACTAAGGGACAGGGAGAAAACATGGAACAGACCGCAGCAAGTGTAATTGCATATGATCTACAATTTTTGTAATTCTACCTTAGCTTGCTCTCTTTTTAAGAAAATGCAAGCAATAAAATATCTTGGTAGGAGGGGGAAGAGTGGATTCTTGCACCATCGATCTTGGTGGGGAGGCGGAATCTGTTCAAGATGTTATGATTAGAATCCCTGACATCTTAGCGACAAGCGATGAGTTAACTGAACCTGCCTCAATCTGTAATTCGGAAGCACTAAATCGGTTGACACCCGATGTTCATGTTTTTTAAAAAAAATTATCAATTCTTCAAAACTTATAGAAGATAAGTTCAGAGTGTTATTTTTGTTCTCTTTAAAAAAAGTTTATCCACACTATAAATTGCTTCAAAGAGGCATATTTTAGCAATTTTCATTCTGGATCTATTCTAAAGTTTCTAAATTTTATTTTGTTTTTTCTGGGATATATAAAATACCAGTTAACAATCCTGGTAAAATAGAACTGAGTTACATCAAAAAACTTTTTTGTATTTGAAAAATGATAAATAAGAAAGCTGGAGGAATAAATTTATTTGAATGAAGTATCTCTATCCATTGAAATCCAGATATATCATTACAGGAAGAGGATGGTTTCAGTGGGAGAAGGTCATAATGCGATCTTTTATATAACAAATAGATCACTGAAATACTATATTTCCATGTAAAAACAAAAACTTTATGTATACATTATATCATTGGCGGCCATAGACATTCGGCGCCCCCGACCAATGACATCATCACCTCTCTTAAAAAAATTAAGGTAGTAATTACTGCCCTAGGAGACAATACTTATTTTACACAAAATTTCACTTATTTAAAAAAACTATATTGTCGAAGAAGGCCGGAATATACAATGGGGACTAATCATAAATGTAAGTTTTTTCCTCCTTTTAACGAATATACAGCCCAGATACTTTTTTTTTTGCACCTGTATCAGTTAGTAACATTGCTACTCCACCTGGGGCAGGAAGTACATGTTATCCAACTAGTAACCAACCTATTCTAGCCAGAATGAGAGCGAGATTAATTCTGTGGATCCACCAGGAAATATATTTTAACTCACCCAGGCCAGATTCGAATTTGGCTCCCCTTCTGATGTGTGTGGTTGGTAAAATAAAACCTAAGATAACATACTTGACCACCATTGTCTCACTTTTTCTCTTAGCAGCTTACGTGATGTTAGCTCTTAATTTATATTCTATTTTATGTATATCTGTTTTTCATCTTTAATTTATCTTGTTCTGTGAGACCCTACAAAAGGAAGTTGAAACATCAGCATTTAATGAATAGTATTTTAAGATGTTTTTTATTTTGACCTACTTACATTCTGTATATTATCTTGATTAATTACTGCAGTCAACTAACATATATAAAATAATTTATTGTTTTACAAACAAAAGAAAATAGAGTTAGAAATGTATTTTGAGTCCAGCAATATATATATATATATATAAGTTAGCGTAATATAAAATATGTTTTAGTGTTAAGATATATTAACATGTGATCGATTATTGATATTGTTTGTTTTTGGTTTGATAAGGTTAACCTGCAATAAAAAAGTTATAAAATCTCATTGCTAATATTGATTCAATCTTTCTCATACTAATAATCATAACTGGTGCCGAAACTAAGGAAATTACTTCAACATCACTTTAGCAGTTGGCTGGTGCGAAATTTGAAACTGTGAGTACCAATTTTATACGAACTATTAGTGGAATTGCATAAATATGGGAGAATCTGAGCAGATAAGCAAGTTGGAGCATCAGTTGGCTAAGGCTGTAGCGGAACTAGCGAAATTAGAATCACAAGTATCTATCGCGGCAGAGACGACGCAATTAGAATTGTTGAAGATTAGAACACAAAATTCTACATTTATACACGAAGTAATTGGTCAGTTAGAACCATTTACTGGAACAGTAGGAGACCTCGAACATTTTATTAAGAGAGCAGACCAAATTAAAGCCTTGATATTATCCCGGCATGAAGCTGGCACATTAATAGAGTCTGATGTTAAATTACTAGAGGCATCCTTAGTCGGGCGTATCTCGAGACGAGTATTAAACGCCATCCAAGGCGATCTAACATGTTCCTGGGACTCCTTGAAAGTAAAACTAAAGAAACTGTACGGTGGAGGAAGATGGACCCCAGAAGAAGACGTGTTTTATCTATTTAAGGAGCGACGAAACCAGGGCCAATCAGAAGGCGTTTTTGCAGAAAAACTCCTAATTCAATACAATAAATTGACAGAGAAAATGGTAGAAACCTACGGTCAAGCGGAGGGAGCACAGAAACTAGAATTCTTGAAAGGAATTTTGAAGGTACAACTGAATCACTACGTGGATCGTCCCGGTTCACTGCCAAGAGATCGAGATTTTATTGAGTGTGCGCATGAGCTCATAGATTCTAAGGAAAGAGAAGAAACGCGCTTCGAGAAACAGGAAACAGATTGGATAGAAGTGAAATCACCGAGGAGGAAATACAGAAGTCCGCCCAGGCAGGTCAATAAAAATAGCAAATTTGATAGACGGCCGAGCAGGTTCCCCGATGAGAGAAGGCGTAAACCAGAACAACGTTGTTATGAATGCAACCAGACTGGTCATATAGCAGCCCGGTGCAACCTTACGAGATGTTTTGAATGCGGCAGGCGAGGGCATCTAGCCAGGGAATGTCCAAAGCGAAACTCTCGCCAGAACAGGAGGGCACCACAACGTGAGCCAATCGAGGTTAATAACCAGGACTACAGCAACCGGAGGACTGGTAGGAGGAGCGGCAGGTCCTATACCAGCGGAGAATCTTCAGAGGAGGAGAGTTCCTGTTCCGAGCGCAGTGGCCAGGCAACGAGAAAAACCGAGGTAAGTGGAGGGAATCCTTGGAGGGAGGATCCTTCCGTGTCGAAAGTAGTAGCGGGACACCCACGTACTGATTGAGGGTACAGCGACGGGCGGGGCGACCAAGGGAGTAATTTGATAATTAATAATAGCGTTAGGGGTAAACATCGGACTAGGTTGCCCGTGGCGAGATTAGAGGAATCCGGAATCAAATTTTTGGTTGATACAGGGAGTACAAATTCGTTAATTAGCAAGAGGGGAGCGGAGAAATTAGGTATTTGGATCGGACGTAAACAGTGCAAATGTATAGTATCCACGGTTAGCGGCAGATGTCAGACCTTAGGCGAATCCTCTTTGTGTCTTAGTGAGCTAACGGAGCGGGATTCGCATATAAAAATTCACATTATTGAGCAATTATTGCCAAGTTATGATTTAATTATTGGTTGTGATATTCTACAGCGAGTGGGTTTAAAGATGAGAGTTAACAATAAGGAGTGGCGTTATAAAATAGGGAAACGAATGTACCGTATTACAAAGAAGGGAAATCACGAAGACATTAAAATCGGGGCCGCGGAATGTACAAAACAGGCAATTACACATTTAGTGAAACAAAACAAAGATTTATTTTACAAAGAAAACGAAGTTTTGCCAACAACGGGGAAAACGGTACATCGAATTCACCTGAAGACCGAATTCCCAATCTACGTTAAGGATAGGCGGTATCCCCAAGCCATGAGAGAAATTATTCGAGAACAATTGGAAGAGTTACGGACACAAGGAATTATCAGATATAGCAATTCCCCGTTTAATAGTCCTTTATGGGTAGTTGAGAAGAAACCAGGTGAACAGGAAGGCGAACCAAAGAAATATCGAGTAGTAGTAGACTACCGGAAGCTGAACGAAGCGACAAAAGACGAACGTTATCCTCTTCCTCGGGTAGAGGATATACTGGATCGACTGTCGGGAGCAAATATTTTCAGTACTCTGGACCTCAAAAGTGGTTACCACCAAGTTAGAATGGCGGAGGAGGATATCGGGAAAACAGCATTCTCATGGGAACGGGGCCATTTTGAATTTGTCAGGATGCCATTCGGGTTAAAAGGGGCCCCATTAACTTTCCAAAGACTCATGGACGAGCTACAGAGAGGATTAGGTGAAGATTTTTCCCAAGTCTATATGGACGACCTTATCGTTTTCAGCAAAACTGAGAAAGAACACGTTCAACATCTAAAGCAAGTTTTCAACAGAGTACGCGAATTCGGACTCAAATTATCCCGTGAAAAATCTAAATTTGGGTTAAAGGAAATTAAATTTTTGGGACACGTAGTTTCCTCCAGCGGGGTACAACCTGATGAAGGACGTGTAAAAGGTATTCGGGAGGCACCATTACCTAAGAATGCTCGCGGAGTTCGACGTTTTTTAGGTATGGTTAACTATTATCGGAAATTCATTCCAGGAATAGCAGAAATAATTCACCCGTTAACAGAAATATTAAAGAAAGGGAGGAGATTTCAATTAGGGCCGGAGCAATTATCGAGTATTCAGAAATGTCGTGAGATTCTTACCACTCGTCCGCTGTTAGCTTTTCCCGACTTCCGCAGGCCATTTAAAGTTACCACAGACGCGAGTGAAATTGCTATTGGGGCCGTATTGTCACAGAATTATGAAATAGGAGAAAAGCCGATATCATATGCAAGCCGAAAGTTAAGTGACGCCGAACGTCGCTACAGCGCTATCGAACGCGAATTATTAGCGGTAGTGTGGGCAATAGAATACTTTCGCCCCTATATATACGGAAGACGTTTCGAACTGATCACTGATCACAAACCCCTACTATCCTTAGACACTCTGAGAGAATCATCCGCGCGAGTTTCACGATGGAAAGAACGCCTCGCGGCGTATAATTTCCATGTTGTTCATAAAAAAGGAGTTGACAATGTAGTCGCCGACTGGTTGTCGCGGGAGCTGGTAGTAAATGCAATTGACGAAGAGGACATACCTACCGAACCTGACATGGAGGAAATCCTTAGAACACAAATAGACAGATCACAAGGGATACCCGAAGTCGACGAGGTTATAAATGATAAAAAATTTCAAATTATCATAAAATCGAAGCAGAGTCCGGGGCTGGAAACACACGCGAGTGTGTACGCGGGGTTATCAACGATTTTAGTCCATACACCTGCATCTATAGACGACAACGAGCTAGAGAGGATTTTCACAGAATTTAGTCAACGGGGCCGTACATGTTATGTTTATGTGAGAAATCGTGCAATTGTCGATAAAATGAAAAGATTATGGCGACAAGAGAGAATAGGAATGGGCTATTCACTCGTTAGGTGCTTACGACAAGTAGAAACAGTTACCGAACCGGCGGTACAACAGAAAATTGTCAATGATCACCACACTGGCAAAACGAACCATCGGGGAATGGAAGAGACCTTGCGGGCGCTGAAATTATTATATTTCTGGAAAAATATGGGCCGAACGGTACGGGATTATATCGCAAAGTGTGAAGTCTGTCAGCGGGCGAAATATGATCGACAACCTCCGGTAGCTGAACAAGTAGTCTCGCCCACCGCACCAGAACCACTACGCTTAATACAAGTAGACATTTATTCTAACGAGGGTCAATCATGGGTAACAATGTTAGACACGTTTAGTAAAATCGCTTTGGCTCATCCCATTGAAGAGAAAAAACCCCGAGCAGTATGGGAAGGGATTTTACAATGGTGCGCGATTTATGGTGTGCCCGACGAAATTGTGTCAGACTGTGGCCGAGAATTTGACAATGCCTTTATTCGAAATGAATGTAAAACGCTGGACATCACTTGGCGACTAAACACCCCCCATCACATCAAAGGGAGAGGTGCGGTGGAAAGATTACACAACACTTTAGGTGAACACCTTAGATTATTTAAACTAGGAAGAAATTTGGATCCATTTGACGCTATGCCGCGAGCAGTGATTGCCTACAACAATACAATACATGCAGCGACGGGTTTATCTCCAGTAGAAATCGTTTTTGGTCAAAGGCGACGCGATAGAGGAGATCTCATCACAACTAATAATAATAAATTATGGGAGGCACTATATCAAGCTCGAGTAGAACGACAGACGTCGTGGAAAAAAATTAGAGAAAAACTAATTCGCGAAAAACAGACTCGCGTGGACCGCGCGAATAATCGCTCCGTAGTTTATAGCAAGGGTCCGCTAACATTAGGAACAACTGTGTACAGGCGGCTGAGAACAGCGAGAAATAAAACTGCCGCACGCTACGAGGGCCCCTATAAAATTATAACCATCAGGGAGAATAATTTGTTTACCATTCGGGACGTAAAATACCCGTTCAGATCACGTACGGTACATCTCGAAGAACTTCGTGTACCCCGAGAAGTATCAGGTCTCGAGTCTGGCTGCGGCGCTCAACAAGAAACTCCACGTCGTTAAAAATCAGTAATTAGTTTTAATGTGTTTTGTACAATTTAGATAATTTTTTTTTTGTTTTGTATAATATTTTTTTTTGCTTGTATAAATATGTGTAAACAGTTCTGTTATTCTTCAAGTTTCAGATAAATGCAAGTATTGTCTGTTATCATTTAAATTTAAAATATAGACCAGTTTTTCTTTTGTTTAAAGTATTAGAGTTCCTCCTTAAGAAGGAACTGGAGGGAGGAAGTTAGCGTAATATAAAATATGTTTTAGTGTTAAGATATATTAACATGTGATCGATTATTGATATTGTTTGTTTTTGTTTGATAAGGTTAACCTGCAATAAAAAAGTTATAAAATCTCATTGCTAATATTGATTCAATCTTTCTCATACTAATAATCATAACTTATATATATATATATATATATATTTTCAGCAACCAAACATTTATATTTGTGTGTGTATCACTACAAGTTTACGCCTACTCAAGATGTCCTAACTATACCACCCAAACCCAGCGTTTTGGAAAGTATTTGATTATATTCAAACTTCTTATGAGCAACTCCTTATCCGCTATATCTGTTTCTTCAGAAGTTACTTTAAAATATATACATTCTGACTTGAAAGAATGTGGTTCCAATAAAGTATAAGAAATTTAGTTTCCATTTATTATTAAAATTTTAAAATGAACGTTATTTTAAATTTTTGAGTGAAAAATTTTTACAACTAAATTAATTAATTATCTTACAAAAGAGTCCAGTGCAGTCCAGTGTGCAGTCCACTATCCTTTACATCAGGGATCTCCAAAATTTTTTGGCCCGCGGGCCACATGAGACCTCCACTGAGTCCCTCCATGGTTTATGATAAATAAATGACACATCAGCTGTGAAATGAACTTTCTAAGAGAAAAAACTCATGTAATAAAGGTTGCAGAAACCTCCCGTTTGAGTGATTTGCTTAATTTTGTATTTTTAAATTAGTTTTGAAATTTTACCATGTAATCAAAGAAACTTTCGTGGGCCCGACTGGACTGGATGTACTTACGGGTCATAGTTTGGAGACCCCTGCTCTACATAAAAGTCAAGCAGTAGGTAAATTTTTTCAGCGCACCCTGAAAATATATGATCAAAGCATAAAAATGATAATTTTCAATATCTCTAAATATTTTTTATTTTTAGTTAAGAATTATTTTAAGCTCTAAGCATCTGTTTATTCCTCTAGGTATTGGAGCTGATGAAAGAGGCTGGTGATGATGAAGATTCCAGTGATATTTCTGGCTACCATTCTGATTCCGATAGCGCCATAATGATGTCTGGAAATTCACCATATGTGACAAAAAGGGCAAGACACAACTTCCTCACACGATCAGGTAAGTTGTTTTTGAAAAACTAAATCTGAATTGAGTTCAATAATTAAGTAAAAATGCATGTGAATATATGAAGAGAGAAATTAATAGCTTTCCTAGTATCCAATAAAAATCTCATTTCTGTAGGAAAAATATTAGAAAATTTCCATTGCAGGCAATTAATAATAAACGGTAGGTATTAATTGTTTTACATAAATTAAATAAAAAAACATCTGGCCTAATAATCCGCTAATCAAGCTTCATTCCCAACAAAGGACTCCATGAGATCCTAATGTCCCAATGAAAGCTTAGGGAGAAGCAGATACACGAAAATGGTAAGGTGTAGATCTTAAAATTATGAAGTATTTACAAAAATTTTGAATTATTTAGATTGATATACCATTTTCAAATATTTAGATTTCCTCAAACATAAAAATAATAGGGCCAGATCAATTTCAGTATGGTCCTATACATGCAAAAACTGTAGCCAATCGGACGTTGATAGGTTTTATAGATCACTAAAATATTTGTTAAGTCCTAAGTGAAGGTTTCATAACAGTCTTTTGTTAAGGAAAAAACCTAGGTACTGCGTTTCAGAAGTTAATAGTTATACACTCATTGAAAAGGGGTGGATGGGCAAAATATTCATGCAAAAAGTAAAAGTCCTATATTTTCTTTTAAATTCACTTACTTTAATCCATTATTAATTATAACTAACTTTAATCTAGTAAAGATGCCCATTGCTTTTAAGCCTCAGTCACCAGCAGCAAGCATGCCTGTCAATGATTAAGTATTATTATTTTCATTTTAAAAACCTGAGTTATTTAAACTAGAGTTTTCATGAAGAATAAATTTGTAAACAAAACAAATATATACATATTTTGTTGTTTTTTTAGTCAGATCCAGTAGTAACCGAAGTGGTAGAACTTGTTTAGGACTTAGTACTTCATCAAGCACAGATAGCCCGCCTGACCGAGGTATAGACAGTAAGTAAAGTATTTTTTATCAACTTTCAAAGAAATACTTTAAAGCATCATTAGATCATTTTATAATTTAATTATATTCTTAATAGCAGGTTCAACAACAGATTGGGAATGGAGCGCGTCTAAAAGTAATTGTAATTCTATAGTGTCGACTGAATTAAAAAAACCACTAGTGAAACCATGGTGTTCATCATGTGAAGACAAAGCTGTTCTTCAGGTACTCAATAATAACCTTTGTTAATTCTTAACATGATTTGCAATTTTTTTATAATAAGCAAATGAACAATTTAACTGTATAAAGTTATGTTATGAACAGCTAAATTATATTTATGTTGTCTTTAAGCAATAGGTCATAGATTACTAATATTCAATTCTATCGCATAATTTGACGACATATCACCTAAACTCGAGCCATTCCTAATTTTTTACAATGATTTTTTTATGTATTATTAATTTTAATTCCAATAAAAAAAAAAGAAATGAGATTACATATTCACAGTCTCTATCGCATTCACAAGTTCTTATATTTTATGACCGCCCGTCCTGTAACTATTTATAAGCAACTTTTAAGCTGCTAATCTATGTTACGTTCTGTTTTTCATAAAATCATTGATGATTTAACTCTTTTCTTATTCTATCAATCTCCAACTAGACTACAGATGTCCCACTTTTGAGTTGCTTAGCTTTGTTAATTAAATTGAGATTTTTTGCTACAATAAGTTGAGATTCAGCTCTAGTTGTGTAAAAAATCATGTGATTAATTAAAAATAACTATAAGAAATTATTATAAAGCTTTAATTTCTTGCTTTCCTGTTTAAAGTAATTATGAAAATATATTTTTTATTTATAAAAAATATTTAATAAAATACTACCTTTTGAATGTTTTTTACAAAATCTCTTTATGGAAATTGGTCCTTATTTGATAAGTCATCAGCACAGACGGATTTACGGGGAGGAGGGGGACTTTCGGCCTGAAGCCCCCCTCAAAATGGTAAAATGTAATCATGTTTTATGGTAAAAAATATTTAAAAAATATGTCTTAAAGTATTATTGCTTGTTTAATTACATTTAATAGAACTTCAAGAATCACTTAAACACGATTTCATATAGGTAGTTAGTATCTTTCTGTTTTTCTAAAGTAATTATCGTTATATATATGAAAAAAGCTTCCGTGCTGAAGCCCTCCCTTAAATTAAAATTAAATCCTGGATCCGCAAGAGGTCATCAGCTAAATATTCCTAATCGTAATATTTATGTTTTTAGTAAAATAACTCAAGCAATTGTAGGATTTCATTTTTTCAGAAATATTAATTAATATAAGTTATTACTTTAAATTTGTATTGATATCCTCTATGTCTTGTTTTGACTTTAATTTGTCCAATTATGGCCATTTCTGAAATAAAATATCCCATTCCTTGAATATAATACCTCATAAAAAAATATTCTCCTATGGAAGTTGTATTTCCATCCTTGAATTTCCAAATGCTTCAATATTGCATCTGAATCATCATTACGAACAGTAATGAATCATCAAACCGATACAATTTAGAATAATATCTCTGTATTGTAAATAAAGATTTCTAAACAATTTTTAAAAATAAATACCACTGTGTATATATGTTGTTACCTCATCTAGAAAAAAGAAAATATAATAAAAAAACATTTAATACGAAATTTGTTTACATCTTTTATTTTATTCAGGAAGTTGCGGTTTTATAATGTATACAGGAAAATTTATCAATAAAATTGTACTTAATAGCTTGCAGTTCCTGAAAGAGAAACACAGCAAGAAGTGACTGCTCTTCAGGCCGAACTGGAGACCACTAGAATGGAATTAGAGCAAACCAAAGCAAGGCTCCAAGTTCTAGACGCCCATGCTCAAGCAAAGTAAATTTAGTTACTTTTTGTACCCCAAGATTTTATATAATATTTGTTCTTATTATTGCTGAATCAGAGAGTTTTGTTGAATTAGAGAGCTCAGTGGACCAAGGCTGGTACGTTGCTATGGAAACCTCTATTCCCAAGGTAGAGTTGAAGCCCTGAATGCACTGGACAACCTTTCACAATTGAAAAATGCTTCTGAACTCAAATCCAAAATTCTCTTTTCTGTAGTTGTGGTGAGTACTGATGATTATGTCAGTATATATAATTTTTGGAGAAATAAAATTTAATGTTAATTATTTACTAGGAATAAACAATATTTTTTGTTTTCAGTTGGCGTTCAGAGCCTCTGGAACTCAATTATCAACTAAAAGGGAGCAAATTAGGAGGATTCTCCTCTCTCCTGCACCTCAAAGCAATGCTCACAATGAATTAGAAGAAGCTATTGCAACATACCTCCGAAGAACTGTAGATACATTTGACCTCACACATTGCATTGAGGTCTTTATTTATTTCTAATTTATATCATAAATAAGTCAATATTTAAATTTTTTTTTCCATTATATTAATAATACATATTTGTTGCATTTAATGAAAAGGATTTATTTCTAAAAGTATACCTACATGCCTTAATGTTCCAAAATAATAAACAACAAAATATCAGAAACAAAGAAACTTAAAATGTTAACAAAAAGAAATTTCTTTTTTTTTAGGAAGTCAGCTCACAGCTTTGGGCAACTCTTTATGATTATCCGTGCCTGAAAAATTGTGCAGGATTATTGCAATATATTAAAGACTCTGTTAGGCTAGCTTGGGCACTAGTAAACCAAGTAAGTCATATTAGCTGAAATAATCTTAAATAATGTAGAAAATATTCTTATATTTTTTTATCTGTATCAATCTAAATACAAAAAAATATCTAAGTACATGGTTTGATTTTTAAAATCAAAAATATATTTTGTTAATATACACATATTTTATATTTATTAATTTTTTTGACACACAGAATAAAATTAATATTAATTAACTATGGATTGTATTATGGTCATATCACTGTTTTATAAATATAGAAAAAAAAAGTAAGAAAACCATGTTAAAAAAGTTTAACAATATTTTGTCTATAAAACAGGTATTACAGCAAATAAAAAAAATAAATGCTTCCTTATACATAGATGTGCATATAAGAGCTTAAAACAAATGAGAACAATCATAATATTTATATACACTAATTTAAGATTAGTAATAGTAGTTGGTTCAAGTACTATTATCATAATTTAAAAATATATCTATACTGTGGTAGCTCATACCAGTAACCAAGAATGATTTCTATGAAAGAATTTTCATTTTAGTGTATTCTTTACAACTATCATTTTAAAATATTAAATTATTTTTAAATTTTAAGTAATTTATTAAAATAAAATACATTTTTTTTATGAGGGATTTGGAGATTCTTGGCCCAGGGCTGCCAAAATCAGACTTGGCAATTTTCAAAAAATACAAAACGAGATAATTACAAAAAAAAAAGTTAGCAAATACTTTTAAAATACATTAAATTTTCTAATTATTTTAAAATAAAATATTTGAATAATTTATATTTATATTATAAGATAGAGAAGGGTGTGAGTTGGCAACGTCAATAAGCTATTTATTAGAAATCTACTATTTTTCATTTATATTACTTCACAATACCTGTATCTTTCCATTTGTTATATATTATTGTCTTCTAATGTATAATTTATTAATATTTTGTTCTCATTTTTGAAATTTAAAATATAACAGGGGAAAGGCTATACGCTGGAATATGAAGAAAGAGTCTTCAGGAGAGATTTGCACGTGCGCTTCCATTCTGCGAACCCAGACAACACTTCAATAAGAACTTACCTATGGCCGGCACTGATAGAAGCGCCGGGTGGAAACTGTGTCTATAAAGCTGTTGTCCTTACATAACCTTCACTTCTTTCGTAACTAGTTGTGGGTCTCTCTATTTTCAGTCTATCCTTTATTTAAAATATGGTTCCAAAACTACATTAAATAAATTTTAAAATAACAATAATACAGAAGATCGGTTCAGTAAACAATCTCTATATACATGCCCACATCATATCTGTACCCGCAGCAAGCTGTAGTAATTAACTCAATTTCGATAAAAATTAATCTCAACACATTATAAAAATTGACTTCTACATCCTGCAATTAAATGGCTACAAAAAAAATGTGGTTGAGAAAAATCATTGAACATAATCACAAGATTCTTGTGATAGCTAATATCAATCAAATTCTTTTGAGATTACTATCTTGAAAAAAATTTACTTTTTATTTTACAGTAATAGCAAGCGATATCCCATTTTGTGAAGGATATTATTGAAATATTCTAACACAAAGCCATATGTCTCTCAAATAGCAACAAATACCTGACCAGGCAACGTTTCGCTAACTCTGGCATCATGAGAACTGGAAAAATAAGATTACATAAATGCAGACCAAATATAGCTCAGCTCCCCTCAACATCCTAAAAAAAAGACTGATTTAGGCCTTCTTCAAGAACAAAAAAATATTTCATGATTAAGATAGAAATGAGCACATTCACAATACTATAAATATTCATTACTCTGTGTTTTATATTTCATTATAAATTTGGAATATATCTATTTGGTCTCCATTAAAGTGATCACACCTCTTTCCGTCCTGATGATTCTAGAATCAGTGAAATATTGACTAATTAAATATTTACTGATAATTGAAAGGATTCTTTTGGAATACTCCAATAATATGCTAACAATATTTTTTTTTATATTTTTTTTGTTATTGATCAACAGATTAGTAAATCAAAATAATTCAAAGATTAAAAAGTTATATTTTGAGTAATCATAAGATCAAAGAAGCTATACTCTACAACAGTAGTTCTTAACTTTTTTTTGCCATGGCACCCTTGTTAGGTTCACAAAATGTTCACAGCACCCTTGTAGGACTAAAAAAATTCAGAGCATTTTTGTTCCAATAAAGAAAAATTATGGTTATTCTTAAAGTAGTGATATTATAGAATAAACCCATTTTATGTGCAATATGTACATGGAGTGGTTCATAATGAATGTGATACACCCTATAAAAAAATTGAACTAAGACTTAAACGGCCACAATCAACAAATAAAAACAGAAACTCCTCAACAGATTTATAATCTTAATTTAAATATGTACAAACTCATTAAAATTAAAATATTCAACTGTAATTATTTAAAAAAATTAAGTTTAAAAATTGGATAATTTTACCTCCCAGTCAAAATGATACACCTCACATCTTTTTAACGTAATAAATACTATTAATTTAGATCAATAACTTGTAGGTTAGCCATTATTTTCCACCATTTTTGCAATGGAGTTGAACAGTTTTTTTATTAATTCTGGGCTTAGCTGATTCCACTCTTTGAGAAGATATTTTTTTTTAAGTCTTCTTTGCCAGAAATTTAGTGCTTTGTACCTCCAATTATGCCCACAGATGTTCTATAACATAAAGATCTGGTAACTGTGGCGGAGTTTTTATAACTTAGGGGCAGTCATAAATTAGCCATTCCTTAACATATCAGTGTTTGGGGTCATTATCCTGATAAAAACTAAATTTGTTTTTTAGCCGCTGATTTCCGAAATTTCTTTCAAGTTCTTTCTCACAAGTCTATATAAATATATTTATTCACATTCACTATAACATGTGAATATTTCCACTATAAAGTGAAAATTTCCTACATAAGGATCCACCTTACACTGCCACACCAAGAAACAGAATATAAGAAAAAACATAACATTACAAAAGAACATATTAATAAGATGTTTATTGATTACAATAAATTATTGTTTTCAATGTAATGTAAATTGAACTATTTAGTTATTCAATAATTTCTATCAATATCCAGCTGTAGCTTTTTGACTGTGAGCCACTGTTAAAATATATAAACCAAGCCAAATTTTGACCAGATATAATCTTAAATTCGATTGATTTTATTCTAATTCAGGGATTAATAAATATAAATTTATTAACTTTTAGAGTGTCTATTTCCCCAATTGAATTTTTTATTCTAAATATTAAACAATGAAATTAAATATTATTGCTGTAACAACCCTTGCATTTGCTTGCAACAATGTTTGAGGAGCCCCTGCTCTGCAATACAAACCAGGGTTGGACAGATAGAGTTCGCCTGAGATGAGTTTGCTGTTGGATAGAGAGGGAGTGAGATGCGCAATGGCAAAACATTTTCTAACCGATCCCTCTCCTCTTTTGTCTTCTCTACTCATTCATAAGTACTTCTACAATTTTTTTTACAACTATAAATTTCTTTATCTTTTTTTCATTTCTTACACCGATTTGCACTGTGTCAAGTAAACTGAGAAGAGGGAAAATTATACTCTCACACCCAATACGTATATAAATTGATGATGTGGTTTTGGGGAGATGGAACTTAAGTGGGGGAAGGCTGCTCAAGCTCCAAAGTTTTACAATATCCCTATTTTTGAGGTTGATTTATTGATAAAACAGTAATTTATTATACTTATGTAGTTTTGGAATCCATGTTAACCAGTAACAAAATAACTAATTAACATTATTAACCATCCATTCAATTTGAAGGGGTGATGGAAATTTCTTGTAACTTTTTCTTTAGGAATTAATATTGTGTCTTTACTTTAGAACTTACAATAACAAAAGTACCTTTTTATCTATACAAATATAACAGTATTTCAAACTTTTTCATCAATATTAACTTTTACAATTCAAAAGAGATTCTTTCTATGTAAGTAGTTTTAATTTATTTTACTGATTACAGTTTATCCTGCAATGTTGATTTACAACTCTAATTTAATTGAATTAGAGTTACATTTTTTTTTTAATGCAGTAGTGATGAATATTAGCTTACAATAAAAAAAAAAAAAGAAATCCTGTTGACAACAAAAATAATTTTTCGATTATGCAATAAACCTTTAAATATTGGACAAATGTTTGTATGCATATAGTGAAGTAAATACTATACCAACAAGAGAAATTAGAGTTTTGAGGTATGAATTATTGTTTCTCATTTTGCACCTGTTGCTAAAAATATCATTCAGCATTCTATTATCATGGAGCATTATCTAACATTTCAAAAATTGTACACTGATTAATGTAATCATGTGACTTGATTAATTGAATAATGTTTGTTAAAAAAAAAAATAATAATAATAATCTAAACCACTTAGAAAATCAAGTAAAAATATAAAAGTTGACAGACTCCTATTGTCTAAGTCAATACTTTTTTCAAATCATTTCAAAAGAAAATTCATAATAATGGATTGATGGTATGCTGTGGTGAAAATTGGAGAAAAGTTGGGTGTTCAGCCAAAAAAAAAAGAAAAATAAATGATATTTATTTTTACTTTTGTTTATTTATTTTTATAACAAACACCCCAACTTCTCTTCATAAGGAAATTTAGCAGATCTAAATATTTTAAAATTCGATCATAATGTTTAAATACAGATCAAATTGTTTAGTGTCCGATATTTTTACCGAAGTAATCTCTCAAATGCAAAAACCAATCCACAAAACAAAAATAAGTTAGATGAGGTTTTGGTTGGGTTCAGGTATCTTCAATTGAGGTTGAGAAAAAAAAATTGGTGATAGAATGAGACATTTCTTTAAAAAAAAAATAATAATAACAAGAAACAGATCACAATAAAGTTATTTTCCGATCAATCTATTAATACAACATTAATATTTTGGTAATGGCAAAGTGTAAAGTAAAAATAATTTTTTAATAAAAAAAAGAAACTTTTTTAAAGCTTCCAAATTTTCAAAGTCCATTAATTTACTCAAAGCATGTCAAATATTTATTGGATCTCTTCTGTTAAACGGTTTACAGATTTCAGTTAATTTATGGTAATTAGGAATTGTATCAAAATAATTTCAAACAGGGTCATATTTTAATTTATGTATCACTTAATAAAATTAAGATGTAAGTTACTTCAGTAGCGTAACTACCGGGGAGCAGTAAGAGATATTTGCTTCAGACACCGACTAAGAAGGGGTAACCATGCTAAGACAGAAAAAAAAGTTATATCTGTACCTAAAAAATTTTACAATAAAACACATCTTACAATTGTAATCATATCAACATCACAAGTTAGAGAACACACTGGTACGGTCATTTTTTTTTTTTTTTTTTAAATGATAACATTTAATCATTAAGGAAAACAACTTTTTAAAACAACAGTTAAACATGAATTGAACACTCAGGGTTTCTTTTATATTTTATTTTTATTTATGCAGTATCTAGTTTAAAAGGTTGATATTAAAATAGTTTTTATTTAAATGTTAGAATCTATGTTAACCCTAATAGTTTAATACTTTTGAGTTTGTAAGCAAATATTCATATTACTCAGCAAGTTAACTCTTTATTGCAGTCAGCAATTTCTCTTTAAATCAAATCACCTGATGTCTAATAACAAATTAAAACAAATCTGGTCTATATTATTTGCAGTATGAATAATGCATATTAATAGGCTTAGTTAAAATGATTTCAATTGAACTGACTAAGGAAGATGATAGGGAAGGGAGGCGCCAAGGTGTCACTGTTCCAGGGCACATCTTACCTAGTTACGCTACTGAGTACTTTATCATAAATTGCTAGCAGGCTGTAGATTACTTTTGATCTATTTATGGATTTACTTGTTCACAGAAACGCTATGGCGCTGTCTTCTTGAAGTACAATAATAGTCTACTGAAACAATGAGCCGCGGGTGCCATAAAGAAGGGAACCAGTGATGCTGAGTTCTATAGAACAAATATTATAGTGTATAAAAAGCTTTATGAAAAAAACAAAATTGTAAATATAGCTTAAATAAGAACAATCAGTATTAAAATTTTATTTATTTTCTAAACTTCTATTTTTTTCCTTTATGTTTTTATATAAAGCTTCAAAATAAAAGTTTTAATCAATTTGTGTTACAAACAATTATTTCATCTATGAAATAATTACTTTGTAGTTATTAGAACTGTGAGTGATATAGTAATATTACTTTACTTAAATCTATATTTAAGAGTTATAATACCAAATGCATATATAGAATATGCATAAATGTATTTTTTTTTACTTCATATTTCATTTTAAAGAAAAATGTAAAATTTACCTTTAAAATTGAAGAGTTTCTATCAGAAAATAGCTATTTTTATTAAATACATACATTATTAATGTATATATAATGATTATGTGTACAGTGAACAAATTCATAAGAGTGCATAAGGCATTGATGTGAACAGTAACCAAACTGTAAAGTTATCATATCCATACCTATGTATTTTTTTTGTAAGTTTAGTTGAAATCCCACCATAAAATACTGATTGTAGAATATTTATAATAAATTATTTAGCTTTCAAAGAGTTTTTTTTCTCTCTCTCTCTCTCTCTTTTCCTCACCTATATCCTAATAAAGGGTCATTGGCGTTTTGTATAATTTATATTCTGTTATAGTAATTTAATCTATATAAATTTAAACACGATAGAGACTCACTTTTCATTATCTTGTAGAATATCTCTTAGTGTTTTTCCTAAATCTATTTTTTTTTCTGTAACTTTCAAATTGGGGACATTCTACTAGAAGGTGTTTCACAGTTTGAGGTGTATTATTGCATTTTTTGCAAGTAGGAGACCTCTTAAAAGATAACTATGTGTGAACCAGGGCGGGGCGGCCGAATGGGCTAAAGCGTGTGCACAGCACCGCCGTTGCCTGGCAACCAGATATATGATACCTATGATGAAAATTAGTCACGAGTTCGCGTCCCGGTGCCAGGGGTCTTTTAAATCCCCGCCCACATCCCCTGGCCCAGGAAAAACCCCATATAGCCTTAAAGGCAAGGAAGGGGAGGACACTCCCAACTATGTGTGAACCGGCAGTGCCTAATCTTACGACGGGATAGTATAATTTCTTCACGCCTGGAAATTCTGGTACTAGTGAGCCATTTATCGCAATTAGATTTCACTTATTTCAGCTTACACTCTTTGATTTTCCAATTTTTTTCTCACTCTACCAGTTGTTTTATCTTTGTTTGATATACCGTCTTCTAAAGTAATATATTTCAATCTAGTCACTGTCTCTTCTCCTCCACTTCTTGCTAAATAGGCTGCATGGACAGCTTTTTCATTTGTTAAAATTCTGCTATGAGCTGGTACCTATACCAAGACAATTGATATTCCTTTATTTTTTTCCTCCCGTCAAGTGTTAAGTATTTCTCTAATTATAGAATTTCTAGGGTATGGGTTATCGATGGTAGTTAAAACACTGCATGAGTCCGTCATAACAACCCAGTAGTTCTTTTTAGATTCCCTTAAAAGATAAAAAGCATTCATGATAGCAGTCGCCTTTCCTGTGAATACGGAGCATTCCCCAAGTTAAACAGTAGGTGCTTTCTCTTTACTGGCTGGAGCACATCCTACGCTATCTCCTTCCCTGGATGCATACATATATATAAAATCGAAATTTGTATACTGTTCTGTCAGTTTTAAAAAACGATTTTTGTATTTCAATTGAATATGTTTTTGCAATTTTAGACATGGATTTATTAATCATGGTTCTGTCTTTTTTCGAACGAGGATTTTTAACTCTGGGATGGGTTTTATAATTCTTGTATCCATGTTTATTTCAGTTATTGCCATGTAAATTACTTGTTTAAAAATGTTATTTTCTATATCTTTAAGTCCGTTTGTTTCTAATTCTTCTCTAAATAAGTATGTAGTTAATGGGTGGTGGGAAGATGCTTTCAATTTGGCAATGTATTTGAGAGATAGATATTCTTGTCTCAAGTTTAAGGATGTTTCTCCAGATTCAGTACAGATGCTGTCGATTGGAGATGTACGAAACGCTCCAGTACATATTCTGTGGGCTGAATTATGTATAGAATCTAGCATCCTCAGTAATGTTTTGCTGGCTGTACTATAAATCTGTGCTCCATAGTCTATTTTGCTTCTTATTATGGACTGGTATATTTTTATTTTCATATATTTTTTTATACCACGAGTCTCTAATAAGAAACATATCAAAGAAAAAAACAAGAGAAAAGATTATTCGGCGGGAAAAGAACATGGAGGACACAGAGGCATTGAGTGTCCAAAATGAAAGTTGGCTGTTCTATCAGAGAATAAGTGAGGGTAGGGCAGCTTTCAGGCCCAGAGTGGTGGCCTGTAAAGATACGGATGGAACTCTTTTAAGTCACAAAGATGATGTACTAAAGAGACGGGTCCAACACTTCAAAAACACTTTAAACAGAGGAACAGTGTCTGGAGTTGTAGGAGTAATGAAGGAAGACTCACTGAATTCCATAGAACCCCTGGATGAGGACGAAATGGAAAAGGCCCTGAGGAAATTGAAAAATGGAAAGGCGTCAGGATCGGATGGAATCCAGTCAGAGCTGTTGAAATGTAGGGGTGAAGAATTCAGGAAAGCTCTGCATGGCTTAATGCTGACCATCTGGTAGAGGGAAGCTATGCCTACGGAATTGGCAACAGCCATTATCTACCCAATACATAAGAAAGGAGATCAAACAGAATGCACTAACAATAGAGGAATATCACTCCTTTCGTATGCTTATAAGCTGCTCTCTAACATTCTTTTTGAGAGGATCCTCCTGTATGCTGAAAAGGAACTGAGGAAATATCAGGCTGGATTTCTGATCAACAGTTCTCCCTCAGGATGATCCTAGAAAAGAGTATGGAGCATAAGGTAGTAACCCACCATTTATTCGTGGACTTTAAAGCAGCATACGACAATATTGATAGGACACAAACTATACTGTACCTTGGAGGAGATAAGCAACCCTCAGAAGCTCATATGCCTAATCAAGATGATCATGGACAGCTCAATATGTAGAATACGCATCGGTTCTGATGCCTCTGAAGATTTTGAAGTGAGCAGTGGGGTTCGGCAAGGGGGTGCCCTTGCCTGCCTATTTTTCAACTTGGCAGAGAGGCCGGTATTCAGACCAGCGCTTCTTAAATCGCCTGACACAGCTTCTTGGTTTTGCTGATGATATTGATATTATAAGAAGGTCTGAACAGGTTCTCAGAGAAGCGTTCACAGCCCTTGAAGCAGCTGCAAGACAACTAGGTCTAGAAGTCAACGAGAAGTAAACCAAGCATATGAGAGTTGGTGGTGAGATTGATCTGAACTCTCCATTTGAGGTAAGATCTTTTAAGTTTGAGAAAGTAAAAAGATTTATATACCTTGGGTCTGAAGTAAATAGCAAGAATGGCATGGCTCAAGAAATAAACAGAAGGATCGCGCCAATGGATGTGTCTTTAGACTTGGCTGACACATTAGAAGTAGGTATCTCTCAAAGAAGACCAAACTGATTATATACAAGACCCTTGTATGGCCAGTTTTGACATATGGCTCAGAGGGTAGGAGGATGGCAAAAAGTGATGAGATTAAATTGAGTGTGTACGAGTGAGGAGTCCTCAGAAGGGTCTATGGCCCAATAAAGGAAGGTGATGTCTGGAAGAAAAGAAAAGAAAAAATAGGGAACTCAGTTGTCTTGTCAGACTAAGGTGGTATATAAAGCTCATGTTACATATGAAAGCGTGTTCTAATCCTTCGGGCAAGCCCGAGAGCACTCATATTCCTTTGGTTCCTCAATTACAACTATTACGATTGTTATGATCTCTTATTTCTCTTTTAGTTAACTATCAAATTCTTTCATATTTTATATTTAACTATCTTTTATATTAGAGATTAATGTGAAATGGTCAATTTTTCAAATTAAAAAAATCAAAGGTATTTTAGGGGAAGCTAATATTGAAAATTAGCCATTTAAGCCATGTTAGAGAATATCAATCAGAATAAAATCTACATTTTATTTAAAACTGCTTAATTTTACACTGATATGGCGAATTTAATCAAAATCTTTAGAGCTGTTTTCGAGAAAATTGTAAAAATGTGTTTAGTCGATTATATGAAGTGACACTTCCGGTAAGCCGATTTTGACTAAAAAGTTGCTGTGACATCTCTAGCATATAAAAACCTTAAATATGCAATTTAACTTTGATACAACTTTTCGTTTTTGAGCTAGACTGTTAACAAACACATACACACACACACATTTTCTATATTACATATATAGGTAAGTGAAAGTAAAAAGTAATTATTGAGGAGCAGCACCTTGCAAGACGGGTAGGATAACTGAGGACGAGATGGCTGGAAAGCGTGGCCTATGATGCAAGAACCCTGCTTGGCATATAAAATCCACTAAACGGCTCCAATGATTTTGATTAAACTCAGTTTATCATTGTATAATTAAGTGGTCTTTGATATCATTGAGATCTAATCTCCATTGATGTCACTTTACAGGCTAAAATGTTCAACATGTCTTCCTCTAAAGTACCTTAAAATAATTAAACATCTCTCATTATTAAGAGTTATGAAAAACTGCTAAATATAACTTTTGAAACAATTTAATAATTGAAAAATGGAGATAAAAGAGAAAATATTTATTTAGGTCAAAAATGAATTTCCGGAAATACTAGTCAGAAGGTATACGTATTATATATCGGAAAGCGAAGAATTTTAGAAAAAACAATATCTGATATAGAAAGTCATAGAAAGTGATGGAGAGTGACCAAAAATTATAAATATTAATTTGTAAAAACTAATATTAATTAACGGAAATCACATGTTTTCAAGGAAATTAAATGAAATTTACTAACTAAATGTAAGCCTATTTTAAATTTGAAATCCACCAAAAATATTTAAAATCCACCTAATCAAGGCAATGGCATAGTTTAATAAACTATTTCATAGTACTTATGTGAAAGAAGAAGTGAAATATAAAAAAAATTCATGGATGTATAAAGCATATGTTTATAATCTTGAATACATTTTTTTCCTATCCTGTTATTTCAAGTATTTTACAACCTGAAGGCCTCCCCTAATTAAGAGGGTAATGGTCTAACTTCCCGGGGTTCGATCTTATAATGTTTACTTTACTAGTATAGCTCTCTAACCACTCTGCTATAGGCTAATCATTTATAGATTGAATATAGAGATATACTTTCAAATCTCTCTAGGCATATATATATATATATAGATATATATATATATATATATATATATATATATATATATATATATATATATATATATATATATATATTGCTCAGAGATTGGAGTTATGTGGTTTGCAAAAACAGATGGAGTATTGTGGTTTTTATTGTCTACCATTGATATAATTAATAGGGTTTTTATTATTTTAATGGTGTTAATGATTTGTTAGGTGTAAACTTTAAGCTATAGCTCCGTTAAAAGAGCACTTCAAAAATTTCATGATTGCTCAACATTGCCAGAAAATAATTTCTATTCAAAGTAGAAAGTTGTGTGTTGCGGACACCAGATTTTTATTAAAAAATCTTATACTTCAAATAGCTCTATCTCAGGACCTACTACAGTTATGTTTCTTATTGTTTACAAAAATTAGGTAATTTAAAACATAAAAAAACAGTAAATAATATACTTTTAGTCAGAAAACAATATGGAAAAGAAAAAAATTGCAGTTTTTATCAACCTGGCGGCAACAAAAACTTGTATTTAATAAAAACTCTACTTTTTGTAACCATTTATGACAGTTTGACTCAACTAATTGGTCATTATCTTAATATTTGGATTGATAAATTGTCATTTTGATAAAAAAATACTTATCTTCACAAATTGACCTGCTCTATTGGATTAAAGATCCTTTCCACTCCATCACTCTATTCCTGTTCTCGTTTGTCCTCTTTCTCTACAATTGTCATTACTTACTCTATAGCTTAACCTTGGGCATCAATACCAGGTTAAGCTATACATATATACACTGGTACTGGTGGGAGGACTTATTCCAGCAAGTGGGCCTATTAATATATATAGTGTATATTCATATTACAGCTATAGGTAAATAATAAACATCTATAGTTTTAAGCTTTAATAGATAGGTCTCAAATATAAGGAAATGAAATCATTAGAATATCATTGACATTAGCTGTTTTGTTAAGAACAAGGAAACAAAATAAGTGAAAACTAATTATATTTGTAAACAAATAGGAAGTATTAAATATATATATTTACCATAAAAATAATTTCTAAAAAGTTAATACATTAGCACAAAGAAATTAACATTAGTTATAAGTACAATAATCGCACAAAATAACAGTTATTAATTGATTTTGTTTACCAAAATCATTATTAATTACCATCATTAACCAACAAACTTTTACTTATAAACAACAAAAAAATTCTTAAAAATAATAATAATAAAATTATCAATAGTTAAAAAAAAAAATCAAACTGGAACATGGTGCTCATTGTTCAACTAAAGTTGTTCTTAAAAATAATAACAGTATATTACATTAATCACATTAATCAAACTAATCAAAAATTTAAATAATAAAAATGACTATATACTACACCACTAACATCAGACAATTATAAATAATGTTTTAATTTAATTACTTATGAAATTCAAACTTTATCTTACGAAATTAGTTATAATTTTTAATACTTTCAGCTCAACAAAACAATACCTACAGAAACACAAGTTAAGTAGATAATACTTAAAATTATATAAAATTAGACAATAAAATCCAATGTTATATACAGAAAATAAATATCTTTAACATATTAAACATGAATTATTAATATTATTATCAATCTAATGTATATATTAGACAATTTATGTACAAGTGTATATTGTAACTACGATATCTGTAATTAAGAACGAATAATTTAAATATTTACAATGTAATAGAAAATCAATATTGTGGATTCTGCTATCTAAAAGCCAATTCTGATCAGTTATCATAAGCCGTGCAATGTCTAGGCTATCATGGTAGAATAAGGCAATGTTGTTTATTTAATTGAGAAACAATGCTCCTAAAATTAAAAAAAAAAGTTATAAAATAAGGACCAGTCATAAATTATATTAAATGTTTTCTTAAAGAAAACTTCTGATCTGTACTAAATTACCACAGCTCTAAATTAAATAGTATTAATATAATATGTTCAAGGAGTTAATATTGATGAATTCAATTGAAAAACATTGGTTCATGTTAAGCTTCCTCAATCACTTGTTAATCCTAATTAAATATTTTATTTTTTACTAGCTTCACCCGGCCACAGCCTGCTGTGGCTCAGTCTGGCAAAATCGAAAAGAAAGAAAATAGAAAGCACATATGAGCAGATTAATACCAAAGGGCATCTGTCATTTATAAAAAGTTAAGAAACAAATTTGTCTGTAACATAGCTTCAATTTAAACTAATTCTAATGATGTTTTTTCATGATTCAACTTGAACATTCTTAATCGTCAGAGTGAATATCCTATGATATTCAGTGAACAGTCTGAGTTGAACTTATAAAACTAAAATTGACTTTATCTCAGCTTTCTAAAAATGACAAAGATCCGTCTTTGATATGAAGCCACTTATATATTTTCATGTTTAATTTTATTATTATATTTTTTTACATTTAATGTTCAACTTTGAGTTGATTATTTTATGGCAAATAAAAGTGTAAATGTTCATTTGTTCAAACCCTTAAATCGTGGAAAAGTTCTTCACACATTGCCTTGAAATTTTGGCAATGTTGCATTTAAAACACGCATGGTTTAACATACCTACTATTATAAAATATAAGGTGAAACTGTGCATATTTATTAAAAACACACCATCAGTTCGATGTAAAAGCAACTCATGTGGTAAAAATATTTTACGATACTGTTTCAATGTTCAAGATTTTCAAATATCAAATGTGGCAATGCATTGAAATTGTAGTATATTGAAACATTGAATTTGCCATTTACCATAGCGTTCATTCCGTGTGCATTACAGCTGCCTTACACCTCCCTCAAAAGATTTTGCATACCTCTCCAAAGATATTTGATTGTTTTCTTCTTCTTAATAACAACTTGATTAAATATAGAGTTATAAAAATTGTAGTGGAAAAATAAACCTTATTCATGATAGAAATGCTACAGTAATACAACTTTATTCCAATGTAATGTTAAAGAAAATAATTTATTAAAAAATAAAATGAACTGAAATAAATGAAAAACTGATTCCCAAAAGGAACATAAAATGATGATAATTATTACTCAAGAATTAAATATTTTTAAATAATAGCAAATCAAATATTTGAGATGTATCGTACAACTTCCAAAATACATTGGGGGAAAAATAAAAAATGAATATAAAGAGCATATAATAGTATGGACCTACGTAAGGAGAATCATATCACTTCTTCAAATGATAATTTCAATTACTGCAGTAATTATAAAACTTTCAATTAATCAATAACAAAAAAAAAGGAAAATGGCCTTTGCTGAAGAGAAAGTAGTAAATGTTTAAAACTCTATAACTCTGCAATGAATCGTCCGCTTTCGATGGATTTATTTTTATTTTGTAGGGAATTCAGGAAGCTTTCAAATAAATATGGGTATTATCAATCAAAAATTGTGTAATTTTTTAGTTATTGGCAAATAAAATTTTAATGTCATCGTAACATTTTTTGCAGCTTGTTTTTGGGAAAGTATGTTATACGCATAAATTAAAAGGAATTCAAGAGGAAGACTTTAGCAAAGTTTCGTTAAAATCGTTCCAGCCGTTTTGACCCGAGTCTATAGCGATATTTTTTTTTACACATATATAATTATAATTATCATAGGACGGATGTACTATGCCAGAAACCTTCGCGAGAGTGTACACAACAACTTCCCAAAGTTTCATAGTGATCGGATGAATGGTTTAGTAATGCATAATGGACAAACGAACATACATTCATTTATATATATATATATATATATATATAGATTGATAATTAATTTAATTTTTAATAAAAAAAAAATTTAAATATAATTTTTGAAAACACTGATGAATTTTGAATGAGATAAGCCTTAATACAAAGCTTGTAATTAAAGGTTTATAATTTGAAATATGAATATATAACTATGAGGATTTTGAAACCTCTACTTTATTAAAACAGTGCCACAAACTAAGTTCTAAAATTTTTAAAAAATAAATGTATACTTTAAGATTATTTACTGACTTTATTTTATTTGGAGTAACTTGAAATATAGCTAAAGAATGGAAGGAGAAAAGTAGGAGAACAATTAAATCTGGATTGATTAATTGCAAGCATAACATCCTGGTACAAGCAGTGTAACTGGTTCTTCCTTCTTTATTAATATTTAGGAGGTATAATAATCTTCTATATAATATGCACTGTATAGTTATTACGTGTGTTAACTGTAAATTCGCTCCACAAGTGATAGGAGTAGGAAGATTCCAGAGTTAATAACTATTTATACATGACATTTTAAATGAACACCTCGTAAATGGTTAATATACTTTAGATTTAATTTCAATAAAATTATTACATCTTTATATTGCAATTATATTTAAGATTTATTGGGGTGGGAGTTTTGCCGTACCACATCAAAATAAACTTTTTCCTAGTGTCCACCATTTCATACTTTGTTGAGGAAGGGATTTTGGGGGTCTAGAGAGTTCATATACAGTTTAATAATTCTCAGTTTTTTTTTTAGAAATAGTCGAGGTGGTATCCCACATACTGAATATATGAAGAAATGTATCACACCCGCAGGCAGCCTTAAGATCTATACCTTCATGGAAGAACTCAAAGGAAGTTTTATGTTTCGAAGTCCAGGCTTTGCTAAAATTATATCCAGGTCACCGAGTGTTTAGGCCATCAACAGGATTACCATGTCAATATAATATATTTTATATATATATATTTTGTTTTTTTCGGTTGGCGCAACAAACCATGAAGATCTTTGACAGCGAGATGTGGTCTCCTAGACTACATCCTGATTCCTGATTTAAGTACACGGGGGTAGGGTCATCAGTCCTAGGTCCGGTCGGTGTGAGTAGCCTCCAGTAGCCTGACAGGCCTCACATACCCGAGAGAAGAGGAATCTCGGGCAGCGTGGCTTTCCCTGATGGACGGTAACTCAAATCAGGCAGTCACCCATTAAAGTGCTAACTACGCTCGGTGTTGCTTAACTTTGATTACCTATTGCAAGCGCCTTAGCCCACATGGCTACCCGAGATGCGATAGGTAGTGCATTGATAAGCAGTTTATCAATGAATTAATTCAGATTTATAAAAGAACTAGCTGATGCACCCATCGTTGACGGGTGAATAGTAAAAATTTTAGAATCTTTTTTTGAGATGGATTTTGTATTATGGGGGGAGGAGGGTCCAAATTCAATTTCATAAAATTGGGTCGGAAGGGAGGAGAGGGGTTATTTTGATTTTTTTTATGGCGGGGCTTATGGAAGTCAAGGTTTCGCAATAGCCACAACAAAAACATTGTTATTCTGTTATTTTTTTAGGTACCACACAACTAAACCGACCGCCACCGAACTATTAAAATTTATTAAATGTTTAATTTTCATTTATGTGAGATTGTGGATTCCATTAATTAATCAAAAAGAGTTGTAGTCTCTCCGCTTCTTTAAACTCTACTGACTTTTTCGCTAGCAAAATAACATTGGACATTGAGTAATCTACATCCGTGTAAAATTAAAACTTGATCTGAATATTGTGGAGATCGGGATGAAATTTTTGAGTTTATTTTTTGATTTCCGGCTAATCCATTTAGTTAATCCTAAAAATATACACAATATTTGTTAGGCTCGGGAAGTTGAAAAATGAGTGTGTTTTACCCGTTTTATGTGACAACGCGTTACAGATGTTTGGTATTCAGGAGTTTGATCGTTGAGTTGTGAGAATTTTTTTCATCAGTTGAGTAGTACAACTTTTAAATGTGGCTCGCAGTAGAGTAGGTTGGGATTAGAATCAAAGTAACTGCCTAACCGTGATCTCTAAACAAATTACTCAAGAATCCATAACTTTGGTTCTACTCAATATTTTGTTTTCATTTAAAGCCTATATTTTAAGTCAAGCAAACCTAAATGGAATGTCAAAATTTCAAAAGTCTATAATTAGCCATTGCGGAGCTTACCCCTGACAAAGTTTCATTGTACCATGCGGACTTCCAGACCGACAAAAAAATTTTTAAAACTGGATTTGGTGTCTGCAATGTATGAAACGGAAAAATATCATAAAATAGGTTGATTCTATTCAATGTACAGACAAAATCTTTATTTTATTTATATAGATATAAAAAAACATATGTTTTAATTAGCGTTGCTTTCCAAAACAAAAGTTTGTAAAGTTAGTATCGTTCAAGCAGTCACAGTGTTACCTTCATTACCCTTTATTTTATAAGTTTTCTGAAAAATCTCAGACTTAGTACCTAAAGTTATAATTCCTCTAACTTTTGAAGTGAGAGAATAAATAATAAAGAACTTTAATGTTTAATAACTTTCTTTCTTAAACATAAAGAGTTAGCTATTCAAATAAAGATAAAAACACAAGAAATTTTTTTTTTAATTAATGAATTATCGGAATGAATATCTCGTTAGCTATAGAAGATGGTGAAGAAATGAATATAATTAATTCTGTTGGCAATTTTGTCAGCTTTAGTATCGTTCAAGCAGTAACAGTATTACCTTCATTACCTTTTATTTTATAAATTTTTTGCAAAATCTCAGACTTTGTATCTAAAGTTATAATTACTCTTTGAAGTTTAATTTTATGTAGAAAGTTATCATTGCTAGAACCTATAGTTTCCCTGAGGCAGGAAGTAGTATGAAAAAAACCAAAAAGTCAACTTTAATTCAAATTTTCTACTTGAAATCCCTAGATAAGGAATAACTGACAGTAATTTCATGTTTTAGGATGGCAAATACTATAGATCTAACGGGTTTGTAGTTTTACATCTTCCAGTAAAATAAAAATGTTGCTGGTTTACTAACTATACAAATTTACTGGCACTGGTTTACAAATTTGCAGCTCCACGTTATAAGTCTAGCTATAAGATAAAGTTTATTTTTGGGCCTTATTAGCCCTTGATTGGTTCAGGACCATGAGGCTTTCCTAAGTCACCGCCTACCTCTATAAAATGCAATATAATACTTGAATAAATTGGGGAAAGGTATTTAAAAACAGAAATATTGTAATGATGTTGATGCAATTAATTATTATTAGATATTAACAGGCAAGACATCAGTTCTTAATCTTAAAAGGAACTAAGAGAAGTAAAAATAATAGAATATAAATAAGAAATAAGAAGGAATCACCTTTAGCTTCTGAGTGCTTCTAATCGACTTTGCATTTCCATTAGTTCTTCTGGATCTTCTTCAACAGTAGGTTCAGCAACAACCGCAGAAGCACCAGGGGTTTCTGTGACAGCAGCTGGGGCTTTCCCAAGTGTTCCTTGAGTTATTTCCCAGAGAACCTGTAGTATCAAAACTGGTTTAACATTTTTCAAAGATAAGATTATAAAACCAAAATAAGTTTTTTTTTTTTTCAAAAGGCTTTCTCATCTTTCAAGATATATGGATTTTTTTTATGGGCATTAAGATTAATGCCAGAGTTAAAAGCCATCCGGTACCGAGACACAATCTCGTAATTGTTTGTTACATGTAAACTTTGGTTTAGCGGGTTGCCGGGCAAAATCAGTTTTGCATATGCATGATCCCACTAACCCGCTTCCCAATCAAAATCAGTTAAACTGAAATATAAATGAATACAAAGCCTGCTTTCCTGATTAAATTCTTGACTAGTTGAACAAAGGTTTTTCTTTCCTTTCCTCTCATTTAAGCTATACACAGTTTATCATTTTTTTTTTTAAATGTAATATAGCAGCTTACTTTCAGTGGCTTACAAATTATACTCCTCAATCTTAGAAAGAAAATTAAGGGTCGTAGTTGAGAACCAAATAGAGAGCGAACAAGCGGGTTTTCATTGGGGAGGCAGACTCAAGATCACATTTTCGTGCTAAGAGGCATCACAGAAAAAGCATGGGACAGAGACAAGAACATATATATGGTATTTCAGGACATCAAAGCAGCATTTGACTCTGTTCCAAGATAAGAAATATAGGATGCTTTGTCGACAAAAAATTTTTCAGCTGATCTTATCACAGCAATTAGATCAGCTTATAAGGCATCAAAAGGAATTGAGAGGATTAATGGTAGAGAGTCCAAGCCTTTTCTCATGGAGAGAGGAGTCAGGCAGGGAGGCAGCCTAAGTCCCCTCTTGTTCTTCATATTTATGGATGAAAACCAAAAAATTTTTAAGCGTCATGTACTGCTTGGACGGTCATCAGAAAATGGAACATGCAGAATATCATGGTCTAAAGCCTACTATATGCCCATGATATCGTTCTGATTGCAGACATGAAAGACAAACTGTAGCAGGCCTTGTAGAATGGCAGGAAGAATGTCAAAGGTATGGTTATCGATAGCTCCAAAGCAAAGTCCTAGTCGTATCAAGAGATGAACAAGAAGACGTCCAGCTGATCTGTAACGAGGAGGTACTTGAAGTTATGCAAGAATTCACCTATTTGGGGACAATTATCAGCAACAAGGGGAAGATTGACCCAGAAGTAGTGAATAGGATATCCAAAGCCAATCAAGTCTATTACCCCATCAACAACAGTATGGTAGGGCACAGAGAAGTTGGCAAGGAAACAAAAAGGCACATATACAAGTTAGTATACCTCCCAACCCTCACGGTATGGAAGTAAAAGCTGGCTTATGCTGGACAAGCAAGTTAGCCGTGTGAAAGCAGCCGAAGTGAAGTTTCTGAAGAGAGCTGCTGGAAAGACAAGGAGAGACCACATCCGAAATGAACTGAGCTAAGGACAGTACTGGAAAACCGACAGTTGAAGTGGTTTAGCCAGCCACGTTTGTCAGATGGAGGAGGAGAGAGATCCACGAAAGGTTCTGGAAGCTCGACCCACTGGGAGGAGGCCAAGCATTTCTCTATTATATAAAAATTTTTTTAGGGACTATGTAATATTTTATTTTATATACAAAATGGAATAACAAATTAAAATGCTGAGATATAGACTTGAAAAAAAAAAATGTTTTCCTGCTTACACTAAATTTAAAAAAATAATACAATCTGAACTACAGAATGCATGCAAACTACAGTTATGAAATTTGAGCAACGAGTAGTATAATGAAATGAACAGATACATGAAATGGGGATTGGTCCGCCATTAGACAGACAGGGGTTAACCCCCGTGGTAATGCATAATAATAATTTTGAACACAATGCTGTCTTGATTAGTACAGTTTCAGAGCACTAAAAATACTGTAGGCACAGTTTAATTATAAAACTACTGATCATTGCAGTTTACTACTACTAATAATAATAAAAAAATAATAATAAAAGGCTTAGCGAACCCAAGGGTTCGATGCCAACACCACCAATCGCTTATTGCAAACCTCCCTTCACCGTTCGCTGTCCAAACCCAGTCCCTTCAGATCGGCTTTCATGTAATCTTCCCATCTTTGCTTCGGTCTACCCCTCAGACGTTTACCATTCAGTACAGCAAATATTAACCTTTTAGGAATTCTCTCGCTACTAAGCCCAACAATTTTACAAGCCCATTTGATTCGCTGCGATGAAATCACCTCAATTATATTACACGGATACAGTTCATGAAATTGGGCGTTGTGTAACCGTCTGAACTCTCCGGTTAACTCGTCCTTCTTCGGCCCGAATATTTTACATAATACTTTATTTTCAAAAACCTTAAGACGCTGCTCATCCCTTAATGTAAGCGACCACGTTTTGCATCCATAAAGAACTGCAGGTAGGATAATGGTTTTATAGATTCTAATATCACCCCAAACAATCTTCTCTTCAAGTATATACATATGGTTCTCAAATTAATGAACTATTAAGTCCCAACTTTATCAATATTTTGCACATCTGTATATGTAATATGGAAAATATTTATTAGTAGGGGTATTTTTCGGTTGGTACCCTTTCAGTGGCAACAAATCAGAATATTTTGCAGACATATATTGTTTATAAAGAATATATTCTGTAAAGAGATAAAAATTTATTATTTGAGGTATATGAATTTTGATAATCAAGTTAACTTGGTGAGTTTATTATTTGATACATTATGGGTGAGGAGGATTAAAATATCAATTACTCAGTCTATATATCAAAAGAAGAGTTATTAAAAAATATCCTATCGACTCATATATGGATCCACCATTGTTAAAGGGTTAACAAATCAATCATAAAACCAAAATTTTAATGGTTTGGATCCATAAATAAATGAAATAATGATTTTTTTTCTGAAGACAAAAGTTGGTGCATAAAAACAACAATAAAAAACTTCCAAAAATACCTTATCAATTTCTTCCTGAGCTTGTTCTTCCATTTCTTCTGGATCTTCAATTGTGTCCATAGTCTCCTCGAGCATTTCTTCAATTATTCCAGCCTAGAATCCATTTCATTAGATAATATTATAAATCAATAAGCAAATGGTATAATTTAAAAAAAGGGTCTTACCCTCATCATTTCTTTTGACAGCTCCCTCATAGTGGCAGCTACTTCAGGAACCTTAATCAGTCTTTGCATGGACTGCATGACTTCTGTAGACTTTTGCAAGGCACCACAAACACGAAGTGTAGCTATAAAATAAATGTAACTTTATAATGACAGTATTAAAAGAAGTTTATTTATCATACAAAAATTTAAAATTATTATTACTATAACTATTAGAGACCAGATTTTGATACAATTGCATGTTTTTTTGCTAAATTCAAATCCATAACAGGAATTTAATTCAAGAAGATATTTTATTGACAATAGTTTTATTTTGAACAAAGTTGTAAGTTTTGATATTATCATACCGAATAGTACATTTTAAAGATTTTCTGCATAAAACGTTATTTTTAGATTTTTAAATATAAAAGCAGTTTTATTTATAAATTTATTTATGATGCATGAAAAAAAAAAAAGAATAGATAATAATGTCATAAAAGTACAATCTATAAATACTAGAAGTGTGATAGTTAAGTGAGCCAGTTACCACATGTTCCCAAATGAAATGAAAATAGAAAAAACTGACAACTGACTAGGAGCACCATCAATTCAAGCACCATTATTTTGGTATATATGGATATTATATATATATATATATATATATATATATATATATATATATATATATATATACTCCAGTTTTTTCGAAGACAGGACGATTGAAATTAGGACAAATAACTACATATATAAAAAATACCTAACAACTGGAATATCACAAGGCTCATGTCTTTCTCCTATACTCTAGAATGATCCTCCTTCAATGACATTTCTATCCGCCTCTTCCTTTCAAAATGGCGGCCGAAAAACCTGCGTTGCTATAGACTGTAGCGCCTAAACGAATGAACCGATTTTGATGAAACTTCGCTAAAGTCATTTTCTCTACCCCCTCTAAATTTATCTATACTACATACTTCAACGAAAAGAAGCTCAAAAAAAGTTACGAGGGATGGTAAAATTAAATTCCGAATAACTCAAAAAGTACACACTTTTTTGTCGATATTGTACATGGTTTTTTAAAAGTTTACGGAATTTCCTAAAAAAAAAAAAAAATCGTTAAAATCGGACAATTAGGAGCAAAGAGATGGTCTCCAGTTTTATTTATATGTTCTTTTCCAAATGTTATATCCTTTGTTTGGTTTTTAATTAAATTTGTTACTGAAGTAATGCTATTTTTTTTTATCACATTACTAATGATTAAAAAAAAAAGTTTAGTCCAATAATTGGAATCACCTTCTATTTATTTATTTTTCTAGTAACTAGGAAGGTAATGTTACTTTAGATGTATAGTTGTTTGGAAATAATAAACCATTGTGAAATAATTTGCAGCTTTTTTTTATATTTACTTTTACTTTAAAGTTTGGCTTTTTGGATGGCTAATCATCTTTCGAAAAATCTTACCTTCAAGGAGATAATTGGTATTAGAATTATTTCAGAAACTAAAGTCAAGAGAACGGGTGTTAAATGTATTATATGACATGATCTTTGAGCGTGTCTAATGGAGCACAGCAGCTCAATATACTAGGCGTCATCGACCCAGTGCAATCTATCGGCTTAGAAGAACAATAGATATGAGACTAAATGATAATAGATACCAGATACCAAGGGACCTAGACAGTTTGGTCAAAGGGCAGCTGAGCAGGAAAAATGGGCTTACCAAAAATGGGGGGGGGGAAATATGAACTACCACCCAGAGAACAATATCAAGCTAGACGAGGGATCTCCAAAAGTTATGGCCAGCAGGTCACATAGACATCTTGACTAAGTTCTGCAGGCCGCATTGAGACTTCCATCTAAGTCTCATAACCCAAGGCTTGTGATGAAAAAAAAAATCTAGTTCTAACATTTCAGCTTTAAAATGAGCTTTATAAAAGATAAAACTCATGTACTACATGTTGTAGTAACTTCGTGTGTGAGTAATTTGCTAAATTTCATATTTTTAAAATTTTACCATGACATCAAAGAAACTTTTGCAGAACGGATCTGTCTCGCGGCCGTAGTTCGGAGACCCCTGAGTTAGAAACGCCAACACGCCAACTCATGCTAATTTTTTGTTTTGTATTATGGGGAGTTTAATTTAATAACCTTTCTATATAATTTATCATAACATTCTTTTTACAAGAATGTATGACAAAGACATCTAAGGCCAAAACAAAAAAAGAATCAACAAAGTTGGATTATCCGTTCAAAAGATAATTGGGGCACAGACACACATAGACCAATGGCCAGAAATACATTTTTTAGATTCAGTGGGCTGAGAGAATTATAAAATTCTCTTGAAAACAATACATCGTATATTTGACTCATACATTTAGTTCATCATACTTTCCTAATAAGTATACATAAGTAAAACGACAGAACAATCGAGGAGGCAGATCGAAATATCATTAAATAGCTATCACTATTTTTTGTTTGATTTTGGACCAACACCTAGATCATCTCTTACTGATTTACAAGTTGGTTAACCATAACAAATAAAATTTGTATACATGTTTCAACTAATAAATAATTGTAATAACAATAAAAAAGAATCTACTAAATTTGTAAATGTGTTAATAAACCATTACCTAGTTGATTTTTCATTTGCATTTGAATTGAGTTCAAATGAGCTTTTGATGTATGAATTTTGCTGATGGCTTTGCGAGCTCCTAAAATTTCTTTAGCTAGAATTGTACATACAGCTTTGTCGCCTTTCTTAGCTGCTTCTCTTAAAGATCGTTTCACTTTTTCTTCTTCCCTTTGAATACCTTAAAAAATAAATCAACATAATAAATATAACAAAATAAAAACTCATTAATGAAAAAAAAAAAAAAAATATATATATATATATATATATATATATATATATACATATATACAGATGTATAATTTGTAAGGAAGTACCTCCATTTTACAAATTATACATCTGTTCATTTAATTATAAAACTCATTGCTCAAATTGTATAACTTCAATTTACATTGATTCTGTAGCTCAGATTGTATTAGTTTTTATCAACATAAAATAAACTGAACAAAACTACACCTCGGACAAATTTTTAATTACTTTAAAAATCTATGTTGCCAATTTTTAACCATAATATATATTCAATTTGTCCAGCTTCAGATAAGCCCAACAAAAATTTAAGCCTTTTATTTCTAATATTTTCATTGTTTGTTATATTGTGCTTGCTTTTCTATTTCATAATAATTATAATTATATCACAATATAATATAAATAATATTATATATAATATAATAACTCCGCCAGTGGGTGTAGTGTGCTATCCTTAGTGCTGCTACGTGAACCGAAGCCAGCCCCAAGCCTGGATAAAGGAGGAGGGTTGAGCATGAGGGATGGGCTACCACACCTCAATTAAAAAAAGTACAGTCCAGAAACTGCCGGTAGGAAGTTTTTGATACAGCAAGGCCAAAAACATAGATATTCCCCCAGAGGGATCCATTGGGATATGGGGGGGAGGGGGTCCCTACCTACTCCAGATCTTGAAAGATGCTCGAGAGGAAGAAGAGAGAGGAAAACGAGAAAGGGTGGATGTGTAATGAGCATCGGGACTTGGAATGTCCAAAGCATACTGCAGCCAGGAGCAAGCAGAGCTCTGGAGATAGCACTGGAACAATATAAAGTAGATGTATTGGCTCTACAGGAAATCCGGTGGGGAGATATTGATATTGTATTCCTTAGCAAGCACATCCTAATAAATAGTGGATCTAAGAGAAATCAAAGAGACACAGATTTCATGATTAGGAAAAATATCTAACATGAGCTAATTGTGTACGATTGCATTAGTGACAGGATTTGCAGAATCCGAATGAAGGGTTGATTCTGCAATATATCACTGATTAGTGTGCATGCCCCTTGTGAAGATGCGGAGGAACTGGACAAGGAAACATTCTATACCAATCTGGCCAGGACATACGAGCAGATACCACAGTATCACACTAAGATTGTGCTTGTAGATTTCAATGCTCAGATAGGCATGGAAGAAATATACAAACCCACAATTGGACAACATAGCAGATATGAAGTAACGAATGATAATGGATTTCGAACAGTAGAATTTGCCATGTCTAAAGGAATGAGTGTTATGACTACTATGTTTCCCCACAAAAATATTCATAAGGAAACATGGATAAGTCCAGGAGACCGAACTAGAAGTCAGATAGACCATGTAATGATAGACGCGAGACACTTTTCTCACATCTCGGATGCATCTCTTTTTCTTCTAGTTCCCTTAATTGGTTCCAATCCTTCCTTACAGGTCGCTCCCAGTACGTTGTAATTCCTAATAACCCCCCATAAGAATCTCTACCTCTGACAAGAGGCGTCCCACAAGACTCTTCCTTATCCCTCACCCTTTTCTCCATCTATATAAATGACTCCCCATCCTCTATCCTGCACTGTCAATACCACCTGTATGCCGACGACATTTAAATTTACCTCTCCTTTAATCCGACAGATATCTCAGATGCCACTCTAAAACTTAAGAAAGACATTGACAGAATAAGTGTTTGGGCAAACCTCAATAGGCTCACTCTGAACACCGAGAAGATAAAAGCCATCTTTATTGGATCCTCCTCACTCCTCAAATCCTCCCCGGTATCTCCCAATCTTCTCCTGAACAACTCACCTATCTTATTCCACACCACCGTTAAAAACCTAGGTGTTACTTTTGATCAATCCCTATCCTGGAAACCTCACATCTCCCAGTTCAATCGTCTACGATATCTCCTCCCATATAAGTCCCGTCAACTCCTAGTTTCCTCCCTTGTTTTCCCCCACTTCGACTATGGCTGTATGGTGTACAGTGGACTCTCGGGAGATTTCGAGGCCAAACTTAAACGCCTAATGAATTGTGCACTATGATTTGTTTTCGGAATCTCAAGGGATATGCATATTACCTAGTATTACACTGAGTTGAGGTGGCTTTACCCATCCTATCGCCGTCAGTACTTCCTAGCCACCTTTCTGTACCAAATCATTAGAACTCATCGACCCTCCTATATTTTTCACAGCTTACAATTCAAATACTCCATCCAATCTCGTCCCACCAGATCTCGTATTTCCGACCTCTATTCTCCTCCTCACCGAACTGATGCGTTTGACAAATCCTTTGCAATACAAGCTGCCTCCCTCTGAAATTCCATCCCTGCTGATATTCGACATGCTCAATCAGTTTCCTCTTTCAAACCTACTCCTTTCTCAATCCGACTGATTGTGAAATATACTTAAGAGAAATATCTAAGCACTGCCAGAGACTACCTCAATTTATTAATGTTATTTTAGTTTCTCATTACTTGTTTGATTTGTACAATTTACTTGTTCTTTTCAGTATTTTTATCTTAAGTCAACTCTTATTGTAAATATACAATCAAATTGTAACCGCACAGACATACAATCTGTATTTATATTTTGTTCTTAAGGGACAACAGTCCCAGAATAATAAAATATTTTTTTCGTTTCATTTCATTTCACATAGCTACAGGAGAGCAGACTGTGACTCTGACCATTTCCTGGTGGTGGCGAAATATGAACAACGTCTGGCACGTATAAAGAAGACTTTGGGGGCAAAAGCATATGCTTGTGAAATCGAGAAGTTGATGGACGAAACCACAAGACAAGTGTATAAAGAAAAATTTCAGTGACAGTGCCAGTGCAGAATGGAGTGGAGAAGAGATGAACGCAGAGGAAAGGTGGAGAAAATTAAGAGAGTCTATCAGGAAGGTGGCAAGAGAGGTATTGGGAGAAAGGGAAAAGATTAAGAAAAGGAATCCTTGGTTTGATAATGATTGTGAGAAGGCCCTTCAAGAAAGAAATGAAGCTCGGATAAAAATGACCCAAAGGAAAACACGCAGTACATATGAAGCATACTCGTAAAAAAGAAGAAAGGCTAAAAGAGTTATGCGTGATAAGAAAAGAGCATACGAAACGATGAAACTCGAAGAGAGGCAAGAAATGTTTCCAGCACAAGAGAGTAGGAAGTTTTCTACAAGGGCGTTAAATGGATACGACATAGCTTTAGCCAACAGACAGAATTCTGTTGGGACCAAAATGGAAACCTTCTCACTGATAATGACAAAATCAAGGGGAGATGGGCCCAATACTTTAAAGAAATACTAAATGTAGAAGCAAATAACACGCACACTACCCACATGTATGAATCAGGTAATGAGAATATTGATGAGGATGTACCACCAGATAGAGAGGAAATTGGTGAAATAATTCTTTCACTAAAAAACAATAAGTCTCCAGGGTCTGATGGAATACCATCGGAATTGATAAAACATGCTGAAGAAGACACATGGAATGAGATTCACAAGATGATATGGGACGTATGGTCAGAAGAAAAAATGACAGATGAATGGGGAGAGGCTATCATAGTCCCTATACTTAAAAAGGGAGATAAACTCAAATGTGAGAACTACAGGGGAATAGCACTCCTGCCCACAGTCTATAAAATCTTTTCAGTGGCAATATGTTGAAGGCTAGTGAAGAGGAGTGAAAGAATTCTGAGAGAATACCAGAGTGGTTTTCGCACAGGATGATCGACTACTGACCACCTTTTCTCTGTCAGACAAATGCTGGAGAAAGTGTATGAATATAATATAGACCTGCATCACCTATTCATTGAACAGGAGTAAGCTATTGGAAGCCTTACAGTCACTGGGGATTCCTGGTAAACTAATAAGATTGACCAGAATGACCACAGAAAGGACAAGCTGTATGATCAAAACCAGAGTGGGTATGTCAGACAGTTTCGAGGTTAACAGTGGCTTAAGACAGGGGGACCCGATATCTCCTGTACTATTCAATCTCGCTTTAGAGGTTGCAATTCGGAAAATCAAGACGAACCCTGGTGGTACCATCTATAATAGGCTCACGCAACACATGGCATATGCTGATGACGTTGTTATATCAGGAAGAACTAAAGCAGCACAAGCCGGCGCTATAGAACAGTTCAAGCATACAGCTCAAGAGTTAGGACTCATTATAAGCGTGGAAAAGACGAGGTATATGAAAACATCCCGACTTACCAGAGAGAGAGAGAAGATACTGTTGAATTGGGAGAAGACATGTTTCGTAACTGTGATAAATTTAAGTACTTGGGCGGAGTAGTGACAGAAAACAATAATATGGAAGCAGAAATAAAAGGCAGGATGGTTGCAGGAACTAGATGTTCCTATGCTCTGCAAAAGGCACTCCGATACAAAAGTCTGTCCAGGAAGGCAAAAATAGCAATATATAATACGGTGATTAGACCGGTCGTTTTGTATGGCAGTGAGACGTGGAATATGACCAAGGAAAACAGGAGAGCCTTGCTGGTGTGGGAGAGAAGAGTCCTAAGGAAGATCTTAGGAGCTGTCAGAGAGCAGTATGGATGGAGAATAAGAAGCAACACAGAGTTAATGGAGTTATATGGAGACATCCTTAGTGTCATTAAGAAGGGCAGGCTCAGATGGCTGGGTCATGTTGAAAGAATAGATCACAGTAGACTTCCAAAAATGATGCTGAATGGTACTTCAGGAGGGAAAAGACAAAGCGGTAGACCCAGACACCAATGGTTGGATGATCTGGAAGAAGACTTGAGGAGGCTGGGGATCAGAAATTGGAGGAATCTTGCTGCGGACCGTGAGGAGTGGAGGAGAGTGGTGGCAGAGGCCCAGGTTCTACAAGGACTGTAGCGCCCATTGAAGAAGAAGATAATATAATAATTAATATATTGTATTCAAGGGGAAATGTCTAAATCGAAAAATAACTGCTGTCATCTAGATAAAATTCAATTTTCTATTCTATTCTATAAAATCAAACTACCACCTCCAGATGAATAACTATCATTTCCCATATAATAAATTTTTGATCAAATAAGAGATTATTTATTATTTTCAACAAGCTAGGAGTGTAAAACAGAATGATAAGTTGGAACTATGTTAAATAAATAAATACTGTGTCAAATTTCTAGAAAATGACACATCTAGGATTAAACTTTAGATTATATTTTGGATTTCTTCCTGATTCCATAAAATGTGTGGTTTGCTTTTTAAAGGATCCATTTTATTTACTTTTCTTTTTGATTCTGATATGATGTATGAACATAGGAGCAGCACATGGTGTTTAGTAGTATTTTATTAGTTTATTATCCTCACTCTCGGCAGATACTTATTCCAGCAGACTGCTAAGATCTAGATATCTTGTATATTTTAAAAATAAATGACATTTCAACAACATAAGTTTGGAAAAAGTTGTGCACCCCTCACCCAATCAATCACATTTCAAAATTCATTCATTTATTGTTCTGATTGTTAATCACTACAGTCAGTTAGGTGTTTTAAAACTTTTTTTTCAAGATAATAGGATTTAATATGATGAAAACGGAATTCTGTGAGTGGTTCAGCAGCAATAGTGGAAACTATAAACATTTATATATGAGGATAATAACAACTTTCACTGCATTATTATTCAGATTTTATTCAAATAATTATTTATTCAACTAAATTTTTGGAATTTATTCGATTGGAATTTTAGTCGTAAATAAACGACTTCAGATAAAATTTATTAATTCATTATTTATTAATTCAGATAAAATTATGATCATTTTTAACATGTGTTTATTCGTGATTAGAAATTCTGACTAAAAATGCAGCTGTTTTTTAGCCGAATAAATTTTCAATTGACTAACGCTCACTCTGATCTGCTTACCAATTATCAATACTAAATATAAAAATATAAATGACGGCTCAGGCTGAATAAAGTAGATATATGAATTAACAGTGGTCAAGTCAATACTAAAATTTTCCAAGATAAAAGAGAATAAAGCATTAATCCAAATGTTTCTAGGCCATTTATTTTCAAACAATTATCAGCTAAAATTAACAAATTAATTTTTCTTATACAAAAAAAACACTGATTGATAACATACTTCTAATTTGACGATCAAGTTGATAGCCTTCCTTTCGAATTTTATGAGTCCATTCATTCACCTAAAACATTCTATATTGTAAATGTTTTAATGGTTAACATTCTGTGTTATAGATATGTCATACTATTATCTATAACTTTGATATGCATTACATTTGTGACGTATAGTATTAGTGATGTATTTGTAATATCTAAAATGTGAATCTGCCAGCCAGATCCTATGAAATTGTACATATATATATATACAATTACAGAGGGTAATATATATATATGAGGAGTTAATCGGGTGGTGCGGTCAAATAAATACTAAATTAAAATATAGTAATTATTTAATTTTTGCCGATGTTTCGACCCACTTTGCAGGTCGTCTTCAGGGCGTAGGATGTAGCACTGTGGGAGGCAGTTGAATTGGTTTCAACTGCCTCCCGCAGTGCTACATCCTATGCCCTGAAGACGACCTGCAAAGTGGGTCGAAACATCGGCAAAAATTAAATAATTACTATATTTTAATTTAGTATTTATTTGACCGCACCACCCGATTAACTCCTTCTCATATTATATCAACGGTCAACCATCTCTACATTAATATATATATAATATAGTGTGTTTAACATTGTTAAATCTATTTTCAAAAAGTTATAATTAAATATGTATGGCTTATCCCCACACATGACTTTCCCTACGACTTCGGATAAAATCTATTTGCTAAGATAGGATTGTTTTAAAAGTATTTATTCTCTCAACCTTACTAAAAAGTAGGACAAAAACCTGTAGACTCAATACAATAAATAATCACTCACAATTTGTAGATTAATCTTTAATTGTGGGTTGATGATTAACTGTAGTGTACAATGAAGAGAAGAATAGTTGGAGTGATCAATCAAAATAAAAATGGCAAAAATAAATAATAATATTTATTTTAACATTTGCCAACGTTTGGACACAAAGTTCAGGCCTTCATTTATGTTTCTCATACCTATTGTTATCTGGTTCTTTTCTCAGCCCCGATGAAGGCCTGAACTTCAGGTCGAAACGTCGGAAAATGTTAAAATAAATACTATTATTTATTTTAGCCATTTATATTTTAACTCATCACCCCAATTATCCTTCTGTTCTTTATTAATTTTTATTTATAAGTTTTTTATAAATATAAAAAATATTTGAAACAAACATTAAACATAAGGGAAGATCTGAAGTTTATTACTGATACATGGAATCGGATTATAAAAAAAATTAGTATTTACTCTCCTCAAAAATTTAAAATGTTGTCAATTTTATTCCAAAATTTTAATGGTACACTTCCTGTTGGAAACCAACTCTATATACCAAAATTTCAGCTAATTTGGTCTAACAGAGGCCGCTGTAAGTACCAAAATATTGCATGAAAATATACAAAACTTGGATAATCATGTTCTAAAATTCCACCCCACATTCTACTGATTACAGTCGATACAGTGCAAATTTATATTATTTACAGAGGAAAATATGCAATTAAATATATCTCCACTGCTTTCATTTTGATCACACATCTCAAACCATCATACAGATCAGGAGTGTCAAACTCAATTAAAACAGTGGCCATTTAATTAACACTGTTAAGATTCTCACAGAAGACATTATGTTTACATTCTTTTTTAAAACGTATTTTAAAATGAGGATTATAACACATTTAAAGGAGGTTTAAGTTATTGTCAGATGGTTATATAAGTTATTGGTTCAGACGGTTACACAACGCCGAATTGCGTGAGCTGTATCCGGGTAATATAATTGAGGTAATTTCATCGCGGCGAATCAAATGGGCTTGTAAAGTTGTTGGGCTTAGTAACGAGAGAATTCCTAAAAGGTTAATATTTGCTGTGCCGAATGGTAAGTGTCCGAGGGGTAGACCGAAGCGAAGGTGGGAAGATTGCATTAAAGCTGATCTGAAGGAACTGGGTTTGGACGGCGAACGGTGGAGGGAGGTGTGTAACAAGCGATTGGTGGTGTCGGCATTGAACCTCCAGGTTCGCTAAGCCTTATTATTATTATTATTTATTATTATTATATTATTATTAAGTTATTGTCAATCTTCACACTATCCTGTTTGTAGAGCACATAAATCTAGAGGAAATTGCCTTGGCCACATATTGCCTTTCAGCTTTAAAATTTGAGTTTGATTAAATTAAATAAAACATGAAAAATTTTATTCAGCAAACACTTATAATTTCATGCAGTAAACTCTGACATTCAGCCAACAAATGTCAATTTACAAACAAGCCCAAATCTCAATGTCATTAACTTAATGCCAAGTCTTATTCCTTCATCAACCTCAGTTGTGAATATATACTTTATTTTTGATATGCTGTAGTAAAAGATAACTACTTTAAGCCAAAACAAATTTAAATTATCTATTCTCATAAGCAGTTTCAACAATCATATAAATTAAGAATATAATCATTAAAATAAAGCAATGTGTTTTGAAAGTAACTAAAAGTCAAATAATCAACAAGATTTGTTTTGATAGAAAATTATCTGGTCAGGTTTGCAGGTTATGAACGTATAGGAAATCACCTGTGTTTTAGGATCCTCCTTCTGAGTTTTACCAAATAAACCCATGATGACTAATGATCCTTCAAAAATAATACAGGAGTTTTTTTTTAATTCTATTCCATGGTAAATTTAAAATTACATGAAAGAAACAAATACAACATAGTTTAAACGATTAATCATGAACAGCTGATTAGGCGTCACTATCAGCTGGACTGATAAATAAATTCAGGTTAACTTGATCAACTCATTCAAGTAAACCAGATAAAAGATCTTTTTTCTATTGAGAAATGTCGAAAAGTGTTTACCAAAATCTATTAAATATTCTATGCAAAAATGTATAAACAAAATATATAATGCACTCCTGAATTATAATTTTGATTTCGTAAAGAAACGATTTTATATCAATTGTTATTTATCTTAATACAGTTTAATTTAATTAATCATTAATTACTATATCGCTAATCAACAACACTGAAACCAAGAGAGTTTGAATTCTTGGTAATGGTTTCGATGATGCCCGCATTCGAATTCTTTCCCGAGATGTGATGTGCAACTTAATGTTCAATAAATCAATATTTAACTTTTAGCAGTCAATAATAGGAAATTGAAATATTATTTGTTCTAGCGGCATGACCAGACTGATTTTCTCTTACTCCCTCCCCCTCGGTTTCAAGTTGGTAGCGCCAGTACCAATTACAATAATTCAATTAATATAGCGATTATAGAATTATTGCAATTGTTACTTCTGCTACCAATAAGAAACGAAGGGGGGCTGAGTCCTATTCAGTACGGTAATTTTCATTTATATCATGAAAACAACGTTGTTGTTTTGTTACTTTGTATTATCATTACAATGGTGCTTCGGTCCTGCAAGAACCCGGACCTCCTCCACTACAGCCAACCAATCTCCAAGGTCTTGTGCTATTTTCATCCATCTTCAAACGCCCAGTCGCCTCAGATCATCCTTCAGGCATCTGATCCGAGGGCGTCCTCTCCTTCTTTTGCCATCCGGCTTCTCATAGAGCATCCTCTTTGCCATTCTTTCCACATGATCTATCCATCTTATCCGGATTCTTTTTATCAATACCACAATATATATAGCTCTTATATCTCCAGAACCTGCTACGAATGGATTTGTTGAATGTCACGTTTAAATTGTAAACAAAAAGTTAAAATCTACTTGTTGCAGCAATAAGCCTATTTTTTTTTCTTAAATAACCTCAACAGTTTATGGGCTTAACAGTTTCTACTTCTTAAGTATAAATGAATTTCTGGAAATAATAGACAGAATGCGTGCGTGCGTGCGTGTGTGTGTTTTAGTAAACAATATATCTTTGTAAATCTGATGATTAATGAGAAATTATATCTAATATTTTGGTCGAACTTTCCTAAGATCCGAGTCCATTAATACTACAATTATCTCTAGCGCCGCCTATTCCTAAAACCTCTCCATCGTCCTTCATCATCCCAGTTAACTAGAAACTCTTTCATGAAATCCTTTCCAACAACATTGCCCTTATAATAACCCTGAATACCCCATAAGACCTTGACAATACCGCACATTCCTGTACCAGCACTATACAACAAACAATTTGGACTGCTTCTTCCCCAAATCACTTTTCAAGGATCCCTAAGGAAAATAATTTACCTCAACACTTCATAGACCTAATCCACACCAATCGCCGTGCCATATTGTTATGGCAACGTACCAAACATCCCACCGACCGTCGCTCCTATAATTATTACTGTAAAAAATTACAGCAGCAATTAATCACATTCGGATCCCAATCTTTCAACTACTACCTTACTTCCCTCTTTGTGCACGACAATTCCCTAAGGAAGATCACTAAACAAATCCTAAAACCTCATTATATTTCACATCCTCTCCGTCGAGATGATGGCTCTTGGGTAGCATCTGGTAAAGGTAAAGCCGGACAATTTGCCAAACACCTTTCCATTACACTCACCTCTCATCCGGAATCCAATCCCACAAACATCACAGCAGTACAATTCCTTACTTCACCCATCCTCCTCTCCTTACCCCTAAAGCAGTTAATCCTTTTGAGTTAAAACATCACTTACAAAAACTATCTACCCGTAAATCTGCTGGTGATGACCTCATTATCTCTCAGAACCTTCGACAAGTTCCTCATAAAGCTGTTATATTCCTCACTTACGTATAACATAGCATCCTACGAACCATCCACTTTCCTCTTTTATTGAAACATTTTACTACTATTCTATTTCCAAAACCAGGCAAACCTTCCAGCAGCTTGACATCCAATAGACCAATTAGCCTACTTCAAATACTTTCAAAAATCTTTGAAAAGGATTCTCCTGAAACGAATCACATCCTTTATAGAAATCCAAAATCTACCATCAGTTCTGATTTCGACAACAACACTCACTCCACAGTCCACCCAGAACTGCGAATGGTTGATCATATTTCCTCGGCTCTAGAAAGCAAGCGATACTGCTCCGGTGCATTTCTGGACATAGTACAAGCTTTTGACCGCGTATGACACGCCGGGCTGCTTTTTAAGCTTATAACCCAACTGCCCCAGTTTTTATTCTTGGTCCTGCACTCTCTGATTGCACCTTTGCAACTTTCTAGTTCGCTGTTGTATAGAATTTTCCAATTGCTATCCAGTTGAGACCAGTTTGCCTCAAGATAGCGTTTTGGGTCCTGTCCTCTAAATCCTCTTTACCGCTGATATCCCTGTCCATCCCGATATCTTCCTGGCAACATTAACTAATGACAACGTCATCCAACTCAAATATCATCGTTAAATCTGCAAAGGCACCTCTCGCCGATTGAGCACCTGTGTAATAAATGGCGCATTAAAGTAATCTAATCCAAAAACAAATACGTTACCTTTACACTCCGACGCAGACCCTGTCCTCCAGTCCATTTTAATGCCACCCATCTTTCTTTTTCAGACACAATATGGTATCATGGCTTTCTCTTAGACCGAGGACTAACGCGGAACCCACCTACTAATCTTAAATGACAAGAACATAACCAACGATACAGATTACTGAATAGAAAATCTCACTTTCATCTGACAACAAATTATTGATCTACAAGACAGCCCTGAAACCTATTTGGACCGATGGACTAGAACTGTTGGGGACAGCAAAAATTTCTAATATCAAACGCATCCAATACTTCCAGTCCAAAGACCTTTCAATGTAACCACCATAACCTCATTTGTCCTAGACCCCAACCTAAAATCATTCTCTAAATTTCACCAGAACCTTACGAATTATCCAAAACCCTAGCACAATCCCTATCTATCACTATCCATCCCTTTAATCCTCCAAGAAGGTTAAAAAGACAGTGGCCCCGCGACCTTTTGTAGTTTGTATATACAATACTATACTATACATATAGGAGTTCTAGCAATGGCCAGATTCTCCACTCAAGATATGAGGATATGGGGCTAAAGCGCCCTTGTTCAGTAAAGTGAATTTCAGACAGTAGAACAATATCAATGTGATTACTATGAAGAAATATGTCAAGTTCGTCAAGGTGGTTATGCAGCCCATCAGCATTCTGTAAAATGATAGTTAGGCGCTCTGTGCTTGTCGTGAGAAATTGAAGGGAATTTCGGTCGGGATTCTGATGAGAAGAGTGATAAGAGTTTTTATAGTGGAGGTTCAATAGGAAGAATGATAGAATGTAAGTTATTTGACGGATTGTCATTTCAGGTGGATAGATGAAATATCTTTGCTTCTGATTTGCGCTTTTTAAAGCTATGTTCTGAACTCTCTTCTTATAAAAATGTTTATAAACTTTGCATCCTTTGTAGTTTGGATGTTCTTCACCGCAAAGGGCACATTTCGCATGTTGGTCTCGAGGTCTCTGACAAGTGTCAGATGCATGCGGGCCGGCACATTTCACGCATCTGGCCTGATGATGGCAATAGGTCTTTGTGTACCCCGAATCTTGACACTTAGTGCATTGCACTATTATAGACTATTGTCTTGGCTCTTCAAATTTATCGGTGGAATATATAAGCCTTTTCACTTGAAATATTTCGATGTTATTGCTGGCAGGCTCGACCAAAAATATCGGTAAAGGATATTTTTCCGTTGGGTGTAGTACGCATATGTATCTAAGATTGTGGCCTATTTCTTCTACGCCTATTTTGATAAAAGATATGAGGGTGGTTGAGTATAGTCCTCTAACACATTTCAATGTAGCTATTCTTGTCTTAACTGATAACAATGACAATCATAGTTTCTGGACGTGAAGTAATTGATAAGTATTTTGTAATTTTCTCTAGAGTTTGTGTTTATCTTAATGGCCTTTACTCTGGAGAAACAGCGGAAATTGGTCTGTCCACTCAGATTGGCAACTTCTTGACCAAATGTGATGAAATTATCAATTTTAGATACGAAAATAGGTGGCGGCTCGAGCTCAGAAAACTCTTGAGGATCCGGAATATTGGTTGATGATTTATTACCGAGAACAGGATTATTGGTGGTAGTGGTGGTTGGTGCAGTTGGCTCTGGTATTATGGTGGTAATTGATTTTTCTGGTTTAAAATAGTGATTTATTTCACTAGGCAGACTGTTTAATTTTCGTAGATTTATTTTGTTCAGTTGACTTTTTGGATTTCTTTTGCTCTGCTAACTGTTTGGGTTTAGCTGATTAATTTTTTTTTTTTGTCGGGTGAATTATCTCCCGACCCAGGAGGAGTGTTTCGATGACGTTTTTGAAGTGTTCGTCTTTTTAAATATTGCGAATTTGTTTCGCAAACTTCAGAAAACGGCGTTTCGTCCTCCGAATCTTCACTTGACGAACTCTCATCTAGATTCATATTTCCATAATATGATAAGAGAGAGAAAGTATATATATGCCTAAATAAGACAATTAGAAATATGAAAGTTTACTAAATAAATTATTAAAAAATAAACTGTATACTTAACTATAATCAGAAAGAAAATAAAACATTTCTTAGAATAAATAATCAAATAAAAATAAAACAGTATCTGAGAGAAAAAAAAGTATATATAATATCTTGGGCTCGAACTGAAGACCTGATGACTGAAGAATGATTTAAAATGAACAAGAACATTTAAAAAATTTGTAAAAAATATAATTGGCAATTTAATAGGTACTACAGAACTTATTTTTTTCAGTGGCTCTTCCATAGGCGATATTGATACCATATCTTGCTAATTAATTGAGATCATTTTGATAAAATTATATTCATAACAATACACAAACTATTTTGTACCTCTCTAATATACTTTATTAAATGAAAAGATTCTTTAGGAGGTGTGGCGGCCATATTTTGTTGTAGGCCACCAGGGGAGAAGTCAATGAATGGATTGGATGGGGCATACATTCTTATTTAAGTATTTATTTATGGTGTCGGAAAATATTGTTTGGGGACATCGTTGTATGTGTTTTATGTTTGAATTAAAGCGTTTTTGACCAATCTGTTTTCTTCTTTTTAATTTCGAACTGGCATAACCTTCTACTCCAATGTTGTTTTATTTACGAAAATATCTATAAGTAGTCTGCAACAAGTCTATTTTTGGTGATTGTTATCCTGGACTCTTGGCACCAAGTGAGGCAAATCATTCTTAATTGGATTTATGTTCATTACAATTAATTACTTTCATAGACTGACCTGATGTTTCACTTCAGTCATTAAAAATAGCTATTACATCAAGTTTTAACTTACAACAGAAATTTCGTTTTTTCAAGTGATAAGCTGACTATAACTATTATGTAAAATGTGGCTTAATAGAGTAAATTTTGGTGAAAAGAGTGCATGTTACTGCAAATTGTGTGAAGATGTCAGTAATTGAAGTGAATTCGCAGTCTGAAGAAATAGACAGTGATGCATCCACAGGTAAACTCTTTTCAGACTATTTTTTTAATATGTCAAGTTGTTTAGTTTTGTTATGTTATGTTGTAATGCTGGCAAAGTGTTAAAGTTGTCTATTACTATAGATTGATCTTAATTATTTATGTTGTTACATTCTATTGTAGTATCAAGAAGTTTTTAAAATAGAATATTGACACTTTAACATAAGTTTAGTCCTACAGTTGTTCTTTTATTTCCATTATAGTAGTAATTTGATTAAAAACAGGAAGTTAAGTTTTGTTATCAAATTTGAACATAAGTTTAGTGGCAGACAATAACTTATCATAGGACATTTATATTACCTGTCTAGTTATATCCTTGTTGTAGATTTTGTCCATATTATTCATTAGAGATTTTTTTTTTTTTTTAACATTAAAATCTTTGTAGATGTATAATACATGACATTTTTCTTAGACTCTTCAATAATGCACTCCAAGTCAAATTCTATTTTCTTCTGCTTCCCAGTTGTCTATTATATCATATCAGAAACTAAAATAATTGTTGAAATATTTAATACCAAGTTAGTTCTGTAGTTTTCCAAAATCTTAAGTCTTGCTCAGCTCCCCTAGTTATTTGTTTTCTTATCAGCTGGAATTTATATAATTATAGCTTGTATTAAATTAAAAGAATGGTCTGAGACAAGTTTTCATTACCTATATGTTATCATAAGTTCTGAATATTTGTTTAAGATCTTTCAACTCTATAATTTTAATTTATTCTGATAAGAAAATTACTTAAAATTTTCCCATTAATGATTAGTATTATTTATTTTATAATAATAATAATCGTACTCAGATGGTTGAAGATATTATAGTGTCTTGATGCTTGCAAGATTTGTGGTCATATTTTAGCATAACTCTCACTTCACTTGTATATTCTGAACTGTTATCATTCATTAACATTATCTATTCATGTATCTGTAATCCATTATTTTCCATTAATGTTGTTGTTCTATTAATGTTATTGTTTGTTTTTCGTGATATTAAATTACTATACATGGTTTGATTGTACTATATTAAATTCAGTGTCCCTTTAATAACTTGAAATAATTAAATCAAAGTATTAGCTATGGCTAATCTGAGTTAATCAATCTTAGGTTGGTGAATTAGATTTGCTTTAATGGTGTTGCCATTCATATGAGAATATGAATTAGAATTTTATGAACTATAACAGACAAAATAAATCCAACTCTTCAAAAAGAGTGTTTTGAATATTCTCATATGAGATGTTAGGAGTGTGTATCTCCCTTGAGTCCTTAGTCAAGTTTGTACTTTATATCAGTTGCATATTGAATCTGGGTTCAAGTGACCCTTGGTGGTGCATCTTACAGAGTGGGTCTCTGATCTATTGATGGATTAGGAAATTAACCTTTGGTTGAGAATGATCTCTAGTCAGATAAACTCTTATATTATTCTTATTTTATTAACATTGTCTTGCTTGACTCTTACTTAATTTAACTCAAGATTATAACTGGACGATTGCCAATTCTAAATGATAATGTCATTTCCTTTTCTTGCTGCCAAATTGTTTTAATTGGTTTTTGTTTTTTATTTGTACCATTTTTACTGTATGGTAAAATTGTTGTAACTTCACTTCTCTAGTTTCTGTTTATATTTATAGATTAATTAGTTTCAGGTGTCCATGAATAATTTTTTTTGGATTGATGATTGGTCATTATATATATTTAAATATAACCTAATGATAAATTATATTTTTGAGATACTTTAATTCCATATTTTTCTCTTTCATACTTTTCTTCATTTAGACTTTAATTTCTAAAAAAAAATTCAAAATTATTTATATTATATTATTATAAACTATTATACACTTTTTATCAAAAACTGTTAATTTCAAATGCTTTGATGTCTATACCTTGTCCAAAATCAGATGACTGCCGTAAGTGAACTCGTGCTGCACTATTTTGAAACTATTATTATTTTTTCCATAACCTATAATTTTATTTACAAATTATTTACAAAAATATACATATATTATCAGATAACAAAATAATGTGTATATTATTACAACAACCACCCTTCCCATGTATACAATCTCCTCCAAATTGATTTGGAACAAATTGAGTTCATTATCCTACCCAAACCATCTTTGGAAAGGTGTCACTTCTGACCTTTACGCCTCTCTTCACATATCCGCCTCATTTCAACACTCATTCATTACGTGCTCTACAACTAATTTCTTACTTTTTTTTTATAAGAGGCCAAGTAACGTGGCTTTATTATGAAGAGTAATATCAGTTCCACTTGACCAAATAGACATTTCGAAAAAGAAGAAAAAGTTAGATTTGAAACACAACTTTGTGTATATTTCATAAGCAAATTTTTTTCTTTTTTCAAAGTTGTTTTATTGTATGAATATATATTTCCCTTAAATTTTCTGCTAATTCTTTCAACCTTACCATATCCCATTTTCTTTTAATGATTATGAAAACCAATGAAATTATTTTAGTTACCATATTAAAGATCAGGATTTTTATGTTATTTTGTTTTCTCTTTTCATCACTACATAGGGCAGGTTCTTAAACCCAGCTCCAAGCTCATCAATAGCATTGTTTTGCCCAATTTAGAGAAGGATCCAATACTATTGATGAGTTGAGCACTGAGTTTAGGAAATTGCACATACTATTCTTCTGTTGATATTTGTTTGTTCCAATGGGAGGGGTTCTTAGATCAATCTTTCTCTGCCAGTCTTAAAACTTACACCATCTTTTATCTCATATTAATGGCCTTTAAAAATTTCATTATACTTAATAAATTGACTTGTTATTTACAGTTTATTCACTAACTTGTTATTTACAATGTTATTTTATTAATTTTGTTTCATATTTTTATATTCATGAATCAGATTTGCAATGACTATTTTGGTTTATAGTAATCAAGTTAAAAATCAAATTTGAAATGTTAGGGAATATGATAAGCATTTATTTACTCATATATATTAAGTAATCAGGTAAAATATGATAGAACCAAATTGCTATATTTTAAAATAAAGTAAACTCAATTTAAAAGAAAAAAAAGCTTATTAAAATATTATTAAAAACATTGAATGGAGCTGTAGTAGCCGTTCTGGTATCTGATTTAAAAATGTAAAACATGAAGTTTGTCATATGCTTAAGTGTCCAGAGTTCTGAATCCATAACCTCATACCTGAAGCCAGTTTTACTATGATAGATACATCTTGTATGAAATCATTATTAAAAAAGAAAAGAGTTTTCTTTAGGTTTTCTAAGGAAGAAGGCATTTTCGCATTTTGTAATATCTTAAAATTATTTTTATGTAGAAAAGTCGGTGGTCAGTTACCTCTCATCTATGACGTATTTTGAGCTATTTAGTCTCTTACAAACAGTAAAATCACTATTGCAAGCAGAAACAAATAATACTATGAGAAGTACAGAAATAAAGACCTTTCCCTGATGCTGTTCTCTATAATCTACCATGTCATTGGTTTTTTGTTTCTCTCCAGTTTGTGTCTCACAACATGGGAGCCTTAGAGTTTTTATTTTTAATGTTTACCTTCTTGCAATATGACTCACCATTTCTTTATAAATACACAAGTTGTCAAATGACTAGGTGTTTAATTAATATTTAAATATTGCTATATTAATCATGGATTTAAATTATTGGAGAAATTTGTTTATATTATTTAGATGAATTTTAATTTATTAATAGAAAAAAAAAAGGAAAGAAGTTTTAAGTGTATGAGTAAACAAAGAGTTATTACAGTAAATAAATAAATAGGATAATAGACAAAATTATAAATTGGATCAGTAAAGTTTAAGGTAATAATAAAACCAAGAAGGGTATTGGATTCAGTTCTTGGTAAAGGAGTACTGTTTCTTGGCCAACAGTTGTAGTTGTGGAGATGCTTTAATCACGATCACGCTCAATCACACTGTTTTCCCTTCAGTTTAGAGTACTCTCTATATTGTGACTGGATGTGCCCAAACAGTTTCAACTATCAATATAACAGAATAAGTGATGAGATAATGATGATAGCAAGAATGACTCTCATAACAGATGATTTCTCCAATGAAATAAGATCCATCTTGTGAATTAGTTACTGAAGCCTAGTAGCAGCATACAGCAATGATTGGCAGATAAAATTACAGGAGGTTCTAACTCTCCAAGAGGTGTATTGCTATGAAATAAGATGATACCAACAAAATTAAGTCCTTATTAAACCTGTAAAATTAGTAAATATTGACAAGTAATAAATAATACAATTACTTTCAAAATCTTTAATTAAAGATTAAAATAGTTTAAAAAAAAAAAAAATTGTCCTTTTTTTAAACTATTATAAATCAAAGGAAACAAAAATTGTTTTAAAAAAATAAATAGAAAAATCTGGTACAATCCACCACACAACTTTCACTTATCACCCTACTTTCTAACCAAATTAATTTTATTAAAATTTAATAAACATTTAGAATATTAGGTACTTTAATTATAAATATACACATTTTTGATTTAACAAAATGAAAAAAAAAAATTTTGAATATATTTTCTGTAGAAATTTAGTTTCTTTGGAAAAATTTCCCATTTAATAATATAATGGACATTATTAACTATAGCAATTAAAAGTAATTACCATTTTATCACTCATTATTACCTTCTACGATCTTATTTGTTAGATATTCACTTTTTTTTTTTTTAATCTTTAGCTTTCCAACGGTATATTATACATCTATATTACTATTCTTATTTCCAGAAATCTGTTATCAATCTGCTTTACTATCTTATTCTTTATTCATTTATCAAAGTCTTTCGTTCTTTATATTTATCCATTTGCATTACTACTGACTATGAAAGACATTTAATTATTTCTAATAAAAACATTTAAAAGAATTGTAGAATTTTTTTTGTTGGAAATTCGGCATTTAAGCGTTGTCAGGCTATTTCATTGAGGTTAATACTTATCTGATATTAAATACCATTTAATTTGATATAGACATGACAACTTTGTAAAAATGTATTAAATTAACTATATAAATTATCATTTCTGGTCAGTTGATTTTGATGAAAAATTTGGTCTGACATCCCAGGCGTATATCTACCTTAAATATGTAATTTCAGTTTTGTATGGCTTTTCGTTTTTTGAGCTCGACTGTTCACATGCACACAGACTTTTATTTTTTTTTTAAATTTGGTTATTTGGATTCTGGTGGCTTTGTGACATGTACTTCTGTTGTGTATTTGGATTCAAAATTTTTTATTATCTTACTTCTGATTTCACGATATTTCTTTTACTGTATATTTCAATTAATGGTGATTGAAAGTAACAAATAATTATTTTATTTATTTATATATTTTTTAATTTAGTTAATTTTAGAACCTCCATCGGTTGGGGCAGGGTGGACGAGCAAGATAATATGTGTGCACAGCACTGTGTTGCCCGGCAAAACAGATGATGTAACATGATAAAATAATTACAAGTTCAAGCCCCCGTGCCCGGTTCAACTCTGGCATTAATTCCACGCCCTCATCCCCTGTCCAGGAAAATCCCCGTATAGCCTGAAAGGGGAGGGAATAAAAAATATCCATGCGTTCAGTTGTACAGGTTTAACTTCCATAAATTGTAGACAAGTTGTTTATTGGTCCATCTCCTGTTTTGTAAAGGTTGTCAACAATTGGTTTAGTTAATAACATGTACACAACTATGCATCTAGATTAATATATAAATGAAAATTAAATTAATTTTTGACTTTTATTACCTTTTTCACCTTACTTTTAGTGCACGTTCATAATTTTAATGCAATATATCCATCCATTCTTTTTATGTTATTAAAACCTTTGAACATTATCAGATATCTTTCATACTCTATGAGAAGACTTGTTTGATTTAATAGCCTATAAAATTATTTTGTTAAACTTTTTGTTTAACTTTATTTCAGGAGAAAAACGTTTACGTCAGTTGGAGGCCTTGTTCCTTGGAGGACCCATACTGGCTCAAGGTCAATGCTTTAGTATTGAAACTCTTCTCGACATTCTTCTTGTTTTGTATGATGAATGCTGTAATTCTTCTTTACGGAGAGAAAAAACTGTTTCGGATTTTATCCAATTTGGTAAGTTAAAAATTTTCAAGATTTAACTTTATTAAAGGAGTAGTATTCTATTTCAGATTTCATATATATATATATATATATATATATATATATATATATATATATATATTTATTTATTGTTTTGTTTAAACATATTTTATAAATTGTTAAGTAAAATCAACTTTAAGAAAATTCAATAAACTTTGAAAAAATGACCGAACATTTTCTTTCGTTGTTTTGGGCTGAATCCTTTTCCCAAAATGGTAAAATTTAACACTGTTTTATGGAAAAGATATTAAAAAATTATCTCTTAAAGTTTTATTATCTGTGTCATTACCTTTAATAGGACTTCAAATATCACTTAAAATCTATTTCATACAGATAGGTTCTTTTTTTTTTTTTTTTCCAAAGTAATTATCGTTAAATATATGGGGAAAAATCGATTGGGCTGAAGCCCTCCCCAAAATTAAATCCTGGATCCGCTAGTGCTAAACATGCAAATAGGAAAGCATAATGTCCTTTTCTAAATATTTTCAATTGATTTAGTTTTATTTGCTTACTTCTAGCCTGTTTCCCTCCATTTATTGAAATGTTTTCATCAATTTATTTTCTTATTAAGCTGGTCATTATTATGTCATATCAGCTGTATCTTGTTAAATTATTTTATATCCTTATATTATTATGAGTGAAAAATGCAAAAGTAAATATATTAGTTTCACATGTGTATGTTAAAATTAATATGTACAATATGAAAGTTTATAAGATTTAGTAAGTTCTTAGACGCTGATTTTTTTTTATTTTTTTATTACTGGAAGTAATACACCAGATAGACCTCCACTTTTTCTGCTTGATGTATTACTGAAATGGTTTCGGTAGTAATGTAGAAATCACTTTTCTTTTTTTTTGTTTAATTTCACTTGACTATAATTTTCGACCAACATCCCATATAAAGCTCCATCTACACCAACAGTTTTGCTATGGTACACTTGTTAAAAATTGTACTTCCTTATACTCATTGACATTGTTTAATCTCAAGTGAAATTATGGCAACTTTAATTTTGAAAAATATGTTTTGTTTTTTTAATTTACTATTTTTTTTTAAATACAAGAATTTTGATCTTCAAACTGTTTATTTTAAAAGTAATACTAAAAAATTTGAATAATTATAAGTATCCCTGAGAGAATAAAGATTGTTAAATTACACAAAAATGTATTTAAGTAAACATTTTCATCTTAACAATACTGTGATCGGATGCCTTTAAAAGACTTTTAATTTGAAAAACAAGGATTAAAAATATGAGATGTGTTAGTGAGCTCATATGTTTTAGTCATTTTTTGATATCTGTTAGTGTATAAAAATTTATATTCTTAAACAAATAAGTTAAATAAACATTTTCTTCTGGAACAAAAAATTAAAATTAAGAATTTTCTTTTTGAACAAAAAATTGAAAAGATTTTCTTTTTAAATAAGTGAAAACAAGAGTTTTCCATAAAAAACTTTAAAAAATTGGTTGAAACTGCCAACCTTCTTTTGAGATGCACTTTCAAAATTTGTTAAGAACCGCTTTCTAATTATTCTTTAGAATTGTTTCATTGTTTGTTTTAATTTTCTTACATACCTGATAAATAGTGATCGGCTGGTTGCTGTCATCAGTTGGTGTTCTGTAAACTTCAATCTTTAGTTTACCCCGAACATAAAAGTCCAACAATATCAAAGTTAGCCTGTGGGCAATGCCCCTTCGTATATCTCCCTCTCCATCTCTTGAAATAGTTCTGTGGTCCAGCCAGTTTGTTATAGCATGTCTGTTGTGTGCAAGGTATCCATCCATCTACCACCATATTATCTCTCTGGATTCCTTTATAACTTTGAGAAGTGTTGTCGGTAGAAGATTTGCAATCAGCCAATTAATTATGACAATAGTCATCCGAAAACACCCAATCATACATTTACGCTGAACGGGTATTGGAAATGAAAGTTCCTGATAATGTGTGGATTATCAAGAGCCCTGAGGGGAGAATTGTGTGAATTAAATACTCCAGGATATGTCAATGTAGCCTCATCAGTCCACAGTATCCGTCTAAGAAAATATCTGTTGCCACAACACTGTTGTTAAAACCATTTTGTACTTTCCAATTCTTGATTCCATATCAAGAGGTAGCAACCTCCTGTACGATCTGAAGGTTATAAGGATATCTATTCTTATCCTTAAGAGATCTAAAACCATAGAGTAAGATGTGCCTAGTTGATTTATAAAATAAGGCTAATTATCATCAAGTCATGGTCGAAATCTAAACATCTTGTTTAGGTTTTCTTGTTAGTTTCTACTAAATTGACCAGTGTTGCTGACACGTTTTCTCCGAATCAATCTGGTTCCCTCATAATTCGTTAAGCATTTTCTATCATTTGACGATTTGAAAATAGATTTTGATATTCTTGTTCTGCCCGCAGTCTGTTGTTCCTCTCGCAACACCATAAGCATGAATTATATCAACATATTCTTTAAGTGAATAAAAAAAAGGGTATTATCACTCTTGATTAATCATCAAATAATAATATATATTTCCACAATATCAAGAATGCTCCTTTATTTCTGGCTAAGATTAACACAGTTAATACTGCTGCCTACTTAAATTGTATTGACACGGGATCAGAATTAAATCTAATTGTTGTTGTCATTTATTTATTTTTAAAAAAACAATGTTAGTTATCAATTCTAAATGTAAGTTGAAATAATATAACTTAACTTGTCAGGAAATTCTAATCAAACTGTGAATAATTATTGAAGCCTTATTAAAGTATACAATATGCATAAAAAATAACCGCTATTTCTGAATTTCTTATCATTTTATATATTTTTAAATAAAATTAATTTTTAAAAAGTATCTTTTGTATAAATCAGTTGATATGTTCTCATTATAACTAGGTTTAAAAATGTTTAGCTAGTTGTGAGGCTTGATGTCATTATCACTTAATGAATTTCAGATGTCAGGATTTCTACATTTCTTTCTTCAGTTAGATCCATCATACTTATTTTTGTGAGGTAAGATTTTGTTTTCCCTTTTTGGCTTAGCCATCCTATAGTAACTTGGAATCTTACCAATGTAACCCTCCTTCTTTTTTGAAGACAGTTTACTTCTTGCGTATTTATTGACCCTGTCCTAGCAATTTTCTTTAATTTATTCATACTGCCATACCAGCTGTAAATCTATAAGTTCTACATTATAGAGATGCCACTCCTGTCCTGTCATTTCATTTCTTTTTGGATGGACAAATTAGTGCAGATTTTATAATAAAACATATATTATGCTTGGTAATAAACATTTTTATCAGAGATTTTTTGTTTGTATGAGTCAGTCAGTGGTAATTGTTTGAACTGTATTGCTCTTGATGATGTTTGCATCCTAGTTAAGTGGTAGTAAATTTTAACACTCCAGGTACCACAGTGTCCTTCTTAGGACCCCCACGTGTTCATTGAATTTTAGTTTGAAACTATAAGGAATGTTTAGAAAAGAAACCTGAAATATTAAAACTTGTGAATGAATACATTTTCTCTATCAAAGATGTTGCTGGAGCTCTGTGGGGACGCTCTGATGACCCTGACATTTCTTTGTTTATTTATTTTACAACAAATACGTTACAATAAATTTATGAACAATTTCATGTTGAAAAAATATTTCTCATAATTATTACAAATATCTTATATAAAAAAGGAAGCATACAAAGCTTCTGGGTAATGTTTCATCTAACTATATTTTTGTAATGATGACATTTATTTAATTTTTTATCATCACATAATAATTAAGGAAATCATCATATGGATCTTGTAGTAAAAATAGCTAATTATTTATTCAAAATGTTTTTTATTTGAAGGATTAAATGATATTAGAGATAAGGGCCGTCGATAGAACTTAACTGTTTAGGTTTAAACTTCCTGCTCATTAATGGGTGTTTTTAAGTGAAATAGTTTAGGTATTGTACTTAGCTTTTAATGAGATCCGTGGTACTCAGAGAGTTAATCTTTCCTTCTTTTCTCACTTAAAGTTAGTGGTATAGTATTCTGTTTATTTGACTTAATTCAGCCTCTAGCCTCATACTAATGAAAATATTTCTTCTAATTATTGAATTTCTTTTTGACTGAATGATTAAATTTTATTAAATAGACATTATTTGATTCTGAATAAATTCATACACAATTAGATACACTGATCCTATCAATATGCCTATGTATAACTCATCGGTGTATAGTTTCAAAGCTCTAAAATTTCATAATTATTTTTTCTTGTGTGTAACCCTAAAAACAAAATTGTGGGGAATGACAAATGTACAAGATATAATCATTTTCTAATAATGAAGTATGACTTTAAAATTTGTGTAATCAGGAGAAATAAATTTCAGTGCGATGAAAAGGTGATCATTATGCTTTAATCATAGCTGTAACTATAAGAAAACTCTCAAGAAATTGTCAGCATGAAAAACAATTATATCTACCCCTTAAAAATGGTTTTTAGGAAAATGATTTATCAGAATATTTGTCATGGTAAAAGAACTAACAAGATGTATTTCAATAGTAATCATTATTCTTTTAGCTTGATAAATTAATTTATTTTAAAGTCATCTCTTCTGATGAATCCATAAATTTTATTTTGGTAATGTCAATGAGATGATAATAAACAAGCATTTTAGCTATGCCCACATATGTTCTTACCTTTGGCACGTATATTTGCTATTAGTTTGTACCTTAATCCTCTAATGTTTTGTTTCATAATTACTTTTTTTTTTTTGTATTTTCATTAGTTAAATTTGACTGTCAGATTTTCCCTTTAAATTTATTTTTCTTTTCTCTGTTTTCCCCACTCCCTTCCCCCCATGTGATGTACATGTTAAATGACATGTATCAAGATAAGGAGCAATAATTTAATGAGGAAAATGAGATTTTGGTGGTTAAGTAAGAAAGAAGGCAACAGAGATGTTCTCAAAGTTTTAATAACACATAGTAAGCAACTATGTTTTAATTTCTATGATAAATTTAATAAAAATTAATCAAACAAATGAATATAAAAAATAAATAAATGAATGTAGTGTTGAGTTAAAATTACGAGAAAGAGTAGAAACATGAATGAAAGAAGAAAATAAGTGGATGTGAGAAAGAACAAAAAATGAAATTTTTGAAGTGCTCAGAAAAAGTTTGCCAAGTAAAGTCAGTATAGCTTCCTTACCGTTTTCAATATATAAACAAATATCTATATTTCAAGGTTTATAATGTTTCGTATGTGAATAAAAGCTCCGGAAGAAGCCGTTTTCGGAAATACAATAATCTCTCAACATTTGTGCTTTCGTTATCCACAAATTTTGTTCACATACGAATATTAAAATGAGTAAAATTTCCACATTTTCAAATTGCAAATCTGATGATTAAGTGGATGACTTTAATTTCCTTAACTTTAATACTCTTGAACAATATAAAATTCTCTGAAGTTAAGTTATAATTTGTTGAAAACGTATGAATCTTACTCTCAATTTAATACTAAATTGATTAAAGTTTCTAAGGCTTTCTATAAAACAATTGTAGTAATTTCAGTTACAAGTTTCTCACCATTATGTCTAGCAGAATAAAATGAAGTATAAACAGTTTTTCAATTTAAATACATTTTCTATTTGATATTAGATGGGATGGGGATGTGTTAAAATGTATTTGTCACAACCCTGCCCTGACATGAAGTTCTAGTCACTGTGTTGTGTGCCATGTCGGTGTTACATTATGATACGATATTGCATGTTACGATGCAACTTAATACACTGATTCCGATGCTTGCATAAATAATGTTTTTCATATTTCTTATCCCTTATCAACAACGGTGAGTGAAATATCTTTTCAATAACCAAAATTAAATTTGTTTGCCTATTTTTTATTTCTCACTATCTATTCCTCATATAGTTTCAGGAATCTTAGGTTTTAATAAAAACATAAGGAATACCTTATGGTATGTTGTTAAGGTTTCAAATGCTGATTAGTGCTATAAGCAATTTCTTTTATTTTATTTTTTTAATATCTTATATATTTTCCAACTATTTGGAAGTATATCTATATGCAATGAAAAATTGTATTTAAAAAAAATCTTTGATTGGAACCCTCATGATAGAGATCTCTGAAATGTTGGTTTAGGAATGTTTTATTATTAAAAAGACATAAAATAACATATTGCATATTTGAAAATGGATAAATATAATCCAAAATGTCAAAGTGTTTTTGGAATTATGAAGGTTATTATCAAAAAAATTTTAAATCATCATAGAAATAAACCTTTTATTAACCAAATAAAGATAACACAGTTTATATCTTCAGTATCCTCCATTTTTATTCTACTATATACTCCTAACTAATTAAAAGTTAATATTTTTTTAATGTTTAACTTTTCTGTGCTCATATTTATTTTGAATGTTGTATTATATTTTTTAGCCAAACCTGTTGCTAATTGTGTAAAGTCGCTTCGGTTAACCCGTGATGATTTTGAATTAGTCAAAGTTATCGGGAGAGGTGCATTTGGAGAAGTATGTGTCGTGAAAATGAAAAAAACTGATAAAGTGTTCGCCATGAAGATCTTAAACAAGTGGGAAATGCTTAAACGAGCAGAAACGGCATGCTTTCAGGTATTATATTTAACTTAAGTTACTGATAAGTGTTATATTTAACTAATGATATTATTAAAAATTCTTGATAAAACAACATATTTTTTTGTCAATTTCCTTATAGGAAGAAAGAGATGTTTTAGTTTATGGCGATCGTCGTTGGATCACAAATCTTCATTATGCGTTTCAGGATGAAAATAATTTGGTAACTGAGTTACTTTTATAACTTTTGATTATATTTATTTATTTTCTGTTGACATTTTATTTTCTGGTTATTTCATTGCAGTATTTAGTTATGGATTATTATTGTGGAGGGGATTTGTTAACATTATTAAGCAAGTTTGAGGATCGCTTGCCTGAAGACATGGCTAAGTTTTATATAGCTGAAATGGTTTTGGCCATTTCTTCTATACATAATCTTAGATATGTACATAGGTAAGTGTTTTCAATTGCAAGCATTTATTTATTCTTGCAAATATAAAATCTGTATCTACCCAAAATTATAATAATTAATCATTTTTATGTTGTTTTTTAGGGATATCAAACCAGATAATGTTCTTTTGGATGCTAATGGTCACATACGCCTGGCAGATTTTGGTTCCTGTTTGAAATTATTTAAAGATGGAACAGTTCAAAGTAATGTTGCTGTTGGCACTCCAGATTATATATCACCTGAAATCCTGCGGGTAAATTATATTAATGGAAAATCTTAAACATACATGTATACTTCCATACTAATGTTAAAGAGTATAATTATTTTTCTCATCATTTGTCATATTGCTGTACTAACCCAAAGTGGTTGCTATAGAGGAGTGATTTGCAATTTATATACATTGTGTTAAATTATTTATGTCTTTTCCAAATTGCTGTAATACTGAAATGAGTTAATATTTCTATACATTACATCTCATGACATAATATTTAAAAACTTATTAATAATTTTTTATAGACCTAATAGAATTATTAGAGTAAAATATCATGTATACAACTAATAAAACAGGCTGGAGATATATGCGAATTCTAGCTAGACATTATGAAAGAATGGATAAGAAATAAAGCGAGAAATACTCAAATGGGAGGAAAAGATGGTACTCTGATGAGCATCTAAAGTAAATATATTGAGCAACTGGAAAGAACATTTCCAGCAACTTCTTAATCGAGGGGATTCCATAAATGAAGAAGACATGGCCACGCTTAGGACCTTAACCCAAAAGAAGTTGGAAAAACAGATATACTGGATGTGGAAATAGCTATAAAAAGGCTTGAAACAAGAAAAGCCCCAGGAATAAACAATCTGCCATCAGAACTGTTTAAATATGGGAGAGAAGACTCAGGAGGCAAGTTACTACAACGAATCCAGAAAAAAAAAGAGAAGAAATTATGCCAGAGTCTTAATCTGCCATATTCTAAACAAAGTTTCCATGTATGAATGTAATAATTACTCAGGCATAGCAGTCTTTCCTGTTGCCTACTAGATAATCACTAATATCCTACTATACCTGATATATATGTATTATGGAAATAAAATTGGCAACCATCAAGCTGGATTCAGAAAATGGCACGCTAGACCAGATCTTCATCCTAAAACAAGTATTCGGAAATTATGGGAAGTAGCTCACGATGTGCATATCTTGTTTGACGATTTCCTAGCAGCCTATGATTCCATGGAGATGAACTGTCTTTGGAAAATCATGACTGAACTTCTAGGTGTTCTTAGGAAGGCATGTAAAATCTATGAATGGCCCTAAACTTCGAGTCCTAATACAAGAAGTATCCGAAATCTTCAAAGTTCGAACTGGATTACGGCAGAGAGATGGTGCATGCTGATAACTGGAAAGAAGTATTTGATTAAGGTTGCAAAAGATTTACAATGTCTATAATGCCAACATAAAAAAACAATAAAAATTGAAAATAAAGTTCAATAATAATAGTTGTAATATGAAAGTAAACAAGCAAGTAAGCAAGTTTTTTACTCAACATGATGGAATCCACACAAAGCTGATTCTGCCAACTTCAGTTTAAACATATGATTGTCCAGTTTTTCATGGCATTATAAATCACTAATTTTCCTTAGTGATAACCTGTCTAAGTTAAGAAGCATTTCGCTTCTACTTTCTCAGGAACTGTCGAGGAATGCCTTGAATTTAGCTGTTTTTTATGATTCCAATATTGTTTAGCCTTTGCAGCATAAAACACTCCAATATTTCTTTTAGCATTGGTATATAAATATTGAAAAAAAAAGTAGCTATATACATCATATTTAACAATTATTTTCAAATATATTGAAATAGTAATTCAATATAGCAAAAAGTGAATATAAATAAATTAATAGATATGAATTGTTGTAAGAGGAAATAAAAATTGCTGGCAAATGCTTTAATTTAGCAAATTCGATACGTGTGACTTCAGTTGTTTTTGTTGAATATGTTATACTGTTTATAATTTTTTCACATTCATTCCTCCCCCAGGAGATACCACCAAATATTCACTGGGAGAACGTGTCCCTTATGTTTTTTTTTTTGCTGTTAAACATGAACATACTTCATGAATTATGAACATGATTGTAATTTAGATAATAAACTGCATGATGACTTGTCATACGTTGATTAAATTATTCATTTGTATACAGCTAACAGCAAAGTACTCCAAGTTTTAAAGTACTCTTCATCTATTAAAGCATAAAGTAATATATCATCTACTATATGGACACCTTAATATTTTAAAACTGTTCTCTGCAAATAAGACTTATATACCAGATGTTTTGTTTGTAATAAACAATAGTTCCCTATTGTTCTTTACGGATGCGAAACATAGTAAGGAAAAACAAGAATGATTGTTACTTAAAAAATATAATATTGGGTCAAATAAAAAGAAAGTCTTGAAAAATTAGAAAAGCTATGAAACCATCTGTGTTAGTCTTATTACTACTATTTTAGTTTAAAATACAGTACTTTTACTATAATAATAAAAGAATTATAAAGATCTTTTATTTCTAGGCCATGGAAGACGGGCAAGGCAGATACGGACCTGAATGTGATTGGTGGTCACTTGGGGTTTGTATGTATGAGATGCTATATGGTGAGACCCCGTTTTATGCTGAGTCCCTTGTTGAAACATATGGGAAGATTATGAATCACAAAGTATGAATTTATTTGTGTTTTTATTTTTTAACTTTTAGTCTATTTTTTAATCTGTTTATTTTTTTGTTTAACAATTTGTTTTACTTTGATAAATAGAACTGTTTCGATTTTCCTGGAGGCCTGGATTATGATGTGTCTGATGAAGCAAAAGATTTAATGAAACACCTTATTTGTGGTTCAGATTATCGATTAGGCCAAAATGGAGTTCAGGATTTCAAGGTAAATTTTTTAATATATTAAACATTATTTTTATTTGATAGTCAATAGGATTGTTCAAATTAGTGGTAATTTGTATATTTTTTAATCTAAACTTCCTTTCTGGTTAATTGAAGTCTAGCCACAGTTCCCTTTGAGTGGTGAACTTTAGCATGTTATCATTGTATACACTAGGGCGGTCCAATTCTTTAATTTTGGTCGATACGAGCTTTTTATATCAAAACCATAAGTTACTAATGGAATTGCCCAAATATTGAGGGTATGGATTTTATTTTATCCTGTTGGATGGCTAACCACAATCTACTGCAGCCTTTTCTTAAACTCATAGAAAGTTATTTCGCTGAGCTCTTCTTTCTTGGCTATCTTAATAACTTGTTTAAAAGCAAGATTTGTTAAATTCTCCTAGAAACTGATGGCTTATGGTAGCTCCTGAAGAAAGTTACAAAAAACTACTCTCCTTTCTTTTATTTTTTATTTATTGTCATTCACCACAGCACAGTTTTCAACTCTGAAAGATGTGAAGATTGAACTACTATACAATGATACTATTCAATTCATGCTTTGAAATTGTACTATGTTTTTTGCTCACAACTTAAAAGTCATGTTTGTAAAGATTATGATTGATAATGAATCTATTTTCACCGGTCTTTTATTGATATTCAATCTTGCTGCATCAGAGGATTATTATTCTTATCAATTTTATCTAGTGATTGGAATATTTTTAATGGTCATGCATTTTCATATTTCTTCCATTTATTCTCTTATAGTGAAATGTTTTGCTGAGGCTTTCTTTTTTCATATTTACACTAGTGGTATATTTAAAATATCATCGTAGTACTACAAATATGGCAAGTAAAACTATGAGGTAACATATTTGGCATCTTGAGCAAATACACAACCTGTATAAAATAAGAGTTATCTCATCAGCAATTGACATGTTATTCTTAAATAATAAATTAAGTCTGATAGTATCTCAATGACTGGCGCAATCTTCAACAAAACTCTATAGGGTGAAGATGGTTTTGACTTAGTCGCTATGTCACATTATGAATTTTTTAGGGTACATTTCTCCAACTAGAAAAGGTAGCTAAGAAATTTGATTACTCCTAAGGAAAGATAAGATAATTATAACTTAATAAGAATAAAATAACGTAGAAAGAATTTATTGAAATCAAGAATGTATATGTTTAAGAAAGTTGATAACTATAATTATGTCCAGTTGTTGATTTATCCAATTTATCTAAATATTTGAAATACTTATTTCTGATAATAATAGTATTAGGATCATAGAAACATACGAAAGCTACTTTAAACTTGGTTATTAAAAGTAGATTCATCGCCTCTGTAAATTAAGTAAGCCTTTGCTCTAAAGCATGCTCTGTCATTGATTTACAGCAATGGCGTATTTGAACTCCTGATTATTTTTTTAATTTGTCATAAATTTATAAACGATTTTTTCATTTTTAGAATCATGTTTGGTTTAGCGGTGTGGATTGGGATACAATCAGGGAAAGTAAAGCTCCTTATATACCAGAAGTTAGTAGCCCGACTGATACTTCCAATTTCGATGTAGATGATAATGACATTAGATGCAGCGAAGCAGTACCACCTACACCTGCAAATCCGGCTTTTGCAGGTTTACATTTACCTTTTGTGGGATTTACCTTTACTCAGGGCAGGTAAGACATTTATTTTGAACTCCATTTTTCAGCATGATTTTAGACTCGTTGATAATGTTTCATTAAAACGAAAAGTACTGAAGAGCTCTGTAACGAACAATTTAAATATAATTATTTATATTAATATTTCTTTACATTTATTTGCAAGTATGTTGTTGATTATAGTGTTATATCTAATTATTTAGAATCATCTTTATTTGTCGTTATATTTATTTTTATTTTACTTATTTTTAGTCGGACAAGTGATTTAACTAGTCTTCCATTAGTTTCTGAGGGTAGTGATGAAGAACTTAATAGACATTTACGAGAGTTAGAACAAGAAAATTTACGATTATCAAAAAGTGTTGCAGGTATGCCATTTTATTATTATTACATTTTCATTTAGTCACCAATATCATTTGCTGTTTTATATTAATTATTTATCTGCTGAATGATGTTCATCAACATAGCGCTGTTATAGATATATTTTCTAATAAAAAAAAATTTTGTTAAAAATGTCACAACAGTTGTGAGTTTAGCATAAATATGTTAACGTTAATGAGATTTCTTCTCTTAAAAAGTGTGTCATAGTCATTCTTAAACACTAGTTAAGTGCTTTGAATCTCTGTTTTATTTGTAATGATAAGATTTTCTTATCGTTAAGATGATGAAAAAGAAGAAAAATAAACATTAATAGATAATTTATAATTTTACTATTGATATAGAAAATTGGATATAAATACATCAACTTTTTTTACTTTCCTACCTATACTAGGTAAGGAAAGTATTGCAATTGGGTCAAATTTCGGACATGAGGTTTTTTACAGATCTATACGTTTCAGAGCCCCCCGAGTCCGAAAAACACATTTTTAGCCATTAGTCTGTCTGTCTGTGCCAAGATTTTCTCGAGAACTACTGAACCGATTTTGTTGCTTCTTTTTTTATTTTGTAGGGTTTTGACTACTGATGCCTGTGACAGAAATTCAGTGCTCCATGCGCAATAGCTTGTGCGCAATAAATGAAAAACATGTTTTTCTGTAGACTGTAGCGCAAAAACGGCTCTAACGATTTTGATGAAATTTTCCTATAATGTTCTAATCATTGTTCTTTCAATTTTCGTATATTGACTAAATTCCCAATAAAAAATTCAGGAAAAAAAGTTATAAAGAAAAGAAAAATGTTATGGGGCTTAACTCCCGAAGTATATATTATACGGTAAAATTTATAATAAAACTTTTGAAAGGCAATTAAATTACCAACATGACAAAAAAAATTCAGCAATTTGATCAGCAATATTAGGAAGTATTGAAATTTTTACACTGATCTACCGTAAGCCGGTTTACATTGCTTTAGTTTATCAAATAAATCATACTTAAATCTTATGTTTGATCAATTTTCAGGAAAATGTATCTAGGTCAATTCTTTTTTGTTTCTTCATGAACATATGTAAAGATATAAAAACTTTTCTGAAATAGGTAGGAAAGTTGTGTGAGTGGACACACCAGATTTTTTTTTAACCAAACCATTTCAGTAAGGTTTAAAGTTGATGCTGGTATTGCCTAATAATGTTGGTGGGTTTCAATTTGGATAAAATTTTAGCTACTTATTCATTTACAATTTTTACATTCCAACTTTTGAAAGTAAAATACAAACCACATATCGAAGATTTGTGGTTTGTATTATTCACAATCACCTGATTACTATATTGTTCTTACCTAGTAGCGGCATAAAATTAAAAAAAAAAAAGCGAGTGTTTCAACTGCCTCCCGCAGTGCCACACCCTACGCCCTGAAGACAACCTGCAAAGTGGGTCGAAACGTCAGCAAAAATTAAAATAATTAATATATTTTAATTTTTTATTTATTTGACCGCACCCTCGACTAACTCCTCAAAAAAAAAATAATGTTATTCTTTATGGAATAGTTTATTTAAAATGAAAATTAGGCTTATTTATGTATGCTCATTCAAGTTTTTTTATTTTAGAACTAAAGAAAGCTATTGAAGTGCAATCCAATGATGAAAGTGAAAACGTGAGAAAAGTTTCGCCAACCAGTGATAGTGCTAGTCTTAGGAGGTTGCAAGATGAAATCAACATCCTCACTAAAAGAAATGCAGGTAGTTAAATTTAACCTTTCCAAAAATATTATTAGGATTATGTATTTGGTGTAAGTGTTACTTTGCCCTTCGCAAGGAATTCACCTCTCGCCTTCTATCCCGCCATAACAAGCTACATCTCTATAAAACACTAATCCGCTCAGTCTTGCTCTATGCTTCAGAAACATGGACAACGACTAAAAAAATTGATCAACACCTGCTAATCTTTGAGAGGAAAATTCTTCGAAGAATATTTGGAGGAGTGCAGATTATTGGAAATTGGAGAAAAAAAAGACGGACAAATGCCGAGCTTTGCTCAACTTTTAATGATTAGGATGTCGTTCTGAGGATGAAGCTTGGAAGCTTGAGAGAACTGGTCATGTGGCAAGGATGGAGAATGAAGCAATTCCTAGGATGATCCTGACAGAACCTCTCTACGGCACAAGAAGAAGTGGGAGACCAAAACTAAGATGTTCAGACGGTGTGGCAAGATATTCGAGGGATGTCCTAGGAATCAGGAGCTGGATGATGGCCGCAAAGAACAGAGATGATTGGTGGAGAAGGCCAAGACTCGTCACCAAGTTGTAGCACCGCGATAATAATATTAATGTATTTGGTGACATTTTCTAAATTTCTTTTATAATTTATTTTCAAGTATTAATGGTCTTTAGATTTTATTATTGTGACTATGTATTTAACTGAAAAAAGTTTAATTGAAATGATTTAATTTAAAAATATGTACATGCATTCAATTCTGATTCGAGAACATCAAAATAGGCAGACAATTTAGTCCCAATATACATTGGATATCTTTTCTAAGGATTAAAGGAACTTTAAACTGACCAAGTAAAGCACATTGTTATACCCAATCGTAATTGTTTCATCATAGTTGGTGTGCATATGTCTTGTTGAAAAAATAATTTTAAAAAGTTTATGATCTGAGCAAGTCTTAAACGTCTGAAGCGGTTAATTCTTGTTATGTCTGAAACATTACTTCATGATTTTTTATCATATCGAAAACAAAGATTTTTGCTTCCTGCTCCCGTTAAATGTTTGAAAGAAATTTCATGATCAGCTGAATTACTGGTCCTGACATTTTCGTCATGAAACCCAATATATTTTAACAACTGATGTTATAAACTATATCAAGTGTATGAATAGTGCTGTTTAAATGTGCACTTGTTGGCTGCTTTCATATAATTTCTTTTATCACTGTAAGTTTTCATAAATTCTATTTATGTACTTTTTTTTTACACTTAAAAAAACAATCTTCAAATTGAAATGTGTATATTTCTGAATTCTTAGTTAATGTTAAAAGCTCTTATTACACTGAATAGTAGACAAGTTTGTTTAATGCATTTACTCCAAATGTACATGCATTAAAGTTTCATTCTCAATTCTCACAAGCTGAGTTATTAAATTAAATCTAGCCAACCAATCTTAAAACCCGAAAATATCAAGAATGTTGTGTACAATATCGACCCATTTTTACTCAAAAAGGTTGAATAATTATATTTAAGAACCATTAAAAGGATAAAGTATTTATAGCTATGCTTTCATAAAATGTTAAAGTGTTCACAATTTAATTTTGAAATTAACTTATTTATTTACAGAATGTGTACATTATTTTTAAAATTAAAAGCTGTATCATTAATTTTTCATCTCAGATCAGATGATAGAGAATTGAGGAATTTACACATTTAATTATGTTTGTATTTTAGAACTTGAACATCAATTACATGCCCTGGATAATGTTCAAGAAAATCAGACATCTGATGCCCCACAAAAAATCAGGGAACTTGAAAAGGCTGTTAGAATGATAAAACAAGAAAAGGATGAAGCAATGAAAGTTAGTATACAATATAAAACAAAATAAGAAAAGAGATATATTTATGCATGTCAAATTCTTTGTTCCAAAAATAATATATATCAAGTTTCATATTTTGCAAACAAATTCACGTATTCATTATTCATAGATTTTCAAAAAATAAAAAATAAATTGTTACTTTCTCTGTTCCATCAGTTAAGGTTTAGATCATAGGCAGTGAACCTTTTTTTATTAGAGGCTACATTAAGGTCAGGCAGTGATAATACATTTATTTATACTTCACCATGGATATTTTCTTTTGTTTAAGTACTTATGTACAAATTTTTATTTTTATTTGTCGTAATACATTTAATTAAATATTACTAGTAGGCTTTGCTAGAAGTGTGAAAAATTCGTACAGCATATTGTTAAGTGATCAAATGCCAAATTAATCAGAAAATAAAATAATGCGGCGTATCATAAGTTAAAGAAATCAATTGTTACTTTATCGATAAATATAATCGACAAAGGAAACAAAATTAATTTAAAAGTTCATTAATGTTTGGAACCAACATGTTTACAAATTTCAATGAGCTGTATCTTTGCTAAAAATTGTCCGATTTCGATGATTTTTTTTTTTTCTTTTGTTAGGAATTTAGTAATCTTTTATATAATCATGGGCATCACCAAGGGAAAACAGTGTAATTTTTTAGGTATTCGTAAATAAAGTTTCTTTTCTTTCATAACTTGCTTGTCTGAATTTCCCGGGTGATTGGACTATTTTGCCCGCCTGAAGGAGAAGGAAGTCTTCAAAATTGGTGGCTCACCCTTGGGATTTTTTGGTGAAGAATTATCGATGATATGGCTTGCCGATCAAAAACATCATCAATAAATAATATAATCTCCTCTCTTGATCGTAGAGCCCTCAAGTTGACAAAATGAGACATATATTCAATGACAATACTACAATTAAGGTAAGGTTGTGTGGATGTGAACCCTATGCCTTGCATTATCTCGAAAATAGTACGTTTTTGGGCTTAAAAACGCAGAGCCCGATAGTTCGGAAGGAACTATCCGGGTCTTGCTGTAAGCATCAAAATCTTCAAAGCCCAATTTGTCCCATATTGATCTACAGACTTACCATGATTCCAGTATTGAAGCCAAGCAAAATGTTTGTATCGACTTTATTTATTTTAGGAAGAAAAACAAAAGTGGAGAATATGATTTTCTAATCCCCCGCGAAATTCTGAATCCAACGGTCCCCCATTCATGGTATTTCAGCATGACGGGAGCTTGCTACAAAACCGATTTTGAGCCTTACTGTAATAACATATGTGGGGATATTAATTATTACTAGTAAATATTATACTAATATCAGAGTATTAATGAATTTCGCTCATACACTTTTGGAGGCTTCAAGTTTCACACCTATGGTTTAGACCAAACCTATACCACTAGAATCCTTGATGGGCCTTAGGTTCAGGATTAGATATATTTATCTATTACCAGTTATCTCAGGCGATCAACAACTTGGTTATTATGTCCTTGAGTTGTTATTTTATTCATAATTTATCTTCACGAATGTATAAATTCACAATTATATTTGGAGGTTGCTACAATTTTTATTCAATATATATTTTAATAAGTAATACGGTCTATGGGTAATTTATTGTTTCCTTTCATGTATTTCATTAATTCTTATATTTGATTGTGCAGTTGTGTTAGCCTTAAGAGCTTTATTTAGGTTAAATACTTTGTTAGGAAGTTCTGTTTCTGGGTCAACTGTTATGCTTGGAGGTGATTTCACTAAGATCAGGCTTAACGACTAGCTTTCTTCCCTTAATTAATTAAGAGTACCCACTTTGAAGGTACTAAATGTACCACAGGAGAGTCTCCCAACTCCTGAGTCGATCCACAGCTGTTGTAACAGAACAAATAATTACGTATTACGGGTGAACAACCTCGGAACAGGAGCACAATACCTTATTCACTACATTGCTCTGCTCTTTGGTTTAGATTAAACTAAGACTTTATCACTTTATATTTTATTGATCTTATTTATTACAGCTAGAGATGCAATTATAATTTTTACAAAATATTTTTTTAGGACAAATTAGATTTCTTAGAAAAACTGAAAATGCAAGACAAAGAATTAAAAGATGCTTTAAGCCAACGAAAGCTTGCAATGGCTGAATACTCGGAGGTCTCTGACAAGTAAGTAATTTTTATTTAAAATCATGTAGTTATTTTAATATGCCCAAAGTTATTCAATTACAGGAATCTCTCGAGAAATGTTAATAAAAAACAAATTTTGTTGTTGTTTCACCCTGGAATGTAGACTTAATCAGGAGTCACACTATCATTTTCTATCTATCTCAACACAGTTTTAATCATCTTATTTCCTTTGTTGTTGGAGAACTTTCCACTTTATCCTTAATTCTCAACCATAAAAAAAGGACTCCTCTTTGGATTCATCCGTATCCATTTAGGGCCCTACTTTTTTTTTAGTTATTAAGGAAAATATCTTTATTTCCTCTAAAATGCATATTTTTGTTTATTTGCTATGTTGAATATTTTTATTATTTGCTCTCTCTTTCCCTGCAGTGCTTCTCTCTTCCTCATACTCTGTTTTTACATTCTTATTTGAAGTATATTAAATATTTTTCTTTTATTAATAGAGTTAGACCAACCTTTTAGCAACCATTAGTCATTTATGTGATTTTCATGGTATCAGCTTTTAAAAAAAAATTATAAATTTTGTTATAAAAAACGCTGCAAATTATTTCACAGTGGTTTATTAATTCCAAACAATTATACATCTAAAGTAACATTACCTTCCAAGTTACAAAGAAAAATAAACAAAAGTTGATTCCAATTATTGGACTAAACTTCTTTTCTAATCATTAGTAATATGCTTAAAAAAAAAATAGCATTACTTCAGTAACACATTCAAAATTTAAAAACCAAACCAAGGATATAACATTTGGAGTAGAACATATTTAAAAAAACCAGTGACCATATCTTTGCTCTTAATTGTCTGATTTTAACGATTTTTTTTTTTTTTCGGAAATTTCGTAGACTTTTAAAAAACCAAATACAATATCAACAAAAAAGTAAAAACTTTTCAAGTTATTCGGAATTTAATTTTACCATCCCTCATAACTTTTTTTCCAGCTTCTTTTCGTTGAAGTATGTTATATAGATAAATTTAAAGGGCGTTGAGAAAATGACTTTAGCGAAGTTTCATTGAAATCTGTACATTCGTTTAGGAGCTACAGTCTATAGCATCGCAAGTTTTTCGGCCGCCATTTTGAAAGTTAAAGGCGGAGAGTAATGTCAATGAAGGAGGATCATCCTCGGGTGACCTCTGATTTTATATCAAAATTTGAAAAAAAATCGGTCCAGTAGTTTCGGAGAAAATGCGCGGACGGCGGACGGATAAAAAAATGTTTATTCGTTTTTTCGAATTCTACGCGTCCTGAAACGTGAAACCTCAAATTTTGAGAGGGGGTTAAGTTTTTGAATTTTTTGGTCGATCACAATGTTTCATTATTGAAAATAATAAACCAAAAATTATATTGGAATTTTTTTTCATATCTACTAAATGTGACAACATTGATGAAAGTATGGTTAGATGCGAAAAATGTGAGTTTCAGTAATATAGATATAGAAGGGGATATGTTTGAACATGTGGAAAAGTTTAGTCATCTAGGGTTTACGATATCTAGAAAAATCAAAATTGAAGAGGAGGGTGAGGACGGGATGGCTTAGTGGGCTAGCATGTTTGTAAAATATGCATTGCCTAGCACCCTGATAAATCGAAGATTACCAGTTTAAATCTCGGTACCAGGGGCACTTTTAACTTTGGCATAATCCCCCCTTCCTTTCCCCTCGTCCAGTTACAGAAAAAACCCTGTATAGCCTAAAAGCCGAGGAAGAGGAGAAAAATAAGGTTAAACGTGGGATATGCTTATTATTTTTCTGTAACAAAACTATTTCGCTCATTCCTCCTGTCTCAAACTCTAATTTCTAAACTCGAAAATTATAATTTTCAAAATCGTTATCCTACTTACTTTATAGATCTGAGGTACTTTATAGATTTGAAATGTGGGTGCTTACATTAATGGATGAGCAACGTCTTAAGGTTTTTGAAAAAAGATTACTGCCTAGAATATTTGGATTGAAGAATTACCAGTAAACCAAAGAATTTATATGGTTACTCAAGGCCAAATTGCGTAACCTATATCTGGTTAATATAATTAAGATGAATACATTGTGGCGAATAAAATGACTTTGTAAAATTGTTTGGTTTCGTAACGAAGGAATTCTTATGAGGTTAATATGCACCGTGCCGACTGGTAAATGGCAAAGGGGTATTCCAAAGTAAGGTGGAAAGGTTGTGTTTAGACTAGTCTGGCGGGGCTGGATTTTGGATAGCAAATAGTTGAGGTATAGGTGTGTAGACAGCAATGAATGGTACCTTCGGGTTTCTAAGTCTTATTATTATTTGTTTTTCAATGTATCTTCTATTTATTACAATAGATTTACAAGTGGAGTTAATTTATATTTTTGTATTTACTTCTCTTATAAGTATTAATCGGTCACTACTTTTATATCATTAAGAAGGGGACTCTACAACATAAAATATATATTACAATATATGTAATTTAAAAAAAATAAAATAAAAATTGTTATGTTGATTTTTTAAGTTTTATTCTTTCTTTTGTACTTGAAACAATAAAGAACTGTGATTATTCTTATGAACAACTTTCCAGTTATAAATATAAATTATTATGGAAAAAATATAACTTTATTAAACCAAATGCACTTCATTATTTTTTTTTTATCATTACTTAACTCTTTTTAATATTTATATTTGTATGACAGCTATGGGTTTTGTATGTCGGTTGTCAGCAACATGAGATGATGGTTGTGGGAAGATGCAACAATTTCAATTTTTTTATTTAGTGTTATTAATTATTCCTGTTAAACGAATAAAATGATAAAAAACTATATATGGTTTATCATCACTCATTAAAAGTTAGTCTTTAGAATAATCCCTGGTTTGTTACAACAGAGTTTTCTAAAGCAACTTATTATTTTAAAAAGTATAATAATGATTATACAATTATAATTTTCACTTTTAGAATAATTAATTAAAATGTTTGGTTAAGCTCAAATTTTATTTTATTTAACAAATTATTTAGCCTCTTCAGACATGAAATTTGATTTGTAATAATTAATAAGCTAAATAAACACTAACAATAATAAAAAAAAAATTATACTGTATAAACTACATTCAGTTACATAATATGTTTAATAGTCATAAGGGTCCTTCTATAAATTAATATTTACAGCAGTTAGTTTCATGGATGTCAGTGATAAAAAGTAAAAGAAAGAATACTTACATTTATGATCAACTTGTGGAAAATTCACTAAAAGGTGAAGGAAATATGTTATTTATGATGAGTTAGTTAAAGAATTTTTTTTAAGGAATTAAAAATACAATTTGTCTTGAAAAATCATATTTTTATACATATTTACATGTTTTTATTTTTATACATATTAAGTTTTTTTTTTTTTTTTATATATGTTTTCTATCTGTCTCATTGTTACTCCCACCCCTTACACATTACATTGTTGCTCTTAGTAAATTGTACACAATTATCTTAGATAGTCTTTATGTTTTTTGTGTCATTTTTATTTACTAGTTATTTTATTGCTTTTATTTTTTAATAACTTTTCTTTAATCTTAACTTTAACATATCCCCTTCTTTTTATGATTATTGCACTGTCCTTCCATGCACATTTCTATAGCATATTATATTTATTACAATTTACAGTAATTTGTATTTCTCCTGTTTTCTAATGTCGTTTGTATGTAGTCCTGATAAAGTCCTTAATTGGTTGTAAAAATATCGATTTAATGAATAAAACACTATAATTTGTGTTTAATAACATCTTGGCAGATTCCTTACCATCATTCCCTTGATTTGCTGATCATGATTTACTGAAATTTCCAAACTATTTCCGAATTATTTATTTTATTATAATTTCACTTCTTAGGCTACAAGAATTGAGAGTCCAAAAGACTAAAATGTCACGCCAAGTAAGAGATAAGGAAGAAGAATTGGAAGTAGCTATGCAAAAAGTAGATTCATTAAGACAAGACCTTCGAAGAGCTGAGAAATTGAGGAGAGAATTAGAAGCAAGAGTTGAAGATGCTATTGCTGAAACATCAAAAGAGAGGAAATTAAGGGAAAGAAGTGAAGAATATTGCAGGTATGAATTATAGTTATATGTGAACTATATAGTAGAATTGGCTAATTAACATATTTTTATGAAATAGTATGAAGTCTGTTTGATAATTATGTAAATTTATTTTCATCATTTTAGCCAAAATAAACCTTTAATATTATTTTAATTGATGATTTGTAACAGAAACTAGTTGAAAATGATAGCTGATTAAGAAAAAGTTGTTATTTATTTGTCTATTGTAAAAAAGGAGATCATCGCTGGATTTTTCATTAAACATTTGTTTTTGTATTTCACATATATGGAATTTTAATTTAAAACTTGTAAGTCCAAATTTTTCCTTTTTTTTTTTTAACAATCAATGGTTGATTACCTAGCTATTTTGAAAATCTCAATAATATGTTATAAACCTTTGGTCCATGGGCATTACGAGTTATTGGAGTTGTACTGTATACCAATTATGTAGTAAATAAATCAATTATATTTTGTACCACAGCCAAGGGGTCAAGTTAAATGGAGAGATGAAAGAAAGAAATTTGGATTTTACTATTTTTTTTAAATTATCTTAATTTTTAGGCAACTGGAGTCAGAAACAGAAAGGTGGAGATCGCAAAGAAAAGACTTAGGAGAAGTATTACCTTCATCTCAAACTCAAATTTCTACTCAAGAGATTAGCAGGTTGGATTCATTTCTGTTTCGATATTTTTCTATTTTATTATTTTGTTGTAAACATTCAACAGTCAACCATGTTTATTTGTCTCAGACTTAAATCTGAAGTAGAAAGACTTGAGGTTCAATACAAAGAAAGTTTGGCTCAACAGCAAGCTAGGTTCTCTAATGAGCTGTCTGCTTTGAGGGAACAACTTCAGGAAGCAGAAGCTACAAGAGATCACCTACAGAGAGAGGTTCTGATTTTATCTGAATATTTTCTTTATTTGTCTTAATCATTTATAATTATGAGAATTCATTATTCATTCCGATTAGGTTGAAATTGCTAAGGAAAAATTAGACTCGAGTAGGCTAGAAAATATGACAGATAGTGAAGAAGCAATATCTGAATTAACCAGAAGATATGATAGAGAAAAAATACTACTTATTGAAGATAATAAAAAACTTGGTTTAGAATTAGACACGGTAAAATTAATTTTTCTGATGGAATTTATAATTCTTCTTCTTATTTTTTCTGTTTTTAGATACATTGTAAGTTGAAATTTTATTTTATTTTTTTATTTTAGTTGAGTGATAGCTTAGCTCGGCTTCAAGCTGAAAAGAGACTACAAGATGAAGAATATGAAGAGCTAAGGAATAAGAAAGAAGCAATTGCTCAATGGGAAGCGCAAATTTCAGAAATTATTCAATGGTTAGTTGGATATTATTATATTTATCATTTAATTTTAGTAATTTTATCTATTACTGTTGACTTAGTAGGATTTTTTTTCAAATCAATTATTTTTTCTGGCAATCAACTTTTTGTTCTTAGCACTTCATCTAGTAGCTTTTCATTTTCTGTCTATACAATTAGAATTTTACAGATACTATTGTGCTTTGTTTTATACGATTAGCAGGAACTGATTCATCTGCTTGTTTGCGTCCCCAATAATGTGTAAAAAAAATTATTTTTTTATAAGTATCCTAAAAATGTAATTCTTCTGAAAAGGAATGATTTTAGAACGTGTTCACCTGTGCTTACACCTGAGATGTCCTTGCTAATGACTAGGGCCCGAATCTGAAGATCTTAATTTTCTAAAGAATAGATTGTAAAAATCAATTTTTAAATCAAAAAAAGAACTCAAACCATTTATTGAAAGTAGTATGCAGTAAACAATAGTATTTGTAGAGTTTATACATTGTCAAACTTGGACAATATTAATTTTGCTATTTTATTAAAAATTAATAGAACAAAAAATCTACCCATTCTAGATTTTTGGATATTTAGTAATGGGAAGAAGACTTTTTAATTTTATTTCAGAATGTAAATAAAGGGAATTTTCCGTGATAAGTATTCTGTGCAGCATTAAATTAGGTAAACAGGATGAAATTTATTTTGTCGCAGAATGAATCTCGACCTTCCTACTACAGCAAGAATAGATTTGATTATACTTTTAGGAAATTAGTTATGATACTTATATCAATTACTTAATCCTTAATACTGTTTAAATAGCCAAAACGTTCAATAAAACACATTAAATGGAAATAAATATATGTTCACTACTTAATGGCTGCTCAATGTGTCTTTTCTATTCTAAATTGGTTATTAACAGAATTTTCAATGCAAAATGCAAGGATAACCATTAAAAGATAATTTTTTAAATTTATTTATACAATAATATTTATTACTTTTGCTAATAAACTGGCTCGATAGTGCCATACAGCTTAATATCAATCCCGTATTTTAAATATACTTTTAGTACAATTCACATCCTCCATAATGTCTTGTGAATACCTTATGCTCACTCATTTAATGTAATACTCACAATATATGGTGTTATATTTTCTATAAATAATGGGTATTTCAAAATACTAGAGAAACTAAATAATTATTCTCATTTTTTTTTTTTCTGGGAAGTTGTCTATTTATTTTTAGTTATTTGGCAATAATAACTTCCAATTGGTAACAATTGAGTATATTTCTATTGTCAACATTACATGTTAACAAGTTAGTTTACGTTTCGGGATATTAACTCCCATCTTCGGAACTGCAATCCCTATAATCTTGTGGATGCAAGGCTTATAATTAATAATAATGTGCCCCATCGTCAAATTTCTTATTCATGTTATAAAATGTATCATCTAGATGAAATGTATCAAATACCGAAACGTAAACTAACTTGTTAACATGTAACGTTGATAATAGAAATATGCTCAATTGTTACCAATTGGAAGTTATTATTGCCAAATAACTAAAAATTCTCATTTTCCTTTAATAGCATATATTTTTTTCTTATGTAAAATTTGTTTTTATGAACTTACAAGATTTTAGAAATAAATCATTGGATATGTTTATTCAATAAAAATGTATTGTAAGCCATAAATTAATTTGGTAAAATCATATTCTTAAACTATAATTAATAATAAACAAAACAACGTAATAAAAATATAATAATACATAACATAATAAAAACTTGACAATAATGTAAAGGATTAACAATTAGAAGAATTATGCTTGATTTAATAAAATATTCTTGATATAGTTTAACTTTAAACCAGTATTTTACATCCAATATACAATGACTGGATATTAAAAACAGATTTAACAAAATAAAAAAAAAAATGATTAGACCCTGAAAAGCAAAAGGGGTTAATGCCACAATCATTAATATTGATTGGATTTATTAATGATTATGGAATTTAGCCCACTTTGTAAGTTTTTCACAGTAATGTTTAACTTGTTTTTCTCAACATAGCAATTTTCTTTTCATTTAGCCCATTATTGATGTTCAGTCTTCACATGTTAAAAATTCTACCTTGTACTAAAGTAGAAAATATGGCTACAGTGATGTTAAAAATGTTTTGGTGTTGACATTTTTGCTTGAAACATTGTTAATAGCATTGTTACTGGTAAGATTTCAGTGTAAACTCATTTTTAAGAAGCCAAGAATGAGAAAAGATTGAATAGGAGTGTGGAAATATATTAATGTGAAGTATAACAGTGAAAGTGATAAAGAAAATTCTGTATTCTTTATATGGAAAATGTAGTTTTTTTTTTTTTTTTCAATACATATAAAGTTACTGCTTTAATTGTTCTACTATATTACAAGATTACACCAGTTTATCACATATGAGATATTTCTTCTCAAATTTTGAGAATACTCCATTTGAATACTGTGTTTACCATAACCAAAATGGGAAAAATCTAAATTTATCAATTTGAAATACTTTGTCCATTTATGTTATTCAATAAACTGAGGGTTATTATTACTTATTAAACTTAACCATTTTTATGCAGCCGTAATTTTTTTTTATGCTTATAAAACTATTTTTATTCCAAGTCATTAATTAATTTAATATTTAATTAAATTTTTATTTTACAGGGTGAACGATGAGAAAGATGCTCGAGGCTATTTACAAGCTTTGGCTACTAAGATGACTGAAGAGTTAGAATTCTTGAAACATTCTGGTACTGGAAATGTTGCTAATTCTGTAAGTAAATTAAATCATTTTTGTAAAATTGGTAACTTTGTTTTGTATTTTCTGAATGTAAATTTACTATAACATCTATCAATAGGATAAGAATTGGCGTAATAGGAGAAGTCAGAAACTTGAAAAGATGGAACTGTTGAATCTTCAAAGTAGTCTCCAGTCTGAAATACAAGCTAAGACTGCGATCAGTGAAGAACTTAGTAAAACTAGATCTGATTTGATAGCTTCACAAAAGTATGTATATTCAATATTATTTTGTTCTGTTGTTTCTAATCTGTAGTTTTTTTATTATTATAAATTTAGTTTCATATCCCATTTCTGAGCCTTCTGTCAGTTTTTACTAGCCTTTTTAGTCTTATACTGATACCATCCATTACTTGTTGATGGTTGTAAGTAAATAGATTTTCTGTTTTCTTTGGGTGCACGTTCTTCCCTATCTAATCTATATAGGTCACTTGTTTTGAAAATAAACTTTAATTTTCCATTGTCCATATCACTAAAAAAAAATTTATGGAAAATTCATGTAAATCCATTCTTGCTATATAATGACCTGTACAACTTAATCTCATACAATAAAATTAATGTAATAATATGTTCTTCATTGAAGCTTTAATTTTAGTATTAGCGCCAAATCTCTCCACATACGCTGTATAAAGTCTTTCTCTTGTGGACCTAAAAGAGTTCATCAAGGACTTTTAATTAAGTCTATATTCTGTGTTCCACTAGGCTATAGTGATTATAGACTATAGTGACTTAAAATATAAGTCTTGATGTCTAGGGTGGTGAGATGGGGGGAGGGAAAAGGAAAGGTCACAATTTTCATGTTTCCGCTTGTATCAAAAACGGTGTGGTGCAGGAGAAGACTGCCTTATAATAAGTGAAAGTTGATAAAATTATCTAAAACTTTTATTCTATAGGTTTTTCCCGAATTTTCTACTGTATTGGAGCTACATCACAAAAAAAGTTAACATTTTTGAAAAAAAAAAAATCCATGTTACCTCATATTTTTCATCAAACTTTCCTTCATATTGTCTAAGCTATGCACCAGCAAAAGAGGTTGTTTCACTTAAATTACCTATTAGAATATATATACATATACAAATTTCAAATCCGTTTTCAGATACAGCTATTTTAAACTTTTTCATAAAATGTTTTTTATAAATATGTTTTATCAGAAGAAGTTGTTTTTATCATATTCTTGAATATTAATTTTTTCTAGTAACATTATTTTTTTTTACTTTATTTAATAATTGGATTTAAAATATGGCCACACATATTATCAGTCAAACAAACAAAAGTTGTGGGTCAAGAACATGATAAAAACAACTTTTCCTGAAAATGAGGAACATTTTACAACAAAATTTTAAATATCTGTCACTGTAGACTGGTTGGAGATTAATTTTCATATATATATAAATTCTAATAAAGAATTTAACTTTTTTCGCTGATATAGCTTAGACGATATGAAGGAAAGTTTGAGGTAAAATGTTTTTTATTTTTTGAATATGTCAACTTTTTCTGAGTGTGTAACATTGAAAACTGTTGAGAATTCGGGAAAACTTATCGAATAAAAATTTTAGATAATTTTATGAACTTTCACTTATTACTGAACAATGTTCCCCTGCGACTCACCGTTTTTGAGACAAAGACGGGAACCTGAAAATTGTGACCCCCTCCTCACCTGGCTCACCACCTAGAGGTCAGGACTTTTGATATGTTCACATCCTAAGCACCCTGAACAAGTTTTGAAGGAATTGCTCCCGGCTCACTCACTCTATACCTCATTCCTTGCCTGGACTAATAAAGTTTTTGTATTAAAGAATCCTGGTGGACATAGATAAACTTGCTGGATTATACTGATGCTGTCATATGTATCTTCATTCAAAACAAACATAATTTCAATTTGTTAGAAGTTTTCAGACATAGCAAAATCAATAAATGCATTAATTCATATTTAAAATATTTCTTTCACATTCTCAATCCTGCTTCCACTTCTGAAGAGATATTTTTTTATTGATTACTGTTTTTATTTCTTCCTGCCCATGCACTTGGAAAATGCTTGCATTGATATGTTAGAAATTAAGTTAAAATCTTTACTTTTTGAAACTCATACTTAACTATCCTTTGCTGTTTTCTGACTGTGTTTAAACACTTCAGTGCATATCACAGTGTCACAGATCCAACTTAGTTTAACATACTATTTTCCTCATCGAACTCACACCCAGAGGTGATTTTTCTGAAGCTCCTTAGCCTAGCATCAACTACTAGGTGATTGACGATGACAGAAAGTGATTCTCTATTTTAAAATCAGTTTTTTTAAATTTTCAAATATTTTTATTTAAACCCTAACACAGATATTTTTCACTCTGTAATTGAAGTTTATTTTTTCCAACATTCAACAGACAGTTTTTCATTGATAATTTTTACTTTTACAATATATATTAAGATTGGTTATCCGTAACATGTGATTAAAGTTCAGGACCGTGTTATTAGTGAATATCGTGTAAAAGGATTATTGATTTTTAACCTGAATTTTCGAGTTGACTGCTAAATATTAATTTCTTTTGTTTTTCAGAGAGATGCGTGATTTCCGTGCAAGATACGAAAGTCTTTCTCATGAGCTAAAGAGGAAAGAAATGCAAATAAAAGAACTTCAAGGAAGAATAGACTCTGGAGATGGATGTAAGTTTGTTCCTAATAGTTTGATCCACACTTCTCATCACACTACATGCTTCTTTCGGTTCCGCTTCAATGGTTTGATTCATCGTTTATCACTTTAAACGGTCAACTTTGAACTATAAATGATGGTGGAACTTTGTAATTATTATTGTAAAGTCGTATGTTTAACAAAGACATAATTTTTGTTCTTCATTGCTGTTACTATTCTGTTTTTGTAAGAGAAGTGAGCAGAATGTAACTAGACAACTAAAAAATCACTATTATTCTTATTTGCGTTAAAATCTTTAATTTATTGTTATTACCAATGACTTGATAACTTATTGATATCTTTTGTCTGTGATGTTAACCCCACTTTTATTAGTTATTAGAGTTAGATAATTTGTAGTGTTAAGTTTGTTGTTAGTTAATATTTAATTTTTAAAAAAGAGTAAATTAGTATTTTGCTTTCAAAATTTATCGATTCTTAAAGCAAATTAGTTTTGAAATCTTATTTTTTACATTTCATTATTCTCATTTATTTATTTATTTTTTTAATCATCCTTATTTATTTATTGATTATTTTTTATGAACTCCTTAAAATACATTTGTGTTTAATTATTCTTCATTAAATTAGGGGTAATAATTACGACCTCGCTTTAATTAATTAGATTGTCTTTAATAAAAGATCTATACTGGATATTACAAAGTATTTTTTATTATTATTTTTTTTTTAAATAAAGATAATAAATCTTTTACTATTGTTTGAAGATACTCAGTTGATTTGGAATGAATAGGATTTGTAATCCATAGTAGGGAAAGTGGTACTCATTACAGACATTTTAAAATAAATTGTTCACTCAAGCAAGAAAATTGACAATAATTTTTATTGGGCCCTCTTTAAAAGGAGCCAAAGGATTTATCTTACTTTATTTTCCATTTCAATTAAATTATAAAAACAATTCAAAATTCTGATTAGTGATATTGCTTAAATAATAGACAGTAGGCAAAATAAAAAACAAAACAACTGTTGACACTTTTTTACCTGTAATAGACAGAGTCCATTCATTAATCAAATGTAATATGAACAATGTTTCTACATTAGCATTTCATTGTCTTGATATATATTTATTTATTTATGTTAAATGGATAGCTCATTAGTAAAGTTTAAATAAATGGACCATCAAGTAATCATGAATATTACCTATTTTGCTGCTTCAGTTATGCTAGAAGAAGTAAATCCGTATCTTTGAATAATGTCCATTATCATGATGCTAGAAAGAAGTTATATTTATATTCGGTGCAAAACTATTTTTAAACATATCTTAAATAAGTTAAACTCGAGAGTTATACAATAATCTCAATGGAGTGAAATAATATTTTACTTCATCAACAATTATTAATTTAGAACTAATATTATTGGTTATTTAATCCATGAATAAAAATATTAAGTTACTTTTATAGCTGTCAGAAGAATTTTTATGTTGTTTACAGCAATTTATCAAACATTATTCAATTTAAAAAATTGAATTATATACTTATCTATGCATTAGTTTTAAATATAAAATAGGAAATAAATATACGAGTAGTTTAGTGGATTCAACAATTAAATAGAAATCGAGGATCATTATCATATTTTTCTTCTTGCTGGATAGGTTATCACTAAGCATCAAAAGTATTTTCATTACTTCAGAAGTGATGTAAACTTCAACATTAAAAATAAACTTTATTGCAAGTGCTATCAACTTCTTTGACTTTACAAACATACTTAATTGTTATGTTATTTTAGATTTGTTTACTTTCTTTGCATTCCTCATTTCCTCTAGCATGTGGCCATCTTTCTATTCTCATTCATTTTCTTATTTTCCTTAGAATTCTCCTATCAATTTTAAAGAACTAGCAGGTATTAGGTATTAAATTTCTGTTTCATTTTTTCCCTTGTTAAAGATCCTTATTAGTAAAATACAAGTTTGAATAAACTGGGTGCTACTTGATTTTTTTATTAAAATTTTCATCGTTAAAAGAAAGGAGAAAAAATATACAGAAGATAAGTAAGAAATTGATAATTTTATCCTTAAAGAAATGAAAAAAATTATTATGGTGAGTAAAGATCTGATTTTTTTTTAATGAAAATTTTCTCTTGAAAGTAATTGAAATAGAAGTTCTTGCTATTGAAAAAACTTCTTTTTTAAAACGACACAATTCTTAATTAATTCTATCAAAATAACTATTCCATAATATGCATCTTAAACTATTATTTCATTAAGTTAGGGTTGAAAAACAACCATGCATTAAGAGTACAAAAAGATGCATTGTTAGAATATAGATTTCTTTTTCTTTAACTTTTCAGTAAGGAAGGTGCTGTAATTTTGAGTTAGGGTTATTTTAAAGTCTTATGTCGAAAATATAATGATGTAATAAGCTGAATATAATGTGATAAGTTTGTTTTAAAATAATAAATTTAACTTAAAACACACTTATTTATATATTAAGAAAATAAATTATTAAATCCAGTCATTGTTATTGGAACAAATTTGTGCAGCTGTAACTGCAAAAGCATTGTTTATTCGTTCATTTATTGTTCAAATGCATTTGTCTGTCTTTTTACCTTCTTCCCACTTCTCATTTATTTGACGGTATTTTCTGTATAAATGTATTGACACTCATTTATGTTAACTATTTTTTATGTTGGCAACTCCACAATAATAATGATAATAATAACTTCTGAAGTATATATTATGTAGGTCACAGGCATGTTTTTTAGAAACTGTTAGTTAAATACGATAGTTACAAGGTAGATTAGTAGTAGAGCCCTTCTTATGTGCATGTGTTCCTTTATTTTCTATTTATTTTCTTTTATGTGCATGGATTTGTGATTTCAGGTAAAAATGTGTCGAGTTATATTTATAATTTTACATAATTTTGTTATTAGGTTATTCTTGCCTTAAGTACTTAATGCATGTAAGCATAAATTTGACATTAAAGCATTCTAGTCAGTATCCTATGTTTTTGATTTACTATTTCCTGCTGCATTAATTTTTAACAGCTTTGCATGATCAATTAAAAAAGTTATACTGTTTTAAAGATATATATTTTATAGTATTTATTTATTATATCTGAAAATAAACGAAAGTAATAAACTTTTAGTTCATTTATTTATTTTTAATTTTTTTATTATTATTTATATATATTCTTTTTTAATGAGATATCTATGATTTCAGCTTCAATTCAAGTTAACATATTAAAATTATTCAATTTTTTATGAATTTTATTATTTTACTTCTTTTGGTATGGAATGAACTATATTATTATAATATTTATTCTCTTTTTGTGTGTGATTTGATTAAATTGTTAGCATTTTTAGCCAGAATGAATTACTTCTTTTTTTGCTATTCCTATCGTATCATTCGAGTGTATCGTTGCATGGTAGATGTTTTCTTATAGACAAGGTGCCACTGTTTATTGGAGTCACGAGCTGCCTTTGGGGCTTGATACTTCTCATCGTCCGAATATATTTTTGACTTTGGCTTTCACCGCCATTCGGTAAAGTAAATTATGCCTTATTGGTTTTGAGTGATTTGGCATGAAGCATATTCAAGTAATGGTGATTGATTTTGCATGTTTTTTTTTTTTTCTTTTCTTTTTTCTGCACCTTGTCTACCAACTATTAAAATAGTACCAATATAAAACAGTGTAATTTGCTTTATTCTTACATCTATAACTTTCAAGTCTTTTACTAATATCATTAATATATTATTCAAGATAAATCCCTAGAAGTACCCAACTTTCTGCCGAATCATTTTAGTTCTCAATTAATTAACTTTTAACATCTTATTTTTATTTAATTTTAAATTACTGGTTGACAAGTTTTTTTCATTCCCTTCCCTCAAGTAGTTTGAATTTTATGAAATGATACAACTCCATTTTTAAGTATTTTAAACCTGATGAAATTTACAATTTTTTTTTCACTATAGGAAAAAAAATTGGTTTTGCTTTACTTAAGTTTTAAAGATTTAATTAGTTCACCCTCGGTTAAGTGATATTATGAGGCCACTAATATTTACGACTTACTCTCGATTATTATTATGATATATTTAATTATTTTATTACATTTCATTATAAGATTTTCTTGTTTGGTATTAAAACCATGTTACAAATATTAAATATTTAAATTTATGAATCCATTTAGTAGTTGTTTTCGAGTTAGATATAACTGGTCTGGTTCAACAAGGTCTAGTCATTTAGACAGGTCCAACCATTTATTTATTTTTTCATTTTTAAAAATTTTTAATGGTAAATTATTTCTTTAAATTCATTATTCCATTTCACATTCACATAAAATTAATCTTTTTAAAACAAAAAATAGACTTAGTGTGCCTATTGAGCAGTATTAGAATTAAATCATATAAATATTATAAGTTGGAAATTCTAAGTAAGCAATAATATTAACTAATTGTTCTAGAAAGATAAAGTCTTCTTCATTATACTCAATCTCTTCAATACCCTCAAGTAAAATTGCTGATTAACCATTAGGCCTTGAGGAACAAACTCAGACCACAAAACACCTCTGCAATCAAAGAAACAAATACACATTATCTTGACGTTTGACTTTACTTGGCATACATTTGTTGGGCAGGGAGATTTCCACTAACTTATTTGCTGGTTTGTTCGGAGTCGTACCCTTAGCACAAGGTGACTAGATGTCCTGCTTTTGATGGGACAGTCCCGACTTTTTAAAATTTGTCTCGCATCCTGCAATGTTTTAGAAAAGTTCCAATTTTTTTAAAGAATGCTCTATAAGTTAAGGAATACCAGGAGAACGGGAAGAAAATATATGGGTTTTGGCGGCATTTGACTATTTTGCCAGGAAATGAGTTTTATATTATTTTTTTAATTTTATAATGTTAAATTTTAATAATTGTTGAGAAAAATTTGCATTGTTCATCAGTTGTTAGAAATCGACCACCATTGTTTGGGCTTAATAAGCAACCTGAAAATTATCTTTTTAATAAGGTATCATTATTAAAAAATATATTAATAAGGAAAAGTTTAAATCTTGGTCATCAGCTTTAACTTCCTTAGCTACCTCAATTACCGACATTTAGTTACCGTCTATAAGTTTTATAGCATTTTTAAAAAGAGTAGCTTGATTGTGGATAAACTGCTGGTACAAAACATTATTTAAGTCTTAAAAACTGTGTTCCTATTGAAGTCATAAATTAGATATCTAATACATCAAATTACTCGCTCATAAAAATATGTCTTTTAGAACTTAATTCTCTATCTTATTTCAGCTGAATACTAAATCACCTGATTATCATTATGTAAAATTAATTATATTAACAACAAATTTGGACTGTTTTAAGCATCACAAGAGTTTCTATGGACGTTTTCCCCAACTTAAAACAAAATTTCATAGCTGGGCGTTGCTCCCAATAGTGAGCCATCTCACATTTTCGCCAAAACAGAAAACTTGTTTTACTAATATTAAAAAAATTGTGATTAACGAATGGATGTACTCACAACAACCAAACTTCACACACTGACTTTGGGTGTCCCCCCACTGAAACTTCCCATCACTGAACCATTCCTAAAACTTGGGTTTTCTCTCCAATATATCTACTGCATATTTTTCTATTATTTTAACAATTGTTTTTGTGTATAATAATAGATTTCCAACATTATACAGGGTGTCCCATTAGTAGAGGAAAATATTCAAAAGGTTGATAGTAGACATTAAGATCATATAAAAAATTGCCCAATTTTCAGCAGAAAAGTAGGAAAGTTTAGATTTGTGTTGTTTTTTTTTAAGCGAGTCATGTTTTTTGTTGAATAGGAATTGATAACATAAAAAATATTTGATTTAACTAACTAAACATTTCTCCATAGTAAACTAGACAAAATTTACTTTAAACAAAAGCAGAATTTGTCAATGTTAAAACCATATAAAGAGGACTATTGAACGTACAGAATCAGCTGAGTTCCGTTTAAAAAAAATCATAAATTATTTGTGATTTTTTTTATCACCCTGTTATAACTGTTACCTCACTTCTAGAATACCTTCCGCCTTTAATAAGCTTTAAATCCATATTAATTAAGTTGAAATTTAGTTGGAAAAATTTAGAGATTTACCTTAAGTTGTGTAAAGAAATTATGTGATTTCCTATCCAGTCATCTGAAAGTACCCGTGTTTTCAGCAAAAATTACTACAATTAACTGCTGCAAAGCTTTTATTTCTTGTTTTTCTGTGATATGGAAGGTATTTTAATAATTGCCTAAAAGCACATTTTATTTACTAAAATAAAATATTTCAAAATAATGATGTTTCAAATATTTTTCATGTAAATTGTTTATGAAACTGTATTTTTCATACAGATTTCTATTATATCAATTGATCCGTATTTATGAATGAAAAATTAAATGTTTCTAGTCCTAAAATCTACGTTTAATATAAATAAGCTTGTCAACTTCAATTATCCTCGAGAAGATGTAAATATTAGGGCTAGAAAAAATTAATTTTCCATTCATAAATATGGATGAATTCGTATGATAGAGATTTGGGTGAAGAACACAGTTTTATAAACAATACACCTGAAAAATATTTGAAAAAACATTATTTTCAATTTTTTTTTTCTTAATAAATAAATAGTGTATTTAAGCAATTATGTTTGTTAGAATGCATCCAAGATCAAGGAAAGACATGAAATTAAAGCTTTGCTACCTCTAATTGCAGTCATTTTTTCTGAAAAGATTGGTAAATTTAGTGGACAGGATAACAAATCACATTATTTTTTTACACTACTTGAGATGAATCTCAATTTTTTCCCTAATAAACCTCCACTTAATTAATATGTCCTTAAAGCTAATTAAACAAGAAAGTTTTTCTAAAAGTGGGGTATCTGTAGTATAGTTGGATTATGATAAAAAAAAAATCTTGAATAATTTTTTATTTTTTTAAAAACAGAACTTATCTTTGTTTAGCCACTCTAACGTCCTCTTTATAAGGCTTTAACAATTATAAATTATATCTTCATTTAAAGCAAATTTTGTCTATTTTACATTGAAGTAATCGTTAGTTACTTATATTAAATATTTCTGTAGTTATCGCTTTCTATTCCACAAAAAGCATGACTTGCTTAAAAAAAAACCAGAAAACTTGTGTTTTCTTCTTTTCTGCTGAAAATTGGCCAATTGATTATATAAATTTTTTTGTAGCTCTTGAGATCTGCTATCACTCCTACAAAAATTTCCATCTACTTACAGGTGGAACTTTTTAATTGGTGGAACTTACAGGTGGACTCCCTGTACATTTAATTGAATATCTTGAAAATCATCTTTAAACATTTATAATTAAGCCTCTTTTTAATTAATAGCTTCCTGAAACATTATCACTAGGATCGATTGCTTTTCTACTGCTGTTATGCACTATGTCACCAGCATATGTATTTAAGTTTTATTTTTTACCATGTCATTAAAAAGTGTTATAATTTCTCATTTAATATCCTCCAAAAATAACCTATATTAGTGGTCCTATGTTTTATTGGCTCTATGGTCTTTTTAAAAAGTAAACTAAAATGACACTGTTCAATAAATAATAAACAGTGTCCTACTATTTAGAAAAAGGATTTCGCTTTTGATATAGGGTTTATATTGAATGACTATGTTGTACAAATTAACATAGTGTTGCCAGGCAGTTTCTGGTTACCAGACCATTAGGTTTTGTTCTTCAGGTTTTTGTGAATACCTTGGTTATTGTAATTTTGTTACAAAGAAGTATCATCTATTGTTGTTACAAAGAAGTATCATCTATTGATTGCAAACCCTAATGGTTCAATTCTTTGGGTTGGGCAGAGTGGATGGTGGGGTTGCTGGGCGGGCTAACGGGTGTGCACAGCATCGTGCGTTGCTTGGCAACCTGTTAACCGAAGTTTAACATAGAAAAACGATTCCAAGTTCAAATCCTGGTGCCCGGTGTTTTCATGCGGTTGGCATCATTCCCCACCCACTCCCCTGTCCTGAGAAAAACCCCGTGTGACCTAAAAGGCAAGGAAGGAGAGAAAAAAAAAAAATGTTGGAGCAGAGTGTTTATTCTCTAAAGATAATACTTCATATATTTTTTCTAATATCTAATCTTCATGTGAGCAACTGTTTGTCCCGGTAAAAACCTAATATCTGGTTTTCTATGATATAAGGATTATGATATTATAGTTAAAGACTGGATATTAATGCAGTTAATCTCTTTAAAACATATACTTTCAAAATTTGACAAAACTTCATGATCTTCTGAAAGATGTAATATAACATAAAACACACTTTTTCTTATAAAATGTATATATAATTTTATAATAAACTAGGGGGTACCCCCTGTCCGTCTAACGGCAGACAAACTCCCATTTTATAAATTATAAAAATGAAAAATGTGTATGAAAGACAGAAATTGTTAAAAAAGAGAATAGTTGATAACTTACATTCTGAACTGAATTGTTTAAAAAAATGTTATGTGAGTGACGGAATTAGGGAGGGTGCAGTACCCGGAAACAGTGTCAGTGCTCTGCAAGCATTCCACCTAAAATATTGGTCACTAAAACATTTTTACATAATAGAGAGATTTCCTATAGATACTCATAAGTGTCAATTATTTGTATGAGTTACAAATATGAACATATTTATTATACATACATATGTTTATTCCAATAAATAATATTTTTATCATCAAGAGCATCTTTCATACGAGAGAACCCCCATTATGTTTTAGTTTTAATAAATCTGATTAGTTTTTGGATTTCTAAATATTTGATTCCATGCCTGAATCACTATTTTTTCAAAATTACCATTTTTCTGTTTAAGGATTATTTATGTGTGGTAAAACTTCATGACTTTCTGTTTTTCCATGATAAATTTATGTTTTATTGATTATAAATTTATTAATTATAGCTAGTCGATTATGTACAGAACTTCTTTAAGAGTTTTGATTGTGAGTCAGATGTTAGGATTAAAAGAGATCTACCTTTTTCCAGTTTCTGGAACTAAAAATCACAACATTGAAAATTGGAAAACTTTCTAATCTATTTTAACAATCTCTTTTTTCAATTGAAAATATTGTATCTATTTTTTTGTGGACTTGTTTAAGGCTTTCAGTGATAATCGTCTGTATTATTTATTATTATATTTTTGAGTTGACAAAGATCATTTAATTTTTTGATGTAGAGATGGTTGACCGTAATATAATATATGAGAAGGAGTTGATCGGGAGGATAACCCCCGATCAACTCATTCTAAAATTAATTTTTTGAATTATTATTAATGAATTTGTCCTAAATACTTAAAAAGATTTTTCCGTATTTATAACCTTTCTGAATCTTTATATATTAATTGTCAAAGTTTTTTTTTTTCTTTTGTCGGTACGCCATAACTTCATTAGTTCTTCATTAAATCTTATGATTGAGCTCTCAATTTGAAGATTTTCTTTTCTTCATTTGGGAAATATAGTCGCATCCCCCTGAAATTTCTGGGGGAAAACTTTAAGGAAAAGAAACTTTATTTGTTAATAACTCAAAAAGTGTACATTTTGTTGTCGATTATTTGAAAGATAACTAAATTTCCTACAAAAATATTTTTTTTTTAAATTGGATCAGAATGCACAAATGTACAGTTCATTGTAATTTGTAAACATGTTAGCTTAAAACATAAAGGAAGTTTTGAAATAATTTTTTTTTCCTTGGTTGCTTATAATTACCAAGAAAATAAGAATCGATTGCTCCATCTTATGATATACTGCATTATTTACTTTTCTTATTAGTTTACTGACCAATAAACTGTACAAATTATTCATACGGGCTAGTACAAATATAATTAAAACTGCCTGACAAGTTATCATAACTAATATCACTTGAATAACTGTCTTGAATGAAAATTTAGTCCATCAATCTAAAATTATGTTAAAATTTATGATTCAATTGATGATAATATAATTTAAATGATTGTGGGTAGGAAATAGTAGTGCAGAGATAGTTAGTGAACTATACATTTATTAACTTAATTTAATAATTCAAATTAAATGGTTTATTTTTATTTTACTATTATTTCAATTTACAAATTTTATTTCTCATGGTTCATTCAGTTTTTCTTTATGAATTATCTTTCCATTCTAGTTTATTATTTTACTCAAGAGAAATAAGAAATCTTAAATTATTTATATGAATCTACACCATTCCTAAGATAGGTACTTATCTTTCCCTAGATTTTCTAATCCTTTTTTAAGGTATGGAATTGACAAAACTATGAATGTTTTATTCCACGAAACATATATATGTGAATAAAAATGTGTTTTGTGTGGTACCTTGCATTATAACATTTTTTAATTAGTTTTCAGCTTTTTATTTGTTTTTACGTGTGTTTAAATGTTAGTTCTTGTGATTATGTGATAATAATGAACTTCTAATTTTTTTTTTAATATTTTATTATTTATAAAGTTTATTATTATTATGTTTATATAAATTCTTGAAGGAAGTTAGTAGACTGTTCTACATATCATGGGTGATAAATATTCAGGACGCAGTCTTTATTAAATTTTTTATTTTTGCCAACGTTTCAACCCAAACATTTGGGTCATCTTCAGGGCTGAAACTGAAAATGTTTATAAATATTCAAATGGGTTTACAAACATTCGATTACCTAGTTGTAAAAAAAAAAAATAATAATAACCTATGTACTATATTATCTCTGTTTTACAATTTCTTACTTCCTTCCATTTATTATCTTGAAGAAAAATTTCAAAAGTTTTTGAATAGGGGTTAAAACAAATCTGTACCGATTAAGATATTTTTGAAATCAATTCTTGTAAATTTTAAATTTGATAAACTTCATATGAAGAAGGGATCATCTTAATAGCATATTTATATTATATGCTTAATTTAAGACTCCCAAATGTTTTAAACTTTATGTTATTAATTATATAATTCTTTGCATCTATGGCTTATAAAGTAAAGAAAAAAAAAATTGAGTTCAATAGAATAGATGTAGTTAAACAATATTTGATGTAACTACAATTTTGACAATGGTCAAGAGATCAAAAAATACTGTAAAAAATGTTTATTGTTTGATGTGTACTGATATTTCAAACTAATTTGTATGCCTTGAGCTCAGAAGAGTGGTGAGATGTCTCATTCCAAATTTAAGTGGAAAACAGAGGGAACAAGCTTGTTATAAGACCTGGAGACAGTATATAAATTAGGAATAGTTGATTCTAAGGATTTTTTTTTTAGTTTTGTTTGAAAATTTGGTGTTAAAAAAAAAATATCTACATAGAATATTCAGTTTATATAATATCATCAGGATTTCTTTTGATAAGAACGTTGATAAGATGAAGTGAATTATTAATTTTACTCTTAAATGTGAAACAGAGCCATGGTAAGGGTAGCAATGTTTTTGAAATGTTATTGGGATAAGGAAGAAGGTGAGGCTTTTTAGCATATTTCTTATTAAAGATGATATAATTTGGGAATAAGGATGTTAAGGATAACGATGGAGAGGTCAGAAGCTAGGGAATGGCTTCGGTAAGCGCTAAAATTTTATTGAAAAACTTGTGGAAATTAAGTTAACCAGATTCACAGCATAGTTTTGGCAATTCAGGGTATGAGCATAGGTTTAAGAATCAATGAATGAAATTTATTCTAATGATGTAGAGATGGTTGACCGGTAATATAATATGAGAAGGAGTTAGTCGAGGGTGCGGTCAAATAAATAAAAAAAATTAAAATATATAAATTATTTTAATTTTTGCCGACGTTTCGACCCACTTTGCAGGTCGTCTTCAGGGCTACAAAAGATACAAACATGTTGAAAAAATAAAAATAAGTATATATAAAATACGAAGAAGTTGTCTGATACAGAAATAAAATATAAAGAAAATAAATACATGATAAGAAAATAGATAAAAGAAAATAAATACATGAATGTTAACGAATAAATAGATTGAAAATTGAATAACTATTGTTACAGTAAAGTTATTCTACGATTTAATTTATTTATAATAATAATAATAATAACAGAAATTTATTCTACGATGAATAGGGTTATTTAAGAATCAATGAATGAACGTTATTCTACAATGAATAGGATTATTTAAGAATCAATGAATGAAAGTTGTTCTATAATGAATAGGATTATTTAAGAATCAATGAATGAAAGTTGTTCTATAATGAATAGGATTATTGTTGTACATTTATTCTTGGACTTTAATTGGCCAAAGGAGAAATAATGAAATTGAGAGGTGAAAAAGAAGTTTGGTATTAAAGTTTTGAGGTTGATTTTAATTCATACTACTGACACGTGACCACTTATCTTCTTTAGTTAAAAAAAAAATTGACTTTGTGTACCTGAGTAAGCAAAAAAAACAACATAAAATCAGTTCTCATTAAACATTAAATTTTTTTTTTTTTTTGATCATTTGAATTTACCCCATTCCATGCCATTGATACAAAAGTTGTGTCAAGCTTGTACTTTCTAGATGGTTGTTGCAACAGCTTCGGCACTGAATGGGTTAATCCATGGTCCACAATTTGCTTCATAAATAATTTTCTATCTGTGTTTCTTCAAAATATACTTCTTTAAGAGGAGAAAAGTTGTTTTTTAAAAATATATTCATAAATATCTGAATATTGAATTTCTCGCAGTTATAAGAATATATAATTTATTTTAAGAAATTATTTTACAGTTCTTGAACGTGCCTCATCTCAGATGTCTTACTTAGGTGCATTTCTGAAGGAGGGTGGCGGTGGAGTTGAAAGTGATGAGGCTGATATCGAAGACAATCGAGCTCCATCAATCACTAGCTCAAAATCAAACCTATCTGACTTAAGTATTGTTAGTATTACATTCTTAATATATTATATTATGTAATTTACTATTAATTCTAATCATGTCTATGTATGCTTTCAAAAAATATATTTTTATTTCTCTAAGATAAGTTCATAGTATTTTATTTGTGAAATGTGAATATACCGGTGTATAAATTATATCCATGTCTCATATCACAAAAAATGTTTTTCTTTTCTTGTAAACAGAATTATCAGAATGATAAATTGCATCAAAACAAATTTAACTTTCTCTCATGATAATATATTTATCTTACACCTTAATACTGATTATTTCATTATCTATTTTTTTTAAAAGTTGATTGATGAATATTTATTTTGATTCATTTGATCACTTTTAAAAGTCAGGAATGCTGAACATTTTTGTACTCACTCAGACCCCTTTATTGAAGTTTTTGTGGCCTTATACAAAAATATTGATACAGGGAAATTTTTATTCTGTTAATAGAAATATAAAGGTATAGCAGGTTGAACTTCACAAATATGATCATGTGTTATGCCTGATGTATGTACAGGTTTGGTTATTTGGGAACCTTGGAACAATTTTTTATCTTGAACAAACATTTTATCCTAATAACAGGTTTACAAAAACTATTTTATAAAAACATTCTTACGTGCCCTGGAGTGTAATTGCAGAATTTCTGTTAAGATAATGTAGATTTATCTCAAATTAACAATTATTCAAAAATAAAGGTTGCTTTGCTCATTAAAAATAGTGTTGCTTGCAAACAGCTTTGTTTATTTGGGAACCTTTGAACAATTCATTTTATTTTAATAACATATTTCCAAAAAAAAAAATTATAACATTCTTACTTGCACTGGAGAAATTAACAGAAAAAAATACTGAAATAAGATTATATTAAAAACCTTACAGAAAAATTAAAAATAAAGGTTTAGTGGAATTGTTAAAAAATATCTTGAAACTGAAAACAAACGGTAATAAAAAAAAAATCGAGATAATAGGATTTTATAGGATTATTAGTCTCTTTTTAAGATAATGGTGAAGTGTAATTTATAAATTCTATGCTATAAATATAATTGACCTAATGTTGTAGTTCAATACTTGATTTGGAATAACTCAAAACTATTAAAAATTATTTTTTTAGTTTTTAATTAAAATTTAATGTTTTATCCTAAAAATCAACTATAAGTGTATTCTTTACATTATATTTTATATTTATGAAAAACTTACCTATCATGATAATGTAATAATATTATTTGAAATATTCCACTTTGTCTCATAGGATGATAGGAACTTTTCGCAACTGGCATTAGTCTCTAAATAATGATCAGTTTTACACTGTGGATATTGATAATTTTAGAATACTGATAACGTTTTTATGTGTTGATAATGATGCTGATTTATGTTTGTAGTCCGGTCGTGAAGATTCATTATGTAATACTTGCTATTTAAGTATTATTTGGTTATCATGAATGTTTTGTAACTTGAAAGTATTATTTAGTATTCACTGCAATTCTAACTACCTCATTTCTGTATTATGTTATATTTTATGTGTATTATTTTTGTATTACCAAGTAAACTTATTTATATTTATTTAATTATGTATGGAACTTCTTTCGAACCACAACGATTTCATTGTAATTATAGTGTTCAATTTTCCTTATTATGTTTGGTGCTCTTAATTGTGTAAACATTCTTTGGTGATTCTTTCATTTACCTCCATGATTAATAGTATTGCTTGCCTCATATAACCTTGCCCCAAACAATATTTTCTTTTCTTTTTTTTTTTTTTTTTTGTATTCCTTTACCATATTAGAAATAAATATGATTTGCTTATCAACTGTTTCTTATGTTTTTTTAATCTGTGAAAGTTTTGTTAATGTGAGGTTCTTCGTCAATTTGGTTTATTTTATTGTATTGCAGCACACAACTATAATCTGCCTAGAAAAAGTTTCATTTTCATTTTTGTAAAACCAAAAGTAATAATATAGAAATGTTCTGTTTTTTTCATGGCTGCAGTACACAGTAAGGATGTATCCTGAAAACGTTTTTATTTATTAATTTTTTTTAACCAAAGTTTGAAGTTGATAAAAGATAAAAGGCTAAATTTTACATTATTAAAACCTCTAGAATAAATAATAATAAAATTTATTATAATTTTAACTTTGTTAGCCAGTACCAACGCTTTTTGTTTCATGGCAGAAATAGTTTTGGAGTCACTAAATTACATATAAAAAAGTGTAATATTTGCAGGAAAAAAGGATAATAAATGCAGAAGGGACATGCTAAATTTCAAAACGGCTATTAAAACTCAATCTTGATTTTATAATTTTTTTTTTCATATTTTAGGCAATAAAACTTCCAATTTTCTTCATATTTTTTTATTTATGCTTGATGTCTCTTACGTTTCGGGACAATTTTCCCATCATCAGAGTGATTTTATTTTTACTGAAATTATACACATTTTCTATATTAACTTTTATTTAACAATATCATTCCAATTTATCTATTTTACAATTATTTACCATTCTTTTTTTTGATGTGGCACCATTTGTCAAAAAAAAAGAAAAATAAGAAGATAACTTTTTCTTTTTTTTTTAAGTTTTTCTTTTATTGCAAATAGGAGGTTCAATTTAATACACTGATATCATGGAATAAAATCTTAAAAAAATATTAACAAAATTTGTAAACCATTTAATCAAGAGATAATCAGACTAACACCCAGAGCAATAGCCATAAATAGATGTTTTGTACTTAAGAGGCTCAAAAACATAAGGATCTATTGAAAACTGATTGCTGAAAATTTTACCCAATTATAATTTCTTCATTACTTTTCATTTACCTTTACTACATAACTCCTACACTGTTGAGGAAAGTAAAAATGTCAACATTCGTGAACTAAAATGCTAATATATTGTCCCGATTTCCAATATGTCAGTATTCAAATTTTGTATATTATTTTTTAGTCATAATTAGGAAAATGATTTTTTTATTGTAAATTTTTTTTTATTTATGCGCACATATTATATATATATTTTTTTTCATGTCCAGACTGGAGCAATGAGCCATGGACTTCCCGTGAAACCCAAATCACATCAATTTCTTATCAGAACTTTCAATTCTCCTACGAAATGTTCACATTGCACATCCCTCATGGTAGGGCTTACAAGGCAGGGCGCTGTATGTGATGCTTGTGGTTTTACATGTCATAGTGGCTGTTGTTCTAAAGTTCCACCTGTTTGCCCTGTGCCGGCCAACCAGAGTAAGTTCTTTTCTCATATTTATTTAAAAAAAAACAGTGATATAATGATTTCATTAAATGACAAACAACGTGTAGTTTACTTAAATCATATATCTACTTTTTTTAATCGAATGTTTTCAGATAATCTGTAATTTTTATCATTATATATAAAAATTAACCAACTGTCAGGCATAAAGTCAGCATACTGACAGGCTATGTGATGATTGCTAAACTAATAAAGTATGTAAGAAATTAAATCATCATTCATGAATATCTGATAGGTTCTGTTGATATTTGTAAAATCATTGATTTTGAATTGCAGAAAATGAACATTTCAACTTATATATTAATTTTTTTTAACTTTGACATTAATTTTGAAAATTTGTCAACAATATCATATTTCTTTTAGAATAGCATTTTTATGTATTTAAGATTAGGATAACTTTAAGTATAAGGAAAGAATTCAAAATTGAAGCAGCTGAAAGTTGTGTGTACTTCTGGTACTTTGTACTTCAATCTTAATTATAACCTTTTTACAATTTTTGAAGTGAAAACTTCTTTAGGCGCGTTTTGCATTTTTTGTGGAGAGTGGATTAGATTGATCCATCAGATTTTGTTTGGCATCAACGCTCGAGTAAATTAAAGTCAGCTGGAGTCGACAAATTAAAATAGTTTTACAAAAGGATTACATAGGGAGGTGAAAAGGGAAAATAGTGTTGAAAACTAAATGATAAGTTTAGTTGAACATATGGATTAAAATATTTCTGATACTGAAAATCGGATCTGTATACTGAAAGCGAGGGAAATGTTCAGCATTTCATCTTCTTTGTAATGAGCTATTATTCATAATTTATATTTCATATTATTAATCTCGCTTTGTTGATGTTTTCACTTATATCGTGTGGTCTAAAGCACACACCTTAGTTTTTTTTTTAACTTGTGTGCTTCTTCAATTTATGGATCTCTAAGTTCCAACTGACTGGTTAGTAGGAATCAGGATTGGAAAATACTTGGATAAATACAGTAATTAAATTAGAAACACCTTAGCCCTGGATCCAGGGCCCAAAGATGGATCTAATCGTTGGCAAAAGTTTGAGTGTAAATTATGAAAATGTATGTTATTCTATATAAAATGACCCTTGTCTACCATTCCAGACCAGAGCTGCTGCTTTCATATATGGCGGCTGATTTAAAGAATATTAGCCCAGTAACTTGAGGATTGCAATGGAAAATCCATTGTGAAAAAGTTTTTATTTTTTAACTTTTATATATGGGTTTAGAAATGTAAAAAACAAAATTACTAACGCGGGCCACCAATGGAAAACTTTTTACAGACATAAAAGCCATATTTTTCGATCTTTTTTTTTGTTATTCCTCTGTAGCTGCTAAGCCCGGGGACGGTCATCGTCTCGAACCCTTAGGTTTGAGTCGTGTCCTTCATTGACTGCGGAGGTGCAGGCATCCTCCTGTACATCGGCAGGCAATGTAAAGCCGTAGCGAACTACTGATTGCGGAGCCTGAGACCAATCGTGCTCTGAGGTCAGGGAAGCAGCTTCCCTACTAAATTGGTACTACGGGGCGTCGCCGGAGCCCCGGCGGCGCTATGGGTGGACGGCGAGAGTGCTTGCACTGTTCGGCCGTGGCGGTCGTAGTGGTCGATGTGTTTACGACTACTCGCTGCACGACACCAGTGTTCAGCTAGCCTTGGCGTTGTTCAGGCTATCTTCTGGTACAATGTGTAGCGAGTGGACGGAAGTTATGGTAGTAGTAGTTGTCTTATTCCGTGGGCACCTGTTGTGTGCCTGCATTCTTGGTGGTGTACCCGGTCCAGGGAGTAAGGTTGGAGGCCGGTTAAGGCTAAACACTAGGTATGGCTTCCAACCGATGCTCCCTTGGTCCATAGTGTACCCGGTGGTACTCTGTAGCTGCTAAGCGATGCATCGAAGTGAACAATTTACTCTTTAAAAACTTAAAGAACTCTAAATTGTGCGCCGAACAAGTATCTAATATCAGGGAAATTCCTCTATTTTTAATTTATCATCATAGGCTTCAATGAATAGTGATATTTTAATTTTTTTTGACAACTGAATAATGTGATAAGTAGAGACCGGATTTTCGAGCAGTAAAAAACTGAAAAACATGCAATATAAAACTCAAAATGTGTAAAATTGTATAAATGACATACAAAAATCATAGTTTTTGTTTCATTTATAATATGAATTGTTTACTTGCTGTTGGTTGCTTTTCTTTACTCTTATATTAAGTGTTATAGCCTATTTATTGAAGTTAGGTATAACATATAGTAACGTGAGAAAAATCTAGTTCTAATTTAAAATGAACGAGGATTAAATTAATTCTGTATGAAAGAAAAGCAGTTTACAAAAAATTAGTCATATATATTTTTTTTTAAAAAGTGGATTTTGAGTTAAGCTCTTTAACTTTTATTAAATGCCATAGTTCTTCGTGTAACCCGGTGGTGTTTTGTCTAAGAAAGTCAAGCAGCTATAAAACGTTAGTTTACTAATACTTTCATACTTGTTTGTTTGAATACTGGAAAATAAATATAAACATGTTTTGGAACCGCCATTAACAGAACCATGTGGATAAGGAGCTTTGTAAGTGCTTATATGCTTTTGCATTAAATTAAATTAGTAATTTTGTTTCTTATATCATACAATACAAGTCCCTAGTGATAAGTATCCCATGGCATTTAGTAGGTTATCACTAGAATTAGGCCCCTGGGCTATCTCGAAAATGGAACATTCGGGGCTTTAAAATGTAGGGACGGGTATGTCGTGATGTACCTGTCAAAATCTTGGAAACACAGTTTGTCTCATCACGATCTATTGTCTTATCAAGTTGGAGTTTTGAAAATGACTTCTTTTTATCAATGATTTTTATGGAGATTTGTCATTTCTTTAAAATACCTTTCATTTAACACCTTGTTTTTTCATAATCTATTGCTCCTAAGATATATAATGTCATCCCATAAGTAGTGTATGTTTTTAAAAATCTGTCTACTAATCCCTCCTTTACAATTTAATTTTGTTTAATAGTATTACATACTCTTCTATAAATCATGTTTTGTTGGGGAAAGTTGATTATTATGTGTTGAGATTTCAATTAAAATGGATCTTCACAAAAACCTCTTATGCCATATTATGCTTTAAGAATCTGATGAAGGAGAAAATGTTGCTTTTACTTATCAGAATCTTGCAGAAATATGGAGTAAAGGTCATTAATGAACGACAATGGCTAAGTCCTGGAGAAACATTGATAACAGAAGTGAGAGATGGACTTCATCTGAAAAAAGTAATGATGTCTGTTTGATGGAATATGGAAAGAATCCTTCATCATGAATTCCTTTATCGTTATCAAACTATCACTAAAGATCTCTACTGTGATCTGCTGGATCGATTGAAGCGAGCAATTGAGGAAAAATGATGATGAGGTATTATATTCCACCATGACAATGCGAGGTCCCTAATGTTGCAAAACAAATATGTCAAAAATTGAAGGACTTTGAATGGGGAATTATTCCTTACCAATCATATTCTTCTGAGGTAAATATCTTTTAGATTGAACATGTTTCATTGATTTTATCTTACCACTTACATCATTCAATTAAATACTGACATCACTTATGGGATGACCTGATGTCTATCATTTGGGCTAGAGCTGGGTGCAACAACTAATTTAACTGAGTTCAACTGAACCCATGTCTAATTTTTCTTCTGTATTGACTAATACTACTAATTAACATATAATTCTTATATTAAGTAACTATATCAACAAAAAAACTTCTGAGGAGAAAACATTTTTTATAAACTTGCAGGTTATTAAAACTGGTAATATTCAATACCATAATGGCATATTCAGTCTAAAACCTTTTGTTTTGTTAAAGAGATGCCAAAAACTTTTCTTAATAAAAATAGGATTTATGGGATTTTGTACTGTACTGTGATATACAGTTAGGTACCAATATGACCTCTTTTATGCTAAATATTTATCATGATGATATGCTTTGTAGCAGTGAAATAACTCAATTAACATTTTTGTTTTAGCTAAAAGGCCACTAGGAATTGATCCAACTCGTGGAATTGGAACAGCATATGAAGGTTATGTAAAAGTGCCTAAAACTGGAGGAGTGAAAAAAGGATGGATCCGTCAATTTGTTGTAGTCTGTGATTTCAAATTGTTTCTATACGACATCTGCCCAGATCGAAATGCTTTACCATCTGTGTATGTTTCTCAAGTTCTTGACATGAGAGATGAGCATTTTATGGTATCTAGTGTCGGAGATTCTGATGTAATCCATGCAACAAAGAAAGATATTCCTTGTATATTCAGGGTTTGTATTTTATTTGCTATTTTTCAAGATGTTTCTGAATGCTTACAAATATTAATTTATATTTTTAATTGTATATTTATTTATTATAGATTACTACTTCATTGATGGATCCCCCTGGCTTTAAAAATCACACATTAATGTTAGCAGATACTGAAAGTGAAAAAAATAAATGGGTCGTTGCTTTAACTGAACTGCATAGAATACTGAAAAGAAATAACCTGCCAAATACAACTGTGAGTTAATATTAATTTATTAAGTTTCACTTTCTTTTTTTTTATTCTCTTTACATCTTTTCCTTCATCCCTGATTATAAATCATGGGTGGGATGTGCCTGTTTCGAGAATACTTCACAATCTTTTGTAGAGGTTAGACGTAGAATAAAATATACTTAACCTTGTCAGAACAACTGAGATGATATTTGGATAAATTGTGGTCTCGATAGTAAAAGCAAAGTGAATGAAAGAATTGTAATCCTTTTTAAACTACCTTCCTCAAGACAACTACTTATTAAGATTGTGGAAGTGTGTTGGGAGTGCGATAAAATATGAAAGTACATGTTACTGTTTGAAGTCTTACTTTTTATTGTGTGCCAACATTTCACCCTAAGTTATAGACCTTAAACAAGATAACAATCAATAAGATTATAATTTTACTCAGCCTTCATGAAAGCCTAATTAAAACATTAGAAAATTAGGCTTGTTATTTGATGTGTTTAATTTCATCTTTGACCGCACCCTCTATTTATGACACTGTTTTAATGTTTGATCTACAGTCATTAATATCTCCACCATTGCTTATAAAGATATAAAATTTGGAAATAAATAAATGAAAAATGTTCATATACATATAACTTATTTAATAAAAACACTAATTTATTCAGCAAAAGAAACAGTTCTGAAATATTGAAAATAAAAGTGTTTGGCCATTTACAAAATATATATATATTTTTTTTTTAAGTGTTCCCATGGTGCTTTACGTGTTGATAAATAAATTATTTACTGTTTTCAATATTTTAGTTATTCAGAATCCCTTTTGTTGTAAGAAGATGTAAATATTTGAATAATTTCTTCAAAATCACTAACTTCAACCTTTAAAAACACTAATCTCAGACAAGCTACAAATATCCTCTCTACAAGTATTTTTTGCCTTAGATTCATAACTGGACTAAATAGTAGTATGCTTCCCAAGAACAACTTTTTTTTATTTCATTTTATTAATTAATATTACTTTTTTTAAATTAAAAATTCACTTATCAAATATTAACTAAGAGCTGTTTTTAAATATCACTTATTTCAATGAATATAAAAACTTCCTATTTAGTTTATAATTGCTTTAGACTATTTAAGAATTGAATATGACCATAATTTTCTACTCTGTTCTTATTTTTAAAAAAAATTAATAGCATCTATTATTAATTATTTAGGTTTTTCAAGCTAAAGAGGTATTGGATAACACACAAACCTTTATTAAGAATACTATGTCTGGAGCTATTGTGGACCCAGATCGTCTAGTCATTGGAACAGAAGAAGGTCTGTTCTGCTTAGATCTGGACCATAATGGTGAGCCTGTTAATTATTATTGTTTAATAACATACTATTTTTATAATTGTAAGTAATATACTATTGTATATTACAGAAATTGCCAGGATAGGTGAAAACAAGAAAGTCTACCAAGTAGATATTCTAATCGATGAGCAAGTTGTCGTAGTTGTTGCTGGAAGGCAAAGGCAGGTGCGGCTGGTTCCGGTCAGAGCATTAGATGGTCATGAAACAGAATGGATTAAAGTTGCCGAAACTAAAGCCACCATTACGTTTTGTGTGGGGATCATGTGCCATGCACCTCAACCCATTTATTGCTTATGTGTAGCAATAAAGCGACAGGTAAATTTATAAATAATAGCTATTCAAATGAGCCTACTTTATTAGAAGACTATTAATTTATCATAATATTCTCTATAGGATTAGAGAAATCATTCTTCTTAAATCAATCATGGAATATCATTAATCTTTATTAGTGACCCATTGTATTGCCTTCTTCAATATTAACCAAATGTACACTCTTGACCTGTAATTAACTACAAAATAAACTATCTACGTGTTGATGAATAGATCTATTGGAGCCAAAAGTATTGAGTTATTTGTGGTGGTGTCTAACATCCTTGAACTTCTCTTTAATACAATTCCTATAATCAAAAAAGCGTTATGTAAATAACCTATTCGTCAGCAATTGTAAATAACCTTCCGTTTCGTTGGGGGTCTTGGTTATTTACACTCGTGAATTTTAATTTTTAAACAAAACTTCAGCACTGAATATAGACTTTTGGAAGGTGTTTACTGTTGTTCTGAATTCGGGAACCTAATGCTTTTGTGACAATGAGTGACAAGAAATAATAAAAATATGTATATATGAATTGTGGGACTGAGTAAACACACTTTGAAAGAATTGACTCACCTGGCTTGTTATTCTTCATTTGTGAGGCATATAGGAAAACTAAATATAAGGAATATCCACTCCTGTATAACAAAATAATATATTTCCACAACTGTAATAAATAAATTTATCTTCTTAATCTTCAGTGAAGTGGGCTTCTCTTCTCTCCTCACATCCTCCAGTCTTCCTTTCCCTGCCTCAAGTAAAGTATTTTTTCTCCCGCATCCTTCTCCAGCTGCTCCCACCTGCTGCCACTTTTCCAGGCTTTTCTCCTTTCTTTCTTCTGTATCTTTTTCTTCAATTGCTTACAGATTTGATACTTTTCATTAAACAAGTTGTCCACTGCACAATCGAATCCAACCCTGTATTCCTTCTCATTTCCTCACTCAGTGTCCTATAATGGAGTAATTACTAGAGGCCATCTAATACACTTATATATATTAATTTCCTTATTTTGTAGTTTTGAACCCAAAATAAACTAATTATAAATTCCCCTCCCCACGAACTTAACCTACACTGGCGTATGATGTTCTTTCCTAATCGGTCCCTGCTGATTCTTGAAGGTATCAGAACTTGTTTAGGAAAGTAATTGAAATGCTTCCTGAGGGAGGGGGGTTCATCTGTTTCTCTTCTCAGTTTATTTACAATTTCCTTTTTGAAAGTGGTAACTAATAATGATATAAAATAATTGAAATTGACATTTCATTTTACTACTCATGAGAAAGAATTATTTAAATTTGGTTCTACTTAGTAATATTAGGTACATATATGTATTTTATGTTTCATTTTTTTCAGAACACCTCTCAAATTATAATTTATGAAATTACAAGGACTAAAACTCGACACAAACGTTTGAGAGAAGTCATGTTACCTACTCAGGCCCAATCTCTTCAAGTTTTTTCTGAAGGAAGACTTTGTGTCGGATATCAAGCTGGATATTCAGTGTATTCAATTCTCGGAGATCATCATCCTATCTGTAGGTTATGTTGCTGTGTATTAATTATTTATCAGAATGATAAACACGAGCTGTTTCTTTTATATAATTGCAAATATTGTTTCCTTGTAGCTCTTATTCATGCTGATAATCCACTTCTCGGTTTCTTGGCCTACAGTGGAGTTGATTCTATGCTAGCAGTCGAATTGGGACATGGTGAATTTCTTTTGGCATTTCATACTTTGGCTATATACGTAGATAATCAAGGGAGGAAATCAAGAGATACTGAAATTATGTACCCAGCTGTTCCTGTTGCCATCAGTATGAATGAATATTTATTTTTTATTCTTATTTATAACAATAACAGGTTGTTATCTCATCAGTTTCTTTTTTTTTCCTATTAAAAGAAAAATTATTTATTTTCCATCTAATTGTAAGATCATCCTTTTTATAGTTACCAATTTATTTATTTCTACATTGAAATTAACTGCCTCTTTCTATCACATGAAATGGCAGTTTCAGGAATTATACTAACAAACCAAAGATTAGTAAGTTTATAATTTATTTTTAAATCAAATTACACTGTATTGGCATCCGTGTATACTTTCCCTAGTACTAAACTGAGGTTTTTTTAGATAAAGTTTTAAAAGAATTTCTATTTTTAAGTCATAGACTTATTTTAAATTTTAACTTGAATTAAGGATAAGCAACTGTATTATTTATCAGATGTTTTTACTGGCAAATATGTAATTTTTGTGGATGTCTTAAGAAACATCTTTTCCTAAATAAATAATTGCTTTATAAACCAAATTTCAATATTAAAAATTTTCTTCTTCATGAACACCAATCTTATCTGGTTTTAAAATTGGTTTTATAATTCTTATTCCATATTTCTGGGAAAATGTATAGAAAGAATGTTTTGTTTTATATTTTAATAATTAATAAAAAATAAAAGGTAACTGTTTTTTTCTGTTATATTCCCAAAAGATTTTTGTTTTTTCAACCTGAAAGAATTTTGCTTAAGCTATCTTTATGCCTTTCGGTTCCGTTTCCTCACATCGGTTGTCATTAAATTTTTATTGTTTTAGCGTATTGTGATGGTCATCTGCTGGTGTACTCCGATACGCATATTGATGTATTTAATGCATCTACATCCTTGTGGGTCCAAACTTTGAATGTTAAAAAAGCGAGGCCTCTAAACACAACTGGCAGCATAAGCATTTGTACCATAAATGACATGACATACATCATACATATCGCTAATATTCATCAATGTACGTAAGCTAATTTTAATTTTTAATACTTATATCATAACTTTGCATGTTTATTTGCTAATAAAAACTGTGTAATTGTATATTTATCTATTTCTCTGTTGTTTTTTTAATGGAGGTGATTTATTGAGTATAACTACTTATGATGCCACTGGGAGATTAATTGCTCGCCCAAGGAGGAGATTTTCTTTGAGAGAAGGTCACCGTATATCAAGAGGGTATATAATATGATTTTTATTTATGTTGTTTTTTTAATATTTCTTATGCATCAAAAGAGGTTTATTATATTAAAATGAAGTTTTCAATAATATTTAATTTAAACATTTTTGTCATTACAAAATCCTGCACTAAGCAGGTTTTTGGAGCTTGAGGTTGAGGGAATCCCGAATGTGTATTTTATTTTTATGTTTTCACTCTCAATTTCTAATCAGGTGGCTTAATGAAATTATCATTAAATGGCAGATAAAAGCACTAATTTTGGTATGAAGGTACCTTAGGGTATACTAATTAAAGTTATCAGGATAACACAAGTCCAAAGCCCAGAGTAAGACTGTAAACCATAAAGTAAAGTACAGCAGGATTCCTCTCTCCTCCTACAATGGAAAAGCCCAAACAAAACTTTTTTGTAAATTTAGACACCAATCTATAATGATTGATAAAATTTATACTATGAACAAAATCCAAAAATGGATTGAACGAGCATTGCAAAGATGAATTTGGTGCAGTGCAACGAAAGCTCTTAAACATAAATATATGAGACTGTAAAAAGAAGAGTGTTTTTCTTACTTTCAATATTATTACACAGTCTACTTATTAAATGTTATACTTATGGTTGGGCAAATAAGTCCTTTCGGTTTTTCAGGGTGGAAAAACTCAATGTATTATAGACATAAAATTTATTTTAATCTACAATATACCGACCATTATTTAATATGACTTTTCCCATCTTTCCACTATCTGCATAATTCCATGTTCATAGAATGTCTGAAGTTTATTGTTAAAAAACTGATCCAAATGGTTTTTGTCCTGTTCTTTTTGTAATTTCTTTCCATTCATGGAGTTCTGCAGAGACCGCAATAAGTGGTAGTCACTTGGATCTAGGTCTGGTGAATAGGGAGGTTGGGGGCAAAAGGTCCCATCTAAGGCTCAATAATTTATTGCAAGTGACCAATGAGGTGTGGGGCTTAGCGTTGTCTTGGTGGAACACAACACCCTTCCGATTTGCCAGTTCTGGGCATTTATTTTTAATTGATTGATCCAATTTTGTTTGTTGATTGTGAGCAGTATAGAAATAAATCAATTGTTTATCCTATTGGCAATAGACTATAGAAAATAACACCGTTGAAATCTCACCATATGTAAAGCATTATTTTCTTTGGATGCAATCCGGGTTTTGGCATTCTTTTAGGAGCCTCACTACATTACATTATTGTAAAATATCCATTTTTTTTCTCCTATAACCAACATTTTCAAAACTGAGTCGTTTTGTTGCTGTTTCTGTAGTGAATCACTAAACAGAAATGTGTGTTGCCAAGTTCACTTCGATTAGAGAGTGAGAGACACAAAAATTAAGCCTGGAAACATAGCCGAGCTTATGCAAATGGTTTTCTACGCTGGTATGTGACACATTTAGGGCCATAGGAATCTCTCGCACTGATTGGGTGGGACTTTGATCAACAATGGCCTTAACATTGCTCGTTTCAATTTCATGTGGGCGACCTAACCATTGAAGATCATTGATGTCAAAATTTCCTGAATGAAATTTGGCTAACCAATTTTGGCAGGTGATTTCGGTTAAGGCATCATCCTCATAAACACTGCAAATTTTTCTATGAGCTTTTGCTGCATACTTACCTTTTTTAAAATTAAACAACAAAATATGCCGATAATGAATGATATTTTCTTCCATATTCACAACAGTACAATAGAAAACACAATACTAAGCTAGTTTTAACAAGACTTAACAGATATAGTTTTTGACTTATTATAAACAGGATAAACAATCCACCTTAGGGATTAATTCATCGGATTAGAAGGGTATCATAGTGACAAAAATAAATAGAAAAACCGAAAGGACTTATTTGCCAACCTAATAGTTATATTTATAAATACGATACAGTTTTTGTTTTTGAACTATTGCCTTTATACTTAATGCTGATAAATACAATTACCAAAATTGGCTTATACAATGATCTTAGTTGTTTTTCAAACAGAATATATTCAAAATAGTAATATTAAAATAAATGAAGTATTAATCATAATTCATAAATTATATTATTTACTCTTTTTTTTGGGAATTGGAAAGTTAATTCATGTTTTTGATGTAGTCCTGACAGAAGATCAAAAATGATTTCTGCTCCGACAAACTTCAATCACATCTCTCATATGGGTCCTGGAGATGGCATACAAATTCAGCGTTTGTTAGACCTTCCAACAACGATTGAAACTGCAGACCATCATCACAGGGTATTTAAATAATATTTAATGTGTTTGTTTTTTCCTCAAATAACACTTGCATTCCATGTATTAATCAACCTGCTTAGTTAATCAACTCAGTTTTCTTTATTTCCTATATGATTAAGACTCTGAGTAGCGGTTCAGTAAGTAAAGTTTCCATACAACAGCCATCGAGGGTGCCTCCTCATCACCCATCCCGCCCTGCACCTCACAGCTATAACTCTCAAAATGGTAATTATAAATTGTTCATTTTATACTAGCCATTGCCAGCAATATGTTTTGTTGATTTGTTACTGATATTTTAACAATTATTTATTTATTTGCATATCTCAGTTGTGGGAATGTTTTTTTTACTTTTGGTCGATATTACTAATTATATTATGTTACATCACATGAAATGCTAGTTTTTGGGATAAGATCAATAACATATTGCATTAAAAGTCTATAAATTAACGGTAACTAGTTAATGTAAAGAAATTTTTTATTTGGTGTTATCAGTTTTTTTATGTAGAAATTTCTGTCACTTCAATTCTTGAAAAACGGTTTAAGGCTATTCAATCTATTATTGCTTAAATGAATTAATAAATACTATCTGTTTTTGTTTTACCAAAAATAATTGGTAAATTAGTATAAATTTTGCATACCCAAAGAAGCAACTTGGGTAAGGTGACCAGATTTTAACATTGGTAAAGCGGGACACCATTGACTGGGGGAGGGAAGTGGTCCAAATTTGTTGTTTCTATAATTAATTTTACATAACGATAATCTGGTACAAATGTTAATCAGATGAAATAGTACTCAGCTGAAATAAGTTAGAGAATTAAGCTCTAAAGAGGTATTTTTGAGAGCGAATATTTTGATGCCTAATTTATGACTTCAATAAGTTTTTAAGACTTAGATGTTTTGTGCCAAGCAGCTCTTTTTCAAAAGGCTATTGAAACTTATTGAAGATTCCCGTAATCAAAATATAAAATTAAGTTAATTTGCCTTCCAGACTAGTGGATCTCAGAGATTCTCTAGGGGCATATTATAAAGAGCCAGTAGAAACCAATAGCAATGTTGCCTGTTTCGATAGTAATAAATTGTGACTTTATTCATTTCAGTTTTACTAATGTTATCCTAAAAGCTGACAATTCGTGTAATACATCAGTATATATTAAGATAGATGATGTAGATTTAACTCTTACTTTAGCTCTTCTTAATTAGCATGTTTAAAGAAACTTTACTTATTTCTAAGATAACTCCTGATTTTATTAGTAGATAATCAGTCTTTTGTTTTTCATAATTTGATTAGTAAAGCGCAATGAAATCAAACTAACTTTTTTAAAAATGTGATTGTTGTATAATGTTGGTGTTTACTTACCCTGTTATCGCTATTACCCAATCAGATTGATATTTTTATGTATTTAAAACCCGTAGTTTTTCTTATCTTAATTGAAAAATTTTGTTTTTATATTTTTCATAAATTAAGAAAAAGGATATTTCTTTTAAACCCAAGGTAGCTTATTCCATTTTAAATATATTTAGTAATTAAAATATTTGTCTTGGAAAACCTTCTTAAATACTTTTGATGGTGTATTTGACAAAGATTTATCTAATGTCATTTGTAAGTTTACAAAACAGAGACTGTGTATGATGCAACCTCGGGAATCTGAACTAACCAAAAAAAAATGAAGGTTGGATGAGAAGTTTTGATTACGAAAGTAAAACAAAAAAGTTTTCCCATTCACTCGCTAATTTAAACTTTTCCAAATGGAAATCCCACTGCAGAAATTAAATATTTCCATGGAAAAAAAATTGTATAAATTTGAGCTGCAATAGAATTCAAGTGATAAAGAACATATGTAGGATTGAGGTTACACTTTATAAATAATAAATGCACTTGTTAGATAGCTCTTGTTAAACATGAGGAAAAGTTATTTTTTTGAGTCAGTGAAATAAACATTTATTCAATTTAACATTTTGAAGAGAGGTGGCGGAGGAGGAGAAACGTTTGGCGGGAGAAAGCGAGTTCACTGTTCCCAACCAGATGACCGGTATTGAGATACAGAATTTATTTAGCAAACATTTTCATCATCTGTACACAAAAAGTTTAAATGAAGTGAATGAGAATATAAACAAAATGTTAATTTAAGGTGTTTCCTCCGATTCAAAGGCCCAAAACCAAGCAAATATGCCAATCCACCTCCTTCAGTGCCATAATCATCATCATGGACTTACCAAAATGGAATAAAAATATTTGTTGAATATTGCTAGATAAAACCTTGTTGAGAGCTCCTAATATAAGATTATATTATATTAATTGATGTCATTAAAGAGATGGATTGGCGTATTTGCTTGGTCCTGGTCTTTCGAATCGGATGAAACGCCTTTAATTCACGTTATGTTAACATTTTCATTCACTTCTTTTTCCATCAAATCTTCTCCCTCCTTAAAAAAGTTAAACTATTCAGTTTAAATAATTTATTCAAATAATTACTTTACTGACATGTATCAGACAGATTATTGAAGATATGAAAACAATTGCATATGATAAAACTTGAAAATTAATATAGCTCAAAATTTTCAAAATTCGGAAAATCTGTAATTCAAAACCTATTTGGTTTACCGATCCTGGTCTGAAATTGTAATAAATTTAACCTAGTTTAAAAATTTATAAAATATTTTTTGTCTATAACTTTCCCCTTGATGACCGAAATGGCGAAAAACCGATAAAAGTGCAAAGTTTTAATAGTTTAATAATAAGATATTCGAAAGTGATCTAGGAGGCTGCCGAGCTCAAAAACTTGGATATTACATCTTGGTCACATCCCATACAAGAAAAAAAATCTAAATCTCCTACCACCACGTGATGAAACTTAGATAGTCCCTATTTTTCATGACAAGGTTACTGGAGTACTAAAAACTTATAAAATAACATTGCATCAGAGGACTAAAGGCTTTATCTGAGTCCACCACAGCAAGTGTATAGTTACCTCTCTCAGCTCTACTTTATAAACATTCATTTATAAAAGCTAATAAAATATATTTTAAACTGAATATTTTTATTCAGAGATGACAGAGTTATAGAAAAAGTGAAAAGATGATGCTTAGATGGACATTTGTACATACATCAGAAAAATTTGGGACTTTTTGTATTGTTATAACCATATCTTCACAATAACAATTGAAAATCCATGCTAATACCTATTATGGATTATTGAAACAGCACCGTTTTTCTCTTTCTTTAACTGAATAGATAAATAGTTGTGGTTGCATGATGTTTGTCTAATAATTGCCAGAACAGCTTTTGCTGATATGATTTGTTCTTCATGACCTAGTTTTCAGATGGCTTTATTAAAATCTCGATGCATATCAAGGTCAGTAAGTTTCCTTTATTTTTATTTTTTCTTACCACATCACTGATTAATTCCCTTCCCTTAAGTGTTGTCCAATTTTCTCCACCTCTTGATTAGGCCTCAGACAGCCTGTAAAAATTGTTTGTTTATTCATTACTTTATGGGATCTCAATTTAATCAATATATGATTAATGGTATTCACAAAAAAAGACTTAATTAATCCCATAATCATTATTTCATTATTAATAAATCATTCTAACAAGAAATTTCACTAAACAGGGTGTCCTGTAAGTAGAGAAAAATTTTTATAGGAATGATTTTAGACTTCAAGTGCTATAAAAAATTTTCATATAAACAATGGCCAATTTTCAGCAGATAGTAGAAAATCCAATTTTTGTGTTTTTTAAGTGTCATGTTTTTTGTTGAATAGGAAGTGATAACCAAAGAAATTTATAAAGGAAGGAGATTGTCCAGGGTTGCGGTCATAAATAGGCTAAATAGTGGTAAAACTATTTTATTGAAAGCCGACGTTTCGACCCGACTTTGCAGGTCTTCATCAGCGAGGTGTGTTCATCTAGGAGTTTCACTTCAGTTCTAAGTAAAACTCCTAGATGAACACACCTCCCTGATGAAGACCTGCAAAGTCGGGTCGAAACGTCGGCTTTCAATAAAATAGTTTTACCGCTATTTAGCCTATTTATGACCGTAACCCTGGACGATCTCCTTCCTTTATAATGCAACGGTCAATTATTAAATATTCAACAAAGAAATTTATCTTATCTATCTTCTTCACCAATGGGCGCTAGTTTCTGTAGGACTCCTTGTAAGATCATGGCTTCTGCCACCACTTTATCACCATTTTATATGCTACAATATGCTTTGGACATTCCAAGTCCACATCCCCCACTGTTCCTCATTTCCTTATTTTATTCTCTTTTCTTAAGTATCTTTCAAGATCTGGTGGGGATCCTCCCGTATCTGCATGGCTCTTTTTGTGGATTATGTGTTTTTGATTTTCATCATTCCTGTATAGAAAACTCTATTCCGGCAGTTTCTTGACGATAATACTTGTTTTATAGAGGTGAGGTTGCCCATCCCTCATGCTCGACTCTCCTCCTTTATGGAGGTTCCCACATAGCAACACTACACCCACTGGCGGAGTTAAAAAAATTCTTAATTTCAGTAATTAACTATTGCTTCACTGTAAACTTGACAAAATTTACTTCAAATGAAAGCGAGTTTGTCATGGTTAAGCCCATTTAAAGGGGACTTTCGAGCAGCTAAACTAAGCTAATTTTTTATCCTGTCAGCTAAAAAAGTACATATGTTTTCAGCAAAATTGCCAATATACACTTTTTAATTCGAAAAAAATTAAATTTTATAAATAAAATGTTTATTTAGGCAATTATGTTTATTATATAAAAGGATGGTTGGGGAAATAAAATATAATTATTTATTTTTATTTTGACTGAACACCCCAATCATATTTCTTGTAGTAGATACCACCCCCCCCCCTGTATTTACTCCTTTATGTGACATTGTGCGAGGGAATGAGAAGGAATATATAGGAATGTGTGTTGCACGATGAATTGTACTCAGTTATGCAGTGAACAAATTATTCATTAAAAAGTCTCATATCTATGAAGAAGGAAGGCAGGTAGCAACAGCTGGAGAAGGACGCTGGAGAGAAGAGAAGGCACTTTAGGCCAGGACAGGAAGAAAGGAGGTTGTCAGAAGAGAGAGGCACTGCATTGAAGATTAAGGAGATCAAGCCTAAAGTTATAAGGCTATAATAGATTCATTTATTACAGTTGTAAAAATAAATTATTTTATTAGACAGGAGTGAAAAGTCATTTACTTATTTAGTTGCCCTATAGGCCTCATAATTGAAGAATAACAAACCAGGCGAGTCAATTCATTCAAAGTATATTAGTTATGATTATTAGTATGAGAAAGATTGAATCAATATTAGCAATGAGATTTTATAACTTTTTTATTGCAGGTTAACCTTATCAAACAAAAACAAACAATATCAATAATCGATCACATGTTAATATATCTTAAAACTAAAACATATTTTATATTATGCTAACTTCCTCCCTCCAGTTCCTTCTTAAGGAGGAACTCTAATACTTTAAACAAAAGAAAAACTGGTCTATATTTTAAATTTAAATGATAACAGAAAATACTTGCATTTATCTGAAACTTGAAGAATAACAGAACTGTTTACACATATTTATACAAGCAAAAAAAATATTATATAAAACAAAAAAAAATTATCTAAATTGTACAAAACACATTAAAACTAATTACTGATTTTTAACGACGTGGAGTTTCTTGTTGAGCGCCGCAGCCAGACTCGAGACCTGATACTTCTCGGGGTACACGAAGTTCTTCGAGATGTACCGTACGTGATCTGAACGGGTATTTTACGTCCCGAATGGTAAACAAATTATTCTCCCTGATGGTTATAATTTTATAGGGACCCTCGTAGCGTGCGGCAGTTTTATTTCTCGCTGTTCTCAGCCGCCTGTACACAGTTGTTCCTAATGTTAGCGGACCCTTGCTATAAACTACGGAGCGATTATTGGCGCGGTCCACGCGAGTCTGTTTTTCGCGAATTAATTTTTCTCTAATTTTTTTCCACGACGTCTGTCGTTCTACTCGAGCTTGATATAGTGCCTCCCATAATTTATTATTATTAGTTGTGATGAGATCTCCTCTATCGCGTCGCCTTTGACCAAAAACGATTTCTACTGGAGATAAACCCGTCGCTGCATGTATTGTATTGTTGTAGGCAATCACTGCTCGCGGCATAGCGTCAAATGGATCCAAATTTCTTCCTAGTTTAAATAATCTAAGGTGTTCACCTAAAGTGTTGTGTAATCTTTCCACCGCACCTCTCCCTTTGATGTGATGGGGGGTGTTTAGTCGCCAAGTGATGTCCAGCGTTTTACATTCATTTCGAATAAAGGCATTGTCAAATTCTCGGCCACAGTCTGACACAATTTCGTCGGGCACACCATAAATCGCGCACCATTGTAAAATCCCTTCCCATACTGCTCGGGGTTTTTTCTCTTCAATGGGATGAGCCAAAGCGATTTTACTAAACGTGTCTAACATTGTTACCCATGATTGACCCTCGTTAGAATAAATGTCTACTTGTATTAAGCGTAGTGGTTCTGGTGCGGTGGGCGAGACTACTTGTTCAGCTACCGGAGGTTGTCGATCATATTTCGCCCGCTGACAGACTTCACACTTTGCGATATAATCCCGTACCGTTCGGCCCATATTTTTCCAGAAATATAATAATTTCAGCGCCCGCAAGGTCTCTTCCATTCCCCGATGGTTCGTTTTGCCAGTGTGGTGATCATTGACAATTTTCTGTTGTACCGCCGGTTCGGTAACTGTTTCTACTTGTCGTAAGCACCTAACGAGTGAATAGCCCATTCCTATTCTCTCTTGTCGCCATAATCTTTTCATTTTATCGACAATTGCACGATTTCTCACATAAACATAACATGTACGGCCCCGTTGACTAAATTCTGTGAAAATCCTCTCTAGCTCGTTGTCGTCTATAGATGCAGGTGTATGGACTAAAATCGTTGATAACCCCGCGTACACACTCGCGTGTGTTTCCAGCCCCGGACTCTGCTTCGATTTTATGATAATTTGAAATTTTTTATCATTTATAACCTCGTCGACTTCGGGTATCCCTTGTGATCTGTCTATTTGTGTTCTAAGGATTTCCTCCATGTCAGGTTCGGTAGGTATGTCCTCTTCGTCAATTGCATTTACTACCAGCTCCCGCGACAACCAGTCGGCGACTACATTGTCAACTCCTTTTTTATGAACAACATGGAAATTATATGCCGCGAGGCGTTCTTTCCATCGTGAAACTCGCGCGGATGATTCTCTCAGAGTGTCTAAGGATAGTAGGGGTTTGTGATCAGTGATCAGTTCGAAACGTCTTCCGTATATATAGGGGCGAAAGTATTCTATTGCCCACACTACCGCTAATAATTCGCGTTCGATAGCGCTGTAGCGACGTTCGGCGTCACTTAACTTTCGGCTTGCATATGATATCGGCTTTTCTCCTATTTCATAATTCTGTGACAATACGGCCCCAATAGCAATTTCACTCGCGTCTGTGGTAACTTTAAATGGCCTGCGGAAGTCGGGAAAAGCTAACAGCGGACGAGTGGTAAGAATCTCACGACATTTCTGAATACTCGATAATTGCTCCGGCCCTAATTGAAATCTCCTCCCTTTCTTTAATATTTCTGTTAACGGGTGAATTATTTCTGCTATTCCTGGAATGAATTTCCGATAATAGTTAACCATACCTAAAAAACGTCGAACTCCGCGAGCATTCTTAGGTAATGGTGCCTCCCGAATACCTTTTACACGTCCTTCATCAGGTTGTACCCCGCTGGAGGAAACTACGTGTCCCAAAAATTTAATTTCCTTTAACCCAAATTTAGATTTTTCACGGGATAATTTGAGTCCGAATTCGCGTACTCTGTTGAAAACTTGCTTTAGATGTTGAACGTGTTCTTTCTCAGTTTTGCTGAAAACGATAAGGTCGTCCATATAGACTTGGGAAAAATCTTCACCTAATCCTCTCTGTAGCTCGTCCATGAGTCTTTGGAAAGTTAATGGGGCCCCTTTTAACCCGAATGGCATCCTGACAAATTCAAAATGGCCCCGTTCCCATGAGAATGCTGTTTTCCCGATATCCTCCTCCGCCATTCTAACTTGGTGGTAACCACTTTTGAGGTCCAGAGTACTGAAAATATTTGCTCCCGACAGTCGATCCAGTATATCCTCTACCCGAGGAAGAGGATAACGTTCGTCTTTTGTCGCTTCGTTCAGCTTCCGGTAGTCTACTACTACTCGATATTTCTTTGGTTCGCCTTCCTGTTCACCTGGTTTCTTCTCAACTACCCATAAAGGACTATTAAACGGGGAATTGCTATATCTGATAATTCCTTGTGTCCGTAACTCTTCCAATTGTTCTCGAATAATTTCTCTCATGGCTTGGGGATACCGCCTATCCTTAACGTAGATTGGGAATTCGGTCTTCAGGTGAATTCGATGTACCGTTTTCCCCGTTGTTGGCAAAACTTCGTTTTCTTTGTAAAATAAATCTTTGTTTTGTTTCACTAAATGTGTAATTGCCTGTTTTGTACATTCCGCGGCCCCGATTTTAATGTCTTCGTGATTTCCCTTCTTTGTAATACGGTACATTCGTTTCCCTATTTTATAACGCCACTCCTTATTGTTAACTCTCATCTTTAAACCCACTCGCTGTAGAATATCACAACCAATAATTAAGTCATAACTTGGCAATAATTGCTCAATAATGTGAATTTTTATATGCGAATCCCGCTCCGTTAGCTCACTAAGACACAAAGAGGATTCGCCTAAGGTCTGACATCTGCCGCTAACCGTGGATACTATACATTTGCACTGTTTACGTCCGATCCAAATACCTAATTTCTCCGCTCCCCTCTTGCTAATTAACGAATTTGTACTCCCTGTATCAACCAAAAATTTGATTCCGGATTCCTCTAATCTCGCCACGGGCAACCTAGTCCGATGTTTACCCCTAACGCTATTATTAATTATCAAATTACTCCCTTGGTCGCCCCGCCCGTCGCTGTACCCTCAATCAGTACGTGGGTGTCCCGCTACTACTTTCGACACGGAAGGATCCTCCCTCCAAGGATTCCCTCCACTTACCTCGGTTTTTCTCGTTGCCTGGCCACTGCGCTCGGAACAGGAACTCTCCTCCTCTGAAGATTCTCCGCTGGTATAGGACCTGCCGCTCCTCCTACCAGTCCTCCGGTTGCTGTAGTCCTGGTTATTAACCTCGATTGGCTCACGTTGTGGTGCCCTCCTGTTCTGGCGAGAGTTTCGCTTTGGACATTCCCTGGCTAGATGCCCTCGCCTGCCGCATTCAAAACATCTCGTAAGATTGCACCGGGCTGCTATATGACCAGTCTGGTTGCATTCATAACAACGTTGTTCTGGTTTACGCCTTCTCTCATCGGGGAACCTGCTCGGCCGTCTATCAAATTTGCTATTTTTATTGACCTGCCTGGGCGGACTTCTGTATTTCCTCCTCGGTGATTTCACTTCTATCCAATCTGTTTCCTGTTTCTCGAAGCGCGTTTCTTCTCTTTCCTTAGAATCTATGAGCTCATGCGCACACTCAATAAAATCTCGATCTCTTGGCAGTGAACCGGGACGATCCACGTAGTGATTCAGTTGTACCTTCAAAATTCCTTTCAAGAATTCTAGTTTCTGTGCTCCCTCCGCTTGACCGTAGGTTTCTACCATTTTCTCTGTCAATTTATTGTATTGAATTAGGAGTTTTTCTGCAAAAACGCCTTCTGATTGGCCCTGGTTTCGTCGCTCCTTAAATAGATAAAACACGTCTTCTTCTGGGGTCCATCTTCCTCCACCGTACAGTTTCTTTAGTTTTACTTTCAAGGAGTCCCAGGAACATGTTAGATCGCCTTGGATGGCGTTTAATACTCGTCTCGAGATACGCCCGACTAAGGATGCCTCTAGTAATTTAACATCAGACTCTATTAATGTGCCAGCTTCATGCCGGGATAATATCAAGGCTTTAATTTGGTCTGCTCTCTTAATAAAATGTTCGAGGTCTCCTACTGTTCCAGTAAATGGTTCTAACTGACCAATTACTTCGTGTATAAATGTAGAATTTTGTGTTCTAATTTTCAACAATTCTAATTGCGTCGTCTCTGCCGCGATAGATACTTGTGATTCTAATTTCGCTAGTTCCGCTACAGCCTTAGCCAACTGATGCTCCAACTTGCTTATCTGCTCAGATTCTCCCATATTTATGCAATTCCACTAATAGTTCGTATAAAATTGGTACTCACAGTTTCAAATTTCGCACCAGCCAACTGCTAAAGTGATGTTGAAGTAATTTCCTTAGTTTCGGCACCAGTTATGATTATTAGTATGAGAAAGATTGAATCAATATTAGCAATGAGATTTTATAACTTTTTTATTGCAGGTTAACCTTATCAAACAAAAACAAACAATATCAATAATCGATCACATGTTAATATATCTTAAAACTAAAACATATTTTATATTATGCTAACTTATTTACTCAGTCCCACATTATATATATATATATATATATATATATATATATATATATATATATATATATATATATTCTTATTGTTTCTTCTCTCTTAGTGTCACAAATATTATTAGGTTCCCGAATTCCCAACAACAGTTAAATACCCTCAAAAAGTCTATATCCAGTGCCGGGGTTTTGTTTTAATATTCACGAGTGTAAATAACCTAGCCCCCGATAAAACGGATAGAATATTTAATTCCCACCAAAAAAGAATATTAACATTTAAATCTTTAACATGTTATTTACATTCTCTTCAATTATTCACTACAGTCAACCATCAACCCACAATTATGTTTATTATAATACATCCCAGATAATGAGAAAACAAGAAATAAAAGCTTAACAACAGTTAATTGTAATCATTTTTGCTACAATTGTATTATTATATTTCAAAATAGATATTCATTTTTTATTAATTGTATGACATAAAATCATTTGGGTGGATTTACATTGATTAGGTGTTTTGATAGATATTTATTAGATTATTTTAAATTATTTCAATTTTCTGAAGTGAGCTGAATTCTTCAATTCAACAAATTAATTAGAAGCACATTATCAAACTATTGGAAGCAAACGTTAGATCCACAATTAAAATTGTTTCTCTTAGTTTAAACCGATTGTCTTCACTAATATCTTAAATGTATCTTTACAGTAGTGTAAGTTCCTTGGAATGTGGAAACTATTAAGTCAAGGCCTGGGATACCCTCAGATTATCGGCTGATTACTCTGTTGTCCATTGTGTTAAAAATCCTGGAGAGGTTTATCAAGGGAGATTTTTGGAAGATTATGAAATATCTCCATATCAATCAGGTTTGAGACAAGGAGCTGTGCATGAACTATACGCCACACAGTCCTAGTGTATAGAGGAATGGATGAACATACGGTTATTATACTTATTTCATTGGATCTTATCTGAGCATTTGACTCATCTATTTCCTTTCAAGGTGAATATTTTTTTTTTTTTTTTTTTTGCCAAAGTTAAGAAGAAAACTTATTTCCCAATAATTCTTTCTCTAGTGTGAAACTGTGACTTGGTCTGCATTGATATATCAGGATCAGAAGACATAAAAATTCAAAGGGCTCTCCATACAGCCATCTGTTTCATTAAAAAAACAACTTGTACCATTACAACCCATAGAGGATGTTAGGTTCTGTACTATTAAGGGAAAATACTGTTTCTTGGTCAAAGATTATGCAAGAAGGTAAATTGACCGAGATCATGCTCAATCGCCAGATATCTGTTTCATATTCTGCAATAAAAGGCGTGATCATATCATGTCATATATAAATGAGTTAAACTGGTTATGAAATAAATAATATCAGAAGTTCAACTGTATGTGCCTTGCAAGACAAGTTTTAGACTCCTGGGCTCCTGAGAATTGAAGGAAAGGATTCTTGGAAGTACATAGTGAGAGATTTCAGGAAAGATTCCAGCTCACACCTTGTTGAATATAAATTTTGATAAATGCTTTCCACGCAGCAGCAGCAGCAGCAAGAAAGCTCATCCAGCAGAGATGAGGCAGGCATCCTTCCTCCACAAGGCTTACTTCAGATGATTTCTAGATGCTGACCACTCAAGCGCAATTTAAAGATTTCAATATTACTCTCTTCTCTCCCTGCACATTCTATTGTTTATTTATAATCCCTTTTTTGTGTGTGTGTGGCTCTCATCTCTTAGGTCTAATTGTTTGTTTTGTTTTTTCGTTCACTTTACTGAAAAAAATTAAAACAGTAGCATAATAAATTTTGGTATTGTGAATCTAATAAGTGTAGTAAAAGTTAAAAGAATATTTATATTATCAAATGTGTCATAACTACTTTAAAACAAAGATTTATCTATGGACTTGATTGATTATTTAGTTATTACTAGAAGCATATAAATCCATAAATTTCCAAATACTACTCTTCATTATTGTTTTAAGTAATATGCACCGCATTTATTACAAATGGTCTATCATACAGGAACCAAAACCTAATGGGCTTTTCAGGCTTTTTCACAAAAATTTCTACCACAGACTGATATAAGACACTGAAATCTTATAGAACTATGAATTTCAATTAAATAATAATTATAATGTATTTCACAGGCTACGTTTAATAACAGCCCTTATTTAAGAAAATTATAAAAGAAAATAGAAATCATACATATAAATGTTCTTATTTAAAAAATTGTGTCCTTACATGTTTTTATTTCTATTTGTCACTATTTATGATTAAGTTTTATGTTGATTAAATTACCTATTTATTAATTTCCTAATTTAGTGGACACATTTAAAAAATATAACATTTATATTGTTTGGTTTGTCACTTCAGAGAGAAAATATGCATATATCTCTGTTACAGTATGATATTATTAATTATCTTATTTATTTTATGTTTACTTTCACTTACCTATGTATGTATTATATAGTAAGGGAAAGTATCGCGATCATGAAAATTTTCGAATCCGAGTTTTCAACAAAAATACACGTTTTGAGGTCCCCTGAGTCCAAATAACCAAGTCCCGCAAAATGGTCAGTGTGTCTATGTATATGTTATCAGTCCAGCTCAAAAACAAACAGTCCTAAAAAAGTAAAATTGCATATTTAAGATTTGTATATGCCTGAGATGTTACAGCAACATTTTTGTCAAAATTGGCTAACCGGAAGTGCCACTATAAATCAACGGGGATACACATTTTTACAATTTTTTCAAAAATGGCTCTAACGATTATGATTAAACTCAATTTATCATTGTATAATTAAGTGGTCTTTAATATCATTTAGATCTTATCCCCAGTGATGTCACTTTACAAGGCCTAAATACCAAATGTTCAACACGTCTAAAGTACCTTTAATTTAGTTTATTGTAAATAATTAACCATCTTTCATTATTAGGAGTTATGCAAAAAGGCTGATTATAACTTTTGAAAGAATTTGATCATTGAATAAAGGAGGAAAAAAAAAAAATGCTTACCCTGGTCGAAAATGAACCTCCGGGAATAATAGTCAGAACGTATACGTATAATATATATCGTTGGAAAGCGGAGAATTTCAGAAAAATAATATCTAATTTTAAAGTTGTAGAAGGTAATGGAGCGTGACAAAAAAAAAATGCAAATAATAATTTTTGATAACTAGCATTATTTAACGTAAATCGCATGTTTCCAAGAAAATTAAATGAAATTTTTTTAGTAAATGTAAACTTTCAAGTTTGAAAAAGTATTTAAAACCCACCGAATCAAGGCAATGATATTGTTTAATATACTATTTCATGGATATGTTTATAACCTTAAAAACATTTACTGTAATTTAATAACTCTAGATTTGATATTATATCTAAATAATCAGATATCTATCTTCCACTAATTCTGAAAAATCATCATGTAAACTTTTAGAAAATTAAATTAGTGAATAATATGATTAATTTTTCCTTTGTGATATCCCAACAGGATCCAATTACAATTAGTGTGACAACTTTTGACGTATCTATGACATGCAATGTAAATCTCGTCATTCAATTTTAGTAAACTTTGCAATGGATAATAACAGTTTATTAACTGATAGTGGTACAACTCATAACCAACGGATTGCATAATGTGAATTTTGTTATTTTAATTGTATTAATGATTTGTTAGTTGTAAGCTTGAAGCTTTAGCTCAGTTAAAAATGCACTTCAAAAATTTTATAATAGCCCAACATTGCCAGAAAATTATTTATATTCAAAGTACAGTGGTGAGTGAAAGTTGTGTGTTGCACGCACCAGAATTTTTTTAGTTTTAAATTACTGTAAAAAAATAATTTAATTTTATATCAGTGTTGTTTATTAATTATTTTTTATTGCAGGCTATTTTATTTCTAATTTCATGCTGAATTTGAGCAAGTCTAATATTTATTAATTTTTTTATTTGATGAGTAGAACAATGTGTCTTACTAAATAATTATTGTGTATATATTTTAAGGTGTAAGTGCACGGAGAGCTGTACCACCTCCAAGACCATCTGTAACTCCTCCAGCTCTACCGAGAACTCCTGACGATCTTATTCATGACATGTCTAAGGTTAAATTTTATTTTAAACTATTTATGGAGAATCATGTAGATTGTGTTTTAAATAATTTCTAATTACAGTTCATAAAATTAATTATCAATTATTAAAATTACAGCTCTGGATAGAAAATAAACTTCAAATTGCTTTTATTTAAAAATCACTAATTTTTCTCTATAGATTTGGAAGAAAAAATATTTGTATTCTCAAAGTAATTTAATCTAATTACATTCTGCTTTGAAATGGATTAGGGTTATCTAGTTATGAATAAGTTTATTTACTTGAGTTCTGTGATAAAATAATATCTAACTGATATTTGATAAATAAAAGTCAATAATTATTTTAATATAAGTTTTAACGATGTTTTAAATTTAAATTATATTTCCAAAGGAGTCAAAATTATCAATTACTCTAAATCCCCCTCTCCTCCAATCATTTCTGTACACCTGTAAAATATTCTCCATGAAGAAACAGTACCTAAATCTTGGTAGTGTTTATTCTCTTGGAATTTATTCTCTTATCTCAATAACATCATGTTTTACTTTTTTTTTTTTGCTCTATTCCAGCCATTTCTGGTGTAAAGAGTATCTGTAGTAGTATGGTAATATATTGGGTTGTATACTGTCAATAATCAACGCTATTTAAATTTCATATTTTAGAAACTCCAAATGTCGGAACATTAAAAAATGGAGTAAACTGTGTTGGGTCACGGTATGCAGTTGTGCACCTTATCCACTGCCGGATTGCATGGCCAGCACTCCAGGCGCTCTGCATTCCGTATCTGTTTGTTTTCTGGTCCTCCCATTTCTTCTTCCTAGTACTGTTTTCTCATTGGATGATGGTTCACTGATGTTAGTGGGTGGGACTTTTCCAAGGCCCACCACTTTCTTTCACCCATAAACAGACTTCTGGAAGAAGAGGTAATTTGTCTCCTTCTACAGATGGGAGAAGTCAAACTCGGCAAAACATCTTGGTTTTCCTCTACAACTTAAATTGTATCCTTCCATTGTAATGCATGCAACTACCTTCTCTGGGATTTCATGAGTGGGATACCAAAAGTCAATATCCTTGCAATGTGCTTGTAGCTTCCTCTCTGAAATTATGTTTTAAATCTAATCATAGAGTTTCATATATATCTATATATATATATATATATATATATATATATATATATATATATATATATATATATATATATATATATTGTAATGTCAACATTACATAGGTATTTTAATATTGGCGCGAAAAGGTAACAGCACGAACTACTGAGAGGAAGTGCGTGCAGATGGTGGGGAAAGCCTCATGTAATGTCAGAAGTTGACCAGCCAGCAAGTCGAGAAGATCCCAAAAGGAGTCCTAGCCTGTCCGAGTGTAGATAGAGGCCACTAGTGGTTATTACTTAGTGTTGGAAGAATTAATTCAGTGGTACCGAAAACGGAACATTCATAAGTAAGATTAATTTATTTCACAGACAGTAAATATTTGAGTGAGTGCCAACAATGCCATTTATATTGACAGAGGGATAGAGCCACAAAGTTTAGACCAGGACAATCAGATGAGTCTTTAGGATGAGTGTTTAGTTGTCAGAACCTAACCTGAAAATTTATATCTATGTGTAAAAATAAATGGTATATTGAAAAAGAAACTCGTTTGATATATCTATATATATATGTAATATTAATAATAACTAATTATTGACTTTTTCAGGAAACAAGCGGTCTAATGGGTAGCCCTAGACATTCAATAGCATCCAACAACAGCAGCAATCCAAGCACTCCACCAAGTCCCGGTCGAGGTTCTTCAAGTTACGATTCATAGTTGCAAGCTGATCTGTTTATATCATGGAAGCTTTTGTAAATTAAGTTTGTATAATTTTAATTTATTAAATTTATTTTTAAATTAACAATACTTCGTTGTTTTAAGAATTAACGTAAAAAAGCATTAGATTCAACAGTTTTATTTACTGTAGATCATCAGAACAAAAAAAAAAATTTTTTATGTTTTTTTAAAAGATGTTCATATAAATTTTGTAGAATAGTTGCACATACGTTTTAGTACCTAAGCTTACCAATTACCTGAAACTAGAAAAATAAATTGTATATATAAATTATATTTATTAGTGCTTTGATTATATTGAAGTATAAAGAAATTAAATTTGTTTTATTATATTTATTATTTTATAATTTTTTTTGTATTTATGTTATATAATTTTATGTAAATTTCTATTTTAGCTAATGTAATGATTTAATACTCATTAAATTTAGGAATATTTCCTTACTAATTGTGTTACCATACGAGTAATAGAGTAATTATGAATAAAACGGCTGTTATAAGAATTTGATGAAATGGTTGTATATAAATACTAATAACTTCCACTTCATTTAATTTACATAATACTAATTATTTACTTACTCCAATTAAAAATATATATTATTCACAATATATATAAAATCTATATTCAATATAGAAAACTGTTGCCTCTTAATTTGTTATAAAATGAAATAAAAATTAAAGCATTTATCAAATTAGTAAAATAACAATTTATAAAAATTATTTAAATTTGTAGCCTTGCTTAATATTTAAAGATGTTATTGTATCAAGTGATACTTGTGTTTAAGTACTTGCCTTAACTCAGGTGTAAAAAAGTTAGTATCATATATCGAAGTAAGTGAATTATTTATCTTTGTTATGAGACTATCTGCTCAAAATAAATTTCATATACTATATAATTACGTATTAAAATGGACAGCTTTCAATAACATAATCTATAAAAAGTTTAGGGTTGTTATTCTCACTTTAGACAGATTAGAAATTATAAGTATTCGTTGCAATAATAACCATAAGTTTGTAATAATTTTTGTATAATGGTGTTTTCATGTGAGGCAAAGAAAAATGGAAAAAGAGGCAATTCATTTGCCTGATTATAAATAAAGTTTGTTTATCAACTATTTTCTTTGTTTGTTAAACGATGAACCTTTATAGCACTGTATTAATGGTCAGACGTTACTTGTTTGTTAATAAATGACATTAATTGTGCCCCTTATGCAAAAACTATAAATGTGAAAGTTTATTTCTATGTGCATTTATAGTTTTGATATGAAAGGAACAATGTGTTAGTGTGTCATCATTTATTCACTTTAGATACTATTAGTATTTATTTCAAATAAATTTTTAAAATATTTTTGCTTTGATTCTATTAAACAACTACCACTTGTTTAAGTGTTACACATATTGAAAGCTTCTGTAATTCTACTAATTACTACTATGTAGTTTAATTATCAAGTTACAAAAATTTTGTTTTCTTTTTACTGCTTTTTTTCTCAAATAAGAAAGTAAAAAATGATGTATATTAATAATTTTGTTTCATTTAAATATACTTAATTGATATAGTAAATAATAATATCAACTATTATTTTTAATTAAGATTTATGATTTAAACAATTTTTTTTACTAAATGCAAATATTAATTAACTTAGTAAATTTTTCATTCCTTTGGCAATCCCTCCTTTGCTTATGCATTTATTACACTTGCTTATCCTATTTCTTTCACATTTTGTAACTTTAAATATTAAAAAAATATATATATATATATGTAGTGGAGTGATTTTTATTTATTGTGATAAAGTTTTTGTTGACTTAAAAGTTGATAAAAAGCTGTCCTTAGAAGCAACCAAGATTGACATTGAGAAACTCGCTAAGACTGATAAGAGAAGCAAAGCAAATCAGTCTGTATGGAAATGAAGGTAAAACAAAATATAGGTAATAAGCCGGAAATTCCACCCCAATAACAGGACCTGTGTATGAGAGAAATCGTTCCCGAGAGTAGATCATTAGCGTGGCTCTTCAATCCAGCATCATATCCTGGCTTCCTCTAGCAGCTTCTGCCAATTGTCTCACTCTCTTGCAGCCACTAACCAATTAATTATATAGCCTCACTATCTACTGAGTACCCGATAGTAGATAAATTCAGATACTTCACCACAATAACGGACCAATGGTCAGAAATAGTCCAGCATATAACAAGCGCAAAGAAAACTTATTTCCCTGTTTCAAAGGATTTGAAATCACATAAAATATCAAGAAATCTCAAATTAAGCCAGTTCTAACATACCGCTGTAAGACCTGGACAATAAATCAGAGCTCCTGAAAAAAGTATTATAAGATTTGAGAGAAAAATACTCCATACGATAATGAGGGACCAGTTATCAGAGTATTAATGCATGGAGAAGAACCAATAATGAACTGCATCCAGAAACTGGTCAATCAATATCTCATGATATGAAGACAAGGCGTTTAAGATGAGTAAGGAATGTAGCTCAGGGGAATCCATCAGAAAACCTCTACACAATACTGAATGAACTGGACAGGCATTGAGGCTGAAGCCACCTTAACGGAAAAATTATTCTTGTTTCATTGGTCCATATTTATTACTGTGATTTTTTAAATTATAATGAATACACAGCTACTAAATATAACCATATCTTATTAAAAAAAAAAAAATTATTGTAAAAATACTTTTCATGCAATTTTTTTTTTCTTAGCCAGAATGCAAAAATTATTTCATTTAGAGATTTAGTTTCTTTCTTCTCGGAAGCCCTCCCACAAAATTAAATCCTAGATCCACAACTGCCTCAAAGTAAGAACCTTATGTATATTATATTACATAAGGTTATTTTAATTATCCTCAATAAAATCATTTTTCCAATCTTAAAAAAAAAAGAAAAAACTAAATAATGGAGTTAGAGAAAAGTTATTAATATATGATAAAATATTGAACTAAAAATTTGAAGGAAGTTAGTAGACTGTTCTATTCTTTTAAAAAAAAAAGACTGTGTCCTGAATATCTATCAGCCATTAAAATTTGAAGCTTATTTTAGCAATGTTATACTCACAAGGTAAGTTTAATCAGTCTGTGACTACATCAAAAAATATTAGACACATTATGGTGTTCCTTCTGATGGACTCAGAGAAAAAAAAATCTGGTGCGCGCAACACACAACTTTCACTTACTCTTTGAACTTTGAATAAAAATTATTTTCTGGCCATGTTAGGCTATTATAAAATGTTTTAAATTGCATTTAAACTGAGCTAAAGCTAACAAATCACAAATGCTATTAAAATAACCAAAGTCCTATATATTATATCACCGTTGATTATGGATTGTATGATTCGTTGATTATGGATTGTTCGATCCATTGATTATGGATTGTCCGATCCATTGATTATGGATTGTACGACTATACGTCATTAAACTGTTATTTTCCATTGCAAAGTTTATTAAAACGGAATTAAGAGATTTGCAGTGTCCGTCATAGACAGGTCAAAAGTTGTCACACTAATCGTAAGTGGATTCTGTTGGAATATCGCAAAAAGAAAAATGATCAAACTATTCACTAATTTAATTTTCTAAAAGGTTACATGATGATTTTTCGGAATAAACGGACGATAGATATTTAAATATATTATGAGATCTAGAGTTATTAAACTACAGTAAATATATTTAGGGTTATAAACGTATCTATGAAATATTTTTGTATTTCACTTCTTTTTTCACACAAATACAATAAAATAGAAGTGGAATATCACAAAGGGAAGATCTATTGAATTATTCACTAATTTAGTTTTCTAAAAAGTTATATGACAATATTTTGGAATAAACTTTAATAAATAATTATTTAGAGAGAAATACTTTATTACAAGTAATGCTGCCCTACTACATAGGGTTGCTTCGTGCACAGCATACTTAATAAAACCATACGGAGATTAATTTTATATTATATTTTTCTTTTTTTTTTCTCTCCCTTCATAACAATACTCTTATAAATTATCAACAATAAACCATATTAAACAATAGACATAGCATAATAAACACTTTCCCAAAATAAATAAAAAAATTCCTTTTTTCTCTTTAATTTATTAAACGCCAGGAACGCAATACTACATCGCACACATATATAACACAGCAATTCCTTGAATGTAGCCACTAGCGGATCCAGGATTTAATTTTGGGGGGGGGCTTCAGCCCGAAACCTTTTTTTTTCATAAAAATAACGATAATTACTTTGGAAAAACAGAAAGAAACTAACTACCTCTATGAAATGGTGTTTAAGTTATTCCTTAAGTATTTTTAAATGTAATTACACGAACAATAATACTTTAAGAGGTATTTTTTAATTTTCTTTTCCCATAAAACATGGTTATATTTTTCCATTTTGGGGGGGGGGGGGCTTCAGCCCGAACATATACCATATACAACCATATACATATACAACCATAGACCATATACAACATTCCCAAAAAAGTGTATACTTTTTGAGTTATTCGGAAGTTAATTTTACCATCCCTCGTAACTTTTTTTCCAGCTTCTTTTCGCTGAAGTATGTTATATAGATAAATTTGAAGGGTGTCGAGAAAATGACTTTAGCGAAGTTTCAATGGAACCGGTACATTCGTTTAGGCGCTACTGTCTATAGCTAGGTTTTTCTGCATTTTTTTTCTCCTTTATTAACTTATCAAATTCTTTCAAAAGTTATATTTAGCAATTTTTCATAACTCTGAATAATGCGAAATAATTAACTTTTTAAAATAAACCATATTAAAGGTACTTTAGGGGAAGACGTATATGAACATTAGGCATTTAAGCCCTGTAGAGTGACATCAATGGGGATAAGACCTAATTGATATTAAAGACCACTTAATTATACAATGATACACCGAGTTTAATCAAAATCGTTAGAGCCGTATTTGAGAAAACTGTGAAAATGTGTTTCAGTGTTGATATAAAGTGGCACTTCCGGTTAGCCGATTTTAAGGAAAAAGTAGCCGTCACAACTAAGGCATATACCTATCTTAAATACGTGATATCAGTTCCATAGGACTTTTCGTTTTTGAGCTAGACTGCTAACATGCAAATACACAGACACACAGACCATTTTCGGGACTTGGTCATTTCGACTCAGGGTACCTCAAAACGTATGAATCCGTCGAAAACTCAGATTCAAAAATTTTCTCGATCGCAATACTTACACTTACTATACATTACATACTATATATATACGTAAGTGAAAGTAAAAATATATAATTTCAAACAAAATTAATGTCACTTATTTTTGTCATTAATTGCCTCAAATGTTTTCGTTAGTTACTAATTGATTTTTATTTTCACTTATGTATACATGTAATATATAGTAAGGGTAAGTATGGGGATTGAGAAAATTTTTTAATCCGAGTTTTCGACGGAAATACACGTTTTGAGGTACTCTTGAGTCGAAATGACCATTTCCCGAAAAATGGTCTGTGTGTTAGCAGTCTAGCTCAAAAACGAAAAGTCCTATGAAACTGATATCACGTATTTAAGATAGGTATATGCCTTAGTTGTGACAGCAACTTTTTCCTTAAAATCGGCTAACCGGAAGTGCCACTTCATATCAACGCTGAAACACATTTTCTCAAAAACGGCTCTAACGATTTCGATTAAACTCGGTGTATCATTGTATATTTAAGTGGTCTTTAATATCAATTAGGTCTTATCCCCATTGATGTCAATTTACAGGCCTTAAATGCTCAATGTTCATATACGTCTTCCTCTAAAGTACCTTTAATATGGTTTATTTTAAAAAGTTAATCATTTCACATTATTCAGAGTTACAAAAAAATAAAAATGCTGAAAAACATACGTTGCTATAGACTGTAGCACCTAGTCATTTTCTCGACACCCTTTAAATTTATCTATATAACATAGTTCAACGAAAAGAAGCTGGGAAAAAAGTTACAAGGGATGGTAAAATTAAATTCCGAATAACTCAAAAATATACAATTTTTTGTTGATATTGCATATGCTTTTGTAAAACTTAACTTAAACTTAAAACGGAATTTCCTAGAAGACAAAAAAAAAAAAAAAATCGTTTAAATTGGACAATTAGGAAGAAAAATATGGTCTCTTTTTTTTTAATATGTTCTGCTGCTAACGTTATATCTTTTGTTTTGGTTTTTGAATTTGTTATTTAGGTAATGCAAATTGTTTTTGCATATTACTGATTAAAAAAAAAAGTTTAGTCCATTAATTGGAATCCCCTTCAATTTTTTTAACTAGGAAGGTGTTAGTTTAGATGTATAATTGTTTGGAAATAACAAACCATTGTGAAATAATTTGCAGTTTTTTTATATAAATACATATTTTTGACTGCTTAATATTCATTTTATAATGTTATTATTTCTTGTATAAATATGCTAATGTCTAATAGAAAGTCTTCTGAAAGTATTTTTTTTTCAGATGAAAATTCAAATCCATTGTAAAAACAGAATTTATCCCTGAAGAGGTGAAAATTTGGATAAATTTAAAATATACTTTTTTAATTGTTGAGACTTAAAAAAAATTTTTTCTACAGATATTTAATAAAGTATCTTTCCTAAGAAAGAAGTACCTTAATTTATACCTTTATTCACAGTTCTATGTTTTAACACTGCAGTCACCACCTCCGGAATCAACTTAATGACTGTCTGCACAGATAACTTTTTCAACTAAAAATATCACTAAAATAACATTACTCAAAATTGTTGAAATTAGAGTTAGTTATTCTGTAGTTTATAAAAGCACAGAAAGTTGTGGTTTATAAAAGCAGATGGAATGACTGGAATAATGAAATTTTTATTGCCTACAGTCGGTATATTAAATAGAAATTTTGTAATTGTAATGGTCTTAATGATTTGTTATCTGTAAGCTTTAAACTTTAGCTCCTTTTAAAATGCACTTCAAAAATTTTTATAATAGCCCAGCATTGCGAGGAACAAATTTCTATTCAAAGCAGAGCGGTAAATGAAAGTTAAATTTATATAGAAATCAAAAATGTCAAATTTTAGTACTTATTTTTTTTTTAAGCCATTAACTTCAAAATCCAAGGTTAGCCCAACCACCAGGAAGCTATATCTCTTACCTCACTTGATTATACTATAACTGGTTCTAATTTGTTTTCAGAAGCACAGGCGAATCTCTAAAACTATTATTGTTAGGCTAATTACATATATTAGAACTTAGAGAAAGACAAACATTTCATGTAGGCAGTAAAATTTCCTACTTTCTTCTGAATTATCGTAATATATAATACAAAAAAATCTGGTGTTTCCACTCAAACGACTTTCCTACCTATTTCAGAAAAGTTTTTATATCTTTACATATGTTCATGAAGAAACAAAAAAGAATTGAACTAAATTTATTTTCCTGATAATTAATCAAACAAAAGATTAGAGTACGATTTATTTGATAAATTAAGGCAATGAAACCAGCTCAGGCTAGATCAGTGTAAAAATTTCAATAGTCACTAATATTGCTGATGAAAAACTTTTTGCCATAGCTTAGTATTTTCAAACAATAATTTCAGTTAAAAGTAAAGCAAATAGTGAAGGTTGTGTGATACAGGCAACAGAATTACTTCACTTCGTCATCTTTATTCTTTTATCCACCCCTTTCTGACACCAGAAAATGAACTCCTAATCTTTCATTGGGAATTGAATCCCTGTAACTTTGTTAATAGTTGTCCAAAATGAACGATTTTTATATGGCTTTGTAGGGAATTTAATTACCTTTCAAAAGTTTAATTATAAATTTCACTGTATAATATATACTTAGGGAGTTAGGCCCTATAACATTTTTCTTTTCTTTATAACTTTTTTTCCAGAATTTTTTCGGGAATTTAGTCTATATTAAAAGGACAATGATTACATCATAGAAAAGTTTCATCAAAATTGTTAGAGCCGTTTTCGCGCTAGTCTATAGAAAAACATGTTTTTCATTTATTGCGCGCAAGCTATTGCGCATGGAGCAACAAATTTCTGTCACAGGCACCAGTAGTCTAAAACCTACAAAATAAAAAAAGAAGCAACAAAATCGGTTTAGTAGTTCCCGAAAAAATCTTGGCACAGACAGACAGACCAATGGCTAAAAATTTGTTTTTCGGACTCAGGGGGCTGTGAAACATATAGGTCTGTCGAAAACCGCATGTCGGAAATTTGACCCGATTGCAATACTTTCCTTAGGTAGGAAAGTAAAAATCATTCAGGTTGAAGCCCCTCCCTAAAATTACATCCTGGATCCATTAAAGGTTATGAGGTAAAGTCAGTATAATTTCATGCACTTTAAATTCTGAAGATCCATAAGGACACTAAAAATAAATCTTAACTTCCTTTTCATAAGGAAATACACCTGGGCTAATCAATTCGCTGGAAGTGCTTTTGGTTTTTGTAACTTGATTTGGTTTGAAATCATATAAAAAAAAAAAAAAAATACACCAACATAGGGTAACAACCATTTAAGGTGTATACAAAGACATTAGTGGCTAAACCAACTTTTTCATTTCTCATGTCAAACAGACTAAAAACACTAATATGAGAAAATAAATTTGTTTGTGAAATGTCTAAACACACCTATACACTACCTTTGTCTTGGTTAGGCCTAAGCGTTGTTTTATTTGCATAAATTTGTTTAAAATGATATTTAGTGACACTCTGCAAAATCTTAGCTGCACTGCATTTTAAACAAATGAGCAAAAAATCAGTTTTTCTGGATTTGAGAATGCACTATCAGGTAGAAACACACAAATAAGCTCACGCAGTCGAAGGTAACTCAAACTAACTCAGAAATGTATTGAACACAGGTATAGCTAATATTTGAGCAGATACAAAAATTAAGTTACTTATCTAATATGAAGGAGTCAATAATTTACACAATAGTAACATGTCTGGAAAATTTTATTGATTAAAATTTAAAAAAGATTTTGAAATGACAAAGTTTGAAGAGAATAAAAAAAAAGAAAGGTGGAACTGAAGCAGTCTTCATTGATGAAAGCCACCTGAAAATATAAAAAACTAATTAAAATCACACAATTAATTTAGTATATGTATAATAAAATTAATTTCAACTGTTATACTTGAATTATCTTCAGATCTCATTAATAACAAATATAATATTTTTAATGGTCAGGATATGTCAGTAATAATGACTATGGATTTATTTTAATACAAAGCAAAGTAACTAAAAATAGTTATGAAACTAGGAATCACATTACAATATATGAGATTAAGTTAATAAAACAAATGAAAAATTGAAACAGTTGAGATCAACTCAATTTTTTTAAGAAAAAAAAAAAGTCAAAATCACATTTTATAAAATGATGAAAATGTCTTAGGTAAATGGGGTTGACCAATACTGCACATCAGTTATCGAATGACGAGATAGAAATAATTTATATGTTACAGACTAGAGAAAACTATAATAAGGACCTTCCATACTATTACTAATTATTAACCACAATACTAACCAAAGAAAGTAATAACATTGGTGAAACAAAGCAAAGCTAAAATAGTTATGTCTATCTTAATAATGTAACTGACATTCATAAATGAAATAGAAAATTTCGTGAAATGATTTACTATTTCATAAAATTGAGGGTATTACACTAATATTACTAAAATCTTGTATTTGACATACTATGTTTTCATTCAGCATTTTATGTTAAATGTAAACTAAGTGAGACAACCAATAACATTAAGCTGAAACTTATTAACCTCCTCTTTTAACCAGCAATGTTATTTATGATTAATGATATTCCAAAGAACATTATCTATTATATATAACAATATATATAAATCTAAACAGATTATCTGTAGTACCTTTAATATGGTTTATTTTAAAAAGTTAATCATTTCACATTATTCAGAGTTACGAAAAAATGCTACATATAACGAAGGATTTTGGTAAGTTAATAGAAAAAAAAAAAAAAAAGAAGTTAAGAGATATTGAAACAGCTTTGCACATGCCACATGGTCACTGTGTCTGCAATGTTCATAACATTTTAATTACAATTATCTCAGTTGCAAGAATTATCTTTACTATTATTGTTATTTATAGCTATTTTCCTAAATAATCTGAAAATAGGGCCGAAGTTGTGGAGTCGTCAAAATCTTATAGCACTCTATGGTTACTTTAAGGATTTTATCTATTAGCCTATTTCTTTACACTGCTGAAAAATAAAAGTCAGCACATGCTGTAGTTATATGGATATATTAAAATTAATAGTAAAATACTACTAAAATGACAGAAACGTTTTTTATAACTAAGTCAGACGATCAATCATATCTATACTCTTGGATAAATCCTTTACAGTTGAGATGGGTCTTAAGCAGACCCTACACGGTAATTCATGAATGAACGTCACAAGAAGTTCCAAGATTGCCCGCTATCGCTTTGATCATGAAGAACCTTACACGTTCAATCATTAATGATCATTACTTATCGTTGCTGGTTAGATCGTTGCTGACCAATTTAGCGCAGTTGTAAACAAAGAAACAGCATAGATATGCTTATTTAGACATTGTCATTTATAATATAGGGCATCAAGAGAAAAACGGAGATATAATAATTACTTCCTAGTGCCTGAAAATCGTTTAGACCAAAGTTAGTCCAAAATATAAGTCAACTACATACAAAAATCTATGAAAAGTATCGCGAAAATAAACAATTTGTTAAGAAAAATTAATGGCAAATAAACACAAAAGTTAAAGATTTTTATTCTATAAGTAAATTGTGAAGTTTCCACTTTTGTTTCTCTCCAATTTATTGCCTACTTGACTATTTAAAGAAAAAATAGTTGAAAATGGTTAATAATAATATAGACTAGGGATATAAACAACTATTTACTTTTACGAAATTATTTACTTAATAACGAGACCTAGGTAAACTAACCTATCTAGTAGTTAGGTTAATCTCATAGAAAATCGTTCTGACAAAAGTTAGTAAAATATCTACTACTTACAAAAATTGGGGAAAGGTATTGCGAAAATAATAAATTTGTTGAGGAAAATGGGAAAAAGAACTGATAAATATACACAACGTTAAAAGTTTTTTTTTTCCTTGAAAGTAAATTGTGAAATTTCCACATTTTTTTTTTTAATTTGTTGCCCGCTCGACTATCTAAAAGAAACAGTTGAAGATGGTTTAAAATTATAAACAAGGGATATGAAAAATTATTTAACTTATATTTAACATATAATGAAAATCAGAAATTTATAATAGTTGAGGCCTAGGTAACCTAACCTATCCAGCAGTATGGTTGGTCTCCCCAGCCCATATGTTTAGTCAATCTCACCTCCACTTCTCGTAAATGAACCTTTGATTTCTGGAAATCCGCAGCGCAGCACAGCATCATCAGTACTTCATTCACTACCTTACACGACAATTCGGAACGTCATTAGTGCAATTTCGATTAACTGTGTAGAGTCCCCTTTACCAAACAAGTCACCACTATTTACTTTTAGATTCACTTATCATTCTTATAACCCGTCTAGAGTGTGACCACAAAGTGGAGCAACACATGTATAACACCCTTGCTCCTGTTCCTATTGTTGAAAAAAAAATTTGCTGGCGCAGGTTTGGATTCAGTACTTAAAAATGTTTCTTGGTTAATGTCTTTGAAAGTTAATTAGTAATCGCCATATTTCTCCTGATATACACAACACAGTAGAAGACCTGTGCGCTTCACTAGTCTATTAGCCCAATCCTGGTATCTACAAGGTGGTCATAAATAACTTAATACATTGAATACCTAAATTAACACAGCAGAATTTAGAAACTGAAATTGCATGCCCTAAATAGACCAATTATTGACTCCCAATGGGTTTGAAGGTAAAGAAGGACAATAATGAGGTCATAAAAAGCACTAATCAACATAAATAATAAACAGGCTTTCATGAGCCACATGTACAATGGCCACCACATGGGTGAATTTAGTCAATATAAACTCTAAATTAACAAATTCTAATTATTATATTTCTTAACACGGAACTAAACTTAAAGGGACAAGGTAGCAAGATGATTCTTATATGTATAACACTAATTAAACACAACATAATGTGAGAATATGAATTAAATTAAGCATGCAATTGTAATTAGAATCAACAAGAAAACAGCTTTACATCTCAAATACCTATTAAAAAAGATGCCATGCTGGCAAAACAACATGAAAATGTTAGAAATATAATGCAAGTTAATGTAAAAAATCTTTCTCTAATTAACTCAATTCGCGAAAATCACTTTCTATAAGAACTTAACATGCATGATGATTCACATCAAATTAATTCAACAATGATTATTATAATTTACATGGAAAAAACTAGTACTTACTGTCCTAAGTTTACTTGGACCTCGCCCTCATCTTCCTCCTTTTACGCTTTAGCCTACGCATTCTCTTTTTCCTCCACTAGAACAACGTGGTACCAAATTAAATGATTATTCCCAAAGATACAAAGAAAAAAATTTATAGAAACAACAATAATTATACAAACAGTGATAACAAATAAATAGTTATTACCTTGGCCCTCATGTCTTAAAAAATTTCTTGTCTAAGTCTGAACGATGAGACAGATATTCAACGATAGAGCATCACAGAACAAGTGAGAGAGTCACCAATGGCCGAATCAGGAACAAGGTGCGTGGTTAATTCAGATGACATGATCGCGCGATTAACACTTGAAAAAATCAATAAATTATTTGAATGGCGATTTATATTAAATTATTATGTTTTAAAAAAATATTTAAAAAATTTTAATATATGTTTTTTAACTTGAATTTAAATATACATGAACTCACGTATAAATGTAGTATAGCATTCATACGTGATATACATATTCATATTCATTTTTAATACACATATTTTAAATATAAAATAATAATTTTTATTTCTAGAAATGACATGTATGTCTTGTTAAACCATAAATTAAAAATTATTTATTTAGTGATTGTAGATTCTTGTGTAGAAGGTAATTTGTTGGTTTACGACCCTTGAGTGGTTCAAAACAGAGTTAATTTTTGAATCTATTCGTAGATAACATTTTTAGATTAGAAAATTAATTAGGAAGCTGTATTTTAGTCTCGTCCTTACCTTTAAAATGATGACACAAAGAGTTTTAAGAAAGATGTTTTTATCATGTTCGGGGTCTAAGAGTTATATTATTATGAATTATAGAATGAACTTCTCCACTGAGGAGAAAGATGATAAATATAAGTTTAAGATATTTAAAGACGAAGATTCTCCTGTTATTCTTGATATGGAAGAGGAATTAGCTGAACTTGATAAAAGATCTAAAATTAAAATAATTTCTAGAAAACATAAGGTTGATGAAAAAATTTTGACAAGTAATAAAATGAATATTAATATATATATATTTTTTTAATTTATGATTTTAACTATTATGAATTTTCTGATCAATATAACACTGAAAAATAAATTATACAATATCCAATCCTTATGGCTAAATATTATTTAAAAATAAGAGTTTACTGTTGCACAATTATTAGTACTAATGGTTGAAATTAGACTAATAAATATTGAAAGTTTGAGGAAAACATATGAATTTGCATATTACCTACATTTTTTTTCTACTCTCATAAATTTGTACATACATTTTATGTGTAATTACTATACAAAATAGTTAAGTACCATTTGTGTTGTTTTGAGTTATTCGCAAATAAAATTCTGAATTCCTTGTTACTTTTTTTCTACTTTTTTAAGGAGAAGTGTGTTAAATACATAAATTGAAAGGGCTTCAAGGAAATTCAGAAAATGTATATTTAGCCAAGTTTCATTATAATTGTTACAGGTGTTTTAGCACTATAGTCTATAGAGACACATTTTTCATTCACCATTTTAAAATGATAATGGAATTTATATGAAAACAATTTATATAACTGAGTTTGATTGGAACATATCAAAATTTCAAAGCAATCAATGAAGAAATGGAGATTAATGGTTTGAACAAACAAACATTTAAATTTATATATATATATATATATATATATATATATATATATACATAATTTCTAAAAAAAGATTATTAAAATTGCTCAAAACGTCGTCAAGAAATTTAAATGAATTCAATCATGGAATAAATGTATAAGGGTGAAATAAAAAGTTTTTCCTCGCTATTACAAATTTTATTGATAACGCTAAAGCTTATGAATAGCTATTAATTAAAAAAAGAAATTTGTTTGAGAAATAGATGAGAAAAAGCGACTTAACTATTTGACTTTTCCTATATAATGATATATGTATGTATGGTTCTGTTTTGTTTCTAAAATGCATAATGCTATATCATAATAATGTAAAGATGAAGAGAAGGATAGTTGGGGTGATCAGTCAGAAATAAGAAGGCAAAATAAATAATAATATTTATTTTAATATTTGCCAACTTTTTGATCTGAAGTTCAGGGCTGCTCCCAAAAGATTGCCGGAGGCCAGTGGGCAACTGGTCTCCAGCAATCTATTGGGAGCAGCCCTGAACTTCAGATCGAAACGTCGGCAAATGTTAAAATAAATATTATTATTTATTTTGCCTTCTTATTTCTGACTGATCACTCCAACCATCCTTCTCTTCATTATTCACGACAGTCAACCATTAATCCACAATGTAGAGATGGTTGACCGTGATATAATATGAGGAGTTGGTCGGGGAGTGCTTTCAAATAAATACTAAATTTTTAAAAAATTGTATTTTTTACATTAGTTAATTTTTACTGCTATTTTTAAAAAAAATTAGTATTTATTTTACTGAATCCTCCGACCAACTCCTAAATCATAATAAATTAAACAGGTTGTGAAAAACTTATCATCAGTTTTAATGTGAAATTGGTGAACTGTCAACTTTTGAAGGGGAACTGTTCCTTCTAAGCCATGCAAAATTTAAATTGAATATTTATCATTTTAAACACATCTCTTGAAAATTACAAACTACAATACCCTGCTACCTACCATTGACTCATTCCTCAAACAAAGTTTCTCATAGAAACTGCCGCTCTCATATTTCGATGATCCTGATCTCTCGATACAATCAGCAACTTCTAGCCAATTAATCAAATGTGGATTGGAAAAAGGCCTCTGGTACATTGTATAGTCTCTGAGTCATATAGGAACAGTATTGACACTAAATTTATCTTTTAAGTGAGGTGTATACTAAATTAGAAACATAATTGGAGAATGAAAACTAAAGTAATACTTAAATTTAATATTATTGTATTGCATTATGCATTTATTTCTTATATATATATTCTAACTAGCTCACAATTTTTATTTATATTTTATACATAGATCTATCCAAAGATCAAATGTTTTTATCAATGTTTAAATGGAAGTGCTTAATTAATTGTTCAGATTATTATGACTTTAAATAAATCAAAGTTAGTAATCGTTTTAGTTTTGTAATATTTTAAGATTATATAAGTATTCATTCATCATTATTATGAAATTAACATAACCAATAAATTTTAATGACATCTTATACTGTGTTATATCTTTCATTTCAATATTATTATTAGAAATTAAAACTAGTGAAACTTTTTAATTTTATTTATTTATTTATTTTTTGTCAGGAGGTGTTACTGGAGTATTTGAAATCCAGGAGTTGGTACATTATTTGAAAGAAGACAATGCTAAAGATATATTTGTAGTTAAAGTTCCAACAGAATTAAAATATGTGGATTACTTTGTGGTAGTTTCTGGAAAATCTCAGCGTCATATTTTAGGACTTGCAGAATATATTCGAAAAATATTTAAAAGAAAAATGCATTCTTCTGATATACTTCCTGTAATTGAAGGAAAATATTCTTCCGATTGGATTGCCATGGACTTAGGTATGCTGATGAAATTATTAATCATTTACTTATCATTTATTGACAATATAACTTATAATTGATTATTTATTTCTGTTTCTTAACTTTCTCCTTATTGTTAGGTTTTATATTAAAGCTGTATTAAATTTTGTGTACTTGCTCCTTATGTACTTTATAGACGAAATCCATAAAACCTACAAACATCAGAAAGTGGAATATGAGAACAGTCCTCGTACAGAGCCTTTTATACAAGCACTGCTAGAATGGAAAGAAGAGCTGCTGACGGAAGGTATGCAAATAAATGCCGTCAGAAGAAAAACGATGGTTATGGCGAGAGAAGAATAGGAAAACATCCAATTGGTTTGCAACAGAGAAGTTCTTGATGTAGTGAAGGATTATATCTGCTAAGGTACCGTAATTACTAGTGCACTTATAAGTAATTACTAGTGCACCTGCCTATTCTCACGATGTTACGATGGAAAAAACTGGACTTTGTTAGACAAACATTACAATCGCATAACAGCAGCTGAAATACGGTTCCTACGTAGATCGGTGGGAAAAACTAGGAGGGATCACATTAGAAACAAATCTATAAGAGAACAGCTGGAAGTGTCTGAACTCAAAACCACTTTGGAGAACAGGCAACTAAAGTGGTTTGGACATGTCTGCCGCATGAAAGAGGACATGGTCTCTATAAAGGTATTAGATGCTCGACCCACAGGGAATAGACCACGAGGGTATCCCAGAGTTTCATATCAGGAGTTCATGCAGAGGATCGGAGGTAGAAGAGGCAAATCCAACAATCAAATGAAGCGGTTAAGCAGAGACCAGGAAGAGTGGCTGTTCTGGATAGAGGCTCCTCGACGCTAAAAATGGTGTTGTGATGAAGAAGAAGTACTTACTCCTATAAAAATAGATAATTGGTTAAAAATAAAAAAAAAATAAAATGATCTTAAGAAGTTTAATTATGACTTAAAGTATGTTTCAGATACTCATTATTTATTTTCTTCCCTGTAAAACATTTATGGTTCAACAACATATTTTCTTTACATTTGAATGTACCAACTCTCTAACAGATACATACATCTTGATATGACTGCACTAAAATAATTCAATTTACTTAGAAATTTGTTATTTTTGTGGGTTAATGTTAATGTTAGCAAATTTTGTTTTTCAGGTAACATTGCACTCCATATTATGTCTAGTAATGCCAGAAAGAGGTATGATTTAGAATCACTTTGGACTTTGGGTTCTCAGTATGATTTTAAAACCAACCAACATGATGAACTCAATGAATTCATTAAAAGTTATTCTATAAATCTGGACAGTTTAGGACCTGTACCATCAGTAGTTTGATTTCTCTTATTATAAAAATTACAATAATTATTTGTAAATAACCTGCTGTGATACTTTAGTTTATTGTGAATAAATGTTTAAAAAATTTATAATAGATTGCACAAGATTTATTTTATCTGATGTGTGTACTCATGCAATCCTTTTTTATTTCTTCTGGTCCTGCACCTCTCTCTTCCAATTACCGACTCCTAGTCTTCTCCACTTTATCCTTGAATATACTTCTTGGTTTTCCATTGAAGTGTACCCTTTCATTCTCCAATCCAACCATGTCTTCTGCCCACCTTGCTTTTATAGAATGAATGATATTCTTTTTCTCTTATAAATCATTATAGCCCTGGGAGGCCCAAAAATCAATCTGATCGCAGGCGAAGGTTTGATTGTAAATTACGAAAGTGTATGTTATTCTGAGTAAAAAGAACCTTGTCTGCCATTCCAGAACCGCTTCTTTTAAAAATGGTGACTGATTTAAGGAATATTAAGCCAATAATTTGAGGATCAAAACGGGTAATCCATTGAGAAAAGTTTTTATTTTTTGGGTTTAGACATTTAAAAAACAAAATTGCTACGCTGGCCACCAAGAGAAAACTTTTTCCAGCCAAAACAGTCAGATTTGTTTGATATTTTTTGGGTTTTTTTCACCTATAACTCCTAAACGATGCATCAAAGCGAAAAATATATTCTTTAATAAATTAAAGAAATGTTAAATTTTGAGTCAAACGAGTACATAAACTTTATAATTTGGTAACTCTGTAAGGTATAAAACCATGGTTAATCAACGCTGATTTTTAACAAATTTGTCAAATACTGATACAAATTACTATAAATGGCCCTGTAACTTGGAAAGGAGTTCCCTTAGAGGAAAAACCCATAGAATCAAACTGGTAGAGCATCAAATTTTGTGTCCACTGAGTACCAACTAATTTAATGTAGGTAGTGACCTACGAACAAAATCGGTAATCTCCCGATGGTTAGAAATTGGTAATGAAGGTAAACGTGATTTTCAATATTTTAACAGTATGAGTATCTATTCTACTGAGTTATTTTTGTTTAGAGTATGTTACATGCAGTATAAGCCTCTTTTCCACCTCTCAACAGCAAAGGATTTTGGTAAACGATGTGTCGAAAGATACCTTATTTTGTAAAGGAATAACAAATCCCGATTCGAGATATATAATTGGCCTACAATAACAATGTCAGTACTCAGTTGATGCAAAATTTAATGCTCTACAAATTTGGTAAAAATCAGAGTTGGTTGACTGTGGTTTTATACCTTACTACGCAACCAAATTATAAAGTTTATGTACTCATTTGACACAAAATTTAACGTTCTTTAATTTATTAAAGAATACATTTTTCGCTTTGATGCATCATTTAGGAGTTATAGATGGAAAAATCTGACTTTTTTAGCTGTAAAGTTTTCTCTTGGTGGCCAGCGTTAGCAATTTTGTTTTTTAGATGTCTAAACCCATATATACAAGTTAAAAAAATAAAAACTTTTCTCATATTTTTTGCAATGGATTTCCCGTTTTGATCCTCAAATTATTAGCCTAATATTCCTTAAATCAGTATTTTTTAAAGCAGCGGCTCTGGAACGGCAGAAAAGATTCTTTTTACTCAGAATAACATATACTTTCATAATTTACAATCAAATTAACCTTTGGGCCCTGGCTCAAGGGCTATTTCTCTTAATTAGCCATTCATTCACCATTAGCTCGTGTTGGTCTGTAAATCCTTATAATTTTTCTTTTGAATAGTCGCAGCTTACAAGAAACTTGTTGGGACAAATACAAAGTATCCACTCTATTGGTGACAACTAATTGCAGAGATTAATGTATTTTTAATTTGTTTGCTTTCATCAGTTGAAATTTGGAGTGCTTTCCCGAAACACTCTTGAGAAGGCAGTACTACCAACATGGTAGGCTCATAACTTACTTGCCTGAGAATCATCTTAAGAAACTTGCAAAAGAGAATAGAGCTTTCATATTTTAAGGATTAAGATATGGCACGGAAACAGAATATGGAGTGTCAAAAGCATTGATGGAAAGGAAGTAGTGTAATATGTATAATTAATTAATAAAAATACCTTTAGAACAAACGTAGGTGTGCTTTTTTATTTATTACAAAATACACCCTCTGTCTTGCCTTTATCTAACTAACATGTGTAATCGATTATATTATAATTATAAATAGAGGTTACAGTCTTATACTACACCCTTCCCTTAATCCTCACAAAGTCTTTTTGGTGGCTTCACCAGGCGGCCCGATCTGGTGCGCATACCTTCACTAGTTGGAGATGCTTGCTGAGCTTGATCATTGGAAATTGACAGTCCTGGTAACAGCAGGGAAGAACCATTCTGCGGGTGACGCGGAGACTGTCTCTGTTCCTCCTGAAATAAAGCATTAGAGGGTTGGAGTAGAGGATCAGAATCAGAATCAGTTGGGTTGAGTAGAGGATCAGTGTTAGGTGTGGTGAGGCGTCTTAAGTGGGATGAGTTTCTTCTATATTCGTTGTCATATTGGTCTCTGACCAAGTATGATCTTGGTTCAGGGAGAACCTTTGTAATAGATCCTTCTTTCCATCGATCCTTCCATTTAACATAAACTGGTTGTCCCATCTTGAACTCCTCTGATTGACGTGAAGTTGAGTCATAATATTTTTTACTTTTGAATTTTAGAAGCTCCATTCTTTGGCGCACATCATCGTCTGGTATTTTGGGAATAAGAAGATCAATGCTTGCTGGCGCCCTGGTTCGCAGTCTTCGACCCATCAACAGTTGGCTTGGAGAATACTCGAGCCCAGAAAGGGGAGTTGTTCGGTATTCTAGAATGGCTTCATAAATGTCTCCTCCTGAATAAGAGACTTTCTTTATCATTTTCTTCGCGACACCTATCCCTTTCTCCGAGAGACCATTAGATCTAGGGTAGTGAGGACTAGATGTACAAATTTTAAATCCCCAATGTTTGGCAAAAGCTGCCATTTCTGCACTACTGAACGGGTTGTTATCACAACGTACAATTTCAGGCGTGCCATGATTACTAAAAAGAATTTTTAGTTTTTTGATAATTTCAGTGGATGTTTTATTCTTGAGCGGTATAATATCCAACCATCTTGAGTAGTAATCTTCTACAGCCAGAAAAATTTTCGAATTACACTCGCCTATGTCCATACCAATAACTTGAAACGGAAATTTAGGAATTTCATATGTTATAAGAGGTTCTTTAGGTTTATTGTTTTGGAAGGTTTGACACGTGGAACAAGAATTTATGAAGTTTGTAATGTATTCGGACATGTTTGGCCAATACATAAGGCTCTTAATACGGGAAACGGTTTTGTTTATTCCAAGATGAGCTTTAGAATGAATTTGGCTTACGAAGTGACGTCGGAGACTCGGTGGTATAATAATTCTATCATTATAAAATAAAATTCCTTTATTTTCTGAAAGTTCGTCTCGGAGCCCATAAAAAACCTTTATTTCACGTTCCAAACACTTTTTATGAACTCCTTCCCAAGCATTCCTGATACAATTTCTAAGTTCACTGAAATCATCCCTGGTGGCTTCTTGCAAGATTTTTATATCCTCTGATGGCACCGGCAACAATTCTTCTAGCGTAATGGCATGAACCACCTGAGAAAAGTCTACGTCTTCCGGTCCCTCTTCTTCAAGAAAGGCTCTTGATAGCATGTCCGCTATATACATTTTTGAGCTTGGTATATAGGATAATAAAAATTTATATTTTAATAGCTTCAGTTGCATTCTTTGGAGTCTTGAAGAATTTTTATACAGCTCCTTATTGAGCACTGCTAACAACGGTTTATGATCCGTGAAAATCTCAACATTATTATGACCGTAAATAAAGTGGTGAAATCTATTGACCGAGAAGCATAAGCTAAGCATCTCCTTCTCTATCTGACTGTAATTCTTTTCTGAGTCATTAAGACTTCTTGAGGCAAATACGACTGGTTGCCCGTTTTGGAGTAAACAGCTCCCAAGCCCATCCTTACTGGCATCACATTGGATCTCAATTTTAAGTGACGGATCAAACAGTTTGAGAGTGGGCGCATTACAAACTAAAGATTTTATAATAGAGAAAGCTTGCTTCTGTGAATCAGACCATTGCCACTGAGCACTCTTTTTCAATAATTCCCTAAGAGGGGCGGTGACTTGTGAATAGGCTGGAATAAATTTGTTCAAAAAATTTATTGCACCTAAAAATCTTTGAATTTCCTTCGGAGACTGAGGTTCTTTAATATTAGAAATGGCTCTTACCTTGAGAGGATCCGGTTTGATTCCATCTGCTCCAAATACTAGTCCCAAATATTTAACTTCATTTAATTTAAACTGGAGTTTCTTGCTATTAAATTTAATGTTGGACTGTCTGGCCCTTTTTATAACCTCTTCCAAACTTTTAGCATGTTCAATTTCTGTTCGGCCCGAAACTATTATGTCATCGAACATTATTTGCACTCCCTCTATGTCTCCAAATATTTTAGTATTTTCCCTTTGAAATATCTCCGGAATATTAGACAAACCGTAGGGCACTCTTAGAAATCGATATCGACCAAATGGGGTATTCATAGTGCATAAACGACTCGAATTCTCATCTAGAGGAAACTGATGGAACCCTTCCTTCATATCGAGCACAGTAAACCATTTTTTCCCACTAAGGTTAGCAGTTAGTTCTTCTTGAGTAGGTATGCTATAATGTTCCCTTTTTATGTATTTATTCAATGGAATGGGATTCAAACACAGCCGAATAGATCCATCTTTCTTTTCAACTACCACTATGTCATGAACCCAATCTGTAGGCTCTTCTACTGGTGTTATTACTCCTAAGTCCACTAACCTATTGATTTCTTTTTTAAGTTTAGATTTGAGAGAGGCTGGAAGTCTCCTCGCTGGCCTCACAGTAGGTACCGCATCATTGCTAAGCGTAATCTTAACTTCATAGGGAATTTTACCCAGACCAGTAAAAACATCCTTGTTATTTTGAATAAATTCTGGTTTTCCATCTTCTAAATTTTTAATAGTCAAATCATCAACTTTAGATAAAGTATAAGCTCGTTTAATTAGCCCCAATTTTTCACACGTTACTGCACCAAGTATAGGAGATGAGTCACAATTCATTACTACAAATTCAATGTCACAATTCTTCTTTTTATAATTAGCCTCTAAAATAGTTTTCCCCAAAGGTTTAGAGATAAAGCCTCCAAATGACTTAACCTTCATTGAAGTTTTAGTCAATTTACCATCAAGTTCTATTTTATTCCAAATTTTACTGGGCAAAATGTTAATATCACTAGCCGTATCCAGCTTAAAAAGTACGGGTACATTATTAATATAAATATATTCCTTCCATAGATCTGACTTAATAGCATTCACATCAGTAATAACGTTACAATCAAACATTGACTCGGACGATGAGTCTTCTTCAACCTCATTCACTGCAGTTCTCTTTTTTCGTGAGATGCACCCGATTTTAAAATGACCTAACCTCCCACATAAAAAACATTTTTTACCAAATGCTGGGCAATCTCTTGGTCCGTGAGTGGTACGGCATTTTTTACATTTATATTCAGTCCCTTTATCAGTCTTAGTACGTCTGGATGTAAAAGGTTTGTTTTTATTAACCATATTGGTATAGTTAACATTAACATCACCTAGCATGCCTTCTCCAACCATTTCCTTGCTATAAGATTGACTTATTTCTGCTGCTCGACAAATTTGCGTCACCTCCTGCAATGTTAGCGTTTTGGTCTCCTTAATCAATACTTTTTGAACTTCTGGGTCATTATGGTTACGCACTATATGGTCAATTAGCATTCTATCCGCGAATGAAGTTTTACAATCGGCTTTAGAGCACACGAAATTGCAGTTGAGTGCTTGACTTTTTAGCTCAGTTAAATAATTATCAAATGTTTGTCCTGGGGAATGTTTTATCTTATTGAATTTAAAGGACTCCATTGCCAAATTTACTTTAGGAATACAATACTCATCAAATAATTTTAAAACAGCTTCTAAAGTATCTTTCTTACCTTGGAATGTAGAATGTATTTCTATGGCTTCCTCACCCATTTGTGTTAATAGAAGAGCTATTTTCAATTCCTCATCTGTTGATTTATACTTCTCTATAGCCTTTAAATAGAGAATGAAGGCCTGTTTCCATTTTGGCCACTTCGTTGCAATGTTCTTGTCAAATTGAAGAGATTGCAGCCGCAAATTAGAATTATTCATTTTCAATTTGTAGGTATTTCACCTGACACCATGTAATATGTATAATTAATTAATAAAAATACCTTTAGAACAAACGTAGGTGTGCTTTATTATTTATTACAAAATACACCATCTGTCTTGCCTTTATCTAACTAACATGTGTAATCGATTATATTATAAATAGAGGTTACAGTCTTATACTACAAGTAGAGCTAGTAAAGGAAATAAAGAAAACAATTATCACTATCCTGAAAATTATAGAAACCAAAGAAAGCTAGAGGGACGAAACGAATGTGAGAGTTGTTACTAGTATACACAAGAGCGAGCCCCATAGAACACGCTATGTCTGAGATAGCTTGTCTATTCCACAAAGAGGTATCAAGGTTTATTAAAGAATGTAAAGCGACAAATATACATCAGATTTTAAGGGATGACAAGTTCATGTTGTCATCATAGTATATACATACTATTCATTTCACACACACCAAATAACGATGCCACAAAAAAAGTTATGTTCTTAGAAACATTAAAGAGGACCAGACGATAGCAATCCACTAATATTTAGGGATACTTTGAAGGGTTGATAATAATAACAAAGCCTGGCTAAACTTAAGAAGAAATGATGAAGAGCATCTTAACGATTAGGAGCATGAATCTTGAACCTAAGCCTCACAAACGGCATGATCGGGTTGAATAGAAAATTTTCCCATAAAAGAATACACCAATATACAAGACTAGAACTGTGAGGGGGCGGGATGGCTGAACCAGCTAACATTTGTATAAGACGCATTATTTAGCAACCTGATTAACAAGCTAATATGATAAAATAGTTATGAGTTTGCATTCCAATGACAAAGGGGATTTTCTTTTAACTTGGCCCAGTTCTCCATCCTCTCTCCTGGTCCAGGAAAAACCCTGTATAGCCTAGAAGGCGAGGAAGGAGACCAAAAAAGAAAAAATACTAACTGTGATGAGATAAAAAATCTTATTATAATAGATTGTTTTCCATATCTTGAGAAGAGATCAAAAATACAATTGATATTAGATTTAAGAGGCACAGAAACAGCATAAAGAATAAAGTTTCACTAAGGAAAAAAAAATATGACTCCGAAAGGTCCAGAAGATAAACTACAAGTTGAAGAACGAAAAAATAGCAACTGTATAACAGGATATAATAGAAGAAAAGGTCTTTAGTAGAGTTTAGCCCTGGAACTAACAATGATGAGACAGCTTGCATTCTGCTTTAAGAAAAATGAGAGCAATTTCACAAAAATAGTGTTTCATAAAATAACACCAGGACTGACTTAAAAGAACAGCATGGTGGAATGATGAGGTCAAAAAGGATATCAACCGAAGAAGATATATTGGAATCAATATCTAAAACCTAAATGCCCTAACGATATAAAAAGATATGGTGAATAATAAAAAACAAGGCCATTGAAACTATAAGGAAGGCAGAAGATTTTAGAAGACAACTTCAGAGAAAATCAAGCTGTTTTACTAAATATGCTTCGAAACATTTGCATAGAGAGAAAGAGAACCTTTACTTAAGCGAATTGAATACAAGGAAGGGAGCATATTCATAAGTAATAAAGGAACATCTGAATGAAAATACGGACAATAAAAATGAGGAATATTTACATTACAATGTTATTAAGGAGGCAGATTTTATCAGTGGAGAACATGTGAATGCTAACGGTTCTCTGAAAATACAAAGAGCACCTGGAATAGCCCCTGAAATGATCAAATGCCTGAACTAAAAGAGGACAGAAGTATTCCAGTATCTATTAAACTTCCCATGAAAAGTTAAGAACATAGGTGGCTGGTCATGTCTCTTGAATGCCTGGGAACGGAGCGGCCAGGATTGAGTAAGAAAGAAATGTTGATGGAAACAGGATCAGAAAAACTTGAGAGGAGGGTGTCAAAGATGTATTTGATAGATAGAAAGAGAAATGGATTCAAAGAGCAGGCAGCAGTTAGATACAGGATTTGGCTCTATGAGACGGCTCCTGCACTGCTCAGTGGTAGACGTCTTCAATTTCGGAATCTTTTTTAGAATAATGTAATAAACTACTGAAATTTGATAACTGTTAAGATTCCTCACCAAATTGAAATGAGGTAGGTAACTTGTATAAAGAGAATATAATCAGAAAATAGGGATGGATTTAAAATATAAAACAATGATCATCAATAAGTTTAATAAGATCAATCAAGCTATGGTAAATCAAAATATACATCATGTATAAGTAGTGTCCAAACTGGACACATATTTGATAAAACAATGATTTAGCTTAACAAAATAATGTTATTTTCAAGGTTTAGAGATCTATAATTAAGTAAAGATCACCATAAGGAACTCCCATTTTCCCTTCTAGGGAAAAACATAGTTCAGCAGAATAATATATCGTAAGATATATTATAATAGTTTTGTATAAATATGATCTGACACAGAAAAAAGGCGATCTTGGCTCCATCCTTAAATCAATGTTTTTTTTTTTAATTTACATAACAAGAAATACAAACATATTGCGCATTTTAAAAAGAGGTCAACACCTTTTGATTAATAATCAAGTTGGCTCCTCAAAATCAAACAGAAAAAATAATTATTAGGATTGTGAAGTTATTTTAGCTTTTGATTGGATGAAACATTTTTCACACTCTTCAAAATAAGCCAAATTTAAAATTGTGCATGCAATGGTAAAATTCTATAAATAAAAGTTTGGTATCATTTACCCAGTTAATTTAAGTTTTTAGAAGAAAGCATAGCAATAGCTAAAACATTTAAAGTAACTGTACAAATCTCCACACCATACATAGAATTTAAGAAAAAAACAAAACAAAAACATAAGACATTTCTTGTTGAAACAATAAAAACTTTTGCACACAGTATGAACATAATCTAATACATCAGTGAAAAATCTAAGATTACAAAGATAGGTTACCTGAAAAAGGAAATAATATATTTTTAAAAGATTAACATTAAGATTTAGTTTTTACCAGGTATATTAAAAAGAATTGATAATTCATCAGTCTCCCACTTCTTTCATGACTATTTTATAAAGTTTCCCTAACCCTCAATGACATTTTTCTTAATTTTTACTAACTAATTTCCAACTGAAATTTTACATTTTGTAGCACCAAGCTGGAGGATTAACGATCTGTGCAGAACAGTTTCTAAAAACATTTTTATACAAATGACTTAGTTCTTGACTAACTTTGCTAAGGGCAGCAAAATCTACAAAATTGCAAAGTAATAAAAAAAAAAAAAAAAGCTAAATTATTTGGAAAAGGAAAGGAATATGGTTTTTTTAAAAAGTAAACTCACAAATACTCTCCACATCAAGTTTATACAGAATTTAAATTCTAAATTTGGTGTATGACGTTACTCTTTTTATTTTACTATTTTTTTTATTTCATTTTTTTTTTCTAATGATTTTGACAATCACATTAATTAATAAATTATAAAAAGAAACTAATGGAACAACTTATATTCCAACATCACAATGCTTCTTACAGTCTACATACATTTCTCTCAGAAAACTACTAATTAAACAGAGAAATAAATTATGACATAGTTTGTAATGAATTTATAAAACATATACAAATAAAATATTTATAAGAAATGTGTGTTCCAATAGTGTAACTATAGTAATTGTCATTTTCTCTCTCATTTTAAAAAGTTTATTTCTATTGACTTTAATTACTTATCCTTAATTTACACTATAAATAATTAATTTAAATAGATTAAACAGGTCACTGAAACTGGAATGTGAATGTTCCGGGATAAGAAGATCCTTGCTGACTGAAAAAGTGAGCTCCATCAGGAAAGAATGCCTCGAAGACAGATGATGCAGCTATGAAAAAAACAAGATAACCATTATCATTACGGTCAAACTAGTAATCATCCAATTTATTTACATGACTAATGGCAAATACAAATTAATACAATATATATATATATATATATATATATATATATATATATATATATATATATATATATATATATATATATAATAAATTTCTAAGCCCATTCACATCCCAACATACCTCACCACTTCTTTTTCTCTAGTTTCTCCATAGCCATTATAAATTATTTATTAATTTATTTATTATACCAATAAATATTTATTTTCTTTGACAACTCCTTATGTCTCAACAATTCTCATCTATCTTTCCATATTTTGTTTTTTTTTAATTTTATTTTATCTTTGAAGGGGAAGTGAAAGCCATTCTCTTGGGCCTTGAGAGATTGGTTGAACGGAAAGACAAGAAAGTTGCTTTCTTTGTTGCCTCACAGGCAGCCATTTTGTCTCTCCAAAATGTTTATAATATGTATCAAAATGTCCTTAAATGCCATATATATCTGGACCGATTAAAGAAAAATGGGACAGAAATCGCTTTCCAATGGATACCAGGCCATTGCGGGCTCTACGGAAATGATGAAGCTGACAAACTGGCCAGAATAGGTTCTGGAACGATCCAACCAGATATTCCTTTGGGTATGGATTCAACGAAAAGAAGTATAAAACAGATCTTCCAAAGTTCACTGAAGGAGAAATATGCGCAAACAATTGAAGGGAAGAGATGGAGTGGATTGCTGGAAGAAAATGGCAAGATCCTTAGAGACCTCTCTAGAGGGCAAGCCGTGGCATGCTTTAGAATGCTCACAGGACATGATTTCCTTTAGAAGCATCTCCACCGCATCAGTATAAAAGATTGCCCGACATGCCCTCAGTGTTCCTTGGATATGATGAGAGGACAACATCTTGATACATACCCTGGATTACAGGACATAAGATGTTCCTTTAGTGAAATGGACAGCGTTTATGCTAGGAGAGCAAAATTATATTGGACTGCAAGAGCACGCATGGCTGATCAAGCAGGCGTTACTTAGGCGTAGGAAAAAATTTTTTTTTACGGGTGGCCGAACGGGCTAACATATGTGCACAGCACCGGCAACCTGATATATGAGACAATGGATTTTAAAATAGTCACGAGTTCGCGTCCCGGAGCCGGGGGAGTCTTTTAAATCCCCGCCCACACTCCTGGCCCGGGAAAACCTTGTATAGCCTTAAAGGCGAGGAAAAAAATAAAATAAATAAATAAATAAACTATAGGTAAGTGAAAGTAAAAAAAACATTTATTTGTACCAAATTATCTGATTTCAATGATTTTTTTTTTATGATTTAGGAAATTTCGTAAACTTTTAAATGACTATACACAACATCCACATAAAAGTGTATACTTTTTGTGTTATTTGGAATTCTAATTTTATGACCCCTCATAACTTTTTTACCAGCATCTTTTAGTTGAAGTATGTTGTTTAGATAAACTTTAGTGTTTGAATTTGTTGGACGGTTACGATAGTGCATAATTGAAAATAATAAACCAGAAACAACTGAGTTAGTAACCATTCAATGTGCACAGCACTGCACCTGGCAACCAGATAACCGAAGTTATGAGATCTAAAAAAGTACGAGTTCGCGTTCTGGTGACGGAGGGGATTTTCAATTCCCTCACCCCAGGCCAAAAAAAAAGCATAGATATTCAGTGTTGAGCTAAGCTTTTCTTTAATCGCTTTAATGTATGATTCTAACGCTTTGCATTTTTGTCCTATCTACATAAATGGAAGAGACAGGAGTGTATAAAATATCTAATGGGCCACAATTCCGAAGCAAAATGTTGGATGGAAATTTGGTTTTGTCCGATTTTTGGATTCTATTTTTCTTGAAAAATAAAACATCACATTCAGATGATAGGGTCAACATTGATAATAATAAACTAAATAAAATGCCACTTCTGGTAAATCGATTTTCACCAAAAAATTTGCTGTAACATCCAAACCTCAAATATGCAATTTCATTTTCGTACGACTTTCTGTTTTGGAGCTAGACTGATCATATACACACACACATGCCGACCATTTTGCGGGACTTGGTTATTTGGACTCAGGACACCTCAAAACATGTATTTCTGTCAAAAACTAAGATTTGAAAATTCTCACGATTGCAATACTTACCCTTACAATATACTGCATACATAGATAAGTGAAAGTAAAAATATAAAAAAACAATTGGTTTTTCCACTGAAATAAAGTAAAAGATCAAATTCTTACAGAAGAGTTAAGTGATCACAAATTTGATGTTTCAAATTAATTTAGTAACCCTCATTCAGTCATAAGATAAAATAGAGAAAAGATATAATATGTACCGATATTTCATTAAAAAGAAAGAAAGAAAAAATACCATTAGATGAACAGTAGTCTTCTATGTCAAAACCATTATCATAACGTGTTCTCTTCTGAGGATCTGACAATATTGTGTAAGCTTCTCCAACTTCTTTAAATTTCTTTTCTTGTTCCTGTTTTTCAACATCTGAGGCATTCGCATGGCGATCTACAAGAGCAAGTTAAATTTAAAAAAATAATACCAATTTATTTAAATTATAAATATATTGTGTACAAATACAATATTTTATTTAGAGGGTGGCCATGATAACTTAGATTTTCTATATCATTAGTGAAACAACAAAAAATTACCGTACTTAAACAGAAATTAATTTATATAGAATAAAAATAATAAATGTTATTTGGCAAACAATGAGACGATGTTGAAACAAAAAGTGATTTTAGAAGAAAGAAGAAGAATCAACTTTATTTTGGGACAAAGTCCCTTAAGAATAACAATTTTGTAAATAAAAATTAACATTCCATCTGGCCAAAATACATATTACAATAAAAAAAATAACTAAAAACTAAGTGATAGCAGAAGTATTTACCTTATTACATTTACATTACAGAATGTGACTAGACATCTTTTCCATGCTCAAAAAAGAAAATATATTTATATACAAATGATAAATAGAGAAAAATGCAATTTTGTAACATGATAAATGGCTACCCAGCATCTGATTGAATTGTAAGGAGGAATTGGAATAGGAGGGTTTTAAATATGGATAGTGATGGTGCATGGCGGATTTTAAGTGGGATGGAATTCCAAAAGGTAGTGGAGCGCACAATAAAGGAGTGTTGAAAGGAGGCAGATTTTACTATCTTTCTTTCCAAAATCTGAAATACCTTACAGGTGAAGTTAGTTTATTTATAGTTTTATTTATAATTTTATAATTATTTATAGTTTATTTTTATAAAATTTATAATTTTATAGTTTATTTATAGTTTTATTTATAATTTTATTTAAGCCACTCTTTGTTGACACTCCTAGGAAACTTGAACTTAAGCTTAAACATTCATATTTTAGTAAAAATTAAAAAAAACACAAGTTTTTACTAAATAAAAATTTGTTGGGAGTGAAAACCTGTTATTTTGTATAAAATTTGCTCTAAAAATTTCAGTGAAACCCTTCCCTAGGTTTTTGAAATTCATTTTGCATCCACGCAAACATTAGTTTTATTAGAATAGAAAATAACAACAATATATAATTACCTGGGTGATGAACTAAAGCTCTTTTTCTATATGCTTTCTTAATATCTTCAGTTGTGGCATTTTTATTAACTCCTAATATTTTATAATAATCTTTTCGCAGTGATTTTTTTAATTCCAATTTAGCATCATTTAATAACTTTCTGGTTTCTGAAAAAGGTATAAATAACAATAAATATTAAATATACAAGAAACAGTAAAGAATCAAAGGCTTTTTACTTACCTCTGCTTTTGTCAAATTTAACTAATTTTTCATAATCTCTAACAGCCTCCTCGTATTGTTGAAGGTCCATGTAGCATTTAGCTCTTCTCATGAGGGCCTTAAGGTAATTTGGATCTAATTCTAAAGCAGCACTACAATCTGAAACAGCTTCATTCAACCTCCCAAGCTGAAAATAGAAAAAACATAAAATAAAAACAACAATACAACTATATAATATAATAAACTATATAATACAAAATTAATAATATATAATATTAAAAATTAGACATACTTTAGAAGACACTGTTGCTCTGTTAAAGTATAATTTAGCATTAGTGGAAACATTGTTAGGATCTATTCCTAGAGCTGCAGTATATAAATCATAAGCTTCTTTATTCTTTCCTTGTTTGAAAGCTTCATTTCCTTCCTCTTTTTTTTGTTTTAAAGCTTTTGCTTTCTGGAACAGATAACATCTCAACTTATATTCAAAGCTTCCAAAACATAAAAGAAAAGATAACAGTACAATATATATCATTGGTTTATTGCAAAAAGTACATTTTTGGTGGTCCTGAACTATAAGAACACTTTTGTAAATTTGAACCTTATTTATCAATTAAAAAAAACACAGTAACTGCACTAAAATAACAAAAACCCTTTCAAGTATCAAATATAGTTAGTTACAAGCGCACGATTTCCTGATTTCAAAGGGAATATTCATTGAAGTTCTTAGTGACTTAGTGTTATAAAGATTCACTTAACACGTTAGCTCCGGTTACGGTCCCTAGGGTCCGATATTCGTCTCGACGACCAAACGGCCGGGATTGTTTCGAATTTTGTCTATCTTACGCTATGGTATTATCTCGCCAAGAAGAAGAGAAAATTGATAGCAGTGGTAGTGAGTGGGATGTGGTATCGAGTGATTATTTTATCATCACTTCACCTTACCTTCAGTAGAGGTAGGATCTACGAATTTCGATTATTATTGAGAGTATATTTACAAATATTTTATATTTTCATGTTTTATATATTTTTTACTTACATGTTTTCTTCTTGCTTCTTTTTTTCTCAATTTTGTATATAAATGTATGAATATACACATAGAGCTTTAATACCCAATGGCCTTGATTGAGGCAGATTGAATTATTATTCTTCCAATAAAAGTTTTATTTTAAAGACAAAAAAATGTAATAGTGAATACCTAAATATTTATAAATTATATCTTGAAAATTATAATTATATGTAATAAATAAACTTTTTCTCATTTAATTTTCAATATCTAAGGTTTATATCCCTAAAATATAAATCCATAGATTTATATGGAATAATCACATTTCTCAAATTATCCAAAAGTCCATTGCTACCCTGAAATAGTTTCTGAGATTCTGTGATTCTATGCCCCTTAAATCCGTCAGCTCCTAGTTTCCTCTCTCATTTTCCTTCACTTTAATTATGGCTGCCTTGTATACAGTGGACTGTCTTGCGGGCTTGAGATCAGATCAAAGAGGCTAATGAATTGTTTTATTAGATTTATACTTGGAGTCCCCTGGCGCTCCCACGTCTCCAGTTGCTATGCCGAGTGTCTCTATCCAGTTTTCCGACGACAATATTTCCTATGTGTATTCCTCTTTTGAACCTTTACCTTCTTTATTTCTTTACTCCTTGTTCCTCTGTTCATCCGTTCAACACAAGATCGCAATCCTCAAATTTGTTTATTCCTTCTCACAGAACTGTATACCAGGAAACTGATGTATGTCTCCAGCGTCCGATGCTGTTAGGAACTTCAAAACTAATGTCGGTCGCCAGGGACCGATATCGTCAGGAAGGACATTTAAGATATTGCAAGCTCAGCAGATAACCTGTTAATGACTATTTTTAATAAAGCAATAATATATTCATTTATTTTCAAATACTGTTAGAAAATAAGGGAGTGGGGTAGCTCAGTGGTGGAGCGCTGTTAGAGTCCTTGCTGATGGCAGATAAATTATTAATTCTGTTTCATCAGCCGTGGACGGGCTCTGGGATCGGGAGACCCTCCTGAGGCATACCCAGCCTCTTTAAAGTGGGTACCTTTAACTAAATAATTAATTAAGAAGGAAAACCTGGCAGTTGAGCGTGATCTCTGTCAAATCACCTTCTTGCACAACCGTTGAACTAGAAACAGTGCTTTTTCTAAGTAATACTGAACCCAAGACCATTCATGGGTTGCAGTGATACAGTTTTTTATTGAAAAAAAAAAAAGTATCTTGACAGCCATACTACAAAAGCCTGTAAGAACAAAAATTAAAAATTTTCAGGAGACGAAAAAACTGCGTAGATTTTGTTCTACTACCATTGTATTTTCGGGTCAATTTTTTTTGCAGACCTAAGACTAAGATGAAATGAAGAAACAAAATCAATTTCCAAAATGTAGAGAAACGATAATTCATACAAAAATTTGTACAACATTTGACTGGAAAGAGAGTATTTGATCACACGGGTTATTCACTTTTTTGTCTCCCACTGTAGGGACGACTCAAACGGACTGCATGCGCCCTATTTTGGAGTAGTCTATGAAAGTTTCATTTTTAACGTAATCAATTTCATATGGATGTCCATATGTCATAAGCCATGTGGCTTGATTCACGAATGCTTGTCAAGTTGCTGATGTGTAGATCACTTCGTTCTCAGCTTCTTGCAATTTCGCAGATTCATTGGATTGAAAAGATGAAACTAGAGTTCTTTTTTTGTCTTGTGTTAAATTTTCCAATAGTGATTTCACAGATTCATTGGTTTGAAATCATAAAACTAGATTTATTTTTTCGTCTTGTGCTAAATTTTCCAATAATGAAAAATGAAATCAAATCTATGCCTCCCACAATTTGGAATTTGTAGCTTTTTCCAGTCAAGCTAATTTTGCAGTTGCCAGGAGGTTTTGAAGGTCATTCAATATAATATTCCCACTTACCACTCTCTTCTTTGCTTCATGTAGTTCCATGGTAAGCAGTACTGGGCTCAGGGCAGGGAAACCAGGGCATTTACCCAGAAGAGCTGGGCTGGAAATACCCGCCACTTATTAGACATTTAAAAAAATAATACAAAGCTTGTGAGAAAAATTAATTTTAGCCTATTAATAAAGCTAATTGATACAGTAGTGTATGAGCAAAATGCTTTACGAATTCTATATATACATGACCACCTTTCATTGAGCATTTTATTATGATTTTTCGGTTTCGATGCATTATGTGGATTCAGCTGATTATTTACTGAGTTTAGTTTCAGGTACTAAACCGAATTAAACCATCATGGAGGATACTTATAGACTAAAGTTAAAGTATTTGAGCTGAAACAAAAGTACCAACATGCTCGACCATAGTCAAGAATTACAAGGAAATACTCAAAATAAATACTCTTTACTGTATCACTGTATTCTTCAGACACGATCCTTCTAAACAACTACTTATTTTGATCAATGATTCATGATCCATCTGAAAAACAAAAGATTTAATTCTTGGAATGCCTTCAAAGACTAGTTGTTTCAACGCAGAAATGGTATGCTCCCAGAAAGATCAAGAAAATTAGTGGATAGTGATGGACAATACTTGAGTAACCACAATAAAGACCCAATTTTCACAAAAATCCTTTAAAACTATGAGGCATTCCTGACCCACATTTGGTTTTAATAATGAAAAACTTAATTTTTGGTGAATTATGAAAATCTGTAATTTTTTTTTTAATTTAATTTTTTTTAATAAAACTCAAACTTTGAGCTTACTTAGTTGTAGACTTTGTTTGCATAGCGCTAAATTCAACGGGATAAAAATTTAGTTTTGAAAAGAAATAAGTTTTAATACGGTTTATTGAAGTACTTTTGGATATAAAATATTTTAATCTTCAAGTCTGGTGCATGCATGACTTCAATATTTTCCAACATGTGAGCGGGCTACATTCAGCTCTCCATGTACTTTCAAAATTTATTATTATTATTATCACGGCGCTACAACTCAGTGACGAGTCTTGGCCTCCTCCACCAACTTCCTCCAGTCATCTCTGTGCTGTGCGGCCATCATCCACCTCCTGATTCCCAGGACACTCTTGAATCTCTTGCCACACTGTCTGACCATCATAGTTTTGGTCTCCCTCTTCTTCTTGTGCTGTAGAGAGGTACTGTCAGGGTCATCCTAGGGATTGCTTCATTCTCCATCCTTACCACATGGCCAGCCTATCTCAATCTTCCAAGCTTCATCCTCAGAACGACATCTTGACCATTAAAAGTTGAGCAAATTTCGGCATTTGTCCGTCTTCTCCAATTTCCATCAATCTGTATCCTCCAAATATTCTTCGAAGAATTTTTCTCTCTAAGATTAGGAGGTCTTGCTCAATTTTTTTAGTCAGCGTCCATGTTTCTGAAGCATAGAGCAAGACTGAGCGGATTAGTGTTTTATAGAGATGTAGCTTGTTATGCCGGGATAGGTGAATTCCTTGCGAAGGGCAAAGTAACACTTGTTAGTCATAAATATTATTTTCTTGGCCTCAACCTCGGGTGCATTGTCTTGTGTTACCAGTGACCCCAAATACTTAAACTTCGCTACTTTCTCAAAGTTAAAGGGGCCAATATTGATGGTCTCGTCTGGTCGAGGGACTTCTCCTGTGGCCATATATTAAGTTTTGCCTTCATTCACTTCTAACCCAAGTGCTCTGGGGACCTCCTAAGCTAAATATCTCTCTCTAACAGATTGCAACAACCGCGCCCACGATGTCCACATCATCTGCATAGGCTAATAGCTGAACAAGTTGTAAATCGTCCCATTAGTTTGCAGACCTGAATCCCTGATTCAAGTGCCAAATTAAACAGAAGGCATGCTAACGCATCACCTTGGCGAAGTCCTTTTGTTGAGGAGAAGTCTTTTGTCATTTGACCACCAACCTACACCACAGTACACTTTACATCCCTCATGGTCAACTTTACCAGTCGTATTAGCTTATCTGGGATATTGAAACCTTCAAGTGTCTTGTACAGTTCTTCCCTGTTAATGCTATCGTAAGCTGCCTTAAAGTCAACAAAAAGATGATGGGTTTTAATTTGAAGTTCATTTCCTCTCTCTAGGATTGTTCTGAGGCAGAATATTTGGTCTGTCATAGATTTTCCTTGTCTAAATTCGCATTGATAAGGACCAGGCTTCTGTTCTGCAAAGGGTAGAAGAAGCTGGAACAGGATGTTAGACAAAATTTTCTATCCAGAAGAGAGAAGAAAGATACCCCTGTTATTTTTACACTGGAGTTTGTCACCTTTTTTAAAGATAGGGCATATAACTGACTTTTTCCAGTCTTCCGGCAAAACCTCTTCCTCCCAAATGGTCAAGACTAAATTCTGGAACCTTTTAAACAGTTCCTCAATTTTCTTGAAGAGTTCAGCAGGCAGATCATCAGCTCCAGATGCCTTATTATTCTTTAACCGATTAATGGCATCCATTATTTCTTCATCATCAGGTGGTTCAAGGTCTGATCTCTGGAATCTCTTGTCTGATCTGAGGAACAAGTCCTCTCTTGTTTCTGTTCCACAGGGGGCTGAGTTGAGAAGCTCATCAAAATGGCTTTTCCATTGCAATAGAACCTCATCCTTGCAGGCCACTATATTTCCGTCCTTGTCTCTACAAGTTTCAGCTATTTTTCTTTGAGGTCTTCTTTTCCTATTGATGATCATGAAAAATTCCTTTGATTTTTTCTCCTTCCAGTATTTTTCGGCCCTCTCTAATTCATCCTTCTCTCCCTGTCTTTTCCTTCTTTGATGAAGTCGTTCGTGTAAACTTTCAAAATTTAGTTAAAACAAAAAAATAAAGAAAGAAAGATCAAGTGATTTCTAGATAATTATTGCTAATGAAAGTCACACCGGATACAGCAAAGATTTGAATTCAAATTGCATATTTGTCAGAATCATTAGGACACACAGGAACAGTACATCTCAAGAGCAACTTAAACCTTTTTCATAAGTCTACACCAAAAATCGTCAAACAGAAGTAGAGTCCAAAATTCTATTTATACACACAAATTAATCAAAGCAATTCTTTTAGGGACAGTTTTAATGATATCCCAATCCAATTCAAACAATAATGTAAAATTATGATTAATATAATAAAGTATGTTTAGAAAACTCTCTAAACACATTAAAAATAGTGTAGTAATTTTATAGGTGTTAATTGAAAATTTTATTTTTGGTTATTAATAATTTTTTTTTTAATTTGTATTAAAGACTTTCCAACTACTGTAATTATTCTCGACCTAAATATCATTTAAGATATTCTTCCATCATTCTCTAAGGCTTGTTCTTCTTTGCATACCCGCCAGGCTTTCTTTCATCGCATCGTTCCATTTTTCCTTCTACTTCCAATTCCATACCACACATACTTTTAGCAATCTTTTAGGCATCATTCTTTTCACATGGCCAAATCAGCATAATATTTTCTTCCCAATATTTGCTATGTTTCTTTCTACCTCCATCATTTTCAGAATTCTTTCATTTTAGATTTTTTTCCTTCTCGATTTTCTTGCTGCCCTTCTCCAGAAGTGCATCCCTACTGCTAACACTCTTTTCCGATGTCTTGCGTTGATGTCGCTATTGGCTCATATAATAATCTCTTTGTGCTGGGCTATATATAGCATTTCCAAGTCAATTTCAACCTTTTCCAAGTCAAATTCAACCTTTTCCAAATCAAATTAAACTTTTTCCAAGTCAAATTCAACCTTTTCCATTTCAAATTAAACCTTTTCCATTTCAAATTCAACCTTTTTTTATTTATTTAATTATCTTTAATTTTTCGATGCGTGGGTCTGTTATCGTATGAGTAGTTTTTTAAAATAACCTCCTTTTTAAGATTACGTGACTGCGTTTCGAATTATTTAAGTTTTTTTGACTTATTCGATATAAGGGTGTATTTTTATGTTTCCCGATCAGTAAATTTTTAAAATGACATCTATTTTATGTTTACGCCACTGTGTTTTGATTTATTTAAGTTTTTAGAATTTATCCAATATAAAGGTCTACTTTTTTGTTTCCGGAGCCGTAGATTTTGAAAACGACCTCCATTTTAAGATTAGGCCACCGCGTTTCGACTTATTTGAGTTTTTCGGATATTTTTCATATGAGGGTGTATTTTTATGTTTCCCGATCAGTAAATTTTTAAAATGACATCTATTTTATGTTTACGCCACTGTGTTTTGATTTATTTAAGTTTTTAGAATTTATCCAATATAAAGGTCTACTTTTTTGTTTCCGGAGCCGTAGATTTTGAAAACGACCTCCATTTTAAGATTAGGCCACCGCGTTTCGACTTATTTAAGTTTTTCGGATATTTTTCATATGAGGGTGTATTTTTATGTATCCGGAGCTGTAGATTTTGAAAATGACCTCCATTTTAAGATTAGGCCACCGCGTTTCGACTTATTTGAGTTTTTCGGATATTTTTCATATGAGGGTGTATTTTTATGTATCCGGAGCTGTAGATTTTGAAAATGACCTCCATTTTAAGATTAGGCCACCGCGTTTCGACTTATTTGAGTTTTTCGGATATTTTTCATATGAGGGTGTATTTTTATGTATCCGGAGCTGTAGATTTTGAAAATGACCTCCATTTTAAGATTAGGCCACCGCGTTTCGCCTTATTTGAGTTTTTCGGATATTTTTCATATGAGGGTGTATTTTTATGATTCCGGAGCTGTAGATTTTGAAAATGACCTCCATTTTATGATTACGCCACTGCGTTTTGACTTATTTAAGTTTTTCGAATTTATCCAATATTAAGGTCTACTTTTATGTTTCTTGAGCCGTAGATTTTGAAAATGACATCCATTTAATGATGACGCCATTGCATTTTGACTTATTTAAGTTTTTCGAATTTATCCAATTTAAAGGTCTACTTTTATGTTTTCGGAACCGTAGATTCTGAAAATGACCTCTATTTTATGATTACGCAACTGCGTTTCAACTTATTTAAATTTTTAGAATTTAACAAGTATAAAGGTCTAATTTTATGTTTCTGGAGCAGTAGATTTCCCCATTTTGTAAATGACCCAATTTAAAGTTTATGCCACTGTTTTGGATTATAAAAGTTTTTTTTTTTACTTTTTCGGTATAAGGATCTACTTATATGTTATCCGAGACGTATTGAAATTTTTCTAATCTTTAATATTTAAATTTATCTAATATTTAAGCTCCATTTTATGATTAAGCCGCTGCATCTTGATTAATTAGGCTTCATTTTGGATTTTTTCAATACAAAGTTTCATCAATATGTTTTCGAGTATGAATAAATAAATAAATATTATGAAGCTAAAGTAAAATTAACCACAGAATACAAACTAAAAAGCCGAAAAGCAACTGGTAATAAATTTAACCTTCCGTATTCAGATTTTTCAGCTAATTGTTCGAAATCTTATAATTTTGTGATAGGAGACCACAACATTAAAAAAGATAACTAAAATTAAATTAAAAATGAGACAATACATATTTTATTTATTTTGATTAGATATTTTTATTTATTTATTGAAAAATAAATTAATCCTTCGTATTATGTTTTTTATTCGAAAGAAAAATCAAAAACACTTAACAAAACCGAAACACAGTGGCCTAATCTTAAAATGTAAGTAGTTTTAAAAACTAAGGCTCCGGCATCATAAAAGTAGACCTTTAAATTGGATAAATTCGAAAAACTTGAATAAGCCGAAACGCAGTGGCATAATCTTAAAATAGAGGTCATTTTCAAAATCTACGACTCCGGAAACATAAGAATACACTCTTTTATGATAAAAATTCGAAACACTTAAAGAAATCGAAATGCGGTGGCCTAATCTTAAAATGGAGGTCGTTTTCAAAATCTACGGCTCCGGAAACATAAGAATACATCCTCATATGAAAAAAATCCGAAAAACTCAAAGAAATTGAAATGCGGTGGCCTAATCTTAAAATGGAGGTCGTTTTCAAAATCTACGGCTCCGGAAACATAAGAATACATCCTCATATGAAAAAAATCCGAAAAACTCAAATAAGTCGAAACGTGGTGGCCTAATCTTAAAATGGAGGTCATTTTCAAAATCTACAGCTCCGGAAACATAAAAATACACCCTCATATGAAAAATATCCGAAAAACTCAAATAAGTCGAAACGCGGTGGCCTAATCTTAAAATGAAGGTCGTTTTCAAAATCTACGGCTCCGGAAACATAAAAGTAGACCTTTATATTGGATAAATTCTAAAAACTTAAATAAGTCAAAACACAGTGGCGTAAACATATAATGGATGTCATTTTCAAAATTTACTGATCGGGAAACATAAAAGTACACCCACATATCGAATTTGTCAAAAAAACTTAAATGATTCGAAACGCAGTCACGTAATCTTAAAATGGAGGTTATTTTCAAAACTAGGTACAGGACAGCATAATACTAGTCCCTAAGAAATCCGAATAGGTACAATAAATCGATATCCGTAAGTGAAAATTCTACTTAGGAGAGCATAATAATAGACTTTCATATTGGAGGGGGGGAGGGGATGGCCATTATTTAAAAAAAAATATAAAATTTACAAAAACTTAAAACATTAATTTGAAATGAAAACGGTTGAATTTGAATTGGAAAAGGTTTAATTTGAAATGGAAATGGTTGAATTGACTTGGAAAAAGTTTAATTTGATCTGGAAAAGGTTGAATTTGACTTGGAAAAGGTTGAATTTGACTTGGAAATAATTGAATATCACATAGAAATATCACACTGAAAAAATCTAAAATGTTAAAATAAATGGATATACAACTGCGTAATCAATTTTTTTTTTGTATTTTTTAAAAGCTATGCCTTCGATAATATAGTAAGTGGCCTTCATTTCGAAAAAAATCGAAAATTGACAAAAAATCGAAAGTTGAATTTGAAATGGAAAAGGTTGAATTTGACTTGGAAAAAGTTTAATTTGAAATGGAAAAGGTTTAATTTGACTTGGAAAAGGTTGAATTTGATTTGGAAAAGGTTGAAATTGACTTGGAAATGTCAAGCTCCAAAGGACACCACTGAGTATTGCCGTGACTTCTTCCTTCACCAATTCTCTTGTCGATATCATTGGTGGGTATACCTTCTCTATTGAATATTGACCTTAAGTATTAAAATTTCTCTACAGTTTTTGTAACTCTTTCAATTGGGATGTCATCATCAGATGAAGTGCAAGGTGCTCTGTTTTCATAAAGTTAATAGTCAATTCCCACTTTTCATGAATCTCGACAACCTTTCTGAACATATAATTGATGTCCTCTCTATCCTGAGTTATGATTACTTGGTCATCAGCAAACAATAGGTTCATGATGCATAAATTTTCCCCAATCCTTATTCCCATTTTTCCACATTTTCTTTTCCACTCTCTGAGAGCAACATCAACATAGATTTTGAAAAGGGAAGGCGAAAGGCAGCATCCCTGCAAGACATTTTGAAGCCTGGGATTTCTCAGAGAGACTTAACCCTAACTTAACACGTTCACGCCGGCGTGTACCACCGGTGGCCTGCACTAGACTGTGTTATTAGACACTATTAGCACCCGCCAGATGAAGCGCGGCATTAATTTCAGCTCCACCTCACAGCAAAACAAATAAAAATTGGTCCCGGCGTGAACGTGTTAACATAAAAGGTATTATTGTGATGAATTTCTTTTATGAAGTTTATTAAGGGCTCTGATATATTTTCTTCCTTCAGAGCTTCCCACAATAGCTTTCTTGGAACTGAGTCTTAAGCCTTTTCCAGGCTAATAAAGAGACACTCTACATATATAGATTTTTCCATGAATTTTTCAAAAATCTGTCTTATTGTAAAAATGTTATCGATGCGCAATCTTCCTGAGGTAAAGCCACTTAGGTCTTCTGTACCCTCGTATTCTTAACCTACTTTTGACAATTCTTTCCAGCAGTTTCATAAAAGGCTTGGTGACACAGATACCTCTACAGTTTGTGCATTATTTTTTATTACCATTTTTATATACATGGGGAATAGATACCCTAATTTTATTTCATTTGGTAGATAATTTTCAGACAGGATCTTGTATATTAATCCTGTGAGGATTATATGGTTAATAATCATAATTTGTTAGATTTAAAATGATAATAGTATAGAATGCCAAAAGTTGTAAAATGATGAAAGTTAATCCAAGTTATCCAAGAAATGTTGCTAGTTATGACCAATGAGATTAAAGGGAATCCTCTTGCCTGGCCTAGAAGTTTTTTGGTCTATTTAAAGATCAACTCATAATGAGAGTTCAATTAAATAGGTTAGTCGCATTTCTACAGTCCATAAATGTTTTAAGTCAGTGAATTTATCAACGTACATTATGAAGTAAAGAATGTAATTAATTATATTTACGTTGAATACAAACCTTCAAAGATAATATTTTAAATTTTAATTCATTCATAACAATAAATTTTTAAACTTAGTTATTTATGTTGTTAAAACTGCCTGAAAGATAAAATATTGTATATAATATTATTACAAATATACAAAATATAATAATATTGTGCTAGCCACATTGAGGATTTTAATAGCTTAAAACCATAGACCATTTTGCAAAAATATGTGTGTAGATTGGTCCAGATTTTTTAAATAATAAATATGAATAAATAGAAAAAAATAAAATATCAACTACAATTTTGGCATGTGCACTAACAAATGAACTAACCTTATAAATTTCCATGGCTTTGGAATGATCAGGTGCAAGTTTAAGTACGTGTTGAAAATGAGTAAAAGCCCTTTCAACATTGTCTTGGTAATACAAACACATTCCTCTGACCAATATTGCATCAGCATGCTGCTTATCATTAGACAAAACGTCATTGGCTAATTCTTGGGCTTCTTGATATCGACCCAACCTTGCTAAACATTCAGCTTTCATTACTTTGAATTTCGAGCAAGCATTACATACTTCTAATGCACGATCTAAGAGGAAAACAACCTAGAAAGAGCAATTACCACTGAAATAATGCATAAAAGAAAGAGTAATTAACTAAATCATGAATGTGACCTGACCTTCCTAAAATCCTTTTTAGCATATGCCTTTTCCGCTTCATCATTGAATTTTTTGGCATTTTCCAAGTGTTTTTTCTCAACAGCGAGATTAGAATTAGTTGGTTCAAGTTTTTCAATTTGGACGAGAGCATTTTCAGCACCTTTGAAATCACCAATAGCAATATTAGATTTGGCAACTCGTACCCAACCCTACAATAAAAGAAGTAACATATCAAAAAGGGTAATACATAAAGAAAAATCACAAAAATATGAAAGTTATGTCTGACCTTCACAAATTTAGGATCAAGTGTAACAGCTTTTAAAGCATCTTCACAGGCTGAAGCATAGTTTCCTTGCATCATATGACAAGCAGAGCGGTTGCCATAATATGAAGAATTATCTGGCCATAATTCTAAATAAAATAAAAATCATATTGTCTGTAAGGCATTTTTTTTTTTAATCTTATAAATACAAAATAAATCAGAATCAAAACAGCTAACAAAAGGCTAAGAGAGCAGGCACTGGTGAAGATATGAATTATTTTAGGGTTGAAACTTAACGAAATGTACATAAATAGTTAATTTATTATCAAAGAGAAGGGTTGGTTGGGATGTGTAGTCACATGTAAAAGTCATTCGTGCATTTCTATGAGGCATTCGACTATGGATGGAAGGAACAAATAGATACAGCCCATTTCAATATGGGAGTTAGACGGAGACTTCCACAGTCTCAATCAGGAGTGACTCCAAGATAGAAATATAGCAAGAAAAGAGGAATAAAACAAGAAAAGAGTTATTGTTGTTGTATAATAAAAATGGAATCCCATATGGTCGAAAAGAGAAGGAAGGGAGAAGGAAATAAAAAAGTAAAAATAAATAAATTATAGTTTTATTTTTGCCAACAGGACTGATTTCAGGAATGTTCCCGTAAGATCAGTCCTGATGAAGGTCTAAATTTTGGTCTAAAACTCCTTATAAACTACTCCTTAAAATAACAAGTTTAATAAGAAAAGTCATGACTTTGGATGAATCAAGCTCTTAGTTAAAATGGTTGGGTAATGGTTGTTAAAATATATTGTGGTCCTAGGGAGACTATGAAAGCGCAAATGTACCATATCCATGTTGAATCCAGCATTTCTATTAGGAAAAGGGACGAGACTGGTTCAAGGCAAAGATATATTCAATAATAATAATAATTCAATACTTCAAAATCTAAAAATACGGAGGATTTAAAAATCCTATTTACCAGGAAATAGAAAATAAAGATTTTTAATGCATAGTAAATACAAACGTTCCACAAAAAAACACTATCGAATCAAAAGAGGCTCTCAAAAGACAAAATAAAATGTGAATTACAATAAGGCCTACAAGCCTGAACATTTAAAGACAATTTTAACAAAAAAGCTATATGATATTATTAAGTAAAACTTATAACTTCAAAATTATTATGAATGGATCAGATATACCAATAGCTTCTGAGTAATAAACCAAGGCTTTTGCATACTGTTTCAGTTTATATTGTTGATTTCCTAACTCCTTTTTCTCTTCTGCCAGCCTGTAAAATAAATGGATAAAGATCAATAATGTGGTCATGACAAATAAAATGAAGCTATAATGATCTATAACTAAATTACGGATTAGCTTTTAAACATACTACAGAATAATTGTGTATTAAATATGTATTAAAACTTAATTTAAAATAATAACACAATAAACTCTCTTAAACTATTTCTTGATTATAAATTAAATGAAGTATCTATTTTTTAAGAAACACAACTATCAACATCAATAAAATTAAATTAAAATTTATCAGTATTTTTTAAGAACATTGTCTGATAATTGGATACATATTTTTTCCAAGAAAGAGTATGATCGAAGGATATTCCAAGGTTTTTATGGTTGGATAAAATTAGATTAGATTATCATTTAGGTACATGTTTGGAATATTAGGAAAAGTTTTAAGGAGGGTATCGGAGCCTATTACCATTGCCTTTCTCTTCTCTGCATTCAAATTCAACTTGTTAGCTTCTGCCCAGTCAAAGATTCTATTCAAGTATTTTTGTGACTGGTAATAGATCAGAAAGTGGAAACACTAGGAACAACTGAAAATTATCAGCTAAGATAGAGTATTGGGAGAGATGGATTAGGAGGTCATTCATACAAATAGCAAACAGGATAGAGAATAGAGAATGTTCTTGTATTTCATCTGAACCTATAAGTCTGTATCTGAACGACGCAGATCAGTCACATTCTGTTATATTTGCAACTGGGTAAGGAGGATATTATGGTCAACTGTGTCAAATGTTTAGGAAAAATCTAGAAGGATGAGGATAATTAGTTCTTAGATTTCAATGGAGTTTTGAAGGTCATGGGTTATTTTTAGGAGAACAGATTGGGTTGAGTAGCCAGCTCAAAAACCAATGGGAGGGGTGTGCAAGCAGGCTAACATCTGTGCAAAATACGAGCTGACCGGCAACCTAATAAACCAAAGATTACGAGTTTGAATCCCAGAGCCAGGGAGGGATGGCAGGGAGAAGGAAGAAGAGAGAGGACTTTAACCCTGGTATAATTCTACTGCTCACTCCCCTGGCCCAGGAAAATCCCATATAGTTGAAAAGACGAGGAAGGGTAGAAAAAGAAATAAAGAAAGGTCGAAAGCCAGAGATTGGACAAGGTTAATCAGGAAATACTGTTCTAAGAAGTTGCAAAGTTGATTTTGTAGAATCCCGTCCAGTTTTCAAACATTGGACAATAGAGAAACAGGATGGAAGATATGCAGTGAGGAAGGGTTTGAGGTTTTATTTAAATGTTAGACTAAGCCAATTTTCCAAGAAGATGGGAATAAGGAGTTTTGCAAAGAAAAGTTGTAGATACAATAAAGTACAGGACAATAGGGTTTTACTGGAATACTGTGAAGACCACAATGATTGTTGTGAGATTTTACGACAGTGATAAGTAGTTCAATGTAGGGCTCATCGAAGAAAAAAAATCTTCCTAATTGAAATAATAATGTTAAATATCAGGAGTAGAACAAGGCTCAGGAGCAAAGGTTAGGAAATTGGCATTGAGATCATCTGGAGTGACCAAATGGAAACTGAGGTTATTGGTTTCTGGTAGGGATAGTTTACACTGTATTTTCCATTTAGATTTAGAATCGGGAGCATAGGAAAGGGCATTGTGGAAGTTGATAGATTAAGCAAGTCGGACTATAGATTAGTAAACACCATAATGCTAACACTCATTAGGTTTTCTTAATTCTGATCTAACATAATGTTGGCAGATTGGAAAGATTAACCCCAAATAAATGTCTCGAAATTTCTTATTTGAAATTATCATTCCTAATGTTTATTGAACAATTTAAAATAATGATTACACATGTTAAGAAACAATTTATAGTTCACAGCCAACTCTTTTATGCCTCAAGATTGATTGGTTGTAGCCAACTCTTTTATGCCTCAAGATTGATTGGTTGTATCACAAACAAATGGTTTCAAGCCTTTTTCAGTCAAATTAAATTAGTAGAGTAGCCAGAACACCCAATAAAACAGGTTTTAACTTTTTTAAGTATTTGGGACAAACCTACTTTAAAATCAGAGTATCTGACATAACTAAATAAAAGTACCTATAATTCAAAATACCATCATATATACTAGAATTCCCCTTCATTAAATATTAATCGACACAGACTATTCAATTTTTTGATCAACTGAGATCATTTAACACATTTCAAAGCATGAACAATTTCGCATCCTTATATTGGGAAAAGTAACACTCGATACATTTTTTATAATTAACATTGGAATATTAATTCTTGTGGTTGATAGAGATTTATTCTAATGATACCATTTAATTCCTTTGAAAAAATCGAGTAAATTAATACTCCATATATTTTTTAAACTTAAAAAAAAAATGAGAAGAATTATAATAAAGACTTGGGACATCAAATGAACAAATAACAAAAGAATGACATTACTGTCAAAATAAAATAATTTGTATCATAAAATATCGAGAAACAATCTACTATATATTTGACATCATATAGTGTACATCACTGTTATAAGCACTTAATGCGACCAAATATAATATTAAGACTTGGGACATAAAATAGTCAAATAACATCAGAATGACCCTACTGTAAAATAAAATAATTTGTATCAAAAAAAGCGAGGAAGACTACTATATTTATTGTCATGTCTGAATCACAGCAGCTAAGATAGACTTGGGCCCCCCAGCTTAAAAAATTCTATGACTTTTACAGGTATTCCAGATCCAGTAAAAACCATGAATGAATCTAGTTTGGGATTAGTTCCCTCCCCCCCCCCCCAGTGATCAATGTGATTTTGAACCACATGTCAACCAGACATGACAATTGTGAACCAGTACCTAAATAACCACACAATATTCAGATAGTATCACAAAATGTATTAAACAAAGAACACTGAAGATCTCAGTGAACAATATGTCATTAATTAGAACTGAAAAAAATATTCAAGAACAATTATTTGAAAACAAGTGAAACTGAGTCAACCATCATGACATATTGTTATCCAAAGAAGTCTTGAAACCATAAATAGAAACCGCAACTGGAAGATTGTTCGGAACACAAAATGGGAAAGGCAAAGCATATTCTTGGTAGGATTTAAGTAAATTGACATAATCAACAAAAGTAAATTTAGAAGGAACTGATTTAGTGAAAAGCAGGTTATTTTGTTAATACCAAAACCATTCAAAATGTATTTAAAAACAAAGTCAGAATTCCACAGTAATAAACCACTCATAAACATTAGCCATTAGTGTTAAAAATTGGAAGTACTAGAACAGAAATAATTAATAAATAAACTAATTTCCTTGGTATTTCAAAAAATGATGGAGCACTTCCAAATTTTAAGTAATATTACAGAACTTACACTTCAGGTTTTGGAGGCACCACATCACCTTCATCTTGGTCCATATTCATATCAACATTTTCAATTGTTATGGTCATATTCACAACCAAATTTTATTATACGTGAACAAAAACACTGAGTTTCTTTACCGAAACTACACCACAAAGAAAGAGCGCAAGCGCTGAAGGATATATAAATATATCCCAATACATGTAGATTTTATTTTTTTTTATAAAAAATTAACAACTTTTAAATTTATTGAAAATTTCTAATCCCATATTTCATCAATTTAAAAATTAATCAGATAATTTTAATTTTGTCTCAAAATCAGTAGTAACAATTTTAAAGGTGTAGTTAATTCACGCTGTGAAAATTTTTTTGCAGAGAACAAATTTTTGTTGTTGTTTTTATAGTAATTTTTTAGTAAATATTTTCTCACGATTAAAGAAATTCATAATAATAGCTTAACTTTAATCAAAATGTGATTAGTTGTGAGCTCTGTGTAAATGGCGTGACGAAACAACCAAGTAGGCGGACCGATTACAACTAGGTTTATTTTAATTGACATAATTTGTATGTTGCCTCTCATGGGCTTGAAGTTTGGAGTGACACTTGAGCCAGTATGAATTCTAAGATTCATTTCTGCAGTTAATTCGTGAGACCATGAGTAAACATACACTCTCTAACCTAACTCTTATCAAAGTTAACTTGTATTTTCGGAGATAATGTATATAGTAGATATTATAATCATGCTCAAGATTACTTGTGTAAAGTCTATGAATAGGTGTAGTTATCATTTAAATCTTTCTTGTAAGATATTATACTCGTAATTATATGAGTTGGATACATAACTTGCTCAAGTTATGGGAAATAAGAATAGTTGTTGTGCTTACTCTACTCCACCTTCAAGGAAAAAAGATGTTCAACATTTTGAGGAATATTTACCGGAGGGAGAAGAGAGCATTGGTAACTTGCAGCACATTAGTGAGAGAGAGATTGAAGACTGGGACACGGACCCTTCATTGCATCCCAAAGCTGGCACCTTGTTCCTAGAACGCTCAAAAGTTTCAGTAGAAAGTGAGTAAATTTGAATGGAAATGTAAAAATCCATTTGTTCATGTTTTTAAATTAATATTTATACGATTTTTTAGATGGTCTGTCTAGAAAAAAAAGTCAGAATCATGTAAGTTTATCAGTTCATTACTTTGTTGTTCTACATTTCATTATGGATTATTTTCATATTCTTTTCTTTCAGATAGCTGAGATCAGAAGTTCGGGATTAAAAAAGAGCAGTTCTTGTTCAACAATTTACCTAGATGACAGCACTGTTTCACAGCCTAATTTAAAAAATACTGTAAAGTGTGTATCATTAGCTATTTATTATCATATCAAGAATAGAACCTCCGAGAGATACATGGAAATCTTCGATGAAAGAAAACATCCGTTAACAGTAGGTTTCATATGCTGCATTGTTATTGAACATCAATTACATTTATTTAATTTTTGATATCTTGCTTCTTTAGCGAGATGGTGTTCCAGAAGACTATGATCAACATAATCCTGAGCATAAGCAGATTTATAAATTTATTAGAACATTATTTAATTCTGCACAGCTGACTGCAGAATGTGCCATTATAACTCTAGTCTATCTTGAAAGGTAACTGACAATTTATTGTAGTACATTTAATTTTAGGCATTTTCTTATTATGTTATATTAATTGAATGTTTTATCTATACCCATGTAAATAACAACATCCAAGATTCTGGTTAAAATATTGAGTGTTGGTTCCATACCTGCATTACATCTAATTTGAATTTGTCGGTGGTATGCTATAATGAATCAGTCAGTTGAGCATTTCTCTAATTTTATGCTCCTTTAGATACGGAGAATTTTTCATCAATTATTGTTTGCACCATCACTTAATTATTTATTTCTCTGAATTGTTAGCAGTTGTAATTAGCAATGATACGGATCATGTTTATTTTAACAAAAATTAAAAACCTCTACTACCGCTAACCAAAATTGTCTTGTGAGTTTCTTTATCTCTCTAGTGAGTGAAACCAACAGCTGTGATTTCTGCAAACCTACCTTATAATAATACTGTTTTGGTCATTTTTAAAGCTGCAGATATATCTCAGTCATATTTTCATTACTCAAGAGATTAATCTCGAAGGGAATCCTTTTCCGTGAAATTCAAACTGATGACTTGTAAATCACAATTGGTACTACTTATCAAGTGTTGTTTCATGATGGGTGAGCAAAAATCTCATGAGCACACTGTCGATGGAAATCTGAGAATGGCCGAGGATGTCTGAAAGTAGGTGGAGATGACTGAAGCCTTTGATTTTTTTTTTACTGAAGTCAGGATTTGTTTTATCCGTTTTGAGGAGGCATATGTCAAAAGCAGTAGTATAATTAAAACTACGTAAGTACTCGGAAAAGACCAGTTAGTGGTTTGGGAAAGTCTTAATTTGCAATCTATATAAAAGGAAGTTATACTCATGAACAACTTGTCAATATCTATTAATAATGTGACAACTTTCAATCTTCCATCATGGTGGTTAGATCATAATTTAAAAAATATTTATTTAATTTGTCTTGTAGTCTTATAAGATCTCTTGATTACTGTCATAAAATTTCCGTTGCAGAATTTTTTTTTTTTTTTACCTTCAGAAACTGTTTGGAATAATAAAGCTGCTTCTCTTTTTGTTGTAGCTTCAGGCTCTATTAATGGTTTTTGGTGCCAATTTTATTTTTAGCATTGCTCGTGTACAAAGAAATCACGTTCTGAGTCTATCTACTCTTTTTAGGTCTAATAGTCCTAAATCTCTTGTAACTCACTCATTTTTTTGCACAGAGACTATTATATCAACAGTTTATAGAAGCCATCCTATAACTTGAAGATGGTGGCCTTTCACACTTAGTTCTAAGTTGAGGGCTGTTGGGGAGAGGTGATGGTTATTCTTTTCTTTCAAACATCATTTATTAAACAAACTATTGCCTACTAAACCTGTTTAAATTTTTAAAAAATATTTAAATTTAATTCATTTTTACTTTATGTCTTTACTCAATACGGCAGTTTCTTCATCAAAGAATGGTTTTTACTTCATTTAGTTAGATTCATTGAATGAATAGTCAACCTGTTTTAATTTAAATGACAATGAAATAATGAAAAAAAAATATGAGACACAATATTACTTATCTTATTTTATGTATGCTGATAAAACACATTTTAAACTAAATAATTTACTTATGGACAAGACATTAAGAGAAAGAAAAAGGAAGGAAGTATTTCTTCGATGAAAGTTTTGAAGCTTTCCAGTCACTCTATACAACTAACTGTTAAGTGCCTTATGTTATGGGCAAAGGGGACTTGCACTTAATAGATGTGCAATAGACCAGATTTTCTCCCACAAGCAGATTTTTGAAAAGATTAAAGAATTTAATGACACCTTGTGGATGCTTATCATAGACTTCAAGATCATCTACAATGTAGTAATGCAATGTGAGCTTTACTAAGCTATGGAAATCCCTGTCTAGCTAGTAAGACTTGTATTGTGTGCAATGAAGAATTTGCCCTGGAGTTTAAGGGTGAACGAAGAAATAATGGAAAAAATCAGTGTCTGGGCAGTCTAAGACTAGAAAACTCATTGGCACTACTAAACATTGGACTCATTGGCACTACTCTTCATTAAAGCTGTTCATAGAGTCATTATAACTGCAGAATTACAGATAGCAGGAACCATTTTAAACCATAATCTAGAAATTCTTATTCTATAGGGATGATCTGGTGATAGCGGGAAAATTGTAGACCCATGTAACAGAAGCATTTGAGAGTATACAGATAGAAACAGTTAAAATTAAGCTAATAGTGGACCCATCTTGAGTTTTATCATAGCGCCACACATTAAGTGGTTTGTTCATATGTTACATATTTCGTTAATGGGATTTTAAAATTAAAATATATATATTTACTAAATAGTAAACAAATTTTAATAATTGTTCGGTACTCACAATTTAATAATAAATTAAACATTGCTCTGATGTGGTATTAACATTTCTCTCTCCTTCCCTGCCTTTTCTGCTGTACTGTTTTTTTCTGAGACCAGGCGAGAGGGCAGGGATTAATGCCAGAGGAATTCATATTTTACAGATGCCTTAGCCCGCTCGGCTGCACCACCCCACTTTGTTGCCTCATGCCAATTTTCATGTTGAAGGACAGTAAGGGGTTTACTATTAAACAAACTTTAATTGGATCCTTTAAGGTTCAAGACAGGATCCCCCAAATGAGATTTTTTCACTTAAGTTGTCTACCACATCCAGCGGTGATGACATGCTCTTCCTAACTCATTAAGCTTGTGAAGAAGTTGATATTTATTACTCCTGGGAACTGGAAGGATTGTGTTGTGAGCAATGGGCAATACTTCTTGCCTCTGAAGTGAGGGACGACCAAGTAATTTGGAATGTGGGCACTCTATTCCATAATCAACAGTCAATTCTCTGCCTTTTTCTATGTATACTCAGCGTAAGCTGGTGTTTGTCTTATCAATTCAACCAAAATGTCTTTGACGAGTAATGCTTGTATTTAAAGTAGTTATTGAATTAATTTTTTTTTTTTTCTTTTTACTAATAGCAATATATTTCTAAAGATTTCAATTTTCTTAATTGTTATTTTATATTACTTTTGTTCAGTTTTTTAAAACTTTTTCTAGGACATTATATTGTATTCTAGTCAAAGAAAGAAATGTATTTGATTTTATGAAGTTATTATGTCTTAAAATTAAGAATAAAGATTAAGTATATCATTTTTAGATTATTAACCTATGCAGAAGTTGATATTACTCCTGGAAACTGGAAGAGAATTGTGTTGGGAGCAATACTTCTTGCCTCTAAAGTGTGGGATGACCAAGCAGTTTGGAATGTGGATTACTGCCAAATTCTAAAAGATATAACCGTAGAAGACATGTAAGTTCTGCGTTAAAGTTTAAACTTTTTTTATCTTTTATCATCAGGCTATATACAATATATTAATTAATAAATATTAATTTAACCTAGCATCATTTTTTCTATTATGATATGTAAGTTACTTATAAAAAAATACTCAAAATTTTGTATCCTTCTGAATAAGAAATTAAGATGATTATTATAAATCTTTGAAGCAGTGTAGCTCAATGGGTAGAGCAATGACTCCCATAGGTGAAGGTCCCAGGTTTAAGTCTAGCTGATGACATTTAATTATTTATTCTGTTTCAATGGCCGTGGATTGATGGATACATCTGGGACAGACCTAGCCTCTAAGAAGTGGGTACTCTAAAGAAATTAATTAATTAAGGAGGAAAGATAAAAAACCCGGCAGTTGAATATGATTTCAGTCAAATCACCTCTTTGTATAACCATTGGCCAAGATACTGTGCTTCCTAAAATAATTCTGAACCCAAGACCCTTCATGGGTTGTAGTTTTTTTATTATAAATCTTTATTTCCTATTCAAATATGAGGCTGTATTATACAAACCAATTAGTATGATGAATATTGAAATTATTAATTTAACATGTAGTTGAGGTAAAAACAATTTAACTGTACTTGAGTTGAGTATATTACTTAGGATGATCTAGTTGCATAGGTTATAAGACAAACATTGGGAGGCTTCAGCTATAGGAAATCTGCCTCAGATACTTCATGGTCTTCTGATCCAATCCCAGATGACTTTAAACTATGGTCCTTATATGATTTGTCTGTTAATTAAGATGTATAATTGTAGGAATAAGGAATAGAGACATACTTTATTAATAGGTCCAAACCACTACCTATGTGTACCAACTGTACTACCAATTACTGTGTTGACAACTTCTGATTCCTATCAAAATTGAAATTATGAAATTAAATGGATATGTGATTAGAAAATGCTAGGTTCCCACATTCCCTCAATGTAAGCTTACATTACAGCATTTAAAAAAACATGAAATTTGAGTATTTTTTCAATTATTAATTTATATTCCTCCTTTTTACAGAATACCATAATATCTTTATTTTTCCTTTTACTATCTTATAAATTCTTCTTAACAAAAAATACTTTTTAAACTTGTATGTCCTTTATTTTTAAAAAATTAACTTTATATATTTTATAGGAATGAACTAGAAAGGCAGTTCCTGGAAATGTTGCAATTTAATATCAATGTACCATCCAGCGTATATGCAAAATATTATTTTGATCTAAGAAGTTTGGCTGAAGCAAATGACTTAGCATTCCCTGGTGAGCCTTTAAGCAAAGAACGAGCACAAAAACTTGAAGCTATGTCTCGTATATGTGAAGATAGGGTTACTGCTGAATTGCTCAAGAATGGACTTAAAAAGTGGTCGAGTGTAGATAATGTCAATGCTATGGGAAATATTGCACCCAGGCGAAGTGTTGCCATCCTCTCATGAACTTGTAATTTTGTAATATAAGATATCTTCATCATATCCATTTAGTGAACAGGTACGCGTGTCTTCTCAATATTTCTTTCTTTTTTTTTTATTCTAAATGTATGTATATAAAATTTGTGTGATATGTTATAAGTTATACTTCATAAATGAGTTCTTGACAATAAAATTTATGTTACTGTTATATCACTGGTTTATGGATTAATAAATTTAAATAAGTCTATGCAGTGATATATTTCTTATAGTTTTATATTAATAGATTTGATTCCTAAAGAATTAGTAATTTTTGAGATGTATTTTTAAGATTTCATAAAAAATCTGACTGATTAATTGGGACTGCTTTCTTTACTAATTTTAAATGTTTATATTTTTTTTCATTGTAAAATTATATTCACAGGGAAAAACAGTAATTCCTTGTTTGTTTTTTCTTAACTTTTTTCAAATAAAAAACTAGAAAAGTATAAAATAAATGTTTATTTTTTTCAAATCTGTAAAAAATCATTTAATTTTGTGATTTCAAGAGCTTTAATTCACTTTCAATTAATTATAATATTTATTAGAGAAACTGTGCCCATTTAATCCATAAAATATTTCCTCAAGAAACTCACCAAAGTAATTTGCTGTAAATAATGGTTATTGTAAGTAAAAATTAATGTTGAATAACATTGTTAGGTAGTAACAAATATTTTATTTAAAGGAAGATATATAAATATATTAAATTGTAGTAATTTCAATCAATAAATATTTTATATAATTAATGAAATTTCCAAATTTTTATAGATAGATATTTTAACATGCAATAAATTGATTTATTATAATTATTATTTATTAGTTGTTTTTTTTTATTATTGTCTTATCATTATACATTCCACGATGAGCCACCTTTCATGTATTCTGTTTTAAGATGATATTGTTCTTTGAGGGATTTACATTAATTTATTTGTTTTAGAACTTATTTAATAGTTTTATTTAACCACTATGAAATTTAACAATTTTTGAAAATATTGTTTTTTTTTATTTTATTACGAAGTTCACCTGTTATGAAAATTTTATGAATTAGTAATCCTTTGTTTAGATTGTGCAGTATTAATTGTAATAATTACTGTAAATGGTCTATGTTCCGTCTCCTACCCCACTTTATTTTTTATTATTAATTTTTTATTGCTATGTTTAAAATATTTTATAAATAAATATTTATACCAGAAAGAAAAAAAAAAAAAGAAATGTAACTAACTTACTATCAAATATAAAACTGTTAGTTAAAATTCTCTCAAAATATTTATTTAATAAAATCAAATTTCTATGCTGCTTTTGTTAGCAGGTTCAGTTAAAACAACAAATTCATTTTATGATATATCTTTATTAATTGTAAGGAAATTTCATAAACTGTTAATTTAAATTGAATGTTATTTAATGGGAGATGTAATGATATTATAGAGTGACATTATGGAATGTTTGAAGTTACATTAAGAATAATATCTTAGGTAGCATTATTAAATGGTTATTGCATTATGATTTTGTTTAACCAAAGTTTTTTTTATATATGAAAATGCCTAATTAAATATTAATTTTATGTTAACATATTTTTTGTATCTCATTTTGATAATTTTCATGCAAATGGTCCATGTCGACAGCGAATTATAAAGAAAACGCATTTTTAAATAAATGCATAAGTTATTTATTAACTAATGTTTACTTTTTTATTACTTACCTTCCTAATTTCCTTATTAAAAACTGGTATAATCTAGAACAAATATGCCTTTCTATCTAAAATATAGCTCAGGGGAAAATGAAATCATTCTAATTTTACAGCAGAAATCATGAAATGTTTGGTTTTTCAATCTCATTACAATTTACATCTAATAAAAGATGCTTAAAAAAAATACAATTGTTTTTTCTACATCAAAATAAAATTAATTTACAAAAACTACAAGGCTTTATTCTTGTAACCATCTCTAATTGAACTTTATTTCATTTTTACTTTACTGAGCATTAGAGTGCTACCAATGGGTAGTTTCTTAATATGTGTTTCATGTCGTTATGTCCATGTGCGAATTTACTAGATGTATTTTTTGTATACAGTTGTAAATATCATATAAAATAAATTTAAAAAAAACTTTACCGAGCATTTAAACTAACTTATTGAACATTTTCTGCTGTAACTATATTCCTCTAGATCGCCTTCTCTTATTTTGTGTCATATCCTGAATGGACAAATATAGAATCTGCTCGAAGATAACAACTGAGCTAAGGAATATTCTAATGAAGCTGTAATAATACCACACAATCTCTAAGACTAATCAACAATGTAGTTTTACTACTAAATCACCAGTACATTTATATTCTATCTAGACTTACTGTATAATATATAGAATAAAATTATGTTATATAGTTCAATTATGTATAGAATATTCATAAACTGCAAACAGAATCAAGTCTTGTATTATATCTGGTATATGCTACAACTACGGTTCATTGATACAAGAAAATACTCATATAAATATTTTTCATATGCATAATATTATTTTTGAAACCTAATGGCTACCACCATTTTATTAATGCCCACAGCCATCATTAACCAATTCGATTTACCTTGTGTCTTCAACACACAAAAGTTTTCTTTACCTTGCAAACTTCCAAAAGAAAAAAGGCTATATTTTTATGATGAGCAACCTTATTACACATAAAATTAATTGTACTTTGATTTTTTGATGTAAAAACTCAATGAAACTTAGACAATTTATTATTACTATATATCTGTGATATATTTTATAGTTATATTAAATGTATTGGCTTCAGTAAGCCTCTTAAATAAATATCAGAAAATAATTCATTATTAATAAATGGAATTGGCTCCCTCACCAATCCAATTTTTTTGTTTTGAATTCCAGATTTGGAAGACTGATAAATCATTAAAAGGCACTTAAATGTTAAGCTGATTGGTAAGTAGCTATTAGTTTATTAACATTAAAGTATTGTAGCACAGAATAAATGATAATATTTTGTTTAAAAAATTTCATTCTAATTTACTCTATACTGTTATGAAGTTAAATATACCAATTTATGAATTCCAGATTTTAAATGTTATTTAATATTCAACAATAAAAATAAATAATATCCATTTTTAGGTTAAGTAAAAAAAAGGAGTAAAAAAATATAATAAAATATATTTTTAACTTACAACATTAAATGAAATGTCTACATTATTAATCTAACATCAATGGTTCCCCATTAATTGATTTTTGTCTGATCAAATATAGTTTTCTTATCCATCGATTTAACTTGTCATTTTGATCTTCAATTAGTAACTGTAAAAAAATTAATAAGCATTAAAGTGATAAAATAAATTACAAGGTTTTGGCAGGTTAAGATGTATATAATAAAACAGCCAAATCCTTAGATCAAATGTGAAAAAAATAATTAAAGGATTCTGTTCTAATTAAAAATCAGTTAATATTAGTCTGAACTGATGTAACATTGAAAATATTACTACTTTATGACCATATGAATATAAATAATTAGCTATTTATTATTTTCAATTTTATTTATGTTGATAATAGTGAAGGGTTGGTGCAGATAATGATAGAACATAGTTATAGTAGATAATGATAGTTGTATCAAAGAACTGAATTCCTACCTCTATTTCCCATTATGACTAGGGCCCTGAAGCTATAAAAGTTAAGAACTAATTCCCATCATGAGAAGTGGCCAACTGACAAAAATATTTGCCAAAAACAAGGTGAGGGCAAGAAGCTATCTTTTATTTTTACTTTCTCATTATACTGTTCAGCATAAAATTCATCCTTTAAGAAAAATGTTTTAAGGTACGCTGAGCATGAATCTAAAGGTAGAAAATCTCTATGAGGCACCATTTTATGTCAAATTAGTTTTGAGGATAAAAAAATGAGGTGTTTTTCATCTTTTTGTTTTTCTAACGGACACAAGTATCAGTGTTATTATATTTCAGTTATACAACTATGTCTGTTTGATGTTCAATTTTAGAACATCTTGGGTTGACTCCATCCTCAGCCTACATTTATTTATTTATTTATACACCATAATATTATTAATATCAAATAGAGATATGTTATTGCTTATACTAAATATAATAATAAACAATTATAAAGAACAAGTTCTACCCAGTATAAGTTGTCAGTTGTGGCAAAGGAAGAGAGATACAAAGTTAAACACTTTATATAATTAATCATAATTGATTTTAATTATGAAATTTATAAAAAAGTAATGATAAAAATAGGAGTGAAACATATTAAGTAAATGTAAATGTTTCAAAAAGTAAATAAAATTATGAGTAAAACAAATTTATAATTACATTTGGATGTAGGAGGCTTCCTGGCTCTTCTTTCAACTGAGTATTATTAAATGATATAAAAGTTGTAGATTCAGTTACAACTGACACTTCATCCTTACGTTCTTTTGAACTGAAGGTTTCTTGAATAAAATGAGGAGCGTTGATCTGATCTATGATATGACTTCGATTTTCTGGATTATCTGAAAAAAATTATTTTATTACAGAGCATTATGTAGATAAAAATTATTTTTTTAGGGAGGAGAATTAGAATACATACTTTTTATATATATTGTTACATTACTAAGTTGGTTGGGGGTGTGGTCTATATATAAACTATATCATATAATATTTTTTTATAATGATGTACAGATGGTTGGCCGTGATATAATATGAGAAGGAGTTGATCGGGGAGTGCGGTCAAATAAATTATTTCACCGCACCCCCAGATCAACTCCTAATATTTTTTTATTATATTTTCCAAGAAAATATTATTATATCCACAGCCACACTGCAAAAGCCTGTAAGGACAATTTCTATGAAAAATGAGGTTTTGAGCTTTTCTGGTCGATCTTGTCCCATAAAATAAAGTCTACGATGTTTCATTTTTTCTCTATGGCCTTTTGTAAAAACCTGTAGTTTAAAAACTAGCAAATTGTGATGTAAAAAACTGTAAGTTACCGTGAAGATTATAGAGATTGTATCGATACCGAAAAAACGTAATGAAATGCTCAATGAAAGATGGTTGTGTAAATACAGAATATATAAAGCGTTTTGTGCATAGACTACAGTATCAATTAGCTTTATTAAAAAAAGAAAAGAAAAACCTGTACCACTACAACCCATGAAGGGTCTTGGGTTCAGTCCTATTTAGGGAAAGTACTGTTTCAAGGCCAGCGGATGTGCAGGTAGGGGATCAGAACAGGATCTCGCTCAACTGGCAGACTTTCTCCCTTAATCAATTATTTAATTACACTTTATAGAGGCTGGGTGTGCCCCAGAAGGGTCTCCCTATCCCAGGGTCGCCTCACGGCCAATGAAACAGAATAAATAATTTTTCTGTGTTGAGCTGGGATTCGAATCTGGGACCTTGAGCATTGGAAGCTTATTGCCCTACCTTGCTCCCTAATTAGCTTTATTAATAGACTAAAATTAATTTTTCTCATAGTTTGTATTTTTTTTTTAATTTATAATAAGTATTGGGCACATCCAGCACAGTGCCTATTGGCAAATGCCCGGATTCTCCTACTCTGAGGTCAGCACTGCTTACCGTAAAACTAGACAAAGCAAATAAGAGTAGTAGTAAAATATTAAATGGCCTTCAAAACAATCGGAACCTCTTGGACACTGTAAAATGAGCTTTACAGGATAAAAGCTACAATGCCGTCGAATTCCAGATAGTGAGAGACAGAGAATCGATTTCAGTAATTGGAAAATTTAAAACAAGGTGAAAAAAGAACTAGTTTCATTTTTTCAAACCAACGAATCTACGAAATCGCAAGAAGCTCAGAAACAAAGTGATCTACACTACATATCAGCAGGCTACCTAGAGCTTACAAAGCATTCGTGAATCAAGCCATGTTCATATGAAGGTGAGTATGTTAAAAACAAATATTTTATAGACTACTGCACTACGTTCGAGCCGTTCCTGCAGTGAGAGACAAAAAAGACAATACCCTGTGTGATCAAATACATGCTTTCCAGTCAAATTCTTTACAAATTTTCATTTGAAATATCGTTTCTCTTCATTTTCAGTTTCTCTTAACGAGAAGAAAACTAAGTATATTAGAGTTGGTGGTGAGGTGGATCTGAACTCTCCATTTGAGGTAGGTTCTTTTAAGTTTGAGAAAGTAAAAAGCTTTATATACTTTGGGTCTGAAGTGAATAGCAAAAGTGACATGGCTCAAGAAATACAGAGAAGGATCATGGCTGCCAATAGATATGTCTTTGGACTTGGCCGACACTTTAGAAGTAGGTATCTCTCAAAGAAAACCAAGTTGATTATATACAAGACTCTTGTACGGCCTGTTTTGACATATGGCTCAGAGGCTTGGACGATGACAAAAAGTGATGAGATGAAGCTGAGTGTGTTCGAGTCAGGAGTACTCAGAAGGATCTATGGTCCAGTAAGGGAAGGTGATGTCTGAAGGAAAAGAAAAAATAGAAATTTCAGTTCTCTTCATATAGACATCGACATAGTCACCTACATTAAACTTGCCAGACTAAGGTGGGAGGGCATGTGGCCAGAATGAGCACCTCTGAAATACCCAAAGAAGTTACGCTTGAGAAGCTGCACCTCACAAGACAGATAGGAAGGCCGAGGACGAGATTGCTGGACAGCGTGGCCTATGATGCAAGAACCCTGCTAGGCATACGGAACTGGAGAGCAGCCACAGAAGACAGAGCAAACTGGCAGAGGCTCTTGGAAGAGGCCCATTCTCGGTAACGGGAAGCGGTGCCACAAATGATGATCATGAATACTATATCTTATAATATTTTTTTATACTACTATATGATATAGTAGTATATATTTGATGCATAATATTATATTATATATAATAATATTGATTTATTGTATTTTCCACGAAAATATTATTATATGATATAGTATAATATATTGACCGCACCCCCGACCAACTTCTTCTCAAATTATAACTACGGTCAATCATATCCACACCATTAAATTTGTTTAAATAATTTTAATGAATAAATAAACATTATAATAAATAATTTTTAAATACCCAAAATTCATTATTGTAATTTTCAACTTGCTAACATTTACAATTGAAGAAACCCCCAGAGGGGCTTCAGTGGAGGGTCCGTGAGGATCCAGGAAGATGGAGTAGCATAGTCCGAGAGGCGACATTGCAGATGGAATGTGCGGTGGATTGGAAGTGAGAAAGAAGCCACCTTGAGAAGGTACTTCTCCACCGTTCATTCCAGATTAAAGGCACATTGGGTCAAGCTGGACTAACGAATATCACAGATCCTGACGGGACATGGGGGTCTATAGACAAACTCAGAAAGCATGGGAAGAACATTATCCTTATGTCCAGAGTGCAGTGCCACTGAAACGGCTGAGCATCTTTTATTTTGCACCGCAATGGAGCAAGCCAAAGACATATTGATGCGGAGGATGGGACTGTACTCCCTAGATGAAGAGAAACTTCCCCGACTGATGGAAGAGTAGAAATACCTCCACTTCGTGGGAAAATCGAAACAGAAGGCACTTCACGATAGGAAGAGGAATTCTACCAGTAGGCCAGGAGGGAGAGGCAACATCAAGCTGCTGGAGGAAGCAACACAGGAGGGCAGGATGAGCAACTAGCTAGAGACTAAGGTGCAGCTCCATCAGTAAGGCGCACTCCAGTGCACAGGGCTGCGCCACAGTACACACTCATTAAAATTGATCCAAAGCAAAATAAAATAAAGATCCTTATTGGTAGCAGTAGACATATTCCCAACGTATTAACCCACTGCTGCCAAAACTCCCTATGGCAAAAGTGTCAGAAATGGAAAAAAAATTCATATCCATGAAATATTTTAATATTTCACTTCTTCTTTCATAAGTACAATGACATAGTATTTTAAACAATGGTATTGGCTTGATTCTGTGGATTTTAAATACTTTTTTTCAAACTCAGAAAGAAATTTAAAAGTTTACATTTGGTGAGAAAATTGTTTTTAATTTCCTTGGAAACATGTGATTTACGTTAAATAATGTTAGTTTTCTGAAATTATTATTTATATTTTTTTCTTCACTCACCGTTACCTTCTACAACTTTATTTATTTGATATTATTTTTTCTAAAATTCTCTACTTTCCAATGATGCATTATACGCATACAATCAGGAGATTCATTTTCAACCTGGATAAGCATTTTTCTTTTGTTCTCCAGTTTCCAATTGTCATATTCTTTCAAACTTCATATTTAGCCATTTTTTATAGTTACTGTCAATAAAAGAGTTTTTTTTTTTTTAAATAATCCATATTAAAGGTACTTTACAGAAAGACGTATATGAACATTCAGCATTTAAGCACTGTTAAGTGACACCAACGGGAATAAAACCTAAATGATATTAAAGACCACTTAATTATACAATGATACACCGAGGTTAATCAAAATCTTTAGAGCCGTTTTTGAGCAAATTGTAAAAATATGTTTCACTGTTGATATAATGTGGCACTTCCAGTTAGCCGATTTTAACAAAAAAGTTGCTGTCACATCGGAACTATATAAAAACCTTAAATACGCAATTTAAGTTTCAAACGTCTTTTCGTTTTTGAGCTAGGCTGTTCACATACACACAGACCATTTTGCGGGACATGGTCATTTGGACTGAAGGGACCTCAAAACATGTATTTCCGATGAAAACTCAAGATTCAAAAATTTTCACAATCGCAATACTTTCTCTTACTATATATAACATACATAGATATGTGAAAGTAAAAAGTGTACAAATAATATATGAAATAAAAAGGAAATCTGGTTAGTTAATTATTAATACTTATTGGTTCATTTAACTAGTACTACTTCATGGAAACAATTTCTCAATGGATGATACAAATGTGGAAGAGTGAATAAGTATACATTACAGTAAAAGCACTCATGATCAAGTCAAATAAAAATAAATGGTTAATTCCTTCTGGAAACAAGATATAAGAAGTTTTATAATGTTAAATATATATTTTAAACTTATGAAATTTGTTCTTTTAATGTGAAACATTTGTAGAGAATTGGATACTAAATAACTAAAAGCAGTTTGAAGACTAATATGCTTATAAACATTTATACTGGAAACTTTATTTCAATATGCACCACTGTTTTCTGGGATGATCTTCAAACAATCTATTAATTCAATTAAAATGCTCTAGATTGATGTATGATTAGAAAATTTTCTAAACGTATATCTAATTTATGTATGATTACCATTATATTCATTTTTCTCTTGTACTCCGACATATTCTTATACTATAATAATATGATGAATAAAGTTACAAAAATACTAAACTCACCACTAAATAAATTTTCAAGTTTTTTGTTTTTATCAGATAATGCTTCAGAAGCAGCTTTATTTAGTCTTTCCAAAAGTTCTATACTATCAAAAATTGGACTTTTCTTATCTCTCTCTCTCTGTTTCAATGAAGGTGACCTGCTTCTTTTGTTTTTAGAGCTAGAAGGGCTTGTTTTACGATCTTTAGAATATGATCTGTCTCTGTTACGAGAATAAGACGATCTATTAGAATTTGACCGGGACCTTCTTTTTGAATGTTTTTCACTTCGTCTGCATTGGCGATGTCTAGATGAAGATCTGTCCCGAGACTTTCTTCGATGCCTAAAACCATGTTTAAAAAAACATTTGAAACAATGTTTAAATTTTATTGAATTAATTAATATTCCAATGAAACTTAATAATAAGTAATAAAGTCTAATAATAAAAGTATAGAATACATATGAACTTAATATGTAAACAGATATGAACTTAGTATTTAAACGAACCATTACAATCGCTCAAATCAATTTTATATATATTCAATAGTAATCTAATAAATATCCTTGACACACACGTCCCTCTTGAAACCTTTAATTCCCATCACCACCCTGCTCATTGGATGTGGTAAGCCATGATGGCCAATGGCCAAAAAGGATAACTGACGTTATAAAAGACAAAGGTTTCATGTCAAAATATTAATTTGAGTTTTTTTTATGTTTAAATAAACAATAAAAGTAGATTCTATCTGTTTCCCTCTTTGCTTTGTTTTAATAAAATATGTGGGTGCCTAATACTTTTGCCTAAGACTGTATTTCTGAACATTTGAAATTTACAATTTCAATTTATCTTTTATAACATGATTTTATTTCTGTACATATTTAGCAAAAGTTTCACTCAGTAGTTTAAGGAGTAATTGAAGAAGATGGATTATGAAACATATATATCGTCGAAAATTATATAAATTTAAGAAACAGAAAAATACACAACAAAAAAAATCTTGATTAGTAAAAACAACATTAGATGATTTCAAACCTGGAATATCTATCAGGACTTCTGGAATGTTTATATTTTTTACTGCTCTTTTTGCTCTTCTTACTTCGTGAAGAATATCTACTACTACTAGAAGAATGACTAGATGACCTGAAAATGTCATACAAATTTATTTTTGTTGAAATGTTTATTACAATTAATTTTAAATTTCTTGCATTCAATAAATTTGACTTTTCATATCACTTAAAAATGAATCTTCTTCTTTATACATATATTTAAAATATTTATCCTTATAAGTAAAATATAGTTTAAATATTAGTTTTTTAATTCGGACTAATACAATACACGACACACTAATAATGTCAAAATATACTGCTATATACTTAATAATTCGGTGTTAATAAAATAAGAGCTCAGAGTTCAAAAAACCTGCTCAAAATCTAGGCACATTCAATTTTCTGTAGAGAGAAAATCATTTTTTTTTTTTTTAAGAGAATGGGAACCAAGCTTGGATAACTTTTATTATGTCCATTGAAGAAGTATCTGATAAGAACAAGATGGACAAGAATGGGATACTCTACATAAATTCATAAGAATAAAACTCAGGTAGAATTAAATTTTTCAAGAAATCATTGAAGTCCAACATAGGGTTTCAGTCTAACGATGGACAGTTAAAATAAATAGGATTTTAATACCACCATTAATTATACTACAAATATGGAAGGTTTAATTTCTCTCAGCTCTTCTCCTTAAAAAAAAAATTAGTATAATGAATTGTAAGAAAAAGTTGTAAGTGGAAACGCTCATAAATACAGTCGATATATTGCACAAAATGTCTCATTTTTGGAAAAATTGAATCACCAAGTAATTTTATGAATTTTCACTCAGTAAAACCAATATAGTAAACTAGTGCACTTAGTATAACTATTTTTTACACATACAATAGTTAACAGTTATTTTAATATATTAGATGGATTTTTGCTATGATAAATATGATCAAAATTCTCAAATATTTTAGCAAAAGTTTAATCCATTAAAAACATACTTAGTGGCTTTTGTGATAAATGAATGATATAAAAGTTATTTGACTAAATCAGTGTGTTTAAGAAATGTTATTAGATGTTGATTTTTGTTGACCTACAATTAAACTAACAAATTTCATTATTTAAAAGTTATGTGTTTATATCTATTTTCTTATGAATAACATGTATAACCCTACTTGAAAAACATATGAATTTTCTTTATATCATTATTTATTAATTTGAAAAATGTACCTATTTCTATATCGTCCAGATTTTTTTCGTCTATGATAATCAGAAGAATCAGATTCACTAGAGTATTTGCCCATTCTTACACTAATTATAATTAAATTAAGTTTCTAAATACAAAAAAAATCAAATTCGATTTATCACATTTAAAATATAAAGAGATTTTCGCAATTCTTATGCCAAAGTCAAGAAAATGTTTACAAATAATCTCCACACCATTTACACTGTTTAGCACACAATAACCGGTAGGTTGCATTATTGCTACATTATATACATTATTGCAGTTCTACCAGTCTGGATAGGCAAGTTAAATAAAAATAAAATGACAAGACAAAACAAGTTCTTTTCTTGAAATGAAAAATAACATATCTATTTATTTTATTGCTTAAAAATCAATAATTAGAACGTACATAATTTCAATGAAATAAAATAATTTCTTGATATATTGAAAGTATTATTTATATATATATTATTTAAAACAACAAATGGTATTCAATTAGTGATTTTAGAGGTTAATATTGATTTTTATTTGATAATTATTTACATCTAAACATTCTTTTGGAATTTTTATTAAAATATATTATTATTAAATAATATTGCCCTGCTTTATAATCATGGCATCACTGTGCAGTTACTACTACACATGCAATTTTCAGAAAACGTGTTACTTCTCCTCTTTCTAAAGTTATTTCATTAGACGCAACTTGTTATGTTTAATTTCGGACTTAGTAAGCATAGTTCTTCTAATTACTGTCAAGAGCTGGGATTACCCTTCCTGAAAATAAACATTTGCCGGGTGAACTGAAGGCTAAGCACATTTGGGTCGTCAAGAAGAATGGCGTCCGATCAACATATAAAAAACCGAATGCAGGTTTTTAAGAACAAAGGAAAAGACCAAGATGTAAGTTTGAATATTATTATAATTTGTTAATGATAACTTATTGTTTGCTACTAGTTATTTAAATGATAATTAAAGATTTTTAATATTGAATGAAGACAGACAATGATTTTTAAGTTTATTTGTTGTATATGTTGAAGGTAATGATGTTGTTGAATGAACTATTATACATTCTGTGCTTAAGTGGTTATTTATTTGCTATAAAGAATGTATTTTCTTTAACACCTCTAATATATTTAAATACTATTTCATGTTAGATATTTCATTGACGATTATTTTTATTGTTAGGAAATGCGTAGAAGAAGAAATGAAGTAACTATTGAATTGAGAAAGAACAAAAGAGAAGAAACATTATTGAAGAGAAGGAATGTGCCAAATGTTGATTCTACAGGTATTTTTAGTATTATATCATGTTTTTTTTTTTGTAGTCTCTTATTAATATTGGTACTCTTACTTACTATGGTGTTATGTATTTGTACCTCACCAAAAATTCCTATTTTGGACTCTTTTTAACAATTTGTGGCCTTGATTTGTAAAGGTTTTAACTATATTTACTATTATGTTAAGAAACAGAGCTTTAAAGTTAAAATTTACGGTACTATGAATATTTTGTTTGTTATGCTAATAATTTTATAAATTAATGTAGTGTTTGGTACATCTTGGAAACATAGCGATTTGACTTAGGCAGTGTTAGAACTTAAATGACTACATTCATAATAGAATTACTTTATTTATGCTATAAATCTTTTTATAATCAGATTCCCAATTGGCCTAATGACAAGATTAAAGGAGCAGTCAGAACTAGAGTTAAAGTGATATTTTGATGCATGATCAAGTGACATGTTTGTTGTTTTGTTTTTTCAATTATTATTTTAATAATAAATCTCTGTTATCATTCCAAAACAAAACTCCTGTAATTTGGCGTTTAACATATAATGAATATGTAGAATACACATATAGCAACATACATTGAATCCAGAAATGTAAAAGAATAATTCTAATATGTTATACTCATAAAACATATCTTTATTTACAATATAAATGATATGTCATGTTTAACTCATTAAAATAATTATGAATTAAGTACTATGATACAAATTGCAGTTAAAACTTTCTTAAACTAGTTAACTTTCAAAAGTTGTCTGTGGTTAGAACTATCTCATACTGCTTGTTTCTTTATTTTTCAACTGATGAATACTCTAATTCATTTGGAACATAGTCAACTAAGTTGTGAGTGATTTCTGAATGAAAACTCAATTCCCAACAACAAATGTTGTTAGTTAGCACCTTTTCAAACCAAGGTCACAAACTGTTAATTGCCCAGTATTGTATTTTATACCTTATTTGTAAATGGTTGTAGTACCTCCTATAAGGTAATTTACATTGAAGAGCTTATTATGTCCTCGTGAGAATTTGTATAATTTCACCGATATTTTGCTTAATAGAATTATATGGATAAATCTGTTTAAGTTTCATTATGACATATTTCATAAGCATTTAATATTGTCTCAGTGTTGATCTTTGAGATGTTTTCTTGTCATTAAATTTTTATTATCTTAAGTAATTTTTATTTTAATTCATGCTTTTTCAGCATATTCCATATAAGTTTATGTCACATTTAATAGATGCTATTTTTGCAGCCCTGAAAAGTTTTAAGTAATTAATCAAATCAGATTGAAGCTTAGTTTTACTAGTCTTTTATATATCCTATTGTCTTGGTCCCACTTAAAATTAGTATATTGTTTTATTCATTAGGTTTTCGCTATTATTACTTTTTTTTTTTAAATAATACTGTGACATAGAAGCTTAATATTTTATATTCTGCTGCTATAATTTGCATATTTGATGGTTTTACTAGCAAAGTGAATTGGAATTTAACTTGAGAATTCTATTAGGCCATATTTCTTTTCTTTTTATATATATATATATATATATATATATATATATTAGAAATTGTTTTTTTATTCATATTATTGTATTTCTTAGTTTTGGGCATAGGATTATTGAAGATTATTTTCTTCTCTCCTTCATGGAATAGTTATTCCCATTTATAATTACTCCTGTTGTTTATTATATAGTATAATAAATGATTGATTGATCATTATGGCATGTAAATTAGGAACTGAACTGCATCTGCTCACTCACAGTTCAGCAGTCAAAATTTCATTAAATTGCTATTTTGGATTAATACTTCAGTAGTAGCATGTCATCAGTGAGATGATTCTTCTATTTGGTTCAATTATACTCCTAAGATTGCTTCAAATCTATTATTGAAAATAAGTGGATTTATTTTAACATCAAACATATATTTTATTTAAAAAAAAAAATCTGAAAAGAGAAGTATTTGCATTGTAACTTGCTCAGTTTTGTTTTATGTTTTGTATATGTATTCTTCTTGAAGTTGCTGTAAGTAAAGATTAATAATAAATTTATCCACTGTAAAAATGTTTGGATTTGTCAAAATCAAAATACTTTAGACCAACCATTCCTATAATTAGTTGTATGTATCAATGATCATTCATTTAACACCTTACAAGTACTATTCAATTTTTATATATTATTACTTAAAGGTATTTTGTTATTGATTCTGTATATTTTTGTTAATTCTTCATAACATCCAATCATTCGGCCATCATTTTGAAGATTATATTTCTTCAAGTGAGAAAAATATACACATCCATCTCCAAATTTCAATTTTAAAAATTGATGAAGTAGTAAAAGAAACTTAATTTTCTCATAACTCAAAAAGTATACAACTAACTCTTAAATCAGTATACTACTAACAATTTAAATCCCGTTAATGTTCCATAAATCTTTTGCTGCGGTTGAAGTACTAATGTGTTATGCTTTTAATTAAATATAGGATATATTAATGACAGTAAAATCTTAACCCATTGGATACTTATCATATTAATTACAGTGGTTTTTATTTATTTATTTTTTTGCCAGTAGGATATGATTCTGAAATAAACTTTTAATCAGTTTCTAATCATTTCGAATAAGTTCCAGATGGCAATAAAAAGGCTGGTTTAGGTTTTATCAATTCTTCTATTTAAAACAACTTCTTATGAAATAGAATCGTGGTAATCATTTACCCAAAACCTCGTAACCTAATTTCCCAGAGCCTTCTCTAGGCCGTTCCAAATATCCTTATGTTAGCTTTTCTGAAAGTTCTGGTGTTAAGAAGGTCAGATCTACGACGGACAATTATCAGGATGTGGTCGATTTCATTAAAAATAAGGCCATCTGAGGATCTCCATGTGGCCTTGTGAATTCGTTGTCCAGAAAAAAGAGTGCTTTCAACAACCATGATTCTTGATATGGCTAATTCAATTACTCTTTTCCCGTTATTGTTGCATTCTTCATGCAGGCTGTGATGTGCTATGGTAGGCCAATAAGCTTCCTTCCTTCGTATCTTTGCATTAATCTCCCAACAAGATGTTGTTGTCACTTCTTGGGTATATATCAAATGTTCCTTCAAGTTCATTATAAAATTCGTCCTTTTCATCCTTGCCTCATGTCCCTGTGGATGTGTGACAACTTATGAGAAAGTAGTTGTAGAAAGTAACTTTGATTCGATGAACACATAAACCTGCAGTCTCGTCCCTCCCCTGATGGTAAATAGAACTGCAAAGGTGTGATTTCTAACGTGGTGGCTATAATACGATATCTTTTCTCTATAAGCCCTTGGTCCATCCAACGGATCTCTCGGATAACAGTTATGTCTAATTTGCACTTGACAAGTACTGTAAGGACTTGAAGCCCTCCCAGTCTGTATAATGATAAAATATTCTAAAAACCAAGTTTGAAGTCCACGTCTGTTACCATTAAATTGTCCAACATTGTCATGTTAGATCTTAGGATAGGTTGATTTAGGTGGAGCAAGTTATCAGTCCACTATCCCCGAGTCAGGTGGAGAGACTGCTTCCTCAGAGTAACCAGACAAACTCCGTTGTTCTGGGGAGATGAACCAAGGGTGTTCTGTGTGTAACCTTTGTCTGCAGTGGGAGGTGTTATGATGTGGTGTATACTAAGTGTGTTTGTGTATGAAGGTGTTCTTCCAACCTGGAGGACCAATTGCTGACTGTATTACAATGACCAAGCGATAGGACCGCCACCTCCCTATGGCATCCCTCTAATTCGTATTAAAACAATGTAATTTGGTTCAGTTTATACTTAGTATTTATTTTCGTTTTCATTGCATTTTAAACATCTTACATTTTGGATTAAAAATATTGGGTCTTTAATCCTTTTAAGAGAAGGAGAGGAGAGTAAGAGATTATCATTTCTATGAATTTCTGTTTATTTACCTATTCTTTTCTATTTTAGTGCTCTCTTTTCGTCAAATGTGATGTTATGTTACAATTTTATTTTGAAATGTCTCTGCGGTCACACTATCTCTTTTCATTAAGGAAAAACAAGAGATCAGACAGAGTCTTGGCCAGTGGTGAAAAACAAATTGTTGTGACAAAAAAATTTAGTGTTGACATTGACAATAAAATATATTTTAAGAACAAAGATAAAACTGCCTCTCAGGCTAAGAGCAGTAAATTGAACTGTTTCAAGACAGTCGAGTACCCATAACTAGAAGACCATTTAAAGTTATGGTTTACACAAGCATGTTATTCTAACTTGTCAATTGAATATAACATTTTAAAGGAAAAATCCAATGTTTTTGCTGGAAAAAATAGGAATTAAAAGATTTTCTAAGAAGTGATAGTTGGCTTGATTGATTCGTAAATTTTAACACCCTTGACGAAGATCCCGTCTTCACAAATTACATCAAAAGCAAATAAATGAGTTTAAAAAAACAATTAAAATTGTAATATTTGGTTGATAAATTTTTGTATTAATTTTGTTATTCCTTGTTTTTTTTTTTAAATTATTATTGTTGAAAACGTCGATAATTTGTATTTTCTCCTGGCCACTTGACAATTTGAATTATCGGGATTCTACTGTACAGTGCATCCAGAAATGTGCAAATGCTACTCTGAGTACCAAAGAATTTACTACTTCATTCTATGTCAAACAATTAACTCAAGCAGTGATTGAATTCCCAATAATGATTCAATTTGAGTAAAAACTTGGTACTCAAAGTAGCATTTGCCTATCTTTGAGCACATCTAAGATAAGTTTGCCTGTAGGTGAAGGGAGCTCATGCAGTTTTCCCCACTCAAATTCAAGCTCCACTTTTCCTCATTATGTATTCTTGAAGACTGTACTGCATTAACTTGAATCAAATGAATTGCTGTGTTTACACAGCCTATTTTTCTATGTAGGAGTAGAGAAGACAAAAGAGTGGCAGATCAGCAGGAAAATGTTTTGCCATTGTGCGTCTCTCTCCCCCTCTAACAAAAATAATAATTATAAGAATTTAATTTATACCATATAAAAAGTTTATATGAAAAAAGTGCCCCAGCAGTTAATACCTAGGGGCTTGATCTAGTGGTATTCCATTGGCCTATTATGGTTATTATTAATATTTTATGATTATTGCATTCAACAGTGATCTCGATAATAATGAAAGAATTATCATTAAAATTTACGAGTGATTAAAGTTTTTTTAAAATTTATATAACCTTTATTGTGAACTATTGATCCGTCCTTTTATGATATCTTTCTCCTCTCTTGGTATCGTGATTAACTAGGTAATGAATTTATTAACTTATCATAATAGTTAAAGTTGATTTTTAGTCATTTTATATACAATAATTAATTTTTAATGTTTCAGATGATGACGATGACAGAAATTTATCTCTTATAAATTTAGATGAATTAGTAAATGAAGCTGGTAGTGCTGATCCTGAAATACAACTTAAAGCAGTCCAATCAGCTAGAAAGCTACTATCTTCTGACCGCAACCCCCCTATCGATGCATTAATTGATAGTGGCATTCTCCCAATTCTTGTTCGATGCTTAGAAAATCAGGAAAAGTATGTGTTTAGAATTTTTCACTTGTCATTTTATTTTGGATCACACAGCTTTACAATGAATGAGAAAGGTTTTTACTTCATTTGTTATTAAAGTGAATCTTATTTTTTAGTCCCACTTTGCAGTTTGAGGCAGCATGGGCGTTGACTAATATTGCTTCTGGTACTTCCAATCAAACTCAAGCTGTCGTTGCTGCTGGAGCGGTTCCACTATTTTTGCAATTACTGTTTTCTGTTCATCAAACCGTGTGTGAGCAGGCTGTTTGGGCTCTTGGTAAGTTAGTCATTTTTTTACTATGGTAAAATCACATTTAATTTTTTTTTATACGTGTTGTATGATACATACTGTATTTGTTCCCAGCCATATTATATTAACTATTATAATGTTGTTGTAGGTAACATAATTGGGGATGGGCCAGGACTTCGTGATTACGTTATTAATCTTGGTGTCGTTTCACCACTTTTGGCTTTTATCAAACAAGAAACGCCTATTTCATTTCTTAGGAATGTTACGTGGGTGATAGTCAACCTATGTCGAAATAAAGATCCAGCTCCTCCTATGAAAACAATATCGGATATTCTTCCTGCCCTCAACGTCCTTATCCATCATACTGACATCAATGTAATTCATTTTAATTTCCTTAAAATTTGGTTTGTTAACTACAAAAAAAAAAATAACTTTTTTGAATGAAGCTTCTTTAGTTGCATTAGGGTGGTAACTGAATGCCTTGGTGAGTTCATATAATGTAGTCATAACACAGCTGGCTTTAAATATTTTATTATAATTTAAATGGTACGTCTCATTTAAAATACAAATCAGAGCATCTAACCTTTACCTGCAATCAAAGTAAAAGTTTTTTAACATCATATGGTGGATTTTATGATTAAAGAAAAAATAAGTCATGTTAGGGTTTAACAATATATGTTAATATAATTTACTCAGAGCCACTGAAAGTCACATAATTATAAAGTATATATATATATATATATATATGCATAGATTATTAATTTTTGTTTTTTCATTATTAATTGTTCTTTACTGGTTTAAATTTTCTTTGAAACATCAAAGTAATCCAAGATCAATTAGTGGTGGTTCTGTCTTTTGACAATATAAATAAAGTTACGTTTAATAATATTAATATAAATAATACCATTAACTGACCTCCAAATGTTATATATTATATGCCAAATATCAGTAGCAATTAATAATCAAACAACAACAATAAATTCTTGATATGCATAAGTATACAAATTTATGTTGCCGTATAAATTACATTATCAAAGTGCACTATTAAATTATAACATGACTAAATTATTTTTACTTTAATCATAAAATCTACTGCAATGCCAACAAAGTTTTACTTTAACGGCACATTTTTTTTTTCTTATTAATATCCTTGGACTTCACCAATTTGTTTTACCCTTTGCTATACTCTAATAAATTCTTATATAGAAATTAATATTATTCAATAAGTTTTTATTCATATTTTGTTTTTGCTTGTTAGTTAATGTATTAATTTTGGGACAACCTTTGATTTTGAGATGAGATATATTTTTTTAGAATTTGGATTACTTATGTATATTTAATGTTCAATTAGATATAAAGAAGTATGTAAAGTTTGATGTTTGAATATAAATAAATAAATAATATATTGACATAAAAAAAATGATTATTTAAAATTGCTTTTGTGGCTGCTATTGAACTAATCAGAAATAATTTTACTATTAATAGTTTTAAACAGTACTTCAGCATGATACGCCCTGTAATAAGTGATATTTCAATTTCTCTTTAAGGTTGAATTTTATAGTAGTTGGTTCCATAAAATGGAGATCAGCCCTCTTTTCCATATAATTTATAAATAAAATATCCCTTTTTTTCTCTTGGTGAACTATTTAATTGTGTTAAATCTAAAAAAAAGTAGTTTAAGATTATTGTTAAGCAATGCTTCTTTTACATTTTCAGATTCTTGTAGATGCTGTATGGGCTCTCAGCTATTTAACAGATGGTGGTAATGAACAAATACAAATGGTTATTGATAGTGGAGTCATTCCTAGTCTTATCCCTCTTCTTTCGCACAAAGAAGTTAAGGTAAATATATTTAAATGGATTTTATAGTTAAAATAGTTCATTATTTATTATACGATTTACTATCTATGATAAGTTATTAATTTTCAATTTTTTCTCTCTTTATTTCATTTAGAACTTTTCTATCAAAAAGTTTTAATTTTTAGTCGATTCAATTACCACAAAATTTAGGTCTATTAAATGACCTTGACGCTAATTTTTTTTTTAATACTAAATTATTTGGTACAGGTGCAAACTGCTGCTTTACGAGCCATAGGTAACATAGTGACTGGAACTGATGAACAAACCCAAGTTGTTCTGAATTGTGATGCTCTTTCTCATTTTCCAGCTCTTTTGTCGCATCCAAAAGAAAAAATATGCAAGGTATTTTTCAGTGTTTTTTTTTAGTATAAAATGTTAATATTTCTTATTTTATCTGAATCCGGTATTTGGTTCAGGATATTTCATTTTTGGATGGTATGCTAATATATCTCCACTCTTCATTAATTATGTTCAGAGAAATCCTTATTCATTTTGTTACGTAATATCCTTGGTGCTTATTAATGTCATTTAAACTATTCTCTGTTATGTAGATTATTCTAATGTGTTTAAATAATATTTCGAAACAATCTTACTACATTATACAAAAAGTAGTCTAGTTCAAAATGTGTAAATGTTGATGTCAAGTGTTCATTGAGAAATTGTTATTTATTTTTCTTGTTTCTTTTTAGTCGAAGGAATTTTAAATTTCTAACATGTTATTTTTAATTTGGTTCAATCATGTTATATTTTAAATGTGTTTTGTTTTATGTTTTCTTGTTAATTTTCAGGAAGCAGTATGGTTTTTATCAAATATAACTGCTGGCAATCAGCATCAGGTACAAGCTGTAATCGATGCAGGATTAATTCCTAAAATCATCCATAATCTTTCTAAGGTGAGTGAAGATTTGTTTTCTATTGTCCATTTATTATATTCATAATATATTGATCTTAGATTTTTTGTTTAACAAATTGATTCTTAGTTAATAAAAATAATTTTATATCGTTGTACCAGCGAATTGATTTTATATTTTCTGGTTTATTTATTTGTTTTTTTCCCTTGAAAATATCTTAATGGTAATTTAATTTTTTTTTTGTTTAATCCATCGAAACCCATATTTTTTCCTTTCTTTAGTTTCATGATAACTCGAACTATACTTCTTCGGAAACATTTAGAAAAAATAAAATAAAAGAAATCTTATACATACCAAGGTTAGGAAAGTCGTGTGAGTGAACTGACCACATATTTAACTATTTATGAATGATTGAGTATTTTGTAATAATTCGCAATATTATATTAAAAGCTTTACAATTGAGATAAATAGTAAATTAGGAGAAAGATAATCAAGGTTTCACAGTACCCTTCAAAGCGCGACATTTACTTGTCCTACAACAAATCCTGGGGACACACCAGGACACATTGTGTTAAACCACTTTTTTTTTTTATTGTCTTAAGATTTTTATAAGATTTATTGTCTGTAGAAAATATTTTAAAACCCACAAAATTTGGTTCAATGAAAAGTGACTGATACAGTACCTATTCTTTATTGCAATAGTTCAATATCAAAAGGCAAAGCCAGGTCAAGTACCAAGTAACTGTAGAAAAAAAATTATAAAACCCAAAGAAATTCGTACCAAATGTTATTCCAATAATTCATTATCAAAATACAAAGACTGGTCAAATTCCAAGTAAACTGCAAAGAAAAACAAAACCCAAGGATGTTGGTACCAAATTGTAGTCCAAATAATTCAATATATGAAGCCAGATCAAATTCCAAGTTTGTTATAATCGTCCATCCAAATACGGTTTCAATAAATTATATTGAAACAATAATTCAGTAATTCATGTCAATATCAATAATCTAATCCAAAAGTTCCAAATATTTTCGGTTTTTATCAAGGGTTAGTTCCTTACAGTTTAACCGGTGGAAGTATACTGAGAATGATAGAGAGAGAGGGACAACAAACGAAAGGAGAATAGGAGTAACGGAGTGGGGTGAGATCGAAGGGATATTAAAAAAAGTGTTCTGTTGCTTCGGTCTTTTTACAACAATCGAAATAACTTCAATTGAATAAAACTTGTTTCTAAATTTAATTGTTATTCAAATATCTTTTTGAATTAATTAATTTAATCGTTCTAAATTTACTTCAATTAACTTGAAATATATCGTAAGCTTTATATTAAACAAATTGAGTTGTGGTAATTTTTTTCCATCAGTTGAATAGTACAACTTTTAAATGTGGCTTGCAGGAGAGTAGAGTAGAGGTTTGCAGTAGGTAGAGGTTGGGATGAGAATCGAAGTAAGTAACTGCCTAACTGGGATCTCTAAAGAAATTACTCAAGGATTCATAACTTGGGTTCTACTCAGAATTTTGTTTTCATTTAAAGCCTATGTTTTAAGTCAAGCAAACCTAAATATAATGTCAACATTTTAAAAGTATGCCATTAGCCATTGCTGAGCTTGTCCATGACAAAATTTTGTTGGGTACTGCAGACATACAGACAAAAAAAAATTTTAAAGTGGATTTGGTGTGTGTAATGTATGAAACGGAAAGATATCATGAAACGGGTTGATACTATTCAATTCACAGATGAAACCTTTATTTTATTTATATATATATATATATATATATATATATATATATATATATATAAATAAAAGTCATATATCAGCGCACTCTCTTTTTTATTTTTAAGGTTAAGGCAATTAAACTTCCATTTTTATCTTTAATCTTTTTAATCACATCTGACGTTTCGGGGATAATTTTGCCATCTTCAGAGATTCCTTTATATTTACTGAAAACATACATGTTTAAAGTGAATTATTTACTATTTATTGTTTAATTATTTACCTTGACTTTGTACTATGTCACCAATTGTCAAAATTTACAATAACTGTCATATCTATATTTAAATATAATAATTTTTTTGGTATTACACATTCATTTTCTACATTTTTTATGTTAACAAGCCTCTATCAGTTCTAAGGGTAGATTAGAAATCTGTAAAAAAAAAAAAACTAGCATTTATGAAGGCCTTTTGTATATTACTTTTGATCGGAAGTGACATTTGATTGAAAAAGTTGTACTAGCCATTGATACAGTTTTTGTATCAACATTCAAAGACTTACTATGTGGTCATTCATTTGATGCAAAACAAGTGCTTCGGGTCGATCGAGGCTTCACACTTAACATTTCAAAAAGGGTTCCAAATACTGCAAATCTTGGCTGAGAGAGCCAATTGTTTATCTGTTGTTTGACCCAAATGGAACAAAAACTATAAGTAGTATAGTATTTATCTTATGATAAACTAGACTTGTGATATTTGATCTATTAGTATAATTAACCAATAAGAAAGCTGTCATCCCTTATATAATTTTAGAAAATAGTAGAATGTATATTGATAGGGGGACTTTTTCCCTGTATAAAGTTGATATTTCTATTCTATTCTGTATATTTTAAAAATTAATTAAAAAATTGTAAGCTAATTTTATCTTTATATTTTAGGGTGAATTCCAGACAAAAAGGGAGGCTGCATGGGCCATTAGTAATTTAACTATCAGTGGAAATCGTGATCAAGTGCTTTTGCTTATTCAAGAAGGAGTTATTCCTCCCTTCTGTGCTCTGCTAGATTGCCAGGACAATCAAGTAATCCATGTAGTGTTGGATGGGATTAACAACATGCTTAAAATGGCCTTCCCTAATGTTGAAGCACTTGCTAATACAATTGAAGAATGTGGTGGTATGTACCCTTTAATATTTAAATTTTGAACTAATTTAGTTGTAATACTGATATAATATATACTTGCATATTAAATTTATTCACAATTTTTACTTTTATCTTTTTTTGCATCATCCTGTTGTGCCTATTAGTTCAGGGGAGAATATAACCAGGACTGCCACTGCTCTGTTTCTTGACAGATTCCTGACTTGGTGGAGATTTTACTTTTACATAAATAGTCAACATACCCCAGTAGTAACATCCTTGGCCAGGCTTGAGGTCTTTCACGGTTAGGGGCAGAGTCCATAGTCTACAATAATCTCATTATTCCTCTATTCGGATAACAGCCAAATAACTTGAACCAGTGAGCCTCCAGGACTTCCTACGTTGAAAGCATTCTTAATTCCTCCCTAATTCTAATTTTCATTTCTGCAACTATCACTCTGTTCCCTTTTTTCTCTGTCAATTTCTAGTTTTCAGCTCCATGCAGCTGTACAGACAAGTATACTGACTTAAAGATGTGGTTTTCATATTTCAGTCTTTTTCTTACTTCTCAATCACAGTATTGCAAAATCCGATAGTAGAGATAGTTTGGCTTAATTATCCTGTGTAGGATTTCTGAATCCACTCTCCCCGACCATTCCATAATTTTTCCAATGTAGACAAAATCTGTTACCACTTCCTTTTCATTAATCCTGAAGATCCTACTTGTAGGATTTATTAATTTTGTTCATATATTATTAATTTAAGCATTCCTGGTATAAGGAGCTTCTCTGTCCCATAATGAGACTATGCTGCAACTTCTCCACAGAGTCCGCAATGAGAACAATATCATTTGAATAGCTTAATTATTATTAAATACTAGAATTATTACTATCACCACAGGAAGTAGATTTATACGCTCCAGAAACGTCCTGTCAGTTTGTCTTTTGCCGAGTTGTTATTTCGTCTATATATGGCATTGGTATGAAGTGGCTTTGTCTCCATCTTTGGTCCTTCCTAACTGTATAAAAATATCTAGGCTGCTGTCCACTTAATCTGACTATTCCTTTTGAGCCTTGGTTTATGGACTTGGGTTAATGGGTTTCCATCAGGCCTCCTAGCAAAACAATTTTAGATTACCATTTGCAGAGTGTCCTGCAACAAGGAATAGTACAGTAAAAACTCAGGAAATTGACCCTATTATTATTATTTTGTGTGTTAAAACTGCATTTTTACTAGGAAAAACATTATTAAAAAATTATAAACTCAATTTTAAATCCTCATATCTCATTTCTTGTTTTAATTTTGGAAATTGTGATTTTTGGTAATCGGGATGACAAAAGTGTCCACCGAAGTTTTTGTCGGAAAAAAAGAATCTTATTTTATTATCATGGGTGATATGTAGAACAGTCGACTAACTTCCTTCAATTATTTTAGTATCCTTTATTATTACCAGGCTAGAAATATTATTACTAGTAGTCATAGTGCAGTGATGTCAGTGTTTATTTTTCATTGCTATTAAATGTTGTACTGTTAATTCCAAATTCTTTTCTAGAGAATAGATCACCTTCTCTTGTTGTATCCATGTTGATTTTCATATTTTCCCTATGTCTTACTAACGTGTATGTGTATACTGATGATTTTTATTTTTGTTTTGTTATAGGATTAGACAAAATTGAAGAACTTCAGAGTCACGAAAATGTTGATATTTACAAATTAGCTTATGATATCATTGAGCAATATTTTTCGGAGGTAACTAATTCTTTTCTTAGCTATAATTTTACTTTTCATTACAATTTTTTGGTTATGCCATGTTTTACTATTTATTGAACTCTTCATAAAAAAACTTCAGGAGCATTTAGTAATTGTAATTAGTTGAGAGTCATTGAGAATACCAAGAGTTTCATAAAAATAATCTTTTAATCAAACTAGATTCAGTATAAGCTTGATACAAATAGTTTAAGTTGTGTAAGTATAGACCAATATTTAGGAACTTTTTTATTTATTTGTCTCAAACTTGTTAATTTCTTTAAAGACTCAGAAATGATACTTGAGTCCTTTTTTACTGTTTAAAAATTTAAGAAATGGGTAACTATTAAAATTTATTGGTAAGCATTAGAAATTACTAACTATGTGCATGTGTGATAAATTTCAAATATGAATGGAAATCCAGAAAAAGTCACAAATGGGTTGACAATTAGATTATTATTTTTTTTCTTTTTATTGTTTATCAAAGCAAACAACAGTTTATAAACTGTTGTGAATTTAACCATTTGACCATTAAAAAAATATTTTTTTGTTATAATTTAATTAATTATTTCTTTAAATGCATTGTAGTTAAAAAAAAAATTCTCTGAACTGATCTGCAATTGAGTATAAGTTAAACAAATCAAAAATTTATTTTCTCTGAACTGATCTGTAATTGAGTAAGCTGGCATTATCTCTTCTCTAGATTAAAAATATTTAATTAAATATTAAAGCTTGTATGATGAACAATTTTCTGAATGAAGCATTTCTATGAGAAGGAATATCCAAATTTGTGGGTTGGGACCTTGTATTTAAAGCAGGAAATTGGGTTGGGAATGAATTTCTTAGGAGTTAAGCCATTACAGAAGTTCTTCATAGCATCATATGAAATAATTTATCCTGATCTGAAGGTACTATTTTGCTGGCGACTTCTAGCTGTTGATTGTGTAATGCTTTAGTGGAATAAAAAGAAGTCTAATTCGTTGACACTGCTCGGCAGTCTAGGTATGACTTCATATCCAGACTGCTCCTTCCTGACCTCTCCTGAAGCAGTAAAGCTGTTGGCAGTCCGGTATTTCTAGGTTATGTTATCATATTGGAGAATTGTTTTAATCGTAACAATCACATTGATACATTTCATTATCTTTTTTTTCTTCAAGCCAGACAAAATTAAGTAAAACATTTAAATAAAGCTATCGTAAATAATTTTTTTAAGATTAAAGTTACAAGATTATTTCTTATACTAAAAGTATTTTATAGAGGAATTCAAATATATACTTAAATCCAAATGACATTATAAATAATCCAAAAAAAAAATAACCAGGGGTGAATACTCAAATCCCGACCTTGAAAAATCAATTCGTCTTCTTTAATTAAATTGCTTATTTACTGATCACCTATTGGTAAAACATTGTCTGCTGTGATTTCATTACAAATATATGATATTTGTGACTGAAATGAGCATACTAATACTAAGTAATCAATTTTAAATCAGAGACACATCTGCCATTCTTTCTATCATGAGACTGATATTTTCTATTCAAAATATTACTAGTAACCATAGTAGAACTCTGGGTATTAATATGTAATCATTAAAGGTTTGTAGTAAAAACATAACCTAATCTTTATTATTCAACTTTATCTACCAGAAAAAATAGCATGTATTAACAAGATAAGATCGAAAGTCCGCCATAATATATATTGCTGCCCTTCTGATAAAAATGAAAACCATTAGATTTAAGGATGACGTTATTATTTTTAATTATTTAAAATTAGGACGCTAAATCAACAGGATTTGGCTGTGGCAATGAGCAGTTTCAGCGAAATAGGCCATCGTTGTACCTTGCACAAGTTCAGTGTTAATTTTTGTAAAAAAATAAAAAAAATGCTTTTTTTTTTTTTTTTTCCTCCACTTCATCTATCTCTGAAAAAGCTTTGGGATTTTTCGGGGCCAGAGCATTAATGCTCCCTCTCCTCACCCTGCCACCAGGATGCAAACTGGTAATTATTTTATCATGCAAAGAATGGTTTATTAGGTTGCCGGCCACCCACTCTAAGTTATAAGTTATTGATTAAATTAATAAGTCAATGAAGCAATTCTTTTATTTTAACTCTCATTATTTGTTTATGTAATAAAAATGATTAATTGTTACAAAAAAAGAACTTTTTCCCTTTATTCTGTAACAATTCTCATCTAGTTTGAAATGCTTAGGTTTCTTATATTGTGTGTGAGTGCACTTTTAGAAATTATTTTATTTAAAATCAAATTTAGTTTCAAGTTCTTAATTTCTTTTTTTATTTTGTTTACAGGTTGAAGATGAAGTGAGTTTAGTTCCTACGTCAACAGATGGAGGTTTTCAGTTTGATCCAAACACGAGTATTCCTAGTGATGGTTTTAAGTTTTAATGAGAGACTCATCTGGTTCTTATATGATTAAAGTAAAGTTTTGGAACAGATGTGCATATATGTATATTTTCATCATGGACATTCTTGAAAATACATTATAAAAAATTAAATTATATACACATTTTGTATGTATAATCCTTCCAGTTAAATTTTATGAGCAATTGTTTGTAGTGATCACTAATGTATCACTTCCGGACATTGTAAATGACGTAAAGATTTAATAGTTTAGTTATTAGAGCAACAGTATAATTTGCTTGTCCTTATAATTGAGTTCCTTTTTTTTAGGACTTTGATATATTTCCGAAATGTGACTCATGATTGTTTGATATTGATTTATTTATGTTAGTAACATAATTTTTATTTGTTTTAGCAAATCTCTTATTTGTTTTCAAGAATATGTAATATAAAAGTAATGTTTTTTGTATATTGATATTAATTTTTAAATTTTTCCTAGATTTATAAATTTCCAAATTGGAAATTCTTCTCAAAATGTTTATTAGCTCAATTCAGATTATTTGAGAATATTTATGTGATTTGTTACATTACGTGTTTATTTCACGTATAAGTATATATATAAATATATACATATATATAAATATATATATGAATTAAAGTGTATGTGTATATGTATATATGTGTAAAGGATGCAGATATTACCCTCTACACATATAAACACATTCACATTTGTAGATGGGTTCTTGTCTGTTTTTCTTCAATCAAATTTTTTGTATAAATAAAAATATGACAATTCTTATTATCAGTTTCTTCATTTATAAACATTTAATATAACAAAATGTTATATCCTCCAAATGAAATAATTTATAGCTCGCCTATAAGAATAGGGTAGCGGAGAAATGAGAATACTCTGTGTAAGGGTACCTTATCCCCTCCACACATTTAATTGATCTTATGAATAGTTGATCTATAAATGACATGGTTGTTTTCATTTCACCATAATTGTGGAAAATAATTTACAACATGAAAATAAATTTTCCTAAATAAATGGGAATTCATAATTTTATTTTACTTTTTTGATTTACGTAAAATTTATATTTCTACTGAACCTATTTTTTTAAAATATTCCTGAGGGACTTTCAACTTATTCTTGTTCAAATTTATCCTCAATTTTCCATATTCTTGTAGGCGAGCTATAGTTACAGTAATATATGATTTAATGTTGATTTGTATTTCTAGTCTTATATGAGATTTAACATAATGATATTACTCTTCATTCTAAAAGTCAAATAAAAATATTTTGAAATTGTGGCGTTGAGTAATAATGTAGTTTAGGGGATCTATATTTAGGTTTAATTGTGATTGCTGCCTAAGGTATTTGCATGTAAACCCTGGATCCTATCAAACTCCAATTTACTGAGACAGAGTTAGTGCTTATGTACTACTTAAATCTTATTTTTTACATAATTTGAAGGAGTAGAGATTGAAATCAGAATCTTCATAATACTAGTCTTGTCAAGATTAATTCATTTATAACAATTAATCTTCAGTCTGCGAGATCTGAACACTAACCAGCATCTTAGAAAGAAGTTTTGAAATATTTGAGTGAAACATTCTTCATACAATAACTGGAGTAATCTGATCAGTGCTAGTATTAAGGAGACCACCGGAATGTTCTTTCTTCGCATGTCACAATTTGATAGTTATTTGTCAGGTTATTGTGTACACCTAAGTCCTGGCAAAGACATTCTAAGGCTATAGTGACTTGTCTACTTGTAAATAATTAACTTGAAAATAATTTTTTTTGAAATTTCGGATGAAACGGACAGGCAAATAACAGAAGAGGTACATATCTATCATTGCATGCTTTTTTACTTTCGCAAGGGTAGTAACAACAGTTGTGATGTTAATCCAAATGCATGAGAGGTTGGTAAATGCTAAAGGTGGTTTTCCAATTTCAAATCCCGTACTTTTGATCTTTCGGGCTCATATCTATCAGGAAGATCTACAATGACATGCTAAGGATGGAAGTGGAAGCAAATCCGTATCAGACAATCAATAAATTGTCAAACAGCCTTAACCAACTTGATTTTTTATTGAATCTGGAACAAATATATGGAGTTCAAATTCCCTCTATTAGCGTCCCAGTTCATGGAGTATTTTATGAGTTTAGGTCTTTTTTGTGCCTTAAATGGCTTGTTGAAGAGAACCATGTGCCAAAATCAGAGCTTGTATTGACGGCAACAGTTCTTAGTCCTCTAGTAATAAAGAAATCAGTATGACAGGAGTTTACCATCTTGTCATTTGAAAATTAATGAAGGACAGACCACAGATTTCTCCCTCTTGGGATTCACAACCTTGAACCCCACTGAGCCTTGATGCATGGTAATATAATGCCAGGTATTAATAATAATAATAATCTTTTATTTATTCTGGGACGAATCCCTTTAGAATAATTAACAAGGACAGAAATGTGGGCTTTTGAGCCTCAGATATATATACATGTATTTACTAAGTTAAATAACAGATATAATGGAGAAAAAAAAAGTTATCTTCTAGATTTAAATCAAATAAGAAAAAAATGAAAGAACAATGAGATGAAAATAATTGGAAATAAACTAATAATATATATATACATATTTACAGAAGTTTCTATTTACAATTTTAGAGGGACTGGAAAGATGATTGAATAGATTTAAAAGTAGGGAGTATTGGAGGGATGGAGTTCCATAGGGATGAGGATCAAATAATAAAAGATTTATCAAAAGCAGCGGTTCGGTGGGCCATTATATATAAATCTGAAGACCGGGAATGGGTATTGCAGGAGTGGACAGAGGATTTAAATTGAAGGAGCTCGGAGATGTATGAAAGACTGAGGGAGTGAATGACTTGGAAGAGGAAGGATACCAGGAAATACTAATGGCATATAGGACTATATACAGTCACCACCTGTGATGAAGCATTCTCCAAGACGTTTAAAGAACTTAGAAAATATCCTGGGTGAATGCAAGTACCTAGGAGGGCAATAAACTGATGACAAATGTTATAATGTAGTGTTTAGGGTATAGAGTGATTTCTGTAGATTGTATATCTGGTGTGATAGTTAAGTTTATAGAGCGCGGTGGCCGAGCGGATTAATGGGTGTTTATGGCAACCTGATAACCGAAGTTTTGAGATAAACAAATAATTAAGAGTTCAAATAGTGGTGCTTGGTGAAACTTTTAACTCAGCATAATTCGGCCGGTTCAGGAGAAAACCTGTGGAGCCTAAAAGATAAGGAAGGGGAAACAAAAAAAAAAAAAGTATAGGATTGCGTGTAAATGAAGCCTTAATCAGTATTGCAGTTTTGTCTGGGTGGTCAGTCCTGTAAAGATTGTAGCCAGGAAAATAAAATTTTGTTCGTGGTGTCTGGTGTGTTTTAGTGATGGGTGTTATATCAATCTGTTTCTCATGCAAGTACAAGTCAAGTTCAGTACTAAGCTGTTCCAAGTCATTTACATTCCATACGATAATTGACAAGGAACCGACTGTTAAATGATTATGGGCAATAATTGGCACTCAAGGCTTGTGTAACCTGAGACAACTGTCGAAGAATACTAAAAAGGGGTTGGATGAGTTTATTTAACTAGTTAATTGCTACAATTAATATGATGGAGCCATTATCAACCGCAGGTACCAGCTGGGCAATGTCCTTCCTCATACCTGTCTGTACATGTTGGCTGATGTGTGCTACACTAGATGTTTGTTGCCCACTCTGCATGTGCTGCTGCATTCCAAGGGTGGTCTAGTAGTAGATATGTAACTACTTTATTGCCTTTTTTTTTAAATTTAAATTGTCATTTCTATTCAAAGATAATGATAAACAAATACACCGGCGCACCTTGAATTTTACATAAAACCTCATATTAAAGAAATATTTTTGAGCCTCAAGTAATGACAGGTCAATGGGGATTACCATAAAAAGAATAGAGTATAAGAATAGAGCGTGTATCTCATATCAGTATGTCTCCAGTTGCCTGTTCAATTGCATTGGTTTTGATTTTATGTTGGTTTTTCTAGAAAAAAACAAAATACGGATGCTTGAAAAAACGGGCAGTTCAGAGGTGCCTGGAGGCAGGAAGCTCGGCTAGGAGGCCGTCCAGCTGATAGGCGCTTCATTGCTATGGAGATCCCCAGAAACTACTACCAGACTTCTCATCGATTGCATATTGCTCAGGGTACGGATGTCAACACGCACACAGCAAGGAGAAGGCTTGCTTAACTCAACCTGCACGCTAGGATGCAGACGGACAATTTCTAGTATGGAAAAAAAAAACAAGTCAGCAATATAGCGAGAAGGGTGCATTTCAGAGAAGGGTCTATGTGTTCTGAAGGCCGACGATCAATGTACAAACGTACATTACCGACATTCTCTAGGAATACGTGGTAACTTTTGGCCCGTTTATCGCCCTCCGTCACCTTTTGCAGGATAATAATCGGCCGCATACCGAAGCTGTTGTACGAGACTAATTAGACCACAAAATAGGTTAGTATGCACACCTTGGAATAGAACAACTCGCAGCCCGGTCTTCTATCCTGCTAAGCATCTTCGGGACCAGCTTAGGCCTTACATCCGTCGACAACAGAACCCTCTATGTGATCTCCAAGTACGTGAATGGAATAAAATTCAAGATCGGGCAACCACCTTATTTGCAGCATACCTACAAGAGTACAGGCCGTTATTCAAGAAAAGATGCAACACTAGATACTATAGACTCAGATTTCGTAATTTAAAAAATCTGGTGCGGCGCGCGCATCACACAACATTCACTTACCGTCCATATTCTTCTTAGCAGAAATAAGTATTTCCAGACAAAGGGAAAGTAAAAGTAAACATTTTAAGCGCTATATTGATTTATATTTCATTGTGGGTATTTTTACTTTCCCTTACGTATATATGTAATATATAGTAAGGGTAAGTATTGCGATCGTGAAAATTTCGGGATTTTTCAACGAAAATACACGTTTTGGGGTACCCTAAGTCCAAATAACCAAGTCCCAAAAACTGATCTGTGTGTGTGTATGTTAACAGTCTAGCTCAAAAACGAAAATACGTATTTATATGGTATATGCCTTAGATTGACAGTAACTTTTTCTTTAAAATTGGCTAATCGGAAGTGCCACTTTATATCAACGCTGAATAACATTTTTACAATTTTCTCAAAAACGGCTCTAACGATTTTGATTAAACTCGGTGTATCATTGTATAATTTAGTGATCTTTAATAACATTCAGGTCTTATCCCCGTTTATGTCACTTTACAGGGCTTAAATGCCCAATGTTCATATACATCTTCCTCTAAAGTACCTTAAATATGGTTTCTTTTAAATAATTAACTATCTCTCATTATTAAGAGTTACAAAAAAAATGGTAAATATAACTTTTGAAAGAATTTGATATTTTAATAAAGGAGAAAAATTAAAACGCATATCCAGATCGAAAATGAATCTTCGGAAATACTAATTAGAAAGTAAAAGTATAATATATCGTTGGAAAGCGGAAAATTTGAGAAAAAAACAATATCTAATATAGAAAGTTGTTGAAGTTAACGGAGAGTGGCAAAATATTACAAACATTAATTTTTGAAAACTAATAATATTTAACGTAAATCACATGTTTTCAAGGAAATTAAATGAAATTTACTAACTAAATGTAAACTTTAAAATATTTTTAAGCTTGAAAAAAATATTTAAAATCCACCTAATTCAACACAATGATATTGTTTAAAAAACCATTTCATTATGCTTTTGTGACAGAAGAAGTTAAATATATTTTTTTTTTTTGCACTTACATATATTTATCCGCACCTGTCAATTATTATTGACAATCAGCAGATGTGCTGGCGTAGTAAAGAGAGAAAAAATAAATAAATAAAAAGGCTTGATAGGCATGAGGAATAGCAATACCCAGTATGCGGTATCCCTTCCATGGCTTTTATTTACTAACATTATTTAAGCAGATTCCTCATCCAGACCCTTTTTAGTCGTCTTCTGGAGTTCTTGGGCATACTAGTTGTGGCCATTTCTTTTACCAGCTGGTTGGAGTGCCCGTTTAACATGTTATGAAATCGTTTGTAGTACGTTCGTATGTGTTCATTGACTGTCGGAACGTGTAGGTCGGTGTGTAAAGTGTGATTGTTTACGTACCATGGTGCTTGAGTTATTAGTCGTAGTATCTTAGACTGAAAAGTTTGAAAGTTTTTATGTGAGTTGGTTTTGCAATTCCGTATATTTGTAGTCCGTAAGTTCAAAGAGGTTTAAAAGATACGTGTAAATACTTAGTTTCTGTCTTGCTTTTAATTTGGAATGTCGTCTTAACAGTGAATGTAACAATTTTAGTCTTAGATTTAATGTGATTCGTTTTTTCTTCACATGTGGACCCCATGTCATTCTCCTATCGAACGTAAGGCCTAGGTATTGTACTCTGTCTGTTTGTGGAATCGGTATGTTGTCTAAGTATACAGGAGGGCATGTTTCTGGTCTTAGAGTAAATGTGATGTGCTGTGACTTTTGATAATTTATTTGAGTTTTCCAAAGTTTACACCAATTGAGTATAATTTTTAAGTGATGTTGTAAGTTAAGTGATGCCTCAGTAGGATTATCGTGCCTGGTAATGCTATGTCGTCTGCGTAGGTTGCTGTAAGAGTGTGGATACTTTGAGGAATGTCGTGTATGTATGTGATGTACATTAGTGGGTCTAGGATTGATCCCTGAGGTACACCAGCTAAAACTGATCGAATTGAGGATAGACCTTGGCCATGTCGAACGGAGAAAAATCTATCTGAGAGAAAGGAATGGAGAATTAAGTAGTAAGTATGTGAAAGTATGGTCTTAAGCTTGAAGAGAAGCCCCTGATGCCATACTTTGTCGAACGCTTGGGCGACATCCAGAAATACTCCGGTTGCATATAATTTCCGCTCTAGTGCTGTAGAGATGTAGTCAGTCACCCTGTGTAATTGTTGTGTTGTTGAATGTAATTTTCGAAACCCGCATTGATGGTCAGGAATAATCTGTCTGTCTGTTAGTATACTTAGAACATACTGGAAGTAAACTAATCGGTCGATATGAAGAAGGGTTATTAGTGTCTTTGTCTGGCTTTTTAATCATGGTTATGTGTGAGTATTTCCATTGTATAGGAAATTTGGTGGTCCTGAGAATGCAATTGAAGATTGTGGTAAGAAACACTAGAGCTTTCCTTGGCATTTGCTGGAGCGCCTCAGCAGTTATCAAGTCATTACCAGGGGTTTTTCTTTTGGGCAATTGTCTAATTTCTTGTGCAACTTGTGATGGTGTGAAAGGAGGTGGTGGTAGTGTGAGCTGTAACGGTATGTCTAAGTTATTATGTACAAAAATATCGTGTTCTGTATTAATTAAGTCTGTATGTGGTTTAAAAACAGTGGAAAGGTGGTTAGCAAAGAGTTCAGATCTTTCCTCGTCCGAAACAGCCCAAGAGCCATCCTCTCTTCGTAGGGGTGCTGACACCTCACGATGCTTTAAAAGATTCCTTGTATGTCTCCATAAACTTCCATCGTCCGTCGAAAGGTTGTTAATAAAATTGTTGTAGCTTGTGCTTTTGAATTTTTGAATATGTCTTTTAAGTTCGTTGTTCAATCTGTTAAAAGTTTGTCGGTCTGAAGGAAGTCTATTAGTCTGCCATACTTTACGGGCTCTTCTCTTTGCTCTAATGAAGTCCCTTATGTACATAGGATAATGGGGCAAGTTCGCTACTTTTTGTGGCCTGTATGTTGATGAGGCCCATGCTGCATCTTGTATGCTTTTTGTGAATTTTTCAACAGCTTCTAATTCCTCATGATTTTTAATTGAACCTGGAATGGAAAGATTGGTGTTCAAATAGTCTCTATATGCGTCCCAGTCCATGCAGCCTTTTATGAGCCTAGGTCTTTTTTGTGCTTCGGAAGGCTCGTCGAAGAGAACCATGTGCACTGAGGAGTGATCAGAACAAAGAACGGAGGTTGCATTGACGACAAATAGTACGGTTCTTAGTCCTTTTGTAATAAAGAAATCAAGTAAGTCGGGAGTTTTGCGTCTGGAGGTGGGCCAATAAGTTGGTGAATTTGGAGTTACAGTGTCTAATGGAAGTTCATGGAGAACAGACCAGAGGTTTCTGCCTCTTGGAGTACACAACCTTGAGCCCCAACCTTGATGCTTAGTATTATAGTCTCCACCTGCGATGAAGCATCTTCCGAGACGTTTGAAGAAATCAGAAAACATCGTCGGTGTAAGCTTTTACCTAGGTAGACAGTAAACTGAGGCAAATGTTATAGTGTAGTGTTTAGTGTATAGTGTTATTCCTGTCGATTGTATGTCGGGTGTAATGGGTAAGTCTACGGGATTGTGTTTGAGTGAATGTTTGACGAGTATAGCTGTTCCTCCATGTGCAGTTTTATCTGGGTGATCAGTTCTGTAAATTGTGTAATCCTCAATGTAAATTTTTGATCGAGATGTCAGGTGTGTTTCTGTAATGAGTGCTACGTCGATCCGTTTTTCGTGCAAGTATAAGTCGAGTGAGAACTGATCGAAAACTGACAAGGAGCCTACAGTTAAATTATTGTGGGCCATAATTTCGGCACCAGACCTGTGTAACCTGTGACAGTTGTTGAAGAAGAATAAAAAGGGGCTGAGTTAGGTTATTTAATCCATTAATTATATTAAATAATTGGGAAGAGCCGTTATCTACCGGAGGTATCGGTTGGGTAATGCCTCTCCTCGTACCTGTTCATGTTTCCATCTGGTTCTGGGGTCCTGAACTAGATGGTGTTTGATTTTGTTGTTGTGGAGGTCCTGCGATGATCTGTGGTTCCCCTTGGTTGTGATGTTGCCGTATTGGAGGGAATTCTTGCATGCCTGGAGGTCCCTGCGCTGGCTCTGCTACTGTGGAACGCTGAAAACGATTTCTTGCATTGCGCTGAACCCTGAAATCTTTCAGCGTCTGGCGGCCTCTGTAATTAGCGGGGTGCTGACCGGCACAGTTGGCGCATTTCGCGGGGGTGTCTCTGGTTTTCAAACATGAGCTGGTTTCATGATATTCACCGCACTTTACGCATCGTGGTCGATGGTTGCAATAAGTTTTAGTGTGCCCATATTGCTGGCACCGAACACACTGAGGAATATTTCTCTTTTGACGCGGTTCCTCAATTTTAATATGTGAATAATAAAGGAATTCAATACCAAAAATTTCTTCTCTAAATGTCTCTTTGGTAATGTCCACAAAGAACATAGGAAGGGGTTTTTTGAATCTAGATATGACGTTAACTACATTGGTGACTTCGTAACCTAATTTTTTAAATTCCTCTTTAATAATATCGATTGGTGTTCCATGGTGAAGATATTTAACAACAATCCTTGGGCATTTGTCCTGTGGAAGTTGGTAAGTATGGAAGTCGGCGCCTTTATTTCGCAGGCTAGAATTTAATTTTCGATAAACGTCAGGATTTTCTGAGTACACAGTGACACCTTTCAATATAGACTTAGTTTTAAACATATTAGGACCCGTTTCGTTTTCTAGAAATGAGATTAATGCATGGTAATTTTCAACACCGTTTATAAAAATTGGTGGAGTTTTATTGTTTTGAGGCGCTCTTCTAACTTCTTCTGTTTGTAAATTAGTAATGTTGGTTAGAACCTGAAAACTGTTCGAGGTTGGGATAGATTATGTCGGTCGTTTTTGAGCTATTAGCTCGCTCGAATCTATCATAGGTCTTTTACGACCAATAACCAATTTCCAGGAGCCGTCTTCATTGTTTATATCACTGTTTTTAAAGTCCATGTTACTTACCTCAGTTTGAGATGATTTCACCATTGTTGGTGGTGAAATCCGCTCAATCTTTGTTTGGTGTTTTGTCCTTAGCAATCTTGTCTTGATAAAACACTTTTGCTACACAAAAATTAAGTATTTACACTTAATTAACACTTTTTTGGAAGACAAAACTAAATTAACCTTTCATCTTATTTAACATCAACAGCTGTTGAAGTTAAATATACAATCATTTCATGGATATATAAAGCATATGTTTATAACCTTAAATACCTTTAGTGTAGTTTAATAATTGTAGATCTGATATTATATTTAAATAATAATTTGTCGGCCGTTTATTCCAAAAAATCATCAAGTAATGTTTTAGAAAATTAAATTACTGAATAATTTGATTAATTTTTCCGTTATGAAATAACAACATTATCCACTTACAATTAGTGTGACAACTTTTGACCTATGCATGGCATTTATTTAATTTTAGTGATGTTTCTAGTGGCAAATTTTATACCTGTATTCACAGTTCTATATTTCAACACCGCAATTACCTACTCCGGTATCAACTTTGCCAACCGTCTATATAATAAATAGACTTTTTGTAATTATAATGGTCTTAATGATTTGTTATCTGTAAGCTTTAAACTTTAGCTCTGTTTATAATGCAATTCAAAAATTTTGCTATAGTCCAACATGGCCAGAAAATAATTTCTATTCAAAGTTGAGCGGTAAGTGAAAGTTGTGTGTTGCGTGCACCAGATTTTTTCTACAGTTAACAATGATTGTCCACTGTAATTATGATTCAGAACTATACCTTATTCAAGATAAATTTATGTATGTTATCTTTCAATTTTAGGCTACTATGAGGTTGATACTAGTGTTCTTCGGGAAACAATGCAGGTGGTTACCCCTGCAATTGAAGACAGAGCCAGCTTGGGAGTGCATATAAGCATTTTTTTTTTTTTTAGTATTTTAATAAATTTTAATATTTATATCTCTGTAATCTATACAATGAAATATTAAATAATACCAACAATAGCATCTATGAAAACCGCATATGTATATGAACATAATATTGTCGGAGTCCGCACTAGCGGATCCAGGATTTAATTTTGGGGGCGCTTCAGCCCGAAAGATTTTTTTTCGTTGTATACCTATAACGATAATTAATTTGAAAAAAAAAGAAAGAAATTAACTACCTATACGAAATGGTGTTTAAGTGGTTCCTGAAGTCCTATTAAATGTAATTACAGGAACAAGAATACTTTAAGAGATAGTATTTAATATTTTTTTCTGTAAAACCTGGTTCTATTTTACAATTTTGGGAGGGAGGCCTCAGCCTCCCCTCCCTTCCCCGCGCAGACCCGCCTGTGAATAGAGCGCACTCCAAAGAATAGAATAGGCTTTCATACGTAACAAGAGCTTAATATAATACGGACTCCCACAGGCAGATCTACGGAGGGTAGTGGAGGGGGGGAGGGGCTTTCGGGCTGAGGCTCCCCTCCCAAAATGGTAAAATATAACCATGTTTTACAGAAAAAAATATTAAATACTATCTCTTAAAGTATTCTTGTTCGTGTAATTATATTTAACTAGTAGGCCCGTGTGAAAAATTCGCACAGCATATTGTTATCAAATGCAAAATTAATAAGAAATGAAAATAAAGCAACGTATCAAAATATAAAGAAATCAAATGTTACTTTACCGTTAAATATAATCGACAAAGAAAACAGAAATTAATTTAAATCTTCATTTTTTTTTGGAACCAACATGTTTACAAATTTCAGTAGGCTGTATCTATGCTTAAAAATTGTCCAATTTCAATGATTTTTTTTTCCTTTTGTAGGAAATTTAGTAATCTTTTATATAATCATGAAGATAACGAAGATAAAAGTGTGTAATTTTTCAGTTATTCGCAAATAAGGTTTATTTTCTTTCATAACTTGTTTGCCTGAATTTTCTGGGCGATTGGACTATTTTGCCAGCCTGAAGGAGAAGGAATCCTTCGAAATTGGTGGCTCAATCTTGAGATTTGGTGAAAAATTAACGATGATATGGCTTGCCGATCAAAAACACCATCAATGAATAATATAAACTCCCCCTCTCTCGATCATAGAGACCTCAAGTCGACGAAATGAGACATGTATTCAATGACAGTACTACAATTAATGTAAGGTTGTGTGGACGCGAACCCTATGCTTTGCGTTATCTCGAAATAGTACGTTTTTCGGCTTAAAAACGCAGGATCCGATAGTTCCGCAGGAACTATCCGGGTCTTGCTGTACGCATCAAAATCTTTAAGATCCAATTTGTCCCGTATCGATCTACCAACGTTCTAGTATCGAAGCCTAGCAAAATGTTTGTACCGACTTTATTTGTTTTAGAAAGAAAAACAAAAGTGGAGAATACGATTCGCTAACCCCCCCGTGAAATTCTGAATCCAACGGTACCCCATTCGTGGTATTTGAGCATGACAGGAGCTTATATTTGGTACAAAACCGATTTCGAGCCTTACTGTACTAATACATGTACGGATAAGACTCTAAGCACTATTTAAACACTATTTCGTATAGGTAGTTAATTTTTTTTTTTTTGAGGTTGTACACACTAAGAAATCAAAGATATTATTAATTTTTTTTTTATGTTATTCATTTCTAGCTGACAAAATTTCTAGAAATTCTAGTACCAATGTTATGAAGGCTCTCTTCCCCTCACCCTCCCACTCCGTGTTTGATCTAAACAAATACGTTGTATATTAATTTGTATTTTCTATAGATATTTTTAAGTATATATAATAAGTAAAATAAAATACATAAATAATAATCCTTAAAATTATACAAACAAATTAATTTTAAACATTAATATTATATATATAATCTGTGTGAATTTTTATACATAGTAAAAACTGACCATTTTTTCTTTTTTCTTTGGTCTATCGATCTCCCCCTCCTCCTCTAATCAAAATCGAAAGTCTGCGCCTATGATCTCTGGTATTGAAAACTTCTGTATTTCCTTTTCCACTAATTCATTTGTTTATTTAGAAATATTACATTCTGTCACATCAAGGACATTTATAATAGTGATCAGAGAAAGCACACTCACACTCTATTTACAATAAAAAAAAAAAAAATAAATAAATAATACAGAAACTTAATAATAATAAATACAATAAAATACAATAAAAATAAATACAATAAAATAATATAAATGTATATAAACAAAAGAACTAACCTAATCATACACACTCGGGCTTGAGTGGAGGATCTGGCCATTGCCAAAACTCCAATAGATGCTTATTTACAAAAGGTCTCTGGGCCACTGCCGCTTCAACCTTCGAGGAGGATTGTAAGGATGGGTGGTGCTGGATAGAGATTGTGCAAGGGGATTTGGATGATAGGTAAGGTTTTGGTGAAATTTGGAGAATTTTTCTGGAATAAGGTCTAGGACAAATGGGATATTAAGGTCATGGTGTAGGATTTTGTTATTTACATAGAACGGAGCATCAACTATTGTTCGAAGGACTTTAGATTGAAAGGATTGAATACGTTTGATGTTAGAAGCTTTTGCTGTCCCCCACAGTTCAAGTCCGTATGTCCATATAGGTTTCAGTATTGTCTTGTAGATAAGTAATTTGTTTTCAATAGAAAGTTTGGATTTTCTGTTTAGTAGTCTGTATAGCTGGCCGTATCGTCGGTTGAGTTCTTGTCTTTTGAGTCTAGTATGTGGGTTCCACGTTAGTCTTCGGTCTAAATGAAAGCCAAGATACCGGACTGTGTCTGAGTAAGGAAGCTGGATGGAATTAAAGTGTACTGGTGGACAGGAACTGCGTCGGAGTGTAAAGGTAATATGTTGGCATTTAGATTCATTAACTTTAATGCGCCAGTTATTACACCAGTGCTCAATCAAGGTGAGGTGGTTTTGGAGATTTAAGGATGCTATGTTGGGATCAGAGTTGGATGATAAGATTGCGGTGTCGTCAGCGAATGTTGCAAGAAAAGTATCGGGATGAACAGGGATGTCAGCAGTAAAGAGGATGTAAAGCACGGGACCCAAGACGCTGCCTTGGGGAACACCGGCTTTAACGGAGTAGATATTGGAAAATTCTGTTCCACAGCGAACTCGGAAGGAGCGGTCAGAGAGGTAGGATCGGAGGACTAGGTACAAGGACTGAGGTAAATGGATTTTAAGCTTGAAGAGCAGTCCGGAGTGCCATACCCGGTCAAATGCCTGTGCAATGTCCAGAAATGCACCCGAACAGTATTCCTTGTTTTCTAGGGCTGAGGAAATATGATCAACAACTCGGAGTCCTTGTTGAACAGTGGAATGTTGGGAGCGAAAACCAAACTGATGGGAAGGAATATTTTGGGATTCTATAATGGGTAGGATTCGTTTCAAAAGGATCTTTTCAAAAATTTTTGAAAGGATTGGGAGTAGGCTAATTGGTCTATAGGATGTTGAGATATTGGGAGGTTTGCCTGGTTTTTGGAAAAGGATAATAGTGGAGTGTTTCCATAGCAGAGGAAAGTGGGTGGTGCGTAGGATACAGTTGTAGATATATGTAAGGAATATGACTGCTTTGGATGGAAGTTGTCGAAGGATTTGAGGGGTAAGGAGATCATGTCCAGGAGCTTTACGGGGGATTAATTTTTTTAATTGAAATTTCACTTCGGAAGGATGAATAGCTTTTGGGGGCAAGGAAAGTGGGATTGGTGATGTAAGGAATTCTTCTACTGTTACGGTGTGGGCAGGATGGGATTCCGGATGTGAAATAAATGTATTGGATAGGTGAATGGCGAACTCCTCAGCCTTATCTTCGTCAGATGCTGCCCAGGAGCCATCATCTCGTCGGAGGGGATGGGAAATGCGGTGAGGATTTAAGATTTTGGTAGTGGTTTTCCAAAGGGAATTGTCGCGAGAAGAAAGGGAGGATAGGTAGGAGTTGAAGGAATGTGATCTGAAGGTGGCTAATTCCAGTTTTAATTTTTTGCAGTAATAATTATAGGAGCAGCGGTCGGTAGGATGTCGGGTACGTTGCCACAATAATCTGGCACGGCGTTTGGTTTGGATTAGGTCAAGGAGGTGTTGGGGTAGAATGGTCTTTTTAGGAATTCTGGAGGAGTCTTTTGGGAAGGAAGCAGTCCAGGCGGCTTGTTGGATTGTGGTAGTAAAGGAATTTACGGCACTATCAAGGTCATCGGGAGTTTTGAGGGATATGTTAAGATCAATTTTATCGGAGATGATTTGGCGGAAAAGGTCCCAGTTAACTGGGCCCCTAATAAATGACGGTGGAGAAGGTTTGGGAACGGGTTCAAGTGAAACATTAAGGATTAGAGGACTATGGTCAGAGGAAAGTTCATTTAGACGTGTAATGGAACAATTGAGGGGACTTAAGCCGCTGTGGATAAAGAAATCAAGAAGATCAGGATTACGGTTGGGATCTGTAGGCCAGTAGGTAGGAGAGTTGGGGGAAAGGAGATGAAAATGTTGGGAATTGAGTGCAGACAGCAGGGTTCGGCCACGAGTATTCGTGGTTCTGGAACCCCATTGTTGATGTTTGGCATTTAGGTCTGCACCCAAGATGAAGTGATGTCCTAAGGAGTCGAGGAGAGAACGGAATTGGGCATTGGATATGGATCGGTTAGGAGGGCAATACGCTGATGCAAGGGTAACCGGAAAGGAAAAGGTTTTTATCACGATAGCGGTGGACTGTAGGAAATCATGTGTAGGTAACGGGAGTAGGTGATGGGAGAGGGATTGGTGTACAATGACAGCAGTACCGGCATGTGCTTTTCCGTCAGGGTGGTCAGTACGATATGTCAGGTATTGTGGTATTTTGAAGTGCTGTTTAGTGGTTAGTCGAGTTTCAGTAATTAGTGCCACGTCAATATTTTTGTCAAGTAATAATGTAGTTAGTTCGTTTGTGTGATTTCTAACACCATTCGCATTCCAAAGGAGAATGGATAAAGGTTTATTGGAAGTCATTTAAGGATTTTTCGCGGGAGGGATAAAATGTGATACAAGATTGGTGAGAAGAGATATCAAAGGAGTAACAAGGGATCTGAATTCGGAGAGGAAAGATGTAAGTAAACTGGTGAGATCTGTGGTATTTGAGGGAGGAGGAATGCGGGGAATTTGGTGTTGATAAAACTGTTGATTAGGTGAAGTTTGATTAGGATGTTGAGGGTGGGGTTGAGAATTTTGAGGTATGTGTTGTTGTTGCGGCAGGGTCTCACAATAAGTAACATCATTCTTACCTCCTAATAAGTGTGCAAAAGACACCGTTGGGTCAATTTTTTTTTAAGGTCCTCTTCTTGATGCGTTAGGTTCTCTTCTTGATGCCTCTGCTTCTTCTTGGGTCCGGGATTTTTGATATCTTGATTTAATATTCTTGTAGATCTGACAGCCTTTGTAGTTCGCTGGATGTCCTTCAAGGCACAATGCACAAACTGCAGGATCCCGTTTCGGTTTTGTGCACTCCCCGGATTTGTGCTGCTCTCCACATTTCACACAGCGCGGCAGATGATGGCAGTAAGTCCTGGTATGGCCATATGCCTGGCAATTGTGACACTGTACGATTTCCCTCTTAGGATATGGCTTCTCTACTATAACACTTGTGTAGTATATTCTTCTTATTTCGTATATTTTTTCGATCCCTTGATTTGGCTCCAAATCTACGAAAAATAAGGGTAGAGGAACTTTTACTCCTGGCTGTTCTTTACTCTCCTTCTGTACATTTGTAATCTGGCGCACTATGAAACCTGAAGTTTTCAATTCTTCTTCTATTGCTTCGGTTGGTGTTGAGGGGTGTAGATTTCTTATGACTACCCTCAAAGCTCGATCTTGCCGTAATTGGTACGTATGAAAATCCGCGTTGGTTTCCGTTAGATACTTCACAATTTTTCTGTAGGTTTCAGCTGTATCTGGTGATATCTTCGTGTCCTTTGTTCTGCTTAGACATGAATAGCTTCCAGAGCCTGTTATTTTGTTCAGTTGTGAGCATAGTAACTGAAAATTGCTTATGTTTTTAACGAATATGGGTGGAGGTCGGGGATCTCTTGGTATTGAAGCGGATTCCATCACTTCTTTATCATTCTGAAGCACCTGATAGGGGTTAGGGGTGAAAAACGGAGATTGTTCGGTTATCTCTTGTGAAGATGTACCTGGTTGATGCTGAAGTTCTTCAATTGTTGGTTTTGATGATGTTCCTGGCTGGGTTTCATTTTCTCTGGAGCTAATAGGCGTTACTGCAGGTGTTTGACGACATTGACGAGGCTTTTGTTTGACAGGCGAAGAACAAGGTGTTGAGCCTAACGGCCGAATTCTCTTGATAGAAGCTCTACTAGACATGGCCTGATTGTGAAATCGCATATAAGGGAAAAAAAAAATGAAAAAAAAAAAATAAAATAAAATAAAATAAAAATAACCCTATAATTTATAACAAAAAATAAATATCAATTGTTATTATGTATTCTTGACTTGTTTTGAATAAATAATCTCAAAGATTTCACTGCAAAATAAGTAAATTCTGAGAGACGATGTAGAAACACGTCCTTTCGCATCAGCTGATCCACTGCCACCCTTTTCCACTAATAACGCTAATACTTAATAACCTAATTTAACACTTTTTCACGGTTAAATGACAAACACTAAATTAGTTATTCTTCAACGACGAAATTGAATTGTCAGTAAATTGGCAGACAACGCTATTTCTTTACTATAAACGTTTTTCTATGGAGAAACTCCCTAATACTCTGATAAGAGAGGCAGAGCAGATCGGCCTACAAGTAAATGGAGACAAAACAAAATATATGATAATAAGCCGAAAATTCCACCCGAATAACAGGATCGGCGTACAATGAAAATCATTCCCGAAAGTAGAAAAATTCAAATATCTCGGTTCCACAATAACCTCAATGAATGTCCAACGGGAAGAAACAGAACAGCTTATATATAACTAGCGCAAAGAGATCTTTCTTCTTCCTATCAAAGGTATTGAAATCCTGGAAAATCACAAATTAAGGGTATACAATGATATTATGAAGCCAGTTCTAATATATGGTAGTGAGACCTGGACACTAACCAGTATCCTAGAAAAAAATGTTGAAAGATTTGAGAAAAATCCTCTACAGGATAAGCGGAGCTATCTGGGATCAGAGTATTAACAAATGTAGAATACAGACCAATAAAGAACTGCATATAGAAACTGGTCAATGAATATCCCATGACATGAAGGCACGGATGTTAAGATCCGTGTTTGTTAAGATCTGGAAGCTTTTGCGTAACAATGACTGCTTCAATAGAAGGCAAAAGACCACGTGGAAGGCCAAAAAGCAGATGGATGGATAGAATTAACAAATGCAACAGAGTTGCGTGTTGATAAATGGAAAAAATAGCCCAAGACAGGCAGAAATGGAGCAGGCTTCTTAAGGTGGCAAAAGATCTACCTGATCTGTAATGTCAACAGAAGAAGAAAGAAGAAACCAAATTCTTTCTTATTTTAAAATTTCAAGCTCCCTAAAAACGATGAATTTTGACGCCTAGAATGGTGCTTTAAGTGGCAATGTGATATCGTCTAAGTTAATGGATGAATTTAAAGAAAATTTAAATGTTCTTTCTGTAACCTTGGGTTCCTGGACACTCAAATGTAGTTAATAAGAAGGCGGATAGCCTTGCTAGCAAGGATTTAGAAGAGGTGCCATTATCATCTGAACCCATCTGTTGTATCAGCTTCAGATACGTCAGATATGGCGAAATTAAGATAAATTCTGAATGTTGGTGACCAAAAAACTAACTTGTCAAATACGATATGCAATTTATACGGATGAGGTCAGGGGGGGGGGGAATACATGGTAGGGAGGTCTGGCCTATGGTGTACCAAATCTACATTTCCCACAGTCAGAAGATCTCTTGATAAAATGTACTTTCCCAAAACGTCCTTATTATTTTTAAACATTTTTTCAGGTTATTGAATCAAATTGATTGATTTGTATCCCTTCTATTTTACAAAAATTATTTTGATAAACTTTCTTATTATAATCTTATTAATAATTATAAGATTTTTAAATTCGATGTAAATTTATTCTTAGATTCGAAGATATTATAATTATTCTTCATTAATTGTTTTGTTTTATATAGATTACTTCAGACAGAAATTAAATTTGTTATTTTAAAGGCTGTGAGTAGTATCATCTGATGGTTGACATTTGTTAGGTGTTGTATTCTGTTTCGGGTATTCTTCAAACGTATAATTAGATCTTATTTACTCGAAAAATGACTATCGTGACCAAACCTTTAAGTGAGAAAAAGGTAGAGAAACCTTTAGTTGATGACATCAAAGTTGATATCGTGGTATGTACACTATGCATTGAATAATCAATTACCAGTTATGGCTGCAAACAATTACAGGATATTTAACAACTATTTGTTTATAGTGCATATAATTTTATGTGAACATTTTTTTTTATAATGTATGACATTACCTTAAGTAACATTTTTAAATAAGGCACTTATAAGTATTTTTTAAAGATACTCTACCGCAAATTTTCATTGGTATTTTCAATAATTTAATTTGCGTGTATTCAGAAGTAAATAATCAGTCATAGTATTTAATTTTGTTTATGTTGGTGAAATCTTTGTTATAAAAGCACACTTAAACTTGATTTTGGTCTATTGATTGTTTTTAAGATTGCATTGTTTTAGGCTCTAAATGAAATGTCAGATTTTTGTTCACTTGACTTATACCAGGTCTTAGAGAACAAGTTAATTTAAACTTTGATTTAATAGCTTAGCACTTTATTTTACTTGTGCTCATTTAGTCATCAAGATGATGCTTATTATGGACTGAGATAAGCTTCAATGATTTATTCTAATAATTTAAATGGTTTGATTAACAATCTGAAATAAGAAAAAGTTTGGACAGCACTTCTTTATCAAAACTTGCTCTTATATATGTTGAATATTGAACAAAAGACATACTATACATTTAGTGTTTTTGTTTTTACTTTTTATTTACTAATACATTTCATTTGAAATTAGCTTGATAAATGTTTTGAAGTTTGTTTTATAACTTATTAATCCGAAGTTTATATTTATTTATTTTAGTATTTTTTATTTTGTGCTCTAAGGGTCATTTTCAATCTTGCTAAGTTTTGACAATTTCAGTTAGATTATTGAGGTTTTTGCCTTTCTAGTTCTATAGATATTTACCTTACCTTGTGGTTTTAATTTTTATGGTATGGGATACAAAGCATTCTGTTCAGAGCTGTAATTTCAATTTTTATTAGGATTACTTGTTATTATAATAAAGAAGTTATTTCCAATTTTAAAAGAAACTATATAACATGTTTTATGAAAAACCGTTTATTCTTGTCTTCCTGGACAAAACTTGTAGGGAACTGATCATCATTCAAATTAACTCCAATTTATTATTCAAATTTAATAAAGTTTAATTCCCTATGAATAAATTTTACTTTTATCAGCTTAAACTGATCGACCTTGTATAATATGATAGCACACTACGGGTGAGATAATGTTACAAGCATATTTAATTATTGCAAAACTGGAAGGAGGGAGTGGCTACTTCCTAATAACATGATTTAATAAAAATTAATTTCTTCCAATCTAAGGCATTTGTGATAAGTTCAGGTTATTAAAATCGCAGTGTTGAAAAATTAGTATATCTCATATTGCCATATTCTATACCAGAAATGCCTTTTCTTTTATTCTTAGTTATTACTTATTTTTCCTCTATGATTTTTTGTCAGAGTTTGGAGTTAAGAGTTTATTAACCAATAATTACAATTTGGTTCAACCAGATGGCAACATCTATCAGTCGGTGCCTTTAATAATCAGTAAATAATTTTTACATAGTTACATTTTTTTATAACAATTTCAATATAATATGATTCTAACATGGTATAATTATACATTATAGTTTAATGTTATAATAATATAAAACATAATGATAATGTAATATAATATATATTAAGTACTAAGTGGCCTAATAATCACTCATTCTTAATATTTTCTTATGTTCTCCCGCTTATCTTTTTTTCATATTAGTTTTTCTAAAAGCTCTCTATGAAAAAATAGAAATATCTTTAAATTTCTACATCTCAAGTAGTAATGTAAGAAAAAAAAAAAAAAAAAAAAAAAAAAAAAAAAAACCTTTACCTATACCCATGAAGGATCTTGTGTTCAGAACTTAGTAAGGAAGTACTGTTTCAAGACCGACAGTTTCACTAAGATGTGTTTGAGTCGAGATCATGTTCAACTCAAACACATCAGGTTTCCCTCTCCCTTCAATTGAGAATATTCACTTTTTAGAGGTTGGGTGTGTCCCTAAAGGGTAGATCTATGGCCGTACCCAGCACCTTGAGCATAGGAAGTCTATGCCATTTTAGCATAAACTTAATAAATTGACAGTATGCTAAATTAATACAATGGCCTAAGATTAAATTGTGTATACATTTTTTGGAACCATATTTTTCATTTTTTATCAGTATTTCATATATTTTATCTTTCCAATTTCTATTATAGCCTGAGAGAACTGGGACGCATGCTGTCCCTTTGGTAAGAAACAATGATTTCTGCGAACTTGTGAGAGAACGCAGAGCTCGTTCAGCCTCCACAGCCTGTCTTTTTCTCACTGCTTTGATTGTTATGAGCTGTGGCATAGTGACAGGATTATATTTGTATAGACAGTTTGTAAGAGTTCAAGTAAGTATTAGTTAATTTTTTCCTTATCCAAAGTTTGTATTTATATTTCACTAGTGTGTGATGTACTGAGAATTGAGTGTGCCATTGATAATTTAATTGTATGCTATCATTATTTTCTGTTATTATGTCTTCAAGAGTCTAAATGTTTATATATATAAATGATAGTTTTTAAAATTAAATATTTATAATAGAATTCCAATTATATATTTCTGATGTAAAAAAGTTTCACTCGTAAAACCTAATTTATTTAATAAAAGCACTAATTTATGAAACAAAAAGAAAATTGGATATTAAATCATAAAATTAATGAAGAAGGTTTATCTTTACTTTAAAAAGAAAAAAAAGGATGAATTGATTTAGTATTTGTGGAATATCCATCAAAAATAGTTAATTTATTTTTTATATAATTTTGTATTATTATAAAATTAAAACTAGACTATAAAAAAATACAAATTCTGATTAACAATTATTAGTTTCTGTTTTTTATTTTTAAAAAGTCTGTGATAACAATTAATCTTTGTTATTTCTAATTTTGTACTTCCATATTTACATCAGTTGAAGCGAACAAATAATTCCATATTTACACCAGTTGAAGCAAAGAAATAATTAGGAATTATTTGAGGTTATTCTGACCAACTCCTGGATCATTTATTTGAATTATCATAGGGTCAACCACCATTACATATTATTACTTAAAGTAATTTTTATTTATTTTTTTGGATTAACCTTATTTTAGTTAATTCTTCATCAAAGCTAATGATTGAGGTGTCATTTTAAAGATAATATCCTTTAGATAGGGAAACCAGACATATCCCCTGAAATTCCTGGAAAAAACAGTTATGAAGAAAATTAAACTTAATTTGTGCATAACACATGAATAACACAATTTATGATTGTGGGTTGATGGTTGACTGTAGTGAATAATGAAGAGAAGTATAGTTGGGCCCTAAAAAAAATAGAATAATAAAAATAATTAAAATTGAATCATTTATTAGCAAAAATTATTATGATGAAAGTTTTAACATAATTTTCCTTTCCTTTATTGATGACAATGACCTGTTTCTTTCTTTGGAATGCCTTATGGTTCATGTATGAAAATTTATAGTTTTATTAATTTTTTCTAAAGTGTTTTCTGTTGTTCATCTGCACTAGTGTTGATCTTAGATTGATGTGAGTAGTTTCTGGAAACCAACAGATTACTGACCTCTGCACTCTTTATCAGTTCCAATAATTGACTGGCTCTTTATTTCACTTCGTATATATACATATTGTCTATAACTGAATTTAACTTTTTCACTTTATTGAAGCCCTACTGAGTTGGTCTCCATTTGACTGTGGCTTACTTGTGACTGTACTGAGGCCATTAATTGAATTGTCCTAAACCATCATCACTAAATCAATGCCTTATTTGACTGTAATTTATAATTGGTATTTATTTAATCCGTGTATATTTATGGTAAATCATTTATCATACTTACAAAATTCACCAAGACTTAATGAATTTTATTCATCCAATCTCCTCATGGGGTTTCCTGTCTAATGCTGGCCAAACCCTATTTGAAAACCTGTATAAAGATATGGGACTCAATTCAAGTACTGTAAAAGAAATGTTGGTACCCAAATCGATCCATTTTTGGGAATTTAGAATCCAACTCGAGCTATCCCATAAATATGTATTTTTTTTAATATGAATGAAAACATGTTTATCAACATAAATAAGATACAAAATATACCTTACATCTTACAACACACATAAACAATAGAAAATTCTGTTTGGCTGTGGTATATTCTCCCAAAATGTACCATACCTTAAATTTACCGACAAAACTATATCTTAAATAGATAACTTCTACATTGTGTATATATTGTAAATTGTAAATAAATGATGGAGGGTTGGAGAAAAAACAACATATGAATTGATTAATATTTTTTCTGATTATTTTCCATTAATTTAAAAAAATCTCTTGGGTGCAGTACTATGTTGGGTAGTACTGTTTCTTGGTCAATGGTTGAGCAAGGAAGACGTTTGACCAAGATCACCCGGTTTTCCTTCCTTAATTAATTAAGAGTACCCACTTTATATAGGCTGGGTGTACCCCAGAAGTCTTCCAACCCAAGGGTTGATCCACAACCGATGAATCAGAATAAATAATTTATATACCATTACCTGGATTCAAACCTGTGACCTTGAGCTCTGGAAGTCAGTGCCCAATCCACTGAGCTACCCTGCTAATGTTAAAAATAAATATTAGATTAATTAATAAAATAAAATAAGTATTAAAAGTTCATACTACAACTATCAATAAATAACATTGTAACTATAAACACACATTAAATATTATATAGTTTAATAAATAAATAAAGTGTTATACTAATTATTCACATACTGACTAGTTGAGCCCTGTGCAATGTGGCTTGCTTTGTATAATTACTTAGAGCTTTCCAGTTGGTACATTTTGGTAAACTTAATATTTCTTCACGAGAAAAAGTTTGCCTACCAAAACATTATTCTCTGGTCTCGCTATACATAGGCAGCCCTCCAAGAAATGAATTGTGTTTTCTTTCTCTCCAGAGTTGCAATCCAGTCAGTTATGGTTGCTCTCATGTACTTACGACTCAACATTTAAATTGAACAACTCTGTTAAGACAGTTAGGACAGACATATCAGTGACATTTGAAATATCCAGCTTCATTTGAAAATATTTCTCAAGTTTCACTTACTGTACCAAATAACTTTTTACTTCTTGTAATAAGATATGGGACAAACGAAAATCAGGCATCTCCATAACTTTCAAAATATAATTAACATGTATTTTTAGCGTGTAAGCTTGGCAGAGCTTGTGAAAAGAACATTCCATAAGACATTTTAACAGTAGGACTAATTTTAAATCTGAATCATTGGCTTCATTCAATTTTATATAACTTAATTTATTTTCTAGTTTTGATTTAAAATGCAATTCGTCCTGCCGTGACCATCGCAATCTACTTATTTGGGGCCTTTACAATCCTTAATATTGTTTGCTTGACCGAAATCCATGACAATTTCAATAGGCATATGTTAAGTATAAATTTTAGGAACAACTTTATATTCTCTTAAATACTTTAAAATTAGGGCTTATATGCAGAAAATATCAATGACAGAGCTCTCCCTTCCCAAAATATATATGATCTCACCATTTGAATATATTTTTTTAAATAATTAATTTATAATTATTTTTTTTGTACAGATGGAAAGATTTCATCTTCGTTGTAATATTCCCTATGCTATGCAAAGGCATGGTGATGAAGACATTGAAAATTTCCAGAATGATATTCAAGCATTGGCAAGTATTTATTTTTCATTTTATATAACTATAATTTGTTTTTCTAATCAATTCTTATGTTTTTTCTTATCTTAATTTTTAGCAAAATGAATTGGATAAAGAGGAAAAATATTTCCATGAAGATTTTGAAATTGAAGATTGCTATGAGAAAATTACTGTTCCAGATTTTTCAGGGGGACGGAGAAGCAAATTTATTCATGACTTCAAAACGGCAAGTATCTATTAATTCTTGAAATAATTGAAATTAATTTGGCACTTGGAAATAAGTCAATTTAAAGTATGTAGGTGTTATGAAATAATGGTATTCTTTATTTATTTGTATTATGTTTTAAATCAGCTTTAGAGAATTGAGGTTGCTATTCAGTTTTGATTCATAAAATTGAACCAAATTATGTTAATATCATTGATGTTACACCATTTTGTGGTTGAAATTAATAATGAAGTAAAGTTGAGTGGGATGGTCAACAAGGATTGATAAGAAAATTAAACTAAGGTATAGAGATATGTGCTGATTAGAGAAAGGACTTAGTCTAACAGGTGGTCCATGAAAGCCTTAGGTTAGGTTTCAGTAACATATGTTTTGTTAAGACTTATTTAAAGAATTGTTTATATCTCCTTGAGATTTCGATGTTGAAAAATTATAAAAAATAATTCAACTACAAAGTTGCCTCAAAATGCATTTAAAAGCATCCCAATTTTCTGGGTGTTTCCTTTTTGAACTAAGAATTGGCTAGTTACAGTCAATAGGTCACTGATTTCAACTGAAAAATAATGGACACATGTCCCAGCGGTCGTTTCAATATTGTTTCAGTGGAAACAAACATAATTTACATATTTTCAAACAAAATTTATGTTTTTTACTCTTGCCTGGATTTGTTATGGATGGAACTGTTGGTAAAATTGCATTAAACCTATTTCATATACAGTTATAACTCATATTGCTTCTGATTAATTTATATTTCTAATTTCAAAAGATGTTAATCTGATATAAGAAAACTATATAAAATTCATAATATTAATTGCACTGGGTGTTATCGCCTTTTCTGTAGAAATATGTTTCATTAGTTTTAGAAATAATAACGATATCAATGTTACTGCATGTATACATATATATTTTTATTGATACCCTTCATATTGAATAATAACACGGTGCCCACCACCTAACACATAACCTATAAATGTACCTGCAGGTGAAAAAGAGTTGGAGATCGCTGTTCTAGAGGATATTGGACCAAGTTTGTTCAGTTATTATTATAGCAAAAATATTCGCTGTGAATTATATAGTTTAAATTAAATTGGCTATTTTATATTACAAATGATTTAGCTTGCTATTGTTTAAGACCTTTTTACATGGTAAAATATCTCGAATTATGTCCTGCGACCTCCCAAAAGCCTTTTAAGTTGACCTTTTGGACCCAAATGTGCTCATTGAAGAAACTGCTTGAGAAACTTAAGCGTGGGAAGGGTCCCTTAGTGTTCATATTTGAACTCATAGCTACCCCTAATTAATATCTATTCTTTTCATCTTAATATTTCCATCATACGATATTATCATTGTATTTGGTTTCTATATTGTTATTTGAATAATCCCACTAAAAATGAGGATTTAGAAATTACCTGCTAAACATTATTTAACCTTTGTTTAATTTGTTTTAGAATTATATATAAATAAGTTTCTTGAATATTATGTTACAGAATAAGACTGGAATAATTGACATTGATGGTCGTCGTTGCTTTGTCATGCCATTGAATCGTACTTTGGTTCTTCCTCCTGAAACTCTCATGGACTTAGTGAAAAAAATGAGGGATGGTAAGTTAAGATACAGTTTGATATGATATAATATGCAATTATAAACACAGGTTTATACCTTTATGAAAAATGAAATACTTCTAAATATAAATATCTTAATGCGGTAATATAATAAGCTAGATTGCTGCTTAAAAGGCTATAATACAGGATGGTGACTGACCTGGAAAAGTCAGAGACTTTTCAAAACTGGGAAAAGTCAGGGAATTTTTTTAGTATGTAAATATTTTTTCATATTGGAAGTATATATACAGATATCATTTGTAACGACCTTGAAAGGATAAAATTCATCGTTAGAAATAACACCACTGGTCGTTATATTGAAATTAAACGAGGGTAATGAATATAAAATTTAAGCAAAATGAACCAATACTATTTACTATTTGGAATATATACATCTATGGACATTTTTATTTTTTCATTTTATTTTTATAAAGTTATGAACTACTTAATGGTAATTCTGTCTATAGATAAACATCCATTAAAACATTTTTCAATCTTAGAATGTATCATCAACTTCTTGAAAAATTGTGTTTCACCATGTTGAATATGTAAGCGTCATGACAATTCTCATGAACTGTCGGCTAAATGTAATTCCATTTGTTGGTCAACTGAAAGAGAACACTGGCAGCTTCACAGCTAATTTTTTTAAAAAACAGTAGTGTATTGGGAGGAGAATTTTAGTATCCATCCTCACAAAATATTAGTTTGAGGTTCATATGAATTGATTTTAAATATTTTTAGTCTTTTCATGTAAAATCTGCAGAAATAAATAATTCTGATAGCGAAATATTGAGAAGAACTGATTTTGTTGTGGGTAGATCGTCGTTTTTTATATTTAAAAGAATCACCACATTCAGCATGCTGTCTGGAATGGATTCACTATTTTTTCAAATTGTTAAAAGACTTAGGTTCAATTCTTGAGTCAGGCTACTTATTGGATTCTTCTCTCTCCATTCGGCAATTATATGGAATTTTTCTACGAAGAAAAAACTTTTTTCTCTTTGATATTCTTATTACAGTACTAAACAGAAATATAAATTTAATGCTAATAGTGGGGAATAACAGTTAATATTTGCAAACGATATATACCTATATATTATTTAAATTTGATTTTGCATTATTAGGGGCTACGGTCGATGCAATTCATTGGCTGACAAGTACTCATTTGTTTGACCCATGCCACTCTTTAAAAGAGCATTTGCTAACCAGAAATGTCACAGTTGGTGTCGTACGGATATTTATTATGCTGTTAATATAAAGAAATTAAATTACTTATGAGAAACTACATTAATATTAGAATCTCCCCGTAGCTCACCTTATTTTATAATACGGAAAATCAGAGCTTTATGTGTCAAGTATCAATTTTTATCTCCTCTCAGTTAATGAAAATAAAATAAAGGTGGTAAAAATAAATTTAAAAAATTTTAGTTTTCTAAAATAAAAAATTCTAATCAAGCTTAAAAAATGCCTCCTCTAAAACATTTTTTTGTTATTTAAAATACATTTTTTTACTCAAATCGTATTGTAGTCAATTTTCTTTCATTTATAATAAATAAATTTAATTATACATTTTTAACATTTGTGACCCCAGTTATATTGGTCGGAGAAAATTATCATTAAGTAGGGAAAAGCCAGGGAATTTTACTTAAACTGTATGGTAGCCATCCAGCAATATTAAAGTCATGTAAACATGTGGCACTTCCGGTTAGCCGATTTTAAGGAACAAGTTGCCAGGACATCTAAAGGATATATCTATCTTAAATATGTAATATCAGTTTCGTACTACTTTTCGGTTTCGAGCTAGTGTTCTCAGACACACAGACCATTTTTTGGAACTTGGTTATTTGGACTCAGGGGACCTCAAAACGTGTATTTCCATTGAAAACTCAGATTAAAAAATCTTCGCAATCACAATACATTACATATATAGGTAAGTGAAAGTAAAAATGGTTAAATATAATGAGTGAAGAAAATTGATTGGTAACTAAAGCAGAAATAAGGGTTGGAAGCTATATGGAAATAACCGAAAGCGCCAGACCTTTGCCGATCCTCTGCCTTTACAAATTCCCAATACGCCTCTGCATAGGGCTTTCCTATTGTTAGTTTAACTTTTATATATCACTTATCCATAATTTTTAAAAGGTGCTCACATAAAATGTTGAGCATCTACTAATATATTTATTGTTTTTAATTGAACATTTTATATTGAATATATATTGTAAAAATTGAATATTTTATTTATTTTTTGAAACTAGGTCAGTAGGAGTATTTTCTTTTTGTACGATTTTGTTAATCTATAAACCTAATAATACACAATAATTAATTAATTTTTCAACCGGTGGCCGAGTAGGCTAATGTGTGTGCACAGCACCGAGCGTTGCTTGGCAACCTGATAACAGAAGTTATGGAAAAATATAATGAGTTCAAATCCTGGTACCCTTTGGGAATTTTAACTTTGGCAATTCCCCTGATCAAAAAAAAAAAAGCCGTGTAGCCTAGAAGACACGGAAGGGGAGAAAAAAAAAAAAAAAAAAAAAAAAAAGAATTTTTCACTTTGGCTTCCCTACATATGAAAATACCTATTTATTGTAATTTCGGTTCTGAAATTTGTGTGATGTGCGCACCGCATCAGATTTTTCCAAGTTGATGTTGACCAACTACTAGTTTCATATTCTTTGCCATATGTTATTCACTATTTTTGGTTGAAAGAACTTCTTAAAAATGCAGCTCTCAAGTCATAAAGATGTTTTGGATCATACATTTAGGACATTAAACTTTTTTAAATGGTGCCTAATGGCTGCTGCCTTTGCGCCTAGTTCTTTCTTTTTTTTTTTTTTGTGAAATCCCAATATTATCATGTCTTCCTGTAAGTAAAGTAACTTTGATTGGTTTATTATAAATAATAACTATTTCTCTTTGTTCGGACTTATGAAAAAATGCTACATATAACTTTTGAAAGGATTTGATTATTGAAAAAAGAAAAAAATAGAAAAATACTTCTCCAGGTCGAGAATGAATATCTGGAAATAATAGTCAGAAGGTATACGTACAATATATCAGAAAGCAGAGAATTAAAAAAACTATCTTATATAGTGGAGAGTGTCGAAAAAAACATAAATAATAATTTCTAAAAACTAACATCATTTAACGTAAATCATGTGTTTTAAAGGAAATTGAATGAAAATTTCTTACTAAATGTAATAATAATAAAAGGCTTAGCGAACCCGGAGATTCTATGACGACACCATTCGCTTATTACACACCTCCCTCCACCGTTTGCCGTCCAAATTCAGTCCCTTCAGATTGCCTTTAACACAATCTTCCCACCTTCGCTGCTTTGGTCTATCTCTCGGACGTTTACCAATCGGTACAGCAAATATCAACCTTTTAGGAATTCTTTCGTTACTAAGCCCAACTATTTTACAAACCCATGTTATTATCTGCGATGTAATCACCTCATTTATATTAACTGGATACGGTTCACGCAACTCGGCGTTGTGCAACCTTCTGAGCTCTCCAGTTAACTCATCTTTCTTCGGTCCGAATATTCTTTAAATACTTTATTTTCAAAAACCTTAAGACGTTGCTCATCTCTTAATGTTAGCGGCCACATTTCGCATCCATAAAGAACTGTAGGTAAGATAATGGTTTTATAGATTCTCCTCTTTAAGATGCGCGAGCTAAGTAATTTTGTTGCAGAAAAATAACAAGCATTTCCCACCTTCAGCCTAACCTTAATCTTCTCTTCAATTTTGTTTTTTCTAGTTATCTTAGATCCTAGATACTTAAACTTCTCTACCTGTTCAAACATGTTATCTTGTATATCAATATCACCAGCATTATCACCATTTTTGCAGCTAACCATATATTTTGTCTTATCCGTGTTTATTTCGAGCCCTAGTTATTTATCAGCTTTGATTAACGTTGTCGTGTTTAGTTTTATAGTTTCTGTGTCTTCGCTTAATAGGACCAGATCATCTCCATACGGGTGTTGTTCCACCTAGATCCAACCTTTTTTTGGTACGCATCACCTCCCTAATGGCATGTTCTAATGCTAAATTGAATAGGACAGGTGAAAGGGAATCACCCTGTTTCAAACCCGAATGAACCGAACTGAACAAACTTTCAATAAATAAACAGGCTTTCAATAAAATAGTTTTACCACTATTTAGCCTTTTTATGACCGCAACCCCGGAGCATCTCCTTCCTTTATAATGCAACGGTCAACTATTAAATATTCAATATGAACAAACTTTCAGATAAATTATTCCTGATTCTAACTTTTAAGCTCATCCTGACTAGATTTACTAATTTTTTGGAATCCGCTGCTCAATTAGAATATTAATACAGTTTCTGGCGGTCAATAGAATCGTAAGCCTTTTTACTAAATGTAATAAACTTTTTAAAAAAATTTCTAAGTTTGAAAAAGAATTTAAAATCCATGGTCTCATGGCAATGACATTGTTTAAGATACTATTTCATTGTACTTGTGTGAAAGAAGAAGTGAAATATAAAAATATTTCATGGATATGTTTATAACCTTAAATATATTTACTGTAGTTTTATAACTCTAGATCTGACATTATATTTAAATAATTAGGTATCTATCATCTGTTTATTCCAAAAAATCATCATGTAACCTTTTAGAAAATTAAATTAGTGAATAATTTGATGAATTTTCCCATTGTGATATTCCAACAGTATTCACTTCCAATTAGTGTAACAACTTTTGACCTATCTATGACAGACTATGCAAATCTCTTAATTCCATTTTAGTAAACTTTTGCAATGGAAAATAACAGTTTAATAACTAATAGTCATATTATCCATAATTAACAGATCGTACAATCCATAATCAGCCGATGGTATAATAAATAGGACTTTTGTTATTTTTATGGTATTTATGATTTGTTAGCTGTAAACTTTTAGGTTTAGCTCGGTTAAAAATGCAATTCAAAAATTTTGTAATAGTCCAACATGGCCAGAAAATAATTTCTATTCAAAGTTGAGTGGTAAGTGAAAGTTGTTTGTTGCGCACACCAGATTTTTTCTACAGTTAACAATGATTGTCCCCTGTAATTATGATTCAGAACTATATCTTATTCAAGATAAATTTATGTATGTTATCTTTCAATTTTAGGCTATTATGAGGTTGATACTGGTGTTCTTCGGGAAACAATGCAGGTGGTTACCCCTGCAATTGAAGACAGAGCCAGCTTGGGAGTGCATATTGAGCAAGAATGTTTTGGTTATCCGATTTATAAACTAGAAAAAATAGTTAGTGGAGGTATAGTTAATTAATTAGTTTTTTATTTATTTTTTAAAATTTTGTTTCCTTATTATTAACTAATATTTGTTTTACAGTTTATAAGAGGAGTGCTGAACCAGAAGTGAAATTCATGGAATTTGCTGGGAAAAACACCCACGAACTACATATTATGAATTATAATGATTTGCAAGAACATGAAGTTCCTCTGCCGATAGCAATGGCATAAACAGCAAAACTTCATGACCCATTTACAATATGTCGTTAGGTATAGTTATTTGGTAAATATTTCTTTAAATATTATCCATAGTTGTTAATCTTAAACTGTCATTTTGCACAGTCTGTTGTTTCTGTGTATTATCTACTATTCAATGTAATTTTAGATTTTAAATGTAATAGTTTCTAACTTAAAATATTTAAAGCACATATCTACTGTTAACTTTATTAGTTGAAATAAAAAAAGATATTTTATCTATTTAACAAGACCTACCCTGTTCTCCACTCCAGTATATTTCTTTGAATTTATTGTTCATTAAAATACTTTTGTAGTAATGAGGAGCAATACATTTTACATATCAATGTTGTGGGTAATACTCAAGAAATTTTTATTTAGTGTAAGTTGTTAAAAGCATTCCCATTATACAGTTTAATCTTTTATTTCCTGAATTTTAAACTTTACAACGAATGTTTTAGTTACAATATATAAAAAAATATTTATATTGTTGTTAATTAATGTTTTGACTGCTTAAAGTATTTAATAAATTTAAGGATTAACAAAATAAGATTTCTGATTTGTATAACTGTAATTGCAGAAAATGTTTTATTAATAACATGAGCAATAAGGTGACCAGATGTCCCGCTTTTTAACAATTTGTCCTGCAACAATTTTGATAGAATGCAGGACAAGCTAGGGAACAGAAAGAGAATATATGGTTTTCTACGGCCATGTAGCTATTTCGCTAGGATATGTTGAATTTCAACTATCATGAATAATTGTTATATTCTGGTTATTGAGAACTGCTTAGAAAAGGTTAATATTGTTGATAAGTTGTTAAAATTCAACCACCATTTTATGAACTTAATGATAATAAACAACCCAAAAATGAGGTATCATTATTAATAAAATATTCTGATCAGGAAAAGGTTAAATCTTAGGCATCAGCAAATTAACTTCATTTACTGAAATGTTACCTTTAATAAGTTTTTAGCATTTTATAAAAGAGCTGCTTGATTGTATACAAATTATTGGCACAAAAAATTTGTCTTAAAAAATGTATTATTACTGAAGTCACAAATTAGACGTCAAATATATCATCAAATTATTCGCTCTAAAAAATAAGCCTTCTAAATTTAGTTCTAAACTAAATTATAAACCTTATTTCAGCTGAATACTACGTCACCTGATTAACATTTGCACCAGATTATCATTTTTTATTTTATTTTTTGTTCACTCCTTCTTCTCTTTAAATGCTATGTGGGGATTTCCTGACCCAGAGGATAGGGGGATTAGTGCTTCAGAATTATAAGTCCTCCGCAACCGGGACATGAACTTGTAATTATTTTATATCTTATAAACTTCGGTTTATCAATCTTCTGGTTTCTGGGCAACGTGTGTTTTGCACATGCGTTAGTCCACTCGGCCATCCTGCTCCAGATTATCATTATGTAAAATCAATTATTGTTACAAAAAAATTGAACTATTCTTTAGATTTAATGAATCAAATGTATATATTTAAAAAAAAAAAAATCAAAAATTCCCCTCTCCAATCAATGGTGTCCCGCTTTACCAATGTTAAAATTTGGTCACCTTACTCATGAGTTATGTTTATCAGTTGAATGTTTGTTGATCTATATCTTATGATATAATTAGAAAATGATAACAATTTAAACCAAGTCTCATCGAATCTAAATTAGGTTTAGTTAATTAAAACCAGAGGTGTATGACATGATTAAAAGAAGAGCACACCTTTGTTTTTTTATTTAATGAGTAAAGTTATGAAGTAATTAGTCCATTACTTCTTATAAACCTAAATTACACATTTGTGGATGTTAATTATTTTTATCCCTTGATAAGATTTATATAACACTTTTTTTATTTAAGTGAAGGTGTAATTATTTAATTAATAAAGATGTTTGACAGAAGCATTATCAATTACTTATTAACTTACCAAAAATGACTCCTTTAACTTTATCCTACTTGTTAGGGCTATAACATTTTTGTATAGCATAGGTAATATCTTCCAATGATAAGAATGTTAGCCCACATTGCGGAATGGGATTAAGTATGATATTTACGACTATAAAAACCTCAATTGATTATGTTTTAATTCAACAAAACCAAGTGGAAACAATAAGATATGTACAGAGATATATGGTTGGCTCCTGTTTATGTTAGTGTAAATTGTTTTCCAGTTCTACTTGATATAATTTATAATCAAAATATCAGAAGAAAAAAAAGAATGTTTACAAATCCTTGAGTGAACAAATAGATTTTGTTTCCGTTATTTTGATTATAAGATTGGAATAGAGCTCATAAACTTTTTTTTCCTTCTGGAAATGTAAAATAGGCCATTTTTACATTCACTTACCTATATATGTAAAATATATCAATGGTGAGTATTGCGATCATGAAAATTTTTGAATCTCTGTGTTTATATATATATGAACAGCCAAGCTAAAAACGAAAAGGAGTATGGAATTAAGGTTTTGATAAGCCTGAGATGTTACAGCAGTATTTTCGTTATAATAGACAAACCAGAAGTGGTACTTCGTTTAACACATTTATTTCACTCGATTTAACACATTTTTATGATTTTCTCAAAAACAGCTCCAACAATTTTGATTAAATTCAGTATATCAGTGTATTATTAAACATTTTTATTAATATTATTATTATTATTATTAATGTAAGTTTTATTCTCATTGATGTTCTCTGACAGGGCTTAAATGACTAATTTTCAATATTAGCTTCCTATAAAGTACCTTTAATCGTTTTTCATTTGACATAATTACTCATATCACATTAACTTTGACGTAAAAAATAGTTAAATATAAAATATGAGAGAATTAGATAACTAAAGGAGAAACAAGAGATTTTAACGGATAATAGTTGTAATTGAGGAACCAAAGGAATAAGAGTGCACTCGAAAGAATAGAACAGGCTTTCATACGTAACATGAGCTTAATATAATACAGTCTCCGAAAATATTTTATTCATATACAAATACGGTTTTCAAAAATGCTATCTTTGTTATTATTTAATATTTAATTGTATAGGTTACAGCGATATAAAAATTAAAATTTGTATATATAAGGGTAATTAAACAAATAAAAATACCCACAAAGAAATGTAAATAAATTGTGTCTATAATTTTTACTTTCAGCTTCAATTTTTCATACAACAATGTTTCATCTGTGATTCCTTGTTTTCAAGATATATGAGAAAATCTGGAAAAGTGACCTTTATGGCGCCCCCTTCTTCCCACCATGAAGCAGATAGAGAAGGAGTAAGGGTTTTCAATATGTTTACCTCGAACAAATTCCTGAAGTCAAATGCTTGTCCATCCTCTATGCACTCTACAAGCACCTTCTTGGCATTTTTTTTGTTGACTGGACTATTTATATTTAATTACTATCAATATATTGTGGAAAATAAAAGTTTAATAATATAAAATCTGGTACGGATTCAAATAATTTAATCTGTACATGTTTCAAAGAAGACTGTAATTAATACTAAAATAAAATGTGTTGGATTGAATTATCTAACGTTAAAAATAGTTAAGTTATATGATCACAGATGGACTGTAGAAGATCCTCAAATTTGATAGAGAAATGGTAACATTCACAAATCCAATATCTAAAAAAAAAAAGGAAAAAACAGATTAAAACATAAATTAGTTAGAAATTATTTAAAATTCAAATGACAACTTAATGTTTTAGGCCAATACTAATATTTTCTCTTATAAAATGGGCTAATAATAGAATAATGGTGATTTGTATCAGACATGCAATCAATCACTCTCCATTCATATAAATAGTCTAAATTTAATCTATTTCAAATTATAAACTCTGGGGCTCCATTCAATATTCAGAATACACTTAACTTAAATAAGGTAATAAATATGAAGACTTTTAGTGAAAAATAATTTAGTATATAAATTTTGTACTTTCATCGACATATATAGAACAAGTGTAGTGTGGTCAGGTGTGCTATGTTCCCAAAAAACTTGACTTGGATTTTCAATGCCAGAAAACCATTTGCATCAAGAGGAATACTTAATTTAGAATTAAACCTTTCCGAAAGCTTCTATACAAATTGAAAATTATCTTCATGTAATTTAACAATAATGTAATTTGATTTTTTTTTAAGTTTTATTTAAACCTGATTATTATTTAAAAAATATATACACTATAACTAGGGAAGCAATAAAGCTTCATGAAACAAAAGGAACTCTAAGGATAACCTAATGAATTGTAAGTTTAAATACCATAAACATTTTTTAAAAGTCATAAAAATATTACAATTATTTAAAAACTGATTAATAGACTCATATTATATACTTAAGTGGTCTCTTTGAAATATCTTTAAGTTGTTTTGAAATAAATCTTTTAGCAGCAAAGAATGAATTATTTAATAAATATATATAATGAATAAATGCACAAGTTCAGGATTTTAAGACTAGTGAAGTTTAAATATAAAAATAAATTTGAAAAGGTTCCTGGAAGAAAATTAAGGTGTGTAGAAAATATTACTTACTAGTTGAGGAATTATTTTTTGAACGATATCTAATGTTACTGTCTTTGAATCTTCTGCATAAGCTTGCTTGCCAGATCTCAATGCACATTCCAAAACCACCATATTTACAATCTTAGTGAGTGATGCTAAGGCTTTAGGTTGAATCTTCGTCTTTTCCTTTTTAAAGTGTAATGAGCAAATCTTTTTCATAGATACCTATATAAAAAGGACGTTGTAAGCTTTTGCTCTATATTTTTTACAGTGTTTAATTGCATTTTGTATACAAAATAATATAATAAATAAATAGTATGAAAAAAAAATATCAGGAATTTCAGTTAAAATAATATTTATTGGGTTAGGCTAACCCAATAAATAATATGATGAATGAAATTCCCAACAATTTTGTTTCATCCTCACAATTGGTCAGTCAACTATTCTCCCATATCTATTATAAATAAATGTAGTTCATTGTCAGAAAATATTAAAAAGACCCTACAACTATTGTATATAGAATAAACAACGACTCAACAAGACATTTTTTAATAAAATATTTTACTATATTGAAGCTGACAGTTTGATGATCCATTTTTTGTGTGACATTGAATTATAAAAAAATCAAAATTAAATCAAGGTAAATTATGGCCAGTTAAAACAAAACTTTCAAATTTGTAGAACATTCCTGAGCAAACGTTTGTCTAAAGGACAGGCGATAGTACTATCGATATATCGATAGTTTGAAACTAAGGAAAAATGTACTAGGACTATCGCTAGTTCGTTTCCTTAGACATAAATCTTTTAAATTTTTATATACTTTAAGAAATAATTTTTATAACACATCTTCATATTTCCAATCATTTATTTATATACAAGATATGGTGATGATATAACAATTTAAAAGTGAAATGTTCGATAATGAAAAATTGTTCCTAAATGTCATATTAAGAAAATAAATGGATAGAAGTGTGAAGCCGTGTTATTAAAACTATTCCTATGAATAAATACACCTGTAGTTGTGTCGATGAAAAAAAATGTTACCTCCAGTTCATTTATTTTTCATTAAAAGAAATAATACCTACAATGAACTCCTGTAATTTAAACTTCATTATCAAATGAAATTTAGAAAATTACAATCTTGGAAATTGAAAGATGTACACACTTGTCTTCTTTTATTTGCTAACTATTTCGAATAATACTATACATCATGGCACAGACGGATCTACGGGGGAGGGGCTTTCTTGCTGAATGAAGCTCCCTCACCCTCGAAAATGGTAAAATATAACCAGTTTTTATAGAAAAAAATATTAAAAACTATCTCTTAAAATATTATTAAAGGAAGGAGATGGTCCGGGGTGGCGGTCACAAATAGGCTAAATAGTGGTAAAACTATTTTATTGAAAGCCGACGTTTCGACCCAACTTTGCAGGCCTTCTTCAGGGAGGTTCAGTTCTAAGTTAAAATATTATTGTTTGTGTAATTACATTTAATGGGACTTCAAAAGAACCATTTAAATACCATTTCATATAGACAATTATATTTCTATCTTTTTTTTCAAATTAATTATCGTTATATAAATGAAAAAAGCAATTTAACGTGAATAACCGAAGAATACAGCGAAATAAATCGCCCTTCAGTCTGTGGCGGGAGGTTGCTAAGCTATCGATGTTAACAATAGTTTTTCATTGTTAATATCAAACCATCTATAGTGGAAAACTATTGTCTATCGCTCATCCCTAAGTTCAATGATATGAATATGAACGTACGCTCAAGATGGTTTTAGCAATTTAATAATCTTCCATACAATAAATGAATTCCGAAAAAAATTAAACTAATTTATGACTACTATTTCGGACCATTTCCTTCCTCAATCTTATACAACGGCCAACCGTTGAGAAAACTCAATTGAGCTCATTTTTTTTCTTTGATACTTTAATTAGTTGTTAGAAATTTAAATTCTCAAATAAAACAGATTTGTCTAGCTGTACAAGAATTCTCGCATAAAATATTTATCATTTTACTCTCTAATACATTCAAAGTATAAGCATGTAGTAGAGAAATATGTTTATTATAATGAACAATATAATATTTTAAAGAAAGTGTACACTGCACAGGACACACAATTGGCCTAGCTATGTGCATAAGTACCTATTAATAGCTGTGTTAGAAGAACAGTTTATCTAATAAGAAATTAGCTTGTCCTACTGGAAAATATCGTTTATATTTAACATAAAGCAGTAGGATTATAATATAAGCAATAAGAAGCTCTCCGTCAACTAACAGTAAAACGATGTTGTACTCGTCGAGACTTATTGGTACGGCGCAAAAGAATAGATTCTTTGGTTTGTAATTCATTCCCTTTTTAGAAGTGCAGTAAAGAAGAAAGACTTGTATACAACTCTATCTCTGCTTTGATAACGTTAACAACGGAAGAACAACTAAAACAAGTTGATTTTTATAAAAATCTGTATTACTATTTTTATTAATAGATTTTTAGTTTGTCGTAGACCATTCCATAGAAAAAGTCAAATTTTCGCCTCAAACTGTTTTTGAACCTTATACTTGCTGATTCTTCAAGAGAAAATACTTGTAGGAAATACCCACTTTAGAAAACTTCTCATATTACCCTCATTACAGGAAATAATGATTTTCTAAACCAATAACTAATAATAAAACATAAAACCCCTCTCTCCTGGCTGTCCCACTGCATGATTTTTCGACTTCAACAGCTTTAGTGAGATTTTTACTAATGTAATCACGTTAAATGAAAATATATATTCTATTAAAATATGCTCAGGTTTTACTTCTGCAGGTTCATTTTTTTAAAACACCCTCTGATTAAAAATTGCAGCACACTAAATGTGTGATATGGGTTTAACCTTTTTACTCTTTCGTTTTTCCAATCCTTTTTCTTGTAAAACGTTAACAAAAAAAAAAAAAAAAATCGTTATGCTTCCGGCTGTGTGGCAAGAGTGCTTTATATCTTCAAACAAAGCTGATTTATCTCGTTCAGTGAAACGTAAGTCCTGTCGAATGGTCAATTTTATTGAAAATGGTAATGGAAAAATGCAGTTACGTTGTTTATTTTTAGCTGAAAATGTTCTATAAATGTGTTTTATAGTCGTTTTATGAATTTGAGTGAAAATTGGGATTCATCACATCGTCAATAAATTCACATTTTATTGACGATGTGATTCACACGGCAATTTATTTCATGTTATAGGTGCTCAAATTTTTTCTAATTCTCAAATAGTGGACGCCAGTCCAGGTCGAACGACATCTCCGAGCGTATGTCCAGGCTGCCTCGCCGTAAGGCAAGACTTGGTCCAAAGGTCTCGGTCTATGGATCTTCGCAGCTTCACTTCCTGGGATAGATTTTACTAAAGCTTAAGGTGTCTGTGATTTTTCAAGTGCAAAAAGACGTGGGGGATTATATTTTATTCAGGAACTCGGTCAAAGCACGTCAACTTACCTCCAAAACTCGTTTATGGAGGAAGGGATTTGCTATGAGGACAGAAAATAATGGATAACTAGTGTTACTTAATGGATAAAGTTAACCACCAAACTGGGTTGTTCAATAGCCATCCTGAACAATAATAATTGAAATTTTACGAAAACAGGAAACTGATCTCGCGAGGAAGGTTGGCGATTTTAATCATCGCTTCTTTTAGCAAAGTGAGTACGTTTGCGACCCCCTTGACGGGAATTTATTTAGTTTGAGATTCCTTCTGTGATCTATTTACTTGAAAACATATGCCTACATTAAAATAAAACCCGATAGTAACAAAGTATTTAATTTTTTTAAAATTTAAATTGATTATTCTCTTCCCCTTTTAATACAATCGACTACTACTAATATTTAATATCTTTAAAATGTAATCTGTTAAAAACATTTTAACAAGAAATTATCTTAAGAAAGACATCACCTTTCTTCTGAAATTATGGAGAGATTAATTTTAAGTTGTTTTTGATGAAAATAAATGGTGAAATGTTTTTATATATAAAATTTCAAAAATAAATTTGCCCCATTAACCTAAACATGAAGATTTATCCCTTGACATTGTGTGGTTTATTTTACTATTTTAAAAAACAAAACAAATAACTCAAGAATTACTTTAGACCGATTAATAAATATTTTGAGCATGGAGGAACATTCTTTCATAATGTTCTTTCATAATTTTTTGATAAAGTGATAACAAACTTCTTTGATAACGTGCACAATCGAATTAAAAATCAAGTTCTAGACATAGATCGATAGTAAAACACTTTCTCACAGTTTCTGAGTTTGAGAATGAAGATGTTTAGATGGCGGCTATTCTAGTGAATTTGGTGTTTGAGTAGAAGTTATTGATTGGATTAATTACTTTCGATTTCTCTATTATATTTGTATGATACGTCAAATACATATGTACATTATTTTATCCTAATTCTGACAGGCGAGTTATTAAAGAAGATATTTGATGTGGTCGGTATCTCCTTTAATTGTTTATTGATCTCTTAATGATATTTGTGTAATTTGTGCCCATTATGCATTTTACATATGTTGACAACAGTAAGATAAACGCTTTGAGAAAAAATAATTTATTTTTAGTTTGCTTTTGATAGTGTTATGAACTTTTTGATTTTTTTCCCCCTTGTATTCTTACTTTTGTCTTCTACTAATGCCATGTTAATTTTTCTATGGTAATATATAATTTTTAAAGAATTAATTGAATTAATATTTATGTGAAATCTTAATGTGCTTCAACATATTTGACAATATAAATTATGCTGTTGAAGGCAGACCATTCTGATGATCATTGATCGATCCTTAAATAGCCATAGTATTTAGTTTTCAGTGTAATATACTTCTTGACATGTCATTGTATTGATGTTGTTTTAAAAAGAATTACGCTGTCATTGCTGAGTTTACTATTTAATATGGTGTGAAAATTGTAACTTGAACACATTAAAAATTACATTTACTGGATTTAATTTACTAATTAATCTAGTTTTAGAAGAAAACAGAATGTTAAACTCAATCATTGTTATTTTTAATGTATATTAAGTGAATGTAAATACCTGATTGTAACTGATTATGATATTTGTAATTTCATTCAATAAATGGCTTACTAAAAATATCTATTATTCTTCCGAAACTTAATCAAGGCTATATGATTTGATAGTTTGATAAATTATCCGTTGCCTATTGACACCTTAGTTAAAATGTTCATACCTGATGTTGACTGTGTATGATTGTGGTTGCATCCTTGTTGCAGACTCTCTGATTTAAATTGGATTTGTTTAATCTTAAGGTAAGATAGTTATAAGTATTAGATTAGTCATTGACAGGTAGTGTATTGAAGTTGGTAAAAGGTGTTTAATTGACACAAACTCCTACATTTATTTACATTATAACTAGATATTATGTGGTTGTATGGAATAGTGTTTAATATATCAAGATTTTAGTTATAATTTAGAAGTTAGTCCTGAAAATTTTATTTTATTGTCATGATAACTGTTTAGTTTAATAAAGTGTTTTAGAATGGCTCCTAGACAACCATTAGTAGTGGAACAGAACTTAATACAAAGGAAAAGGAACCCTATAACAGGATATAGAATTCCCGATCTTAATAAAACTGGAGAAGTTGTGAGTGATGTAACCAAAAAGAAGTGGAAACTTGGCAAGTCAATTGGTGTTGGTGCGTTTGGAGATATATATTTGGGTAAGAAATGAATGCTATCATAATTTTTTGAATCGCTTTTCTGTTTTTCTATTTCTAAAGAACTTACTACTGTAATCTTCTTCGATCTTATTTTTCAAGATATTTTTACATTCTCTATCTTAAGGTACTGTTTTGCTGGTACTGCCCACAGCAGCAACTGCTAGCGTTTGAGCACTGCTTTAGTGGAACAGAAAGCAACTTATTTTGTTGGCACTATTCGGCAGTTTAGGTATGATGTCATATCTATACTGCTCCTTTCAGACCGCTTCCGAAGCAGTGAAGCTGTTGACAGTACAGTGGTTATAGGTTATGTTATCGTAAGAGCATTGTCTTGATGATAACAGTCGCCTTGATACGTTTCATTTTCTGTTGTTTTTTTTTACATTAAGTCTGGCAAAATTAAATAATATAATGTTTAAAATTTAAACAAAGCTATAGTAAATCATTTTTTAAGGTTGAAGTAATAAGATTATTTATTTATTTATAACACCAATAATTTTACAGAAAAATTCTAATTTACCAAAATCCAAACGAAATTAGATAAATTACATAATCCAAAAAATTACATAAAAAAAATTTAATGTCAGGTAAATACTAAAATCCACACATTGAAAAATCGATTTGTATGTTTTAATTGAAGTGCTGATTTACTGATTACGTAAAAAAAAAATGGTAAAATATCCTCTACTGTGATTTTTATTCATTACAAATATATGATATTTATTACTAACCAATTATGTAATAATTACAGTTACTTATCAAACTAATAATTATTAATAAATTTAAAATGTGAGATAAATCCTCAGTTCTTAAAACGATGTTTAATCATCTTATTAATACCATGAATGCTTCTGTTTTATATTCATAATATTAATAGGAACAATCATTTTGTAGAAGGTGGGAATTAATATGTGGATAATTGTAAATGTTTTATAGTACATAATCTAACCTTGTTATTCAACTTCAGTTACCAGAAAAAATCGTATGTATTAATTAAATAAGATCAAAACTCTGCCATCAAATCTATTTCTATCATTCCGAAACAAATAAAAACCATTAAATTTAAGGCTAACATTTTTATTTAAAATTATATCAAACTAGGATGCTAATTTGAGAAGATATAGCCGCAACGGTGAACAGTTCCAGCGAAATAGGCAAGCATTAGCGGTTGGCAGTATGGAATAGCGGTCGTTGCCATGGGCATTATCAGCGAAATAGTACCTTAAGGCTCAGTTACGGTCAATTGGCTCTTGAGTTCTATTGCTACCTGGTGAGAATCTGCCTCAGCACATACTTCCTACTTAAACTTGTACGATTTGGTCTCACCTGGAGTAAGTAAAAGCCCTTATGCAGATTTTCTACAGACAGGGAAAACTAGGAAATGTAATAGAATTTCATTGTTTTTGAGAAATCAGGGAATTACTTCTGTCTCTAAAGACTAATTAACTCTGGGTAAGACTGATTGCTATGAGTCCTATTAAGAAGGGAAGGGTGTGCTGAGTTTGACAAGGAAGGATCTGTGTTGTTTTATTGTTCCAATTACAACCAAACATCTAATTTCGGGCTGTTGTTGAGCTTTTTACTTGTATAAATAATTTATGAAGTTACAAAACATTGGAAACAACACATTTTTTAAAGCTATAATAGAGGTGATCAGGCTCTTACTTAATAATTTCAATATGGTGTACAACAAGTTCTCTACAAGTTCTCTGTGAAGATGAACTTGCTCAAATAGGGATATTTAAAATGAGGAAAAAAGAAGAAAAGTCTAGGGTGACGGTCATAAAAAAAACTTAAAATTGTTTGATAATATAGAAAATATAGAAACTTCTGACATTTTTTAGGGGGCTGTTTGGTCATGTTTAATTTTATATTTTTAGCCAACATTTAATTTAAGCCAAAATTTAATTTAATTTTATTAAAATCAATGTCCACAAGGATATTTAATTTTTTTTTTTAGTAAAGTATGATGCTTGACTTAAATAAAACTATTTGTTTCTATATTTTATTCGCCCATTTCTTGTTTTATACTCATTAAAGTTGATTGGATACTTAATTTATTCATATTAAGGAACAAATATAGGTATGAATCAACCTTCTTTAAGTGAGTTGAACTTTGTCGTTAACAACAATTTTGGGAACCTCAATGTATTTTGTTTGTTTGGCTCAGTAATTAATTTAAAGCTTGTGTGTAATATTAACATTCATTGATTTAATTATTTATGTAATTAAGTATTCTTTTTAAAGATTATGTTATTGAATTTAATTTTAAATGTTTCAGCCTCGGATGACATCACTAAACCAGTAGGATCTGAAGCAAAATATGTTATAAAAATGGTAATTTTTATGCTGTTATAAATTTGATGAAAATATAATATCATTATCCATAGATATGATCAATAAGTTGCTAAGAAGTGTTGTCAATAGTTGTGGGAATGTTGATGAAGTAGTCCATTATATCAGTATTTATCCTTTTTTAATTTTATATCATATGGTTGTTTTGTGTTTGATGGAGGCCTACAACTTCTTTAAGTAGCAAACATTAAAGAAATTTTGCGATTTCTGTTTTCTCTCTTGGCTACTCTTCCTACCGATTTATCATTGTTTTCATATTTAGTTTATTTATGTTTTTCTAAATTTTTAGATTATAAAATTAGCCTTGTCGGTTTGTATCTAATTTGGTTAACAGTAATATTTTTTTTTGCTGCTGTCTCTGTCAGGAAAATGTATTTTATGAAGGTAGAAAACTGCTTACATCCATAAAACCAGTCTCACCTTTTTTATTTGTATGAATTATAGTTCTAATTAAATTCTCTAGAACCATCAATATTGATTTTTACTTCCTCTTCTTGGCATTGGCAAAGCTATAGTGATGTTATTCTTCTTCTTTTTCTTCACCCATTTGCCTTTCAGCGTGGGGGTGCTTCAAGTCATCGACCCCATCCATTTCTGTCGCTGGCAAGGTTTTTCTTTAGAGACTGTCCATATCCAACGACATTTGCAGAAATTCTTTGAATTGTTTGTACTGCACTATGAGTGCTTAGTCCAGCAGAAGAGGCTCTGTTACGTCGGGACAACTGGTTGCCAGTTATATTCCTGTCATTGAGTCTTCTCAGGAGAGCTGATCCTGAGGTGTGTACTGAACGTGACTTACTGTCAGTTTATATTTGTAGTGTACTATTCTGCTGTGTGACAATGTGCTGTGTACTAAAACTCAGGAGACCGGATTATCGTTAATCTCTACTAGTAGAGCATATCTACTAGCCCTTACGGGAGTGATGAGTTATAAGAAACGTAACTCCCTAGTTTATTAAGTAATATAAGATCCCAATGAATAAAAACAATATTTTCATTATAAATGAAAATTAGCATTGGATAAATAATGTTTATTATAAATAAATAGTAACTCATTTAATTTTTTTTTTGTTTCAGGAGCCACATAGAAATGGACCATTGTTTGTTGAGATGAACTTCTATCTACGGGCTGCTACCGAAGCAATAAGTAAGTTACATTTGAGAAATGCCAGTGATAATAGATTGGGTTATATTTCTATTTCTTAAAACTTGATTGATTAAGCAATCATGCATAAAAGTTTAAATAGGATTTGAAGAAAAAGCTTTTTAATGTTAAGAATTATGTGTTCTATAATTTTCTTCTTATTTTACGTGTTCTATTCTTTTCGTTTTGTTCCTTTCACTGACAAGTCTTTCATTTCTTTAATCACTGTTTGGAGAGTTGGACGTTAGAACCTAGTTTAATCAACTTCCATAACATACTTGACAGCAATCCAAGAGGACCAGCTTCTAACTTTAACTTCTACTATTTAATATGTTATATTTTGAGTTGTCTCCCTCAAAATTAGTATTTTTTTTTGCACAGCAAAGGTAGCATAGTGATAGTAATTATATCTTAACATTTTTTAATATTGGGTTTTCCTTGTGATTGATTACTTTTTTATTATATTAATTTGGTTTATGAAATATTATTAAAATTCAGTAGATTTTATTATTGTTAAACATTCCAGGGTTCATGAAGTTACAATTGGTTCAGTAGTTTTCAAGGTTTAGCAGTTACAAATGAATTGCTTCCTGTTTCCTCTTGATTGTATTTGTAGGATGACCAATTTTTGTTATTTTGGTTGCATATCTAACTACAGGAGCATGTGATTCTGCCAACAAATTTAAAATTAAACATTATTGAGTACATACACTCTCTGAACACAAACTCAGTTGAAAAGATTTTTGTTTTTATTTTTTATTATATTTGGACTTATGGAGGACTTTAATAGCTTGAAACTTTCTTTAGTAAACACTGACTATTTGGCAAATAAATGTGTGCAAAACAATCCTGTGGTAGTTCCAAACTGAATATGGGCTGTCCTTTTATGTTACAATGTGATTTTAACAAATAAGACTCTTAATGTCTTAATGAGGTATTTCTTTATCTTTTCTTACACTGTTTTTTTTTTTTCCAATTCATTTAATAACATTTAGTGTTTGTGGGTAGGTATATACTATAGAACTGGACAATGACAAATGCAATATTTTTTGCTTCCTCACTACAAGAGGTAGTGAAACTTTGTGTTCATGCAGGAGGTAAAAAAAAGTTTGTGCTCAAATTCAAAAATTTCCCATCGCATTTTCATCAAGGATCAAATTTGGTTCGGTGCCTGTCTATAGTCAAATTGATGTGATGACCTACTACCATTTATTCGATTTTCAGGGATTGTGCGGGATGGTGTCTCATATCAATTTCATCAAATTCTATCCAACACTTCCGCTTACTCATGCCCAAATGTATTTTCTTTGCTATGCCAAGTTGGAAGAAAGATAGATCTGTAAAAATGAATTAGTTTGTATCAATTTCATTACATTCTGTCAACTGCTTTCTTTTTAATATGCCCGAACGTATTTTCTGTGATACATCTATATCTTAAAAACCGCATGTTCGATTTGGCTTAAAGTTGGAGGGAAGTTGAGGATTGATTAACAATCCATTCATTACTTTCTGAAGATACTTCCGCTCTCGAATCTGAAAACGTATTTTTTTTTAACACACCTATAGTTTGAAAACAGCTCGTTCTATTTTACTTTAATTTGAAGGAAATGTGTAGGATAGAATAGAAATTACTTAATATCAATGACATTGAATTCTATTCAACAATTAAAATTAATATAAATAACTTTTAAAAATATAATGGCTATGAAATGTGGAAGGTATTGATCATGTGAAAGGGAGATCATGTTCATAGTATTGTTTCATGAGGTTATAAAATTGTATACTGTACTCAAAAAGTTAACTTAAACTGTATGTTTTGTCATTTATATATAACTGGCATGACACCTACTGCCGTTACTTAGATTTTATATAATTTTCAGTGATTGAGAGGGTTAAAACTTAGATGGTCCCTTATAGATTTTGCCGAACCCCATACACAGCTTTCGCTTAGGTGTTTGATTTTCTTTTTATATATATATATAACGAATAAACAAACTCACAAATATGATGTTATTTTTATAATTTTATGTATATATATATATATATATATATATATATATATATATATATATATATATATATATATATATATATATATATATATATATAAACATAAAATTATAAAAATAACATCATATTTGTGAGTTTGTTTATTCGTTTTGAAGTTCAGCCAACTGAAGTGGTCTCAATTTTCTTCTCAAACTTTAAAGTAGTGTAAGGGGCTTTTTTTCCAAATCTTTTTGAGCTAGTTATGATTGAAGGGTGAAATATAAGTATTGATAAGTTTTAAGTCTCTATAGGTCTTCATTTCCTGTATTTTGTTAACTTCATCCATATTCTTATATTTCTTCTTGAATTATTTTGGTTCTAACTGATGGAAATTGTCAGTCAATCTGGTGAGGAAGCTATACTGACCTTACTTGGTAGACATTTTTTTAAGGTATTGGTATATACTACGAGAAACAAAATTTTTCAATAGAAATACAATAATTGTCTAGCAGACCACATATCTAATCGTTATGGGTTACATGTCATCTATGGGCTGTATTTGGCTAGGTCTGGTAGAGGCTATAGTTGATAATTTTGAACTTAAGGATCATGTTATCAAGAGAAACATATGCTGGTTTAATACTAAACATTGAAGAAATATGAGTGAGGATCTGGCAAAATAAAAAGAGTTTAGCTGATGATGATTGTTGAGATCTATGTTTTAGAACTAACATCTATGCTTCTTAAGGATTTTGGCTGGAATAGAATGTCATAAAAATACTGCACTTTGGTGCAGTATATGGATTTTTGCTTCATAAGGTTTTGTTGGAAATTAGTCATCATTGAAGAAGTAGTGTTCTGCAATATGAATGCATCTGCATCTCTCGGTAACATCTCTTTTTATTATCTCTTTGATTTTTATGTTAATCCTGAGAGGATATGGGGAAGGGATGAAGGCTCTGAAATGAATTTCTGCTAGTACCCACTGAGGTATTGGCACCCGTCTTGAAATTTTTATTACCATTTCCAGCAGATGTTCTGTATCGACCCTACTTGGTGCCAGCTCTTGCTTTGTTTAATAAACTGGACAGTACAGTGTATCTTATATTTGTGACTTCCTACTTTTTAATTCTATTTTAAATATCTCCATATTTCTTTTAAAACTGATGAATAAATATTGGAGCTTACTCTATCTCTGACCTCCATTAATGTTATTTTGTTGTTTTCCAATCTATGATGGAGCTCTGGATTAGCAAAATGTTGACTGGTCAGTTATTTACTGCTATTTGAAAGACTCAAGGCTTCGATTGTATTATTGTCACTAATAATTACACCTTAACTGTATAAAGATTCATTAATTATTTTAGAAATTTATTCTGTTTTAAATCTACAAACATTTATGTATATATATTTTTTATTTTTAAGTTAATAGCTGGATGGCTGAAAAAAGAGTTAAGAGAATTGGTATGCCAAAAATTTATGGTTTTGGATCACATGTCGTGAAGGGAGAAAAAATGAGGTTTATCGTTCTTCCCAAGTATGGTGATTCTATTCACAAAGTACTTATGAGGCACTCCCAAAGATTCCATATTAAAACAGCATTGACTCTGGCTTGTTATGTCGTAAGTATTTTGTTAAGACTTTAGTTAAGTAGTATTATAATTTTTTATAAATTGATAATCATTTAAACGTAGCATGCTTGTAACTCAACTTATCTTTATTTTGTGAAATGTATACAAAAATTATACATGGATAATTCAGTTATATTTGATTCAGGAAAGAAAAGAATTAATTCGCATATCAACATTTTTTTTTTTATTTCCTTACCATCAAAGGCTTCCCTGCTTTTAATTCATGCAGGAAGGGAACAAAAGGTTTATCTTAAGAATCATAAACTATCGCTTATGTTTTCCATTGTAGACATCAAGGAATATTGATTAGGTTTTTTTTTATGTCGGTCTATCCATATTCAAAGGGCTTGTTCTTTTTATAGTGTTAGTATTTGGTAACTTGGGAAAGCAGTAGTAGCGCAGACAATTGGTATTTTATGTAACAATTGAAAATATTTTTTATGTAAATCTAATTTTCAATTTTTTCTTTTTTCTATCCATAATAATTTTAATTTTTTATAAACCTATTTTTATTAGTTACTAATTGATTGATTATAACATAAGAAACAGACTGATTTAATCAAGAAGTCTATGTACTTTCTTATGAGCTGAATGGTGTTTATTGTTATATTTAGTTTGTTACAATAGTAAAAGTATTCTTATATGAGTTCTGGATTTTTTTTATATTTTTGTTTTAACGCGTTAGCTACGGTTACGTTCCTCAGGGTAGGATATTTGTCTGAACTACCAAACGGCTGGGATTGTTTCTAATTTTGTCTATCTTATGAAGTCTCTAGAATGGTCATTTTTAAAAATATTTGAATGAGAGCTGGATAGATGTAAAGATACGAGCGTAAATAATTATTATATCTGATAAAAAGTTTTCGGACACCGGGGACTAATATCGTACCAGACTGATAAAAAATAATTTCCCTACGGTATCACCCCACGGCATCTGATACATATTCCTGCCTTCTGTAGGCTTCTATCACACAGTAGCTCTTGAGAGTTCATCTTAGATTGATCCCCTTGCTTATTTAACATGTATAATTAAGTAAATAATAAATAACATACATCTAAATAATGTATAAATTATAATGAAGAGAAGAATAGTTGGGGTGGTCAGTCAAAAAAGAAGGCAAAAATAAATGATAATATTTATTTTTACATATTATTTGGCATATGTAAAAATAAATATTATCATTTATTTTTGCCTTCTTTTTTGACTGACCACCCCAGCTATTCTTCTCTTCATTATCCACGACAGTTAACCATTTACCAATTATGTATAAATTATATCTTGAAAATTATAATTGTATGTAATAAATAAACTTTTTCTCATTGCATTTTCAATATTTAAGATTTATATCTCTAAAAATAATACTTTTTTACTGAAATAAAGAAAAATAATTAAAAAATTCGTCATATAAATGGCATTGGACGTCGGAGTCCATTCCTGCAATTGATGGCCTTTAATGAGGACACAAACAACAGATAGAGACTCTGAATAGGGAATTTAATTCTCCTTTGTTGTCAAAAAATAGCGGTATACTTCAAAACTGATGCATGTCTCCGTCGTCCGATGCCGTTAGGAACTTCATAACTAGTGTTGATCACCAGGGACCGATATCGTCGGGAAAGACATTTAAGAGATATCATGCTCAGCAGCTAACGCGCTTAATAAAAATCAAATAGCCTGACGAGAATAAGTTTGGTATATATTTTTTTTATTGGACTAACTATGGATAAACAGAGTAAAACTTGTATTTTTAATTCAATCTGAAAATAGTTTAAAAATCATATTGTTATTATGATACAAGAATTAATTATATTGATCCCTGAACTAAATTAGTTATACTTCTTTTTTTTTTTGTCTCCGACATTTGTTTTGAAAATTTTAAATCAATGCTACTGTTAAAAATGTAGTATATATATCATTTTTGAGTTCCAAATTGTAATTGGTTATAAATATTTCTCGTATTGTCCTCCTTTAAGAAGGTAATTTATGGGTTCCATAATTAATAACAGTTTATAAATTAGTTTAATGTTCTTTATGGTTTAGCACAGTTAAATTCATATATATATTCTTTAGATTAAGAATATTTTATTTTTTTTAAAATAACAATATGTAAAGGGCTGGGCAACTTAATGTTAAAATTTCTCTAGACTTACAATTTTTAAAAGTGTATTGGAAGATTAAAACAATCAAAATGTAAATGTAATTCAATCGGAATAGAAATTATCCCAGATTTATCTTTTTGTCTCTGTTATCTTGTTATAATGTTCTCGAATCTATCGGCATTGGTTTGAGTAGAGCCTGATTGAGTTGAAATTTGGTGGCAGACCCTTGGAATGAATCTTGACCTTCCCACTCTGGTTAGAATATGTTTGGTCGTACTTCTAGTATGCCAACCCCTCCCTTCCCTGTATGCCAAAATGGCCTATCAGGGTATTAAAAAAAAAAAAAAAATGTACCTGGGGCATTCAAAGTCACATTTCTGATTGCCATTTGCACTTTGGAAACATTTTCCTTCTAAATCATGAAAATACAAAATAATATAGATATCGTAGTATAGATGAGTACCCCAAAGAGGTTGGTATCTGCCATGTTCCTGGAGTGGCCACTAAAAAAATCTAGACTATACTCTAATAGATCATGAATGGGTACTATAAGTTCCATCTGTAGATGTTTAGAACCAGAATTCCATTCCTAGTACTCTTCAAAAGTTGAATAATAACAACTGTTATTAGCTGGAAGTCAATATTAAATGGGTTACTTAAACACAAAATTTGAGAAGATATGAGTGGCCTCACATCGAAGACGACGGACATCTGTCATTTCTAGAAAGTTGAGAAAAAGCAAATTTTTGTAACATAGCTTCAATTTGACCAATTTTAATGACTGTTTTTCGAAATTCAACTTGAACATTGTGAATAAAATCATCATAAACAGTCTGAGTAGATATAATGATAGCTACCGTATTATATGAACAAAAATTGAATTTTTCTCCTCTTTCTAAAAATGATAGATGGTCCATCTTTGATATGAATCCATTCATATGTTAATTTTGACCGGCGGTTTTTATATATTTTTAACTGTTACAAATATATGTTTAATTTTATTTTGTATGAAATAAATTACATACATTATTAATTACTATGTATTTAATAATTAAAAGTATATATTTAACAATTTTGTGAAATATTATTTTTTATTTATGAATAGTAATTTAGATTTAATAAATTACGTTTATCAATAATCATATATTTTAGTTAATCAATAAAATTTTGCTTGCAGATTGATGTTCTTGAGTATATCCATAGCCATGGTTATATTCATTCTGATATAAAAGCATTAAATATGGTCTTAGGAGATGATTTTCCAGTGTACCTGATCGATTTTGGCCTAGTTTGCCGATTTAAATATCGAGATGGTACACACAAAGAGTACAACCCTGACGGGAGGAAGGCTGATGTTGGCACTCTTGAGTATTCTGGCAGGGATGCTCACATCGGTGGTAAGAAGATTTTTAACAATTTAATATAATGTTGTTCTAGTTTTCAATATATACATGGTGTCTACCAGTTGAGAATTTTGAGAAATCGGATTTGTTTCAGGAATTACCTGTTAATTTTGCAAAAGTTGGCAGTCGTCATTAGCTCTTAATTTTAACATCTTCCTTTAATTTTCGTAAACTGTGGTATTGTTTGGCTATTTATATTTTATTTTAATTTAAGCTGTTTATAGTTTCATTTTTAGTAAAACAATTAAATTAATAGCTATTTGTTGCAATTGTAATAAGAAGAACTTTCATTGGCAGTTATGGTAATGTGTTCTACTATTTATTTATTTTTCTAGTGATTTTGTTAATTAGATTAAGAAATTTCCTAGACAACTATTTAATTTCCTTTCTCCACTTTTATTAAGATATAAGTTAGAAAAAACAGTACTTTACAGTAGGTTACTTTTTTCTTTAGTTTCAACTCTTAAAATCTCAAAGCGTGTCCTGATTGTATAAATAAAAATATTAATCATTAATGTTTTGAATTCCATTGAAATGGAAATTTTAGAACCATCTATTTAAAAGTGTTTTCACCATTGAAGTCAATTGTGTGTTAAATCTTTCCAAATCAGCCATAGGATCTTAAATATTGGAAAGAAATATTATTTTAAAAATATATTGAAACAGCAAATTGATATAAAAAAATAAATAAATTTATATATCAGGCTTCTATATTTTTAATCTGTGAAAAGGATAGGTATTTAAATATCGAACAATACATATAGTATCAATATTGATATTGATATATCATTATATTTTTATTTTAGATGAATGGTTGACTAGATACTTATTGTAAGTGAAGTTGTTTGATTAAAAGCGTGTCTGTAGATCGACCTGGTTGTCATTTTACTATTGATCTATGATTCTATTCATGTTCTCTATTCTATTCATGCTATGTTCTCTCGTTTTTTCTGCAGTATTTTAAATTAGGGTTTGTCTTTAGTCTTGAGTTCATTACTAAAATATATTTTGCAGCTTCTAAATCAATATGATGATCAATATTTGTATTTCAATCACGACTGTAATAAGAAAAATAGAGTGAATGATAGCTACCGTATTATATGAACGAAATGCCGTTTGAATTTTATTAAGCTGCTAATTGTTTTAATATTGGTGCTTTTCATTATGCTACAAAAAGTTCAATTTATTACCCACCTCTTTTAGGAACTAAGCACCATGATTTTTTTAATATTTTAATAAATCATATACTAGTAACGAAAAATAATCTTATTTTTCACACTGGGTCACGGAAATTTTTCTAAATTCATGGTATTTTTATTGAAATTCAAATGTCAAAATTTTGAAATTTATTTCTTGAACCTGTGTTGTTTATGTAAATCTATTTAATCTATTTGTAACTCATCCCGAACTGTTTTCAAGTCTTTAAAAAATGGTGAACAAAAATGTTAAAACTATTTTTTTTTTTTTTTGTAATCTAAATACTTCAAATTGCATTTCAAATTTTATTATTAATTTCTGTAAGTGCTGGGCATGGACATTGAAAACTCAAAAGGTAGAACATTTGAAAAGCCCGGCATGAGTGTGTATGGCTACGGTATAGTAATCCTGTTATAAATCCTATTGCAATACTATCAAAATCAAACTCATCAAAATAAATTAATATTTAGAGAAAGTGTTCATAAAAAGGAAATGAGATATAAAGTGTGGTGTGTAAGTAAAGATTTTTAACTATCTTAAGTCAAAGACAAGATAACAAGGTTATGATAATAAGAAAGAGAAAGAAACTAAATAAAAAGATTCTTGATAAAATTAAATAAAAGATACTTTTTAAATTTTGAAAGAAGAACATTAAATTGAATTAAAAGATTTATTTTATTTTGGATTTACTTATATTACTGTTTAATTAGCAACAATTAAATATTTGATATGATGCATATCATCAACAGAAAAGTATCAATCAACAGAATTCACTTTTCATTTTCAAAAATAGTTTTATCAGAATTATTAATGTATTAAAAAATAATAATTTATTGATATTTTATTTTGGTGAATTCTAAATGAACAAAACAATTTTTTTATTTATTTAGAAATATTACAATCTGTCACGTGGACAATAATTATAGTGAAATATGAACAGAAAAACAAATTAATTTTTGTTTTAACATCTGAAATTTGTATTGTTTACTGATGATGATTTTATTTGTTTAATCATATTTCGTATATTTCTTTTAGTTATCTCCAGGCGAAGTGACTTAGAATCTCTTGGTTATAATTTAATTTCATGGCTTGGTGGAAAACTTCCATGGGAAGGTTGTACCTTTAGTGATGTTGTTACCCAGATGAAGGAAGACTCTCTCAATAATATAGACCAGTTTTTAGAGAAAATGTTTGGTTCTAAAAATATTCCAGGTAATCCTTCATTTATCTATTGGAATACAAATATTATCAATTTTTTGCTTGTTGTAATTCTGCAAAAGAATTTTTTGATTCTTACTGAGATAATTTTGAAATCTAAGGATTTGAGTATATTAGACAATTAAAGTTTTTTAATAAATTTCTTTTCATTATTTAGGTTGTGGTACAGCTATAATTAAAGAATACTTGGAGTATGTTTCTCATTTGGACTACAATACAGAACCTGATTACTTATATTGTAAAAAGTTATTTTCTCAAGGTATTAGAAATGCCGGTTTTGCAGATGATTACAAATTAACATTTGATTCTCACGCAAAGCTTAACAAAAAAGCTAAGAAGGTAATAAGGCTATTAAAATATTAAATTAATATTAAAATAATTGGCAACTTTAATCTATTTTTTATTTTTTTATTTCTAGAGGGTTCATGAAAGAGAAAATTGGAGAGCAGAAAAAAAGAAGAAAGTGTTTTTAGTAGGCAATAGGAAACCTTGTGCTGTACATAACCATAATTCGTATGTATAAACATTACATAAATATACATAATTCAAATTGCTATGTTTTTAGAAGCTGCCCAATGAGGACTTTAAAATGAGGAATTGCTCTTTTTTTCATAAAGGCAGTGGTTATTATATTTCATACATGTAGTTTCTCCGTTGTTTGTGCCATGTGATGTGAATCTGGTTCTTTTATAACCAAACCCATTTCTTATATGTGTGTATACAAATGTGTATTGGTTAAAATTTCTGTCCCATTAAAGTTACTGAGCAATAATGTCACATCACAACTAAAAGCAATTAATTAAGTTTTTCTCATGAACTATTCTTTTAGGAGTATATTCCCATTCATTATTCGGTAAAGTTTGTAATTATAATAAGACCCAATAAAAAATATATGAAGTGGATTTTTTAAACTTGTATATGTGGGTGTTAGACATGTAAAAAACAGAATTGCTAATGCGGGCCACCAAGGTAAAACTTATTACAGCCATAAAAGTCAGATTTTTTCAATATTTTTTTGTTTTTTTCACATATAATTCCTAAACGATGATCAAAGCGAAAAATGTACTCTTTAATAAATTACATTTAACTTTAAATTTTGTGTCAAAGGAGTACCACCTAAATCTAATAATTTGGTTAAGTGGTATAGTAGAAAACCACGGTCAACCAATGCTGATTTTTATCAAATTTGTCAAAAATTGAGACAAATTACTGTAACTGGCCTTGTAACTTGGGGATCAGTTCTCTAAGAGGAAAAACCCATAGAATCAAAATTGTAGAGCATCAAATTTTGTGTCCACTGAGTACTGACATTTTTATTGTAGGCTAATTATTTATCTTGAATCGGCATTCGTTATTTCTTTATGAAATTCGGTATCTTTGGACACATCGTTTATCAAAATTCTTTGCTGCTGAGAGGTGGAGAAGAGGCTTATACTGCATATAACAGACTCCATACAAAAATAACTCAGTAGAATAGACAACCATACTGTTGAAATATTGAAAATCACATATATTTTCATTACCAATTTCTAACCATCGGAAGATTACAGATTTTGTTCGGAGTAAGTGACCTAAATTAAAATAGTTGGTACTCAGTAGACGCAAAATTTGATGCTCTACAACTTTGATTCTATAGGTTTAACATCTTAAGGAACTTATTTTCAAGCTATAGGTCTATTTATAGTCTACTATAGGCTTATTTGTAGTATTTATTTGACTCGATTTTTCACAAACTTTGTACAAATCAGTGATGGTTGACCATGGTTTTCTACCATACCACTTAATCAAATTATTAGATTTGGGTTCTCCTTTGACTCAAAATTTAACGTTATGTGTAATTTATTAAAGAGTACATTTTTTGCTTTAATAATACATCGTTTAGGAATTATGAAAAAAACAAAAAAATCTGACTTTTATGGCTTTAAAAAGTTTTACCTTGGTGGCCCGTATTAGCAAATCTGTTTTTACATGTTTAAACCCACATATACAAGTTTAAAAATTTTGTCACATTTTTTGCAATGGATTTCCCGTTTCGATTTTCAAGCTAATGGTCAAATATTCTTTAAATTAGCTGCCATTTTTTAAAGCAGACAAGGTTGATTTTACTCAGAATAACATACACTTTCGTAATTTACATTCAAACCTTCACCTGCAATGAGGTCGATTTTTGGGCCCTGGCTCCAGCTATAGTGCTGTCACAACCCAGGGGTTACTAATGTACTAAGCTGTACATTGTAAACTGCTTTATGAGGGAGTCTTTAAATCTAGGGCTATTTAGAAATGGTGTGATGCCTAATCTCAATATTCAAATTTAACAAAGTATTGATTGATGCATTTCACCTAACCGACCCATTTCATGAGTTAGGTTGATTACGGGTGTTGATGCTTTCTCTCTAAAAATTTGTTAAAAGTTACAATAAATTCTGTTCTGCTTTTAGTCCCGGAGCAACACTAATTCAAGATCCTTTCCTCTATCTTTTTTATTTTTAAGATTGGTGTTTTGTTAAACTTTTCTGATCAAAATCTAATATATTAGGAGATAATTTAAGACTAATTTCGAATAAGGATTTCTGGTAGCTAAATTGATTATCGGTAAGAAAAGCATAGTTAGAACAATGTTAATTTGCTATAGCTAACATATACTAGGTTTGTCCAGAAAGTTCAAATACAAGTGAAAAAAAAAAATTATATTTAATTCGGTGATTCAATATTGTTCCCTTCAAAATATTCTTCCTGAGACACAATAGACTTATGCCATCTCTGTTTCCAATGTTTATTGTGAGTACTTTGTTTTATGGGCTTATTCTATGTCACAAGCACAATCTTGCATTTGATAATTGAGAAAGGCACATGCAGCAAAAACAGGTTATTAAGGATGATATTCTATTGCAGTAATTTATTTTAATGCTAAAAACTCAGGCATAACTAGTGAGCAAGGGGGCAGTTCTGATTGAGGATCAACTGCTTCTTTGAGACAATGTCAGTTGAACCCAAAAGATACGAGTATTGTTGTGTTTGAGAACAACAACATATAACTTTCCAACAGTCTGGCTTGAAGAGAAGTATTCTTGGTAATTGTCCAGATCTAGAGATTCGAAATAAAAAAGAAAATTCAAAATAAAAATTTGAATGTTATTCAGTTTTTTGTCCTTGGCTCTGTAGATGTTTCCTTTCTCTGCTTTGGGATGAATTTTGTGGAACTTCTTACCTATTCTCGTGTAGTTTCACTTTTCTTTAGTAAGATAAAGCTCTCTCTGTGTTGATGATTTGTATATATGAAAAACAGCAGAGTTTGAACAAGAGTGTGACAACACAAGTAGCTTGAGGGAGCCGCCACAAGTATGTTATTTCTCAGGGAGAGTATTTTGAAGGAGACAATATTGAATTACCTGATTAAATGAAAAATAATTTATTAGTTATATATACCTTCTGACAAATTTTGTATATCAGTATTTGATCTTACTTATATTTATTAGGATTAGCCCCAGGATAACAAGAGCTGTTGACAAAAAAGCAAAGAAGAAACGTCAAAAGAATTTTGACTGGACCTCTATTCTTGCTGGACATCCTGAAAAAGATTTGAAAAAAGAAAAGGCAAAAGAAGTACCAACTGTGAGGTAAATTTTAAGTATATTGATAGCCATAAATTATATCTATATCAATTAATGTTGTGTATGTTCTTTTTTGATTTTGTATCCTTTTAATTTTTTAGAAATTTTAAAGTACAGTATTTTTTAAATTAGTCTATTTAAAAGTATCTGCATTGGCGATAATTTTTCTAATCAATTAATCAAAATTATAAGGATGAACATCGATACGATATTTTTCTTATTGGGGTTGTTAACAAAGAAAGAATAGAATTTTCGCTGAATATATCTTTTAGATTTTTTTTTTTTTTTCCTTGAATGGCTTAGATGCACTGTGGTCATGAAGACCTATTGAACGCCTCTATTAAAGTCACTCCTTTTTAGTGCGTAATTCCTGCAGCCTCAGTGAACTGTAGTAAGTTTGCCTTGGGATCAATCACCCTATCAATGCCGAATAGTCGGAATCTTAATCCAGCAAACCTGTCACATCAAGTGATGTGATAAGCTGTTTCATCCTGCTGGCCACAGTACCTACAAAGAGACGACTCCGTTAGCCGGAGATTGAACATATGATAATTCAGTTTATTGTTGAAGGAAGTTAGTCGAGTCGACTGTTCTATATATCATGGGTGATAAATATTCAGGCCGCAGTATTTTTAAATTTTTTATTTATGCCAACGTTTCAATCAAACATCTGGGTCATCATGTTTGGGTTGAAACGTTGGCATAAATAAAACATTTAAAAAGACTGTGTCCTGAATATTTATCACCCGTCATAATTCAGTTTACAGTGTACAGTATATACCGCTATAATTTTCTTAAGTGAGCCCCTGCTCAAATTAATTAATAGGTTGCTTGTTTTCTGACAAGATTCCTTCCAGGAACAATCTAACAGCTGTGACATAAAGTCAGTAGACCATCCCAGATTTAAGCCCCCTTGCCTTCCCAATAGCATTCTTACATGCCCAAAGGCATTTTAGTGCTTTATTAGTTGTATACTCCACATGCTTATTCCACATCATTTTATTGTCCAACGTAATACCTAAGTGTTTCTTACTTACTCTTAGCTGGATGTTGTTTATTTTAGGTAGTCCTAATTCTATCTTTTTCTTCTTTGTGGAAATGCAAATGTTTGTCTTGGCCGGGTTGACATTCAGTCCACTAGACTGGCACCATACCTCCAAGATTCCTATCACTGTCCTCAACAGATCAGAGAGAACATTATGATATTTTCCACCTATAAGAATAGCAATGTCACCCCCATATCCTTTTGTATAAAAGCATACAGTATTTAGTTCAGAGCTAGTTAGTTTAGAGCAAGGAGTCCACCACCAAGCACCACAGTAATGGAGAGAGCACACCTCCCTTTGGACAACCGTCTCCAGGTTTGATCCACATTACGGTGTGTCCTAGTTCAGTTTTTAGAATTCTTGTATCCAACACATTGCCAATCCATTTGTTGACAAGTAGATCTGTTTTTCTTGTCCTTAAATTATTCATGACAGTTTTGTAAGGAGTCCTATCGGAGGCACTTTCTATATCTTCAAAGATACCTATCGTTATTTCCTTCTGATTCATGAATTTTTCAATCCTTGGAACCAGATTTTATATTGCAGCTTCGCATGATTTTCCAGGTTGGTAAGTGAATTGATTGAAGTGTAAGGAATTAGAATTCACTGATTGTTCTTATATGCCTCTCCAAAATTTTTTCTAGTGTCTTCATTGGAAAAGATGATATGCATATTGGCCTGAATGATTTAGGATCATATGATCCCATTCCAGATTTTGGAATAAAACACAGTTTGGATCCTCTCCATTCTGTAGGAAGGTAACCAAAAGCTATACTGCCTCTTAATTACTCTAAGAGATAGGGTTTAATTATTGAAAGTCCTTTTCTAATCAGTATTGGTAGCATATCATCCAAACCTTCCAATTTGTAGAGAGACAATGTATTAACTGCCCATTCCATAGTTACTGTAATGATGTTTCTTACTTTAATCCAGACTTCTTGATTAGTTGTCTAGCTAGGAAGTGTAGTGTCTGTACAAGCCTTTTCCAGTCTTATACCCAGAAAAGTGTGCTGAGAGTTCTGCGCATGCGTTAACCTTACACATATACTCTTTATTTCGTCTCTTATTAAGTGACTTTATTAACAGTGAAATAATTCATGTTATATGTGAAAAAGCAGTGTAAACTGTTAAGTTAACAATTAAGTTGAAACTGGACATAAACAAGGTGAGTAATCACTTATTTATAACGGCATTGTGAACAGTGTAAATAGACCTGAGGATAGTGATATATAACAAGCCGGCCATATACATTCATTAATCCGACCAGTGGGCTGCTGCCCTTTGGCGGAAGCAGATCTACGTTACTTAGACTTCTACAAACTCGCGTAATATATACGTAATTGATAAAGGACATTTTTTTTTTTTCAAATTATTACAGTTACCTCTAATTAAATTAATATGAGATGCGCTATTTTCATATGGTAATGTCGAGCAAAGGTAACAATCGAACTTTAAGATCTAGGAGTCTCGATACCACAAAGAGTTCACCCATCAAGAAAAGGGCTAGACGCTCTAAAAAAAATACCCCGCCAGCTACACCAGAGAGCTCAGTTGACGAAGTTGAAAATCAACCTGGCACATCATCACAAAATATGTCAACACAAGTTATACCAATACAAGGTACGCTAGAAGAATCGCCTTTTTTTACAGCTAATCCATTCCAAGTGCTGTCAAACACACAGAATGAACAAATGGAAGCAGTACCCATCCCTAGTGAACCTAAACCTCCACCAATATTCGTTAGAAATATAAAAAATTTCCAATTAATGTGTCAACAATTAAATAATATAGTGGGCTCAGGTAAATACGTATGCCAAAGCCGCACTAATGACACGAAATTAATGCCTGACACCCCAGATACGTACAGAAAAATTGTCAAGTATTTATCTGACACTAAGGCGGATTATCACACATATCAACTGCGCCAAGAGAGAGCGCTCAGGGTGGTGATCAGGAGATTACACCCATCAACACCGCTGGATGCCATTAAAGAAGAACTAACTGAGATGGGGTTCCGTGTTCGACAAATAGTGAATATATTCAAGGAAGATAGAGAACAGCCTGGTACAAAAAATAAAATACCGCTCCCACTATTCTTCGTTGACCTTGACCGAACGCCCCAGGTCGAAGAAATCTACAAGGTCACACGCCTTTATTACACTAGCGTTGTTGTAGAAAAGCCCTACACTAAGCGCGACATTGTACAATGCCATAACTGCCAGGCTTATGGTCATACGAAACGCTATTGCCACCACATTCCTAGATGTGTCAGGTGCGGTGATCAACATAAAACTGAGGACTGCCAGAAGTCCAGAAGAACACCAGCAGTATGCGCTTTATGCCACCAAGGGCACCCAGCGAACTACAAGGGTTGCCAAACATATAAGGAACTGAAAGCAAGAATTTATGCAGCTCCAAGAGAAGAACGGCCATCCAGGCCACCAAGACAACCCTCTAGAACTGTAAATACAAGAGTGTCCTATGCTCAGATGTTCAAAGGAGACACTGCACCCACACAAACTCAGGCCCTGCCACAAGAACCTCAACCTCGAGTATTCACATCTCAACCACAAGACCCTTATCCCATCTCTGAACCTAGGCCTAATAACCAGACATTCATTCCTCCTCCTCCCAATGCCACTGACCTCACAAGCCTATTGACTTCTTTCCTCTCTGAATTCAGGTCACTCATCACTCCTCTCATTTCCTTGCTTACCAATGTTGTATCCAACCTCATCCCACTGTCGAGAAATCCTTAAATGTCCCCAATCAAATCCCTCTCCGTTCTCCTTTGGAATGCGAATGGTATTCGAAATCACGTCAACGAACTAACAATCTTATTACAGGACAAAAACATTGATATAGCATTAATAACTGAAACTCGACTTACCAACAAACGACCACTTAACATCCCCAACTATCATATCTATCGAACCGACCATCCTGATGGAACAGCACATGCTGGCACTGCCATAATTATCCATCAATCCCTTTCCCATCATCTATTCCCTTTGCTAACCCATAATTTCCTACAATCCACTGCCGTGATAATCCAAACTTCCCTTTACCCAATAGCAGTAGTCGCAGCATACTCCCCGCCTAAAATACCCATCTCAGAATCCCAATTAACTTCCTTCCTTAACTCCTTAGGACACCACTTCCTTCTAGGTGCAGACTTAAATGCTAAACACCAGCAATGGGGAGCCAGAACCACAAATTCCCGAGGACGAACATTGCTATCTGCACTTAATTCCCATCACAGCAACATCCTCTCACCCAATTCTCCCACATACTGGCCAACAGATCCTAACCGCAATCCCGATCTCCTAGATTTTTTCATCCACAAAGGTCTAGGGTCCCTTCATTATTGCATCTCAAGACTTGATGATCTTTCCTCAGACCATAGTCCCCTAATCCTAACGGTCTCCACATCACCAATTCCCAAACCACCTCCACCTTCATTTATCAGGGGGCCAGTTAATTGGAACCTCTTCCGTCAAATACTGGATGATAATATTGACCTCAGAGTTTCCTTAAAAACACCCGCAGACCTAGATGAAGCAGTATATTCCATGACTACCTTGATCCAACAAGCAGTTTGGACTGCATCTTCACCTTATCCTTCTAAAAAATACCGCAAAATAAATCCTCTACCCCAAGACCTACTGGACCTTATTAATAGAAAACGATGCTCTAGGACCATCTGGCAAAGAACCAGGCATCCTGATGATCGGAAATCATATAACTATTATTCCAAGCAGGTAAAACAAAAACTGGCTACGTTTAGATCCCAATCCTATAATTCCTATCTTTCCTCACTATCTGCAAGTGATAACTCCCTCTGGAATGTAACTAAAAAAATCCTTAAATTCCAATCCATTTCCCACCCCCTCCGCCGTGATGATGGTTCCTGGGCTTCGTCAGATGAGAATAGAGCAGAAGAGTTTGCTAAACATCTATCGTACACATTCACTCCTCATCCTGAACTCCATCCCTCCCATACTGCTGAAGTTAAAGAATTCCTCTCTTCACCGATTCCTCTCTCCTTACCTCCTACAGCCGTCAACCCCTCTGAGGTCAAATTCCTTTTAAAGAACCTAAAACCTCGCAAATCTCCAGGACACGATCTCCTTACTTCCCAGATCCTCAGACAACTTCCCAAAAAAGCAATTATATTCCTTACATACCTATTCAACTGTATCCTCCGCACAACCCACTTTCCTCTGGTGTGGAAACACTCCATAATTATCCTCTTTCCTAAACCAGGTAAACCTGTTAATTGTACATCATCCTATAGACCGATAAGCTTACTTCCGATCCTTTCCAAAATCTTTGAGAAAATCCTTCTCAAACGCATCCTACCCATACTCGAATCCCACAATATCCCTTCCCATCAGTTTGGATTCCGCTCAAGACACTCCACTGTCCAACAAGGCCTTCGCGTTGTGGACCACATATCCTCTGCACTTGAAAACAAGCAATATTGCACTGGTGCCTTTCTGGACGTAGCTCAAGCTTTCGACCGGGTGTGGCACGATGGCTTGCTTTTCAAGCTCAAAACCCATTTACCTCAACCCTTGTATCTAGTCCTCAAATCCTACCTTTCAAATCGCTCCTTTCAAGTCCGCTGCGGCACTGAACTCTCCAAACATTATCCAATTGAGGCTGGTGTCCCACAAGGCAGTGTCTTGGGCCCAGTTCTCTACATCCTTTTTACCGCTGACATCCCTTCAAGTCCTGATACCTTCCTAGCAACATTTGCTGATGATACTGCCATCCTATCCTCCCACTCGGATCCTCTAATTGCGTCCCGGAACCTGCAAAGACACCTCTCCTTCATTGAGCAGTGGTGCAACAACTGGCGCATCAAAATTAATGAATCAAAATGTAAACATGTAACTTTCACTCTTCGACGCAGATCCTGTCCGCCAATCCTTTTTAATTCAATTCCTCTTCCCTACTCAGACACAGTCCGATACCTTGGCTTCCTTCTGGACAAAAGACTGACTTGGAACCCACATACGAGACTTAAAAGACAAGAGCTTAACCGACGATTTGGTCAGCTATATAGACTACTAAACAGAACATCTCATCTCTCAACAGAAAACAAATTATTAATCTACAAGACCATACTGAAACCTATCTGGACCTACGGACTTGAGCTGTGGGGGACAACTAAATCATCGAATATCAAACGCATCCAATCCTTCCAGTCTAAAGTCCTTCGAACAATAGTCAATGCTCCATATTATGTCACGAACAAGACCCTACACCATGACCTTAACATCCCATATGTCCATGACATCATCCCATCCAGATTCTCCAACTTTCACCAGAACCTCATACATCATCCCAATCCTCTAGCCCAATCCCTATCCAGCTCCGAGCATCCATACCATCCCCCTCGAAGGTTGAAACGGCAGTGGCCTCGAGATCTTTTGTAAATATGCCTTTGGAGTCCTGGCAATGGCCAGCTTCTCCACTCATGTCCTGAGCGTCTGTGGCTCTAGTGCCCTCTTTCAGTCTCCACTGGCTTCTAATACTAGTGATGCGGCTGGAAAAGTGGCGCTGGGATCTTCCGGAGTCTTGCTTTGCCTTCCACGTGTGGGGGAAAAAGCCTGGTTCGGAGATTCTTGGGTGAATGTATATATTGTATATAGTTATGATTGTGTTTAGAAGTTTTTATTTTATTTTATTTGTTTATTATTATTATTTTTTTCTTTTCTTTTTATTTATCTTCTTCATCAGTATTATTTATTTACTTCTTATATTTATATTTATTTCTTTATTATTTGTATATATTGTATGAATGAGAACTTTTAGCCCTAATGCTTATAGTCCTCCAGCAGTGGCTGCATGTATTATTATTCAATAAATAGGAAAAGTGTGCTATTGCCAGTTCTCTCAGAGCTAGCCCAGAGTCCTCCACAGCCTTAGGCATTGGATCTCAAGAGACCTCTACGTCTTTAGTTGGTGGCCCAGAGGGCACTCCATTTGGGTCAAGTATCTCCTTGGAGCCTTTGCAGCAAGCAATGGCTCCTTGAACGCGGGCCCATATTTCGCCCTTGCACCCTTAGCTTCCTGCCTACCACTAGGTACCTTGATTTTCTCTTGTGTGCTTGAATCAGAGACCAACACATTGGAAATCTTCGGCGTTATTTGCAGGGTCTGGGATGACCCTTGTATCCTTAGCCAAGTGCCCTATTGTGGAATGTATCTGGAAGTGCCTTTAGAATGATTTTGGTAGCAACTGTATTCCTCCTTTGCCATCTTCTCATTGTTTTCGATAGTTTCAGTGTAGCAGGGACTGCTTCTTTTGGAGCCAGTCCACCGCCTACCATTTGAACATTTAATTCCGTCAGACCTGTTGATAGGCCTGTTTCTTGAAGGTTTTGTGGAGGTGGGGCAACAGCTCCAGCCTCAGCTGTGGTCACCCTCCTAATCTCTTTTCCTTCGGAACAAACCTGAAGTCCTTCGTCTTCAGCTGTGAAAGATCTAAAAGTCAGGGTTTTAAAGTTGTGTGGAAGAAGAATCTTCCTCGGAAGAAAAAGTTTTTAAGTTTTGTTGATTTTTGTTTGTATGTTCGTTCATCTTGTTCCCACGGGTATGGGGGAAAATAGATTGTAGGTACTGCCCCCTCTCCCTACAGCTACTTACAATGGGGTGTCGCCCGGTTCCCCAAGTGGGTCGATAAGATACAGTATATATTTACCTACCCTCTGCCATTCAGCCTCAGCTTGAGCTCCTGTACCTAGCTTGGGTGCCTAATAGGTTCATCACAACTATCTCACATATATGTACATACATATATATGGTAGAAGCTATGAATCCCTCCTCTGTCATCGGCGAGTCCCATCGGACTCCTCGGGGAGTACCACATGGAGGTGATAGTAGGCATTGGTAGAGATAAGGAGATGTGGGAACTCACTTGCAGTGTGTAGGACACTAACGCTCGATCGTTCCGCAAAGAGTGGGGGAGACTTCAGCACCCATCTCCCTCTCTAGACCTCTCCTTACCCTACCTATTTGCCCCCCTATCTTTTAGATTTTGCTCAGTGGATGTTATGTTGATATTCTACAAAAATTCTGATCTTGATATTTCATTATTTAGCTTATAATTAGCTTTATACTTCTAATTAGATTTGATAATGGTAACCGTCTTCATTTCTTCCATATACTTTATTATAATGTAATATACTTATTTGGTTATCTTAAGTCATTACTAGTGAAATACTGATTGACATTCATGGAAATCATAAGATTGACATTCTAAGATAATTGAAGAGTGAAAAAATTAAATTAATAAATAATTTGACTAATTTTCCTTCTGTAAAATCACAACATTATCCACTCACAATTAGTGTAAACTTTTGATGGTAGGTGATAAAAACCTGGTAACTCCACTTCACTGAATGTTACAAGAGAAAAAAAAAGAGTTTAATAATTTGTGTATTCAGTAATATGACAATGATATGAGATATTCAGATTTAGTTCCTATAAGTTTTACTATGTAGGGCAATCCTTACTAATTTATAGATTAAATATATAAATATATTTTCAAATCTCTATTTACGAGGTTTTTATTGCCTACCATCGATTTCATAAATAAGGTTTGTTTTCTTTTAATGGTACTAAAGAGTTTTTACAGGTTAGCTCTAATTGTAAAGGTTTAGCTCCCTTAAAAATGCACTTCAAAAACTTATTAGTATGTAAATTTGCCAGAAAATAATTTCTAAAAATTATCAGCAGTATGTGAAATTTGTGATGCGCAAACCAGATTTTTTAGCTTCGGTTTATTTGAATCTCAGTCAAAATATATATTTTTCATTTAAACTCTTGCTATAGTGACATTTTTTTAAGTTTGTTTAATTTTAAAAATGTTATTACTAAAGATCTAATAAAAAATTATCATTAATTGTTATTTTCTGTTACCCTTCAAATGTTTTTACTTTCACTTACCTATATAAGTGATATATAGTAAGAGTAAGTATTGCGATCGTGAAATTTATTTTATTAATAATTTTGGATTGATGGTTGGCTGTCGTGAATAGTTAAAGAGAAGAATGGCTGGGGTGATCAGTAAAAAGATAAAGTAAAAATAAATACGTATATAAAAATAAATATGATATAATATAATAAAAATGAATATACTATAATATAATACTATAAAAATAAATATAATATAATATAAATACTTATTTATTTTTAGACTGATCACCCCAACCATTCTTATGTTCAGTTTTTTATTAATGGTGTTTGTCACTTTTTGTTTTGTTGTAGCAACTTAATTCCGCTGACTAGAAAACCAAGGGCTAGTTCATTGGCTAATCCAACTTCAGCCATGTTAAGAGTCATGGAAAGAAGAAAGCAGCGATTCTCTGATTCTTCCAGAAGAAGTAGAAACGATAGGTATTAAACTTATTTATAGATTTAGTTATGTGAAAACTTCATTTCCATTTCATTCAAATATTATGTTTATTTCAGAAATTATTGACTGGACAAAAAATATTAAATAAATTAAAATTTGTACATATCATTATTATTATTATGCACAAGCACAACACCATTCCTGGTTATATCTTGGTGACATAAGTTTATGTGCATGATTAGTTAGAATAAAAAAAAATACAAGTTCAGTTTGATCAGCCTGCAATTAAATTTTTTATTTATTTTTTATCATAACTAATCATGCGCATAAACATATGCCACCAAGATATACTTGCTTGCATGTTAACCGCTTATCGGAGAATCAGATAGTGACTAAACTTGTTATAGGAATATCTAAACTTTCGAAGTTTGTGTATGACAATCCATGAAATAAATTCATATTTACTTATTGTGTGATAAGGAGATGCCAATTATAAATTTTGTTTAATATGTAATTAATCCTAGGTTTACCTGAAATGTATGCAGGCAAGCTGCTAGCAATAATTTCTGGTCCTAGACTTTCTCCTTTATTAATGATTTTTATTTGTAAATTTTAATGTTTCAGTTGTTCATTACTGAATGGTGAATTGTGTACCCCTGCAATGGAAGAGATACTCGTGAAAAAACTTTCTTCTACTTCCTCATCTACCAGAATCCTCAGATCAACATCCCGTCGCTCTAAACCGCTGAAGTAGGTAGTTTATTTTGAAGACTACCTCTTCTAGCAATATAAACGCTGTCAGTACTATTCGCCAGTTATGCCCAGTGTATAGTGTTGGTAATTATAAAATACAGTAAAATGATCTGCTGTTCTCTCCTTTCAAATTTATTTGAGATTAATAATTTGTAGTAGACTACTTTTTCCTAAAGAAAACTAATGATTCAGTTAGACCTCAGTGATGGACAAATTTTTTAAGATTATAAAGATTTTTAACTAAATAAAATGTGTACATTTTTTCTTCATTAAATTTGCAATATACTGCTTCACATTACAAGATAATTTTGATAACATCTGTATTCTAATAAACTTGAATTTTTTACTTTTATGTTTATTGTATTCATATACTCATTCATGTAATACAATGTGATATACTCGTAACCTCGGGTTTAATTTTGTTAATATTATATATTTTTTGTATGTTTTTATTTATTTATCTCTGAAAAATACCATGTTTTATATAATCTACATGTCTAATAGTTTGACTGTTGTGATTTGTTGATGAATGTTTTGATAAAACTAAGTAGTTAATTTATTATATTGTTATGGTTTTGAGATCCTTCAAAGGTATTTATTATTTTTAAAAACCTTAAACTCTTATTTGTTTTGTTTATTAGTCTTGTATTTAGTTTTAATGTTATTTTTGTAAATAATATAATGTGTATTATTTTTTGGAATAATGTTCCTTCAATTGTAAATAACTTTTGTAGTATTTTTATTGTCTTATAATATTAAACTATAATGTAAGATAACATAGCAAGATAAGATAACAGTAAAATAACATTACTTTTCAAAAGATGTGTTTAAACCAAATGTCAACATATATTGTTGCCAATTAAAGTTGATAGCAAATGTTGGGAACATTCTTTGATCCTTTCGACAGCCTGTGGGAATTGTCGTCAAGGAATGTTGCTCTAGAATTTGTCTAAAAGTTGTCGACATTTGTTGGTAACATTGTTGCTAATTTGAGTATAAACATGGCTTAAAGCTAAATAATTTTTTATATTATGTAAAGAGGAGGCTGTGTAATTAAGAGACTTCCATAATAGTTTTTAGACTTTGAATATTAATTTTGAAGGTGATGGAATCCAAAGTTGTCTAGTCTATAGATATTGGCTTTCTTTTGTGAGCATTTCTAGTTATACTGACTGACTTTCCGGTACCATGTAATTTGAATGAGGTATGCGTGCAATTTTTTATTAAACCTAAAAACTGTTAATGAAGCTTAAAATAATTCTAAGTATTAATATAAAGTTTTCCATTTGATGAACTCTTTAGTGTCAGAATATTTATTAAACAAATTATATAGATCTGCTGCATTCCTTTAATAACAAGTATGTAGTGTTTAAGTTATTGTAAAATATATATATATTAATTGTTATGTAAAAATACGTTCTGTAAGTGGTGGTTTTGTTAAAACGAGAAATATGCTTTTGCAAACAGATGTAGTTGTAAGTTATTAATTAGGCCATATTGTGAAAATAAAGTTTTATAATTTTTGATGCTATGTATGGATTATTTATTTTTAATATCAATATGTAATTATACCAATTTAAGTTAAGAAGAGTGGGTTCTCTGGACTTCTGAGGATTTATTCTGAAGTGGTTAGGTTTGGATATAAGTTATTCAGGCAATACTTTGCTTAGATTGATTCATTGGTTTCTGAACTCTCCATGATATATAAATGTTGAGATATTTTAGTCCAAATATTCAAAGCAGTCGTTATTATTTGGTTTTCGACACTATCTTTTTCCTTATCCGACTCTAACTCAGCATCACATCAAAATACAATGTTGAATTATAGCTCATTACAAAGAGGATGAAATGCTAAACATTTTCTTGCTTACATTTTAGTATAATTTTGATATATTAATCCATATGTTCAACAAAACTCGTTATTTGGTTTTGCGATGTTTTTCCCTGTTTGCCTCTAACACTTTTTGAATAAAGATACAATTTTGGATAATAGCTCATTACAAAAAGAATGAAATGCTGAAAATTCCTCTCGCTTACATTATGCAGGTGCGATTTTAAGTGTTGAAATTTAATTTTAATCAAATGTGTGATCCTCATAAACCAATAGAAGTTTAAATTGTATACTTAATAATATTTGAGTAAATATTATTCCAACACCCTTAAAAGAAGTGTTGAAAGATTTGAGAGGAAAATCCTCTACATGTTAACCGGTGAAATCTGGGTTGCAATGGGTTCAGAATATTTGCACATAGAGAAGAACCAATACAGAACTGCTCAGAGAAACTGTTGCCAGGGATGCCCGCAACCTATTCAACATCTGAAACTGGTGAGCGGTGGCACCTACCTACCTGATGAAGACTTGTTGAAGAGGTCAAGGACCTCCTCAGTCTGTTGTGCCAAGGAGTGTGTTTCAGAAACCGGTTAATTGTTATCTCAGGATATGAAGGCAAGAAGGTTTAGATAAATGGGGCATGTAGCTGTCCACATTAATCCATCACAAAATCTCTACCTAACAATGAATACCTCAATGATAAAAAAAGACCAGATGGCTTGATTGAATCAACAAAGATGCTGAAGAGCTGCATGCAAGTAAGTGGAAAACACTAGCTCAATATAAGCAGAGGTGGACAAGGCTTGTTAAGGTGACCAAATATTACAGTCTGTAAAACCAAAATAAAAATATATATATTTTTTGGTGGGTAAATCCTGTCAGTTCTTAAATCAGTATACTCATGCTCTATCTTATGAGGGAAAACATATTCAATTTCAAGATGATATGTAGTGATATTTTGATCTTTGTCCTCCAGGTTGGGGGTTGGGCATAGAGCTAATTACCCTATCACATCTTATTATGAAGCCTCGGAATATAATAACAAAACATGGTAAAATGAAATTTAGCAAATTACTCATAAACGAGATTACTACAATATTTATTACATTTTTTTTTTCTCCTAGAAAACTAGTTTCATAGTTAAAGTGTCATTTCTAGAACAAGATTTTGTTCCATAAATCAAACTTCAGTTGTGAAATTAGTTTTCGGGTCTCGATGCTCCCCGCGGAAGTTATTCCAGATCTCTATGTGGCCCGCGGACCAAAACGTTTGGAGATCCCTTGGCTAATAGTCCCTGATAGAGACCCCGTTTTATCGAATTATTAACATCCGCCTGAAGCTTCGTAAGTAGTTTCATCTCATCGTAACCTACAACTATTTTAATTTACGAAAACTCTTGGAATTGGGGTATTTTCAATCTGTAGAGGGGCAAACTTTGTCTGTTTAATTAGGTACTAAAAACTCGTAAATACCCATTTTCTTTCAACTTGGATTGTAACATAATTTGATCACAAAATCGATAAAAAAAAGGTGGCCTACAAAAATATTGGGCCGTTTGTCCTATATAACATCGTTATTTTGAAAATTTGGGGGTATAGGTCACGCCAAATATTTTTGGCTCAATATTTTTGAAGGCCACGCCGAAAGTACATGTATATTTGCAAAAAAAACTTATAAAATTGATAAAGCAATGGGAAATATCACAGTCTAATAATCTGTGAATATATATTCCGTAAAATCAATTTACTAAAAACAATTTATATTTATTCACAATGCTGCATGTGATTTATTTATTTAATCATTATTTGTTTCTATGAAAGAACCCGGCACAAGTAGAGTCCATCTCTAAAATCTACATGGCATTAAATATCCCATAGATATTTTCGTTCCTGCAGTAAACTAATGTACGAATGTCTCTGTTTCATTTTTATTTTCACTTACCAGTAGATCCGAACGAGCTAAATTCCTTTTTCGCTAACTATCACTCTTCCGCATTTCCATCTGATCTCTCACTTTTTTCCACCACAGAAATCCCCTTTGATCCTGATAAGTTGTAGTTTTTTGATATTTCTTCCACTGACCATCTGCCATCCTTAAATCCAAAACTAATGAATGTAGACCTGACCAAATACCCGTTAAAATCATTGAACTCTATCTTCCAGCCTTATTTCCGGCACTATTGCACATATAAAATTTCTATCTCCAAAATTTCATCTTCCTCAAAGTCTGGAAAAAAGCCATTGTCTGCCCGTTAAACAAAGCTTCTTCCTCAGCTTCCGGCTTCAGACCCATCTCCATTTTATTCAATCTATGGAAGCCACTGGAAAGAATAGTTCACTCTCAATCCATTACATCCGGTTTTCATTCCCATTATTCTACCCAATCTGCCTTGCTAAAGATTAATCAAGACCTGCAACTCTCCATAAACAAACAAAAAATGTCTATCCTAATCCTAATCGCATTTTCAAAAGCCTTCGATTCCGACAACCATAAAATCCTCCTTTCCAAAACTCCACAGCCTGCCCATATCAAACAGCATTCTAAAATTGTTCCACTCCTTATCCCACTGCTAATTATATTAAAAAAGTATCTCTTAAAGTATTATTGTTCGTGTAATTACATTTAAAAGGGCTTTAGGAATCACTTAAACAACATTTCATATAGGTAGTTAGTTTCTTTCTTTTTTTCCAAAGTAATTATCGATATTTTTATGAAAAAAACAACTTTCGGGCTGAAGCCCCCTCCCCAAAAATAAATCCTGGATCCGCTAGTGACTTAGTTTACTGCATTGTTTCAGTATGATTGCAATAGCAATTGGAATTAACATTCAAATGACAATAACTTAGTATTTTATCAAGCCAGACTAATGGACCAATGTTTTGTACTATGTTATTATTATTCTTACGGGACTTTAGTGCCAGAATAAAATTATCTTTTCATTTCATTCATGTCATGTGTAATGTATAGTAAGGTTTGTGATCGTGAAAATTTTCGAATCTGAGTTTTCAACGGAAATACACGTTTTGAGGCCTCCTGTTATCAAACAACCACGTCCCGCAAAATAGTCTATGCGTACCTGAACAGCCTAGCTCAAAAAGGAAATGTCAAGACGAAATTGATATTACTTATTTAAGATAGGCATATGCCTGGGACGTAACAGCAACTTTTTCGTGAAAATGGGATAACCGGAAGTGCCACTTTATATCCTTGATTTTCCACGTTTTTACAAATTTTCTGAAAAACGGCTCTAGCGATTTCGATTAAACTCGGTGTATCAATGTATAATTTTATAATTGCCAGAAAATAATTCATTATTAAAGTAAAGCGGTAAGTGAAAGATGTGTGATGCACAAGATTTTTTATTCACAAACATTAGAGGCTTTGACAATTTGGTAATAATATTATGTTATTCGCTTGGATACCCAATGTTCACAATTTCTTCCTCTAAAGTATCTTTCATTTGGTTCATTTTGAGTAATTAACTATCTCTCATTGTTAGCAGTAATACAAAAAGACTGAATATAAACTATGAAATAATTTGATATGTCACTAAAGAAAAAGAACGCTGTAAATTATTACACAATGGTTTATTATTTCTGAACAATTACACATCTAAAGTAACATAAACTTCCTGGTCAAATAAATAAAAGGTGATAAAGAAAAAGCTGTATAATTGGTCTAAACATTTTTTTCATCATTACTGATGTACTTAAATAACTTTGTAATTGCCCAACATTGCCAGAAAATAATTTCTATTCAAAGTAAAGCGGTAAGTGAAAGTTGTGGGATCAGGTTTTTTTTGTTTTTTAGAATATGAAGGTAAATAGATATTTAAAAAAAAAAAATAACATCATTGAATATCCATGTCAATTTGTACAGTTAAAAACAGAACTCGTAAACCAATGACTTCCTGTCCTTCAGTATGCTTTAACAATACCTCACTTATTCCTGTTGAACAAATCCGTTACCTAGGACTCCATCTGGACAAACGTCTAACTTGGAATCCTCATACCAGACTGAAACGACAAGAAACAGCTCGACGTTTCCGACTACTTCAACACTTACTAGACAAACGCTCTAACCTTCGAATCGATTATAAAAGACTCATTTACATGACTATAATAAGGCCTATTTGGACTTACAGAGTTGAGCTATGGGGCTCCACCAAACCTTCAAATTCTTCTCGCATCCAATCCTTATGTATCAGATTTGGCCCAATCCAGATATCTGTCCTTCCATAATAAACTTCATAACCATCCCAACCCTCTTGTCTCTAACCTTGCTTCCTATTCGATTCCTGATAACCCTCCGAGGTGTCTGAAAAAAAGATGGCCACGTGATCTTCTAATACAGACATATTATTAGAGTGCTACCAATGGCTAGTTTCTCAACATGTGATCCATGTCTTTATACCAATGTGCTAATTTACCAGATGTATTTTTTGTATACAGTTGTAAATATCATATAAATAAATAAAAAAAAAACAAACAGAACTATTGAATAATAAATAAGAGTAAGTCTATGGAATAGATGTTTGGCTCTAGGCTTACATGACAGACGTCACTGGCTGAGATTGATAAGCTGACACTGACCTTGGCCGAGGAGGATGAGCAAGGAGGCGGGAGTTGTAGTCCTAAGCTGTTAAGAGATAAGCAGCCTAGATGTGCTAGCACAATGTTTTTCTTCATAATCCTGAGACCTATCCAAAATTGGTTACTTATTTCAGGTAAAATGTGTATATCATCAAATTATACGTTAATATAGTAATGTTATTTTTATTTGCAAAATTACTTAGTTTGCGGCTTCTTTTTTGTTTATGAAACTTTAGAAGTAACTTACTAATACATTCCCTATAGTTCTTTACGAACACAAAACGTGGCCGCTTACATTAGTCAACCTGGTAATTTAGATGTCTTCACAACACCGAATTGCGGTAACCGTTACTCGGTGGAATAATTGAGACGATAACTTGAGGGAAAATGAAGTGGGCGTGTAAAATTGTTGGGCTTAGTGGCGATCAAATTGGAACCAACGAAAAGAAGTGTGTTAAGGTCGATCTTGTGGGGTTGAGTTTGCATGCTGATCGATGGATGGAGTGTGTAGATTGGTATCGCCGTCAAATCCTTCCACGGCATCCAAAGTCTTTCGAGCAATAGTCAATGCCCCATTCAAAGTAACCAATTTCCCTTCGTTAAATGAATCATTGGCGATGAGCACAAAGAACGTGGTGAGAGGTCCTTTAAATCTTAAGATTATGTTTGCTGTATCTTTTTCTTGCTTTATTAGCCCGGAGTTTTCTGTTCCTAATTGATGAAATCAGGTACCATAGCGTCGTGTAAACTACGCCTTGGCTATTTATCCTTAGAGAACTGATAGGTTTCAAAATTCTGCTCCATCTCGTGACATCACTAGCGGATCCAGGATTTAATTTTTGGAGGGAAGGGGTTTCAGCCCGAAAGGTTTTTTTTTTTCATAAGAATAACGATAATTACTTTGGAAAAAAAAAGAAAGAAACTAACTATTATGAAATATTAAATCATGAAATGGTGTTTAAGTGATCCCTAAAGTCCTTTTAAATGTAATTAAACGAACAATAATACTTTAAGAGATGATTTTTTAATACTTTTTCTATAAAACATGGTTATATTTTACTATTTTGGGGGAGAGGGCTTCAGCCCCAAAGCCCTCTCTCCCCCCGGTAGATCCGCCCGTGCATGACATCAGCTGTTTCATTACGAACAGTTGCGGTATTTTTAACAGATAAATTATTTTTTAATTTAAAAGAATTTTAACTGTATCATTTATTTCTTTATAGTGTTTTCTAAATATGACATTAAACAACTAGGGGATCCAGTAGAGGGGCACGCGCGCCCCCTCATCTCTCTCTCTCTCTCTCTTCCTCTCTGCACGGTGACCAAAAAAAGTATTTTGAAAAAGTAACTAAACAATCACCACTTTTACTAATATTATTTTAATTAAACACTAATTGTATTAAACAAATAATTTTTATTTATACTTTGTACTAAAAAAAAAACAAAAACGAATAATAAGTCCGACCACTAAATACTCTTCATTTATCGGATAAATGTCTGAATATTGCAGTTTAAAGTAGTTGCTATAGTGCTCTGATCCCTTGGAAACTATTACTTTTACTTCTCTATATATGAAATATATAGTAAGGGAAAGTATTGCGGTCGGGTAAATTTTCGAATCTGTGTTTCCAACAGAAATATACGTTTTAAGATCTCTTGGGCCTAAATAACCCAGTCCTGCAAAATGGTCTGTGCGTTTTTGTGTCTGTTATCAGTCTAGCTCAAAAACGAATAGTCGTACAAAAGTGAAATTGCATATATAAGGTTTGTATATATCTGAGATGTTACAGAAAACTTTTTTGTCATAATAGACTAATCGGAAATGGCACTTTATGTAACAAATTTTTACGATTTTCCCGAAAACGGCTCTAACGATTTTGGTAAACTCGGAGTATGAATATATGCTTAAGTAATCTTTAATCTCATTTAGGTCTTATCCCTATTGATGTTACTAAATGCCCAATGTTCAATGCGTCTTCCTCTAAACTACCTTTAATTTGGTTTATTTTAAATAATTAACTATCTCTCCATATTATGAAAAAAGTCTAAGTATAAGTATAAGCATACATTTTGAAAGAATTTGACTATTGGTTAAAGAAGAAAAAAATAATATGAATATGAAATAAATAAGGTCGAAAATGAATCTTCGGAAATAATAGTCAGAACGTATATGTATAATATATCGTTGGAAACCGAAGAATTTTAGAAAAAATAAATCTAATATAGAAATTCATAGAAGGTAATGGAGAGTGACGAAATATTATAAATTACAGTTTGTGAAAACTAATATTATTTAACTAGAACCACATATTTTTAAGGAAATTAAATGAAATTTACTAACTTAATGTGAACTTTTAAATTTTGTTATAAGTTTGCAAAAGTATTTGAAATTCACCTAATCAAGGTAATGACGTTCTTTACAAACTATTCCATTGTACTTGTGTGAAAGAAGAAGTGAAATATTTCATGGATGTATTAAGCATATGTTTATAACCTTCAATACATTTACTGTAGATTAATAATTCTAGATCTGATATTATATTTAAACAATTAGATATCAACTTCCGTTTATTCCGAAAAACCGTCATGTAACCTTTTAGATAATTAAATTAATGAGTAATTAGATGAATGTAAGTGACAAACTTAATGTTCCTGGTTTTAATATTTACATTTTCATGAAAAATAATTGAAGCAATCAGAAGGTTTCTTTATTTTAACTTTAAGTTTTAAGACTATCCATTTTAACAGTTTCTGTGAAACTTTTAAGAAAAAATTTCATAAATTAAAGGATCTAAGGAACATTTTTGTAATAAAGGTCCACGTTTATGGTAAAACTTATACTTTTATTTATTCGAGTTCTTAAAAAAATTTCCTTTAAATGAGAAATAAACAGTAATTGGGCTAAGATAAGAGATATAATTTGCTTTAAATGAATTACCTATTATTTTTTTAAATTGAATTAGTGGAAACAATGATGCAAATATGTGTTGTAGGTTCATCGACGTCAATTATCCAGTTAAGGAATTTTAACCGCCATTTTATGTCAATTATTAGACGAAATAATAAAACTAAAATACATATTGCTTTTTATATACATGTATGCAACATGTATATATATATATGTATATATATATATACATATGTATATAGTCATATATATACATATAGTCATATATATATATATATATATATATATATATATATATATATATATATATATATATATATACATCTTCGGTGCATGAAATTCACGTACTTCGCAAAATGCACCCCCCTCATTTTATTGCTACAGAATAATATGGAGCCCCGTCTGAGGGCCTCGAATATCGTTAGTTTGTGTTTATCTGGTACCGTTGTATGTTTAGTTCTAAAAATAGTTATTTTGTAAATTTGAATAAATATATTTAAATCCCTAGAAACCATTTATACATATATATTGTTCTGAATTTCAGATATATATACTTAGTTCAGCTATCAACAGCACTGACAATCACATAGTCTGCTGTTGGAAAAAATACTGATAGTGGTTTCATTGGCCAGTGGGAAAGGAGTGCCCAGCGGTAACCCTTCTTGACGTAAATTTAGTATATTTTTAGGTGAAAAAACCCTCATCCAGCTTCTTTTGATCCTACGAAGCGTATTTTCGGGCATGTTAATCGTGACCATGTCTCTTATCAGTGTGTTAGTATGTCCATCTAAGTTATCGTGAAATTGTTTGTAGTGTGTCCGTATATGGTCGTTAACTGTTGGTATGTTTAGATTTTTATTACAAGTAATGTTTGTGACGTATCATGGGGCTTTAGTTATAGTCCTAAAAGTGTTTGACTGTCTAAAAGGTTGCCAAAAAGGTTTTTAGTATTCGTATGTGGGTCGTTTTGGCTGTTCCGTATATTTGTGAAGCGTAGGCCTATATAGGCTTAAGTAGATAAATGTAAGTGTTCAGTTTCACTTTTAATTTTAATTCCAGCGTCTTGAAATAAGCGACTATAATAGTCGTAGTCTGATGTTTAACGTTTTACTGTTTTTGTTGATATGTGGGCCCCGTGCCATTCTTCTGTTGAATGTCAGTCCAAGATATTGTATTTTATCTATTTCCAGAATTTCCATCTTATTCGAATTTCATTTCAATATGTCTTTAAAGATTATGTTGTTCCAGGTGTGGTTGAGTTGTTAAAATATCTCTGCAAAGATTGTGTTTTTACAACTGCGTAAGTTAAAATTAAATTTAAATAATTAAAAGTTGTTTTTAACCTTCTGACCTCTACACTCCTTTCCACAGAGCTGCTTCGTTTCAATACTCCTTTATTGTCCGTTACACCACTTTTTGGAATTCCATCCCGCTTAAAATCCGCCATGCACTGTACTTATCCACATTTAAAATTCTCTTATTCCAATTCCTCTTCACCATCCAATCAGACGCTGGCTAATTATTTCTAATGTGACAAGGTTTTTTTTATTATTTTATACTTAATTATTGCTTCCTCATTACCGAACGTAGGGTATTCGTGCGAGAGGTTAAAAACAATTTTGTTCTCAGAATCGAAAATGTCCACTCGCGTTTTACGTTTCAGACATCAAGGATCAAATTTGGTTCGGCATCTGTCTGTTGCTAAATCGATTTGACGCATATCATCTACTACCGTTTTCAGCGATGGCGTGGATTGGTTTCTAGATGGTCCCATATCAATTTTATCAAATCCCATTCAGCACATCAGCTTACGCACGCGCATACGTATTTTTTTAGATATGCCAATATTGCCAAAACGGCTCGTTCGATTTGGATAAAATGTAGCAATTGGTAAAAAAAAATGTAGTGTCAACTCTTATATATGTGCAAATGTGTTTTTCTTGATAAGTATATCTCTAAAACCTTAGTTCGATTTGATTAAAATTTGGATGGAAGTTAGGAGATAGGGATACTGTTAGTGTTGCCCAAAATCGGTCTTTGTCTTGCACTTTGCAAGACCAAGACCAGGACTGGTAAAAAAAAAATCGATTTTCTAAATAAAAATTAAGGCAAAATAATTACTAATACTTGACAATCTTAGTTACTATATATTAATAGTTGTTATAACCTATATACTTTTGCAGTTAACTCCTCTAAATTTTCATTCGGGCTTAGTTAGGTTTCTTCTCTTTAAAAAATTATAGTAATATCTCTACAGTAATAAGCTAATAAGTAACTGGAAGACTGTTGCGAGACTCTTGCACAAGACCAAGACCATGACCAAGACTGAGTTTACAAGACCAAGACTCGTCTCGGTCTCGCATTTGGGCAACACTAGATACTGCATGGATTTTTACCAGTAAGACAAGCCAATCACTTGTTAAGTAAATTGTTACTTATGTATGAAAATTCACGAATTATATGTATTGAAAAGATCATCTTGATAATATTATATTACATATACGAATAAACAAGTTCCGCTGATGTCGCTTAACGTTGAATACAGAAATGAAAAGAATATATATCTGTTCTGTAATGATATGTTATTTTTAGATAAGAAACTTTGTTTTACTTAAAATGGCACCCACTTTCGTAACTCACATTAAACCGAATACTATGCTTAGACCCAGGCTCGAGGACAGCTCGGAGCCCCTTGCCATCCGAGGCCCTAGGCGGGCGCTTAGTCAGCTTACCGTTTAATCCACCCCTGTCTGGGGCTTTACTTCCATCATCAGAAGTGAATTTTTTATTTAATGAGTAATATTTCTTATTCAACTCTATCTTATTCATTTTGTTGGTTGCGAGCTTCAAAACATTAGCTTTGATACATAAAACAGTATTCCAACATCCAGTTTATTGAACTCTCTATTTCGATTGATATTAGCATCTTGGGTCCTCCCGGACTACTGAATCTCACGATTCTCACGGGGTACGGGGGTTCCCGAGCAAAGTACGTTGAGTTTGGATTGAACATCGATCCCCTATCCCTCTTAAGTTGTTGAGTACCGGAGAACGCTGAGTATATTGTACTAGCCCGTACCGCCTAAGTGTCACTCAGGGCGAAGATTTTGATGGAGATATACCTCTATATCCTGACGGAGAAAGATCTACCTCAACTACTAGTCAAAAACAATTACGAGTTCTTCATAACTTTCATTTATGGGTGGAAAGAAATAATAGCAGTTGTGCCAAGAATGCAACCGCAACGAGAAGGAACAAAACTTAAACTTAAGAAGGAAGTGCGAGGCATAAAAACAAAAGAAAATAATTAATTAATGCTAAGAAATGAAGCAGTGGGGCTTCAAATGCCCGAATAGACTCAGAGCAAGAGAAGGGTAGAAAATAAATAAATAAAACTGAATACTTAAAAATCGCAATATGTTCATTTTTTAAATTATTGTACATTTACAGATATTGTATATAGATAAAGATACAGATATAAATAAAAAAACACGTTTCTAGAAAAAAATATAAAACTCTGATGCGCTGTAATCTATACAATTAAATATTAAATAATGCCAATGGTAGAATTTATGAAAACCGCATAAATATAATGTATATTGTATATATATATATATATATATATATATATATATATATATATATATATATATATATATAATGTTGTCGGAGTTCGTATTATATTAAGCTTATGTTACGGATGGAAGCCTGTAGTAATCTATCGGGCGAGCTCGGGTGCGCTCGTATTCCTTCGGTCCCTCCGTTATAACTATACTCCGTTTCGATCTCTTATTTTTCCTTTAGTTAATTATAAAATTATTTCGTATTTTTTATATCTGAGTTCAATATTAGATAGTTGAAATGGTTGATAATAGTAATGATTTAGGTTGCATTCCACTATATTTATTACGTTCTCTTATTGCACTGGAAACGTTTCGGCTATGTCGCATTTTTCAAGCCAACTGCAAGACTATAGAGACTATAATGCAATTAAGGACAGAACATATAAAATGTTAAAATAACATAATGAACATCATTAATCGATCTTGCAGTTGGCTTGAAAATTGACACAGCAGAAACGATGCCAGAGCAATAAGAGAAGAAAATAAATATGGTGGAATAAATACAGCCTTAATCTTTACTATGATTCCTATTTCACCGTAAACTAAAAAAAATAAATAGAAGTTGAATATTGTTTTAATTGCCTCCCTCTTCCTAATGAGGAGTTTAAGCGAAATAAGCGAATCATGACTATTACTATAATAAAATATTATGTTACCAACACACTTAACCAAACACACAAAGTTAAAAGGAACAATTTACTTAATAAGTGATTAGCTTATCTCATTGAAAAATATGGGTTATGGGAGTGAGGCTCTAGTTTAATAGTTGAGTAATAAGACACAGGCAAACATTGAAACTTTTTGGCTAGAAAACACAATTGACCCGTCGACTTTCGGAACTATCTGAGTTTTAAACGTCCATTTATTTTATATCCAAACACTGAGACATCTTCAGAAAATACTGATCTTCGTTGGTTATTCAGTATCTTAAAAAAAAAAAAAAAGCCGTGTTTTAATCTTGCAAATCATCAGAAACTAGTTTCATTCCGGTTTCTCTTCATCGACTTGAAGAAGTTAAAGAACTGCCTGGAAATTTAAGGACATCTTCGCCTCGCGATGGGACAGAAGGAAGTAGGGATGCGGCGGTAGAGGGGGATTGGAACAGAGGGGGGAGATTCCCCGCCAGTCCCTGCCAAGCAGTGTGAGGGTACAGTTGTTCTGGGTCTTGCCGATAGTTCTCAGTTCGTCTTCTGTGTCATAGTGTTGTGATAGTGATCTATTATTGCAGGCATCAGCGTCACGGATTACAGCCTTCCTTGCAATACGGTAATATTCCTATAAATTGTTTCTAGATTATTCTTTTAGATCTAGGTTAAACAAACCGATGATAAAAATTGTTTTGGGCCCATTACTGACAGGAAAAGGACCCTTAAAAAATATATATCTCATCTATTTTGAATTATATATGTTGTTAATCTTTTTTGGACACAAATAAATGAAATAAACTTGATATATAATTCAATGTTTAAAACACAACAAAGAAAAAAAAAAATACCATATTAAAACTTTTTAAATGTTCATAATATTACAATTCTTTATCCATAATTGTCACGCAAAAACTCAATAAAGTTTTTATCTATTTAAATCCCCATAACGAATTTTTAAACTAAATTCTAAGGGAATACTATCATTTATACTCTAATATATTCTCAATGGTTCAACTAGTTCCATATCTTCTTGTATTATTATATTCTATTATCGCAGAAGAGAATTAACTGAAAATTGTATATAATTATTTCACCGAAAACAAACTTTCTGACATATGTTTTAGAAACACAAAAAGTAAGAATATGTTATCATGAATATACAAACTTGTTAATAAGCTGTTTTGCAAAAATGAATAAGTTTTTACTCTTGCTAAGATTTTCTGTCGTTCCAACTTCGAGGCGATTATGACAGCTCGGCGTATGAGGAAGGACATCGTGTTATTTTATCAACCGTATGTGTATACCCTGTTTTATTTTTTTTTTTAAAGATTCAGATATTCAGGATAATTCTCAAAGATCATCTACTAAACTCTTTAACTTTCGCTATTGATTTAAAAAAAAAATTAATAATTTACGAACGATAGTTCAAGCATTCATTTTTTAATAAAATACATAGCTATATTTATGAGCTCGATACACAGAAAAATAATTATAAACTTTATATAGAATTCTAGATTTGGCTATTAAGATGTGTGAATGTATGAATATATATAAAAAAATAAATAAAAACAAACTGAATTACCATATTAATTTTGTAAATGGTAATAACACTACAATGTTTTATCAGGGAAAAAAAAATACGTACGTTTATCTAATAGTGCTCGGTATATCGAAACATACTTTCATAACATGATATTTTCGCGATGTCAACGATTTGTATTTTATCTAATTGCTCTTCCTAAAAAAAATTAGCTCTTGTTTTCTAATCATTTATTTTATTTTTTTGTATCTTCACACATCTTAACACGCAAACATAGAATTCTATCTAAGGTTTATTATTATTATTTATTTTCTTGTGAGTCGAGTTAAAAGAAAAATTAGCAGTGCATTTTTTGCAAAAATGTAAAAATAAGAATGCCTGAAGCAACATTTATGAATATTAATGATTTTTTTTTTAAATCAGAAGATAAAATTAAACATTTTAATAGATAATCTTTGTCAATTATCCAGTTCCTGAATCTTTTAGAAAGTAAATAAAACTGGGTATAAAAATACAGTTCATAAACTAAGACGAAATTATCGAAAGTTTGAACGATATGTCAAGAGCTCTTAACATGAGCGCATTACAACTTCATTCATTTTGGAATCCATCTTATTATCCTGTTTATTTATTCTTAATTTTGTGTTTCTAGAACATATGTTGGACGACTTGGACGAAATAATTATTTACAATGTTCAGTATGTACATATCTATAAGTATCAGAGGAACTGAATGTAGGCAGCCAAACATTTTTGTTCTGTAAATTTACTGTATATACGAATTAATATTACAATTTAAAATGACCCATCCACACCATTGATGAATGTAGCTTTTCATTGTGAATCCATTACCATCAATAACTCAATTAAAAAAGAAATGACATCCGTTTTTTCCCTTACTCTTCAAATAATCAAATGATTTGTCGATGCAATAAAATGCTAATCTGCAATACAGTTAGGTTGTGTTGTTTTGCATATGGATTAATTCTAGGGAAGTGTGTGTTATTTAATTATATTGACTATTAACATTTTCTGTTATAGTTTATTTTTACCTTGATTTATCTAATTTTCGGCTGGTGTTTAATTTATATAATTTACGAGTCCAGAATCATAATTATATCAGTCCGATAGGAATGGGCACATCTATATTAAATATTTTTTTGATATTTAGACAAATAATAGTTGTTTGCTATAATCTCACTGTCATTGCTAAAACACACCCAAATATCTCTGACATATAGTGATCGCTATCTGAACAGGTATATATCTCAATATCTGAAATGGTTGTATGAGGAACTTCCTTGTGTAACTATCAAACGAAAAAAAAAAGAAAAAAGAAAACGTTACTGGGTGTTATACCGATTCCCCATCACTGAGGGTACAATTCTTTATTATTATTCTATTACATTACTGCTTTCATATTGCATAAGATGAAGATTCAGTGTGGAATTCACTACAATTGATAAAGTTCAGAAAGAAAAATAAATATTTTCGATAAATTAATTAATGACTCTCTAAATGAGCCCCACCACAGGCGGATTTACGGGGGGGGGGGAGGCTTTCGGGCTGAATCCCCCCCAAAATGGTAAAATGTAATCATGTTTTATGGAAAAAAACATTAAAAAATTATGTCTTAAAGTATTATTGCTCGTTTAATTACATTTAATAGGACTTCAAGAATCACTTAAACACCATTTCATATAGGTAGTTAGTATCTTTCCGTTTTTCCAATGTAATTATCGTCATATATATGAAAAAAAAGCTTCCGGGCTGAAGCCCCCCCAAAATTAAATCCTGGATCCGCTAGTCCCACCACCCCGATTAAAAGTCAAGAAATAAGGATTAATAAGAGAAAGGCTAAGGAAAGACTAAGGAAGGCTCAGCAAGACCTTAAAATGTATCTGTGATACTACACCAGGAGAATCTTTCAGCATATATAAGAAACAAAACCATATTGAATCTGAGGTAATAGAAAAAAAAGAAAAAAAAAAAAAGAGGCTGTTAGAAAAACAAAAAATATGTGAGCCCCATCACTTTTCTGTTAATTTAAACAATGATTACATACAGTAAAACATGAAATACATTATATGGTAAATAGTCAGGACGCATTCAGTTTTTTTTTTTTTTTTTTTAATGAATTCGTCCCGACTGTTTATCACAAATGATATGTAGAAGAACAGTCGACTAACTTCCTTCAAAAATACATTATAATTACAATTAGGGGTTAAAATGTAATCCAGTTACATTGAATACTTAACGGTTGACCGTTGTATATTTTAGAGGAAGATGATAGCCAGGGGTTGCGGTCATGAAGAGAGTAAAATAGTGGAAAAACTATTTTATTTAAAGCCAACGTTTAGACCCGACTTTGCAGGTCTTCTTCCGGGGAGTGCATGCAGCATAAAGTTTCAGATGAAACTCCTTGCTGAACGCACCCCTCCCCCTCTGAAGAATACCTGCAAAGTCGGGTCGAAACGTTGGCGTTAAATAAAATAAAATAGTCTCTTTATGATCGCCTCACCGGACCATCTCCTTCCTCTGAAATCCAGTTTCAGAAAATGGCGACGCATTAATTGCCACATGTTATAATTAATTTTATTTACACTTACTAGAACTTCCAAAGATAGGTAATCTTTATCCTAACACATTCGATATATAGCAAGAGACTTTAAGGATACATGATTGTTCGTACATACAATATTATCAAGACTTGTCTATTCAATACACATAATTGGTGAAACTTCATACTTTACCACGACTGTTGAAGCAATGCTTTACTTAATGAGTGATTGGCTTGTCTTACTGTAAAAATCCCTTCAGTTTTATAGTTCAGCAAAAACACACGACCATCTCTGAACTTATTTAGTATTTAAATTTTTGAGCGATTCCTTCTTATTCAATATTAATTGTGACTATTTTAAGAAAAACACAAAATTGGTTTCAACTCCTTTTCTGATCAGAATCAGTAATGAACTGATCGGAATGTATCAAATGAACTTTTTTGTTAGAAATTTTATTTAGAATCATCCCTTCTTCTATTCCTTCTCCTCCCCTCCAGAGTTTTGCTATTAATAACTGAGACACCCTGTGTAGTTTAGATAAAATGGATTATTGAGGGTATGAAAAAAATTATTCTGGTGCGTTCTTTGTTGTTTTAATAGCATAGTTGTTTCGAGAAGTGTCGTAAGGATTAAAGGAGAAGCACTATAAGAAATCCAATCTGGCCGTAGTAGCCACATTTCTTCCTAACAAGATACGAGAACGGAGTGCGTAAATCGATCGGCTTCGCTAACGCTGAAAGGAGGGCGCTAAAGGTAGGCAATAACTCACCCCTGGGAGGGGAAATGAAGAGAAAGAAACAAGAGCTTTGGGAAGGAGGCCATTGTTTCCGAGGATTGTGGTCGTCTAGGTGAAATATAAGCGGAGCACCTTTTGGTCCTTACATAATGAAAGATAGATAGCAGTGTCTGTAATGGGATTTGTCCTCAGAGGACATTGGGTTGGTGGAAAACCTGGCCTTTTCCAGGTTATTTGCTTAGTTGAGGTATCCAAATAACTCGTTCATTCCGGCTGAACGAGCTAATGGCTTAATGTTATCATAAGTAATCTGATGAGAATTGTTTTCTGCATCAGAAAAATAAATCATCAAACGATTAGGTTCCTTAAAAATGATGATCAAAGAGACTCGACCAGATTCCGTATCAGGAAGGTGTTTGGAACGTTCTGAAATACTCGAGCAGCCTGTTATTGTTAATAAGAGTTAAATTTATTGATTTTGACAAATCAAAGGTGATGCTACAAACCTATTTTGCTCCCACTGCAAGGTAAGGAAAGCAATTTAATTGGCTCAAATATTCTGAAATGTTTTTTTAATTTTGTTTTGGTTCCTGATTCCTGTGTACCCAATCGCAATAGTGGCGGCGCAACAGCTTTGGAATGTATATTACAGCGGTGAATCTAGGATTTAATTTTTAAACTATAATTACTCTGGAAGAAAAAGAAAAAAAAAAATGGTTCATTACCTTTATGAAATCATGTTCAAGTAGTCCTTTATGGCAAAAAGAAAATGGTAATTATAAGAACAATGATAGTTATAGAGATCAATTTCTTATATTTTTCTTGGTAGCTGCTTACACTTAGTTGTAGCTGTGTATAGGTTATAATTTAAAAAGGGATTGTATTGTGATTGTTTGATTACTTAACTTATAAAAAAAACTTAACTTTTGGGGGGCTCGACTCAAAATCCCCTCTCTCGTAAATCCACCAGTGGTATATTGATCTATACTATAGCGTCAAAACGGCCCGATATATTTTAATAAAACTTACCTAAAGTCTTGTCCTTAAAGACTTTTAAAATTTAGATATATATATCTAAACCATATGGTAAACATGAAAAATTATATACATAATCACCTGAAGGGCGATTAGACTTGTATAATATAAAATTACTTTACCTTGGTTTCCGTGGAAACATATTATAATATTATACATCTCATGGGGTATCCCAGATGTTGGTTTGAAAGATCAGCTATCCACAAAACTAAATTAAAACAAAAAGAAATCATATTCGGGTCAATATTTGCCAAGACTAAGAAATTTAGAGATGAATTATAGAAAAATAAATAAATTTACCTTTCTAAAAGATGAAGACAATTTCTGTGTTGGAACTGTGAGGAAAGTCATGCCATGGGCTCACCAGTTATTTTTAGTTCTACTGGATGTAAAAAGCAGTACGGAGAAAAACCTTTCCAAAAACAAAAATTGATCGATTGTTCATGGAAGCATATTCCTTAATGAAAGGTTTTACAAGCGAGTGATATTGTCAACATCCATACTGACCCGTAGGCTTCAAGCTAGGATAACGTACCTAGTTTGCAGAAGTTAGTAATAATACAGAAATTTCAACCTTGGCTGAGTCTTATTCCTTACTAGCTATTCTCCATTCATAGAGAAAGTATGTTAATCATGATTCTATTCTTGATAATTTTTTTCCTTATGGTGTCTTTGTTTCAATAATCTTTCAATTCAGTATCCTTGATTGATTATATTATGCGTCATACTTTTTTTTTTCTCTTTAGACTTTTCTCTTTTTTTCTTTTTATTTGCCGGAAACATTTACGGGTATAAAGTTTGAAGGTCGATAGAGTTAGGGTATTATCTGTTATCGGAATTTTGTTATCAGAATAGCAGATGGTGAAAATATTCTAACGGATCGATTCGGAACCATCAGTTTTTTATTTTTTTTTTTTAAATCGCGTTCACTATCGGATGAAAGTGACCAAACGTCTTTGTATTGCATTTTTTTCTGCACTATCTATATTTTCCTGCTTTAGAAAAATAATCACATTTTCCACTTTGAGAAGTGATTAAATTAGATATCTGATTTTCCCACTGAAGTGTTATTAGTATTGATGCCAGTGAATTATATTAATAGTATTGCCAGGTTTTCAGTGAAAGCCACTTTAAAAAAACATAAATTGACTTTTTTTTCTGTAATATATGTTAGTGTTACTGATTTGTGAGTATTATTTCTTTGTGATGGCAGATGTTATTAATGGCAAACTTTATCATAATTAATAGTTTCACCGTTAGATTCTTTTTTCTTAATTAATTATTTTATTAACACTGTTATTAGCATGTTTTCTTGTTTCATATAAACCTTCAGTTCTAAACTTCTCTCTACTCCCTCTTTGTTACACATACACATACTTTTTACTTTCACTTACATATGTATGTAATATATAGTAAGGGTAAGTATTGCGATTGTGAAAATTTTTGAATCTGAGTTTTCAACGGAAATAAACGTTTTGGGGTGCCTTGAGTGCAAATAACCAAGTCCCGAAAAATGGTCTGTGTGTTAACAGTCTAGCTCAAAAACGCACGAAAGTGAAATTGCATATTTAAGGTTTTTATGTGCTAGGGATGTTAAGGTAACTTTTTCGTCTAAATCGACTAACCGGAAGTGGCACTTAATATTATGGGCCTAACACATTCTTACAATTTTCTCCGAAACGGCTCGTACGATTTTGATTAAATTCATTATATAGGTATAACATTAAGCAGTTTTAAATAAAATGTAGTTTTTAGGAATGTAGGATTAAATGGCTAATTTTCAATATTAGCCTCCTCTAAAGTACCTTTAATTTTTTTTATTTGAAAAAATTGACTATTTCACATTAATATCTAATATAAAAGGTAGTTAAGTATAAAGTATGAAAGAATTTGATAATTAACTAAAGGAGAAATAAAAAATCGTAATGGAGAATAGTTGGAATTTATCGTATCCGAGCTCACCCGAAAGATTATAATAGTCTTCCATACGCAACATGAGCTTAATATAATAAGGACTCCGACAATATTATATAAATATAAATATGCGGTTTTCATAAATGCTATTGTTGGTATTATTTAATATTTAATTGTATAAATTACACCGATGTAAATATTAAAATTTGTTTATATATCTATAAGGGTACTTATACAAATCAAAATACCCACTAAAAGTGAAAACTTCTTTAGACGCATTTTGCATTTTTTTTTGTAGATTGATCCGTCAGATTTCCGAAGTGTTAACGCTTGGGTAATGTCGGCTAGAGTCGACTAATCGAAATATTTTTACGTATGGATTAAAATATTTTAGAAACTAAAAATCGGGCCTGCATACTGTAACCGAGGCAATTGTTCAGCATTTTATCCTCTCTGAAATAGGCTATAATTCAAAAACGTATCTTAACGCGACGCCGTGTTAGGGAGACGAAAATGAAAAAAAATAGTGTCAAAAACCAAATGATAACAAGCTTTATGGCAGATACGGATTAAAATATCTCAGAACCTAAAAATTGGACCTGCATACTGTAAGCGAGGAATTGTTCAGCATGTCATCCTCTCTGTAATGGGCTATTATTTAAAATTGTATCGTAAGGCGACGCCGTGTTAGAGAGGCGATTAGAAAAAAAAAATAGTGTCGAAAACCATATAATAACGAGTTTTTATTATTAATAATGAGATTATATTCCATATTATTAATCTGGGCTTGTTGATGTTTTCACTTCTATCGTGCGGTATAAAGCACACACTTTTTTTATACCTTCAATATCTCCTACCATAACATTCTCGCTTTGATTTTCTGCATATTAATCTAGCATTTTTATTACTTTTTATATATATATATATATTTTTAGCTTAATTGTCAGTTGTTTTTTTTAATTATCGTTTGAATACATCCTTCTGATGTATAGACTCACCTATTGTAACCTTGAAGAAGGTCCAGATGTATGATCCGAAAAGTAGGCTTGTAATAATACTTTTTTTTGTAATAACCCACTTTTTTTTTAATTTTAAGGTAGCTTTCACTGAAAACCTGATCCATATTCTATACAGTAAATCGTTATCACATTGTGGACTCAATTGAAAAGTAACTCGAGAAGAATACGGTCACTTCATCGGAAACAGTCTGTAAAGGAACGTGGCGAGTGTTTGAAGAAAAAAAAATATAGGAAAAAAAGAAAGAAAATGATAGAAAAAGAATCGGAGAAGAATAGAAAGAAAAACTAGTGACACTAATTGGAGAGGCTAAAGATAAAATGAGTCAGCTTTGTTTGAGAAATAGAGGAGAACGGACAAAAGCCAACAGAGAAGAACCGATGATGAAGAAAGTTGATGTCAAGAGAATTAGAAAAATACACGCTTAATTGTTTAATCAGAACCGTTTCTTTTCCAAACGGGTTAAATATACACGATATGTGTTAACATTCGTAGTCTCAACTATTTATTAATTAATTTACTTAAAATATATATATTTTGATCTTTATTGTACATCCCCATCTGTCATGTGTATTACGGCAATAATCGATTTATTAACGAGATCCCTTAGCCATTTTTTTTCACCCATTAAGAATAAACTTAGGCATGTTTACGTATAACCTAATATCCTAATTCGACAGGCTGTATGCCAGTGAGCATTTGCGATGAATGCTTAATCGAAAGATCGAAAAATCAAACAACAGTAACATAGTGGAATTTATAATTTGTTTACTGTATTTTTTCCTGACTTAATTGTGCTTTTTTTTTTTTTGATATTTATGTTATTATCTGATATTTTAATTTTATTGATAAGTGTGAACCATAAGTTATTAACCAATAATTTTGATAAATATTGTTTAATATATTTTGAATATTATTTTACTTAATTCGTTAATTTAATTTGTATCTGTTAACATTATTGTTTTTAATGAAATATGAAAAAATAAAGATAGAAATAATTATAATAAAAAAAACAGGAATAGTAGCCTAAAAATAGATTTTTTTTTTATCTAGAACTGTGCATTAAGGGGGTTCTCACGCCAGTGTGTTAATAGGACCAACCACTGCTATTCGCGTGATTAGGCTTTCGCTATTCGGTCAACCATTTTCATCAGCTGGCGTGATGCTTTGACGATTAGAACTTAACTTAACTCGACTGCAAAGTACAGATATTTTATCGTTTTAATGAAGTTTGGTAACGTCAATTTAAAATAAATTAATTATAATCTTCAAATAGTTGGTATCTGTATTATCTGAAGATTTTGACTGAAACGATTGAAGATTCATAGGACGATAATGGAAAATTATTTTATCCTATGGGGTAAGCTATTATACTCTGTTTAATTCAAGCAATTACGTTGATTGATATAAGCTATTATTTATTTATCCGACGATTTTTTAAAAAGTATATTGATTTTTGAAGTGACAACTTCTTTAGGCGCGTTTTGCACTTTTTTGTGGAGGGTTAATTAGATTGAGCCGTCAGATTTCCCATGTGTAACGCTCGGTTAAAGTCAGCTGGGGTCGACTAATTGAAGTGTTTTTGCATATGGATTAAAATATCTCAAAAACTAAATATCGGACATGCATGCTGTAAACGAGGGGAATTGTTCAGCATTTCATCTTATCCGTAATGGGCTATTATTTAAAATTATATCTTGTCGTGACGCACCGCCAGAGAGGCCGAAAGGGAAAAATATAGTGTTGAAAACCAAATCATAACAAATTTCATTTTTTTTTTCCTTACCCTCTAAGTAATTTTAATCGACTTCTGTATATATGTACAAATATGTATATATATATATATGCAATAGGGATTGGTTTATACCTTTTCTTACCCTGGGGTATTTTAAGCTAGGACAGGATGAGTGTGCTGAAGGCACTTGTTACAATTGATTTTAACATTGAGCCGTGAGGGACCGCTTTGCAGGTTTATTTTATTTACAATATATACAGTGCATATAATAAATATTTACATATTTACAGTTGGGTATGGACTCAGGAGTCCAGACCACATCCTTCGGCGATTATGTCCACCAGAGGGAGTTTACCTAGCCACCTCCCAGATCCCACGAATTTCATACTAAATACTCGCATATTAAATAAGACAAATCGTACTAAAATAATGAGAATATACGATCATCACATATTTCAGTTATCATAAATCTATTGTTTCATTTTTAGTATGTTACTGACTTAATATCAGTTGGGGCAAAGTTTACCAGTGTAATTTAAACGCAATTATAATTGTATATATTGTAAATTATATTAATTTATGAACATAGTACAAAACTTTTACACAATTATAATTATATATATTGTAAATGTCATTAGTTTGTAAATATACAACAAAAATTAATATTTATATTTTTTACTATTAATTCCGCGTTGTTGTAGATTTCACTTCTAACGTGTAGTTGTAAGCACATATCGTAACTTTTTTTTTAATTGACAACTACAATGTAATGAAATGTAGACATTATGTTAACTAATCATTGTATTAAACAATACAGAATTCTTTTTTTTAAGTCTCTTTTTAGACTAACAAAAGGTGCAAACTTAAAATTTTAGAGCAATTGTAAACTTAATATATCCGTTGTTTATCGCCAAAACTAAAGGCTCATTTACACGGTGCCAGTTGGCTTGCCAGTCGAGGTCGCCAGTCACTCAATGCCAGCGACTGGCAACGTGTAAACGGTTCATGCCAGTCACTGGAGAGGCCAGCGAGGCACTGGCAAGAAAATTTTGATTGACTGGCGCACTGGCAAGCGCCTACTTGGAACTAGATATGACTAACCAGCAAAACAAATCATTATTTTAATATCTTTTTTTTTAGTTTAATAAAAATTTATACAAACTTATAGTCCGTGGCACAAACTATAATATAGACTATAATGTAAATAAATAAATAAATAATATATATATATATATATATATATATATATATATATATATATATATATATATATATATATATATACATATTTCAAATTTATATTATTTGAATGTGAATTTAAAAAATGTCATCCCATCTCAGCCCAGTTTAGAAGTTTTAATATTTTTATATAAATATTTAAGTGATGGTAAAATATATAATATTAGATTTTGGCTCAAGCTGTAGTAATATTGTGTTATAATAATAACTATAATTATTATTGAAATATTAAGTAGAAAGAAACCAAATGATTCTCTTTTTTTTAATTTTTATTTTATTTATTTATTTTTTTTTATTATAACGAGATATCTGCTTGTTAAGAAAAACTGTAATTAAAGGTATAGAAAAAACACCTTAATGACTTAATAATGTAGTATGATTTCATTTGATTCTAGTGCTTTCATCTTATCATTATGGTTCAAAATTATCCTTTAAGAATGCTATATATAATAGACTTTCACTAACTATACTTATTACTACGGTTAAGGTCTCCGGATTCCCATATTCGTCTAGACTGCCAAGTGGCCGGGATTGTTTCGAATTTTGTCTATCTTACAAAGCCTATAAAATTTTAGTTTTTAGAAATATTTGAATGGGAGCCGGATAGATGTAAAGATGCTAATGTAAATAATCATTATATACGATATGAAGGTGTAGTACGCCTGGGACCGATACCGCATGAGACTGATTAAATATGATTTCCGCGCGGCAGCATCCCCCGACATCCGATACATATTCCTGACCCGACAGAACAGTGCTCACGCATGGTGATTGAGATAATGTTTGGAACGTTAGAGGTCAATTCTTGGATTATCTTTAATATGAAAAAAGAAAAACCCATATCAATTAGAAAATTCTTATCTGTTCTCGCTGATGAACTCGCAACTCAGCGCTAAACACCGTTACCACGTCCGGGTTGTGTCCATTCTTTTATTCAGCCTTCAGGCTAGAGAGGAAAACAGAGATAGCAGAGAATGCTAATAAGAACTGAGAAAGATCCTAGGAAGTAATGAGGCAAATAACTAGTATCACAAGCAGTTAGCACCTTAATACTTCACTTTAATTTTTCCTTTTAAAGTGAAAGGAAAATTGGAAAATAAATTCCAATGTAATAGTGAATACCCAAACACCTATACTTTTGTTGCATTTCCAGAATATGGTACTTATTTGGAAACTTCGTTTTTTTTTTATATTCCATTTTTATCTTTACATTTAAAAAGCTATTACATGAATAATGTATAAATTATATCATAAAAACTATAATTATATGTAATAAATAAACTATTTCTCATTTTATTTTCAATATTTAAGATTTATGTTCCTAAAAATAACACTTTTTTAATGAAATAATGATAAACGGCCTCGGACGTTGGAGTCCACTCACTCCTACGATTGCTGGCCATTAATGAGAACACAATCAACAGATAGAGACTCCGAATAGGGAATTTAGTTCACCTTTTCTTTTAAAAGACAGCGGTATACCGCGAAACTTATGTATGCCTCCTCCGGCGTCTGATGCCGTTCGGAACTTCATAAATAGTGTCGGTCGCCGATGACCGATATTGTCGGAAAACACATTTAAGAGATATCATTCTCTGCAGCTAACGTGTTATATTAAATACATAAGTAGAGTATGTTTATATGAGTTTATAAATATTGAGGTTGCGGGGAATTTCGTTTCAAGTTAATCAATGGCATCATTTTTATTGATATAACACTAATTGACGTTGCAACAAGAACTAGAAAAAAAAATAATTAATAAAAAGTAAGAAACAATATTTAACATTTCTCTTACCACCAACATACTTTACCATTTAAACTTGTAATTAAATTAAATTTCTTTTTTCTTTTTTTTCTTTTTTTTTTTTGGTACGTTTAGCTCCAATCCAATTAGAATAGGTTGGTTGTACCTCTTAAACAGCCCTATACAAAACCCCCCTTTATTAGAAATAGCGAGGCAGGTAGTAAATAGTTCACGAGAGAGAGACTGGTTTGCCAGTCAACTGGCACATGCCAGTAGAACAAATATTTTTGTTTGACTGGCACACTGGCAAGCCCCTACCCTCGGCAAGGTATGATTAACCAGCAAAACAGATTGTCCAAAATACTTATTTAAATACTTTTTTTTATGATTGATGAAAACCTATGCCTAACTGGTGGTAATGGTGGTAATGGTCAATCAGCTGAAGCAAATATTACCAAAATTTTAAAATAATATATCCTGTGAGAACGCCAACATTCGTAATATAAGCTTAGCAAATTGTGGATATCGGTAATAGATTAGACTGCAATAAGGTGTTTTATTTTTAGTTCTAAATCGCTTATAACTAATCTGTCTGTATTTATTCATAACTTTTAAACGATAAAGATTTGTTCTTATTTTGTACGGCACTTATATGCCAAATCGAAACAGAAAAGATAAAAAGCATCTTTAATATGACAGTGTCTATCTGTATGAATATTATATTAAGTAAATAAATCGTAGAAGATGATGGTGAATAACCAAGAACGCTTAAATGTATAGCTTAAAATGGAGATTAATAACTTATGATAGTCGATTATTTATTTATTCCTCCCTACCTTGTCTTTCGGCTACATGACATTTTCCATTGTAACAAATGTAATTCATTTATTATTTCATAAATGTAATTTATTTATTTTACACAAAATTTTTAAATTACTTCGATAAATTATTAATATTTTAAATACAGTCCTTCGTTTCAGATTACCATTTGGTCGTTGATTAGATCGACTTTAAAGTCAATTAGAATTTTAACAGAACCGTTTCAAAATATTGTTAACATTTGAATAAATACAATATTTTATATTATATACAACATTTCACATTGTATTATTTAAGATAAAGTAAAAATTAATATTTTATTATTTTGCTTTTAATGCATCCATCTTCGACCTAATGGCTTCAATTCAAATTCAATATCCAACAAAACATAAACAGACAAATGTTTAGCCATTAAATCAGTACTTTTCAAGGGCACTGAATGTTCTTATATATGAGTGAGATAAAATGGAAATTATACTTTATTATTCTGTGACTGTTATATTTCGTAATCAGATGGATTACAAAATATAACAGAATAATAGAAAAAACTAGAATATAATAGAAAAAACTAGGTCTTTAAAGAAGAGAGGTTTGAAAGAGGAAACTGATTGTGTGTGTCTAATATCAGCAGGGATGGAATCCCCGAGGGAGACGGCTTGAATTGCAAAGCATTTGTCAAACACAGCAGTTTGGTGAGGGGGAGGATAGAGGCCGGAGTATCAGATCTAGTGGGACGGGATTGGTTGATGTATTTAAATTGTAAGCTGTGAAAAATAGGAGGCTCGATGAGTTCTAATGATTTGGTACAGAAAGGTAGCTAGGAATTACCTACGGTGATAGGATGGATAGAGCCACTTCAACACGGTGTAATACTGGCGCATCTCTTGAGAGCCCGAAAATAAAACGTAATTGGAAAGGCATTAGGCGTTTAAGTTTGGCTTCGCAATCTCCCGAGAGTCCACCGTACACCATACAGCCATAGTCGAAGTGGGGGAAAACAAGGGAGGTAACTAGGAGTTGACTAGTAACTAGTTGTTGATATTGTAAGAAATCTGGATAAGACCGTGGTAAGATAGAAACGGGATCGAGTGTTGAAATGTAGGAAGGAGTTTGTCTAAGAAATCTAGGATAAACAGATCGAGCCAGGACTCCGAGAACTGGGTATATATGGTAGAGTTGTAGTATACTATAAGATAATGGCTAAAGGCTGAGATAATGGAGGGCACTTGTTAGGTAAGAATAATCGATCGATTCTATCAGTAAATTGGTTTTAAATTCGCCGGATCAACCTCGCCAGCAAATCCCTCCTCATCATTTACCCTTAAGAGTCAAACTCCCGCCAGAGCATCCACATCCAGCTCCATTCGTTCCTAATCCCAGGATGAACCCCCCTCCACAAGTCCAACAGAATTTAGATCCTCCTCGTACCCCACGACGGGCCCAGCCCCCACCCAACATTCCTAATCGCATAACCTACTCATCACAACCTCCTGATCCAAACCCACTTCCCAGCCAAACACCATCCGACATCAACACTATCTTATCGTCATTCCTGATAGATCTTCAACAGACTATCAAACCGCTCATAACCCTTCTAACCAGACTCCTTTCCGAAATCCCGCTTAGCTTCCCTCGATGAACACGAAGTCCCTAGCTATTCTCTTATGGAACGCTAATGGACTGCAAAACCACCGTGACGAACTAGACATATTTCTCCATGACAATTATATTGACATTGCTCTCCTGACAGAAACTCACTTCACCCAACGGACACATTTCTACATACGTGACTACATCACCTATAGATCTGACCACCCAGACAACACTGCCCACGCCGGTTCTTGCATCCTTATCCACAAATCTTTACCCCATTCACTTATTCCTTCTATTCCAACAGATGCCATTCAGTCAACTTCTGTAATCCTCTCAACTCGTCCTTTCCATCTAACACTTTCAGCTGTATACTGTCCTCCTGGCAATTCCCTCTCGTACAGCCTACTTGAATCCTTATTACAATCCCTCGGATCGCGCTTTATTGCTGGAGGAGACTACAATGCTAAACACCAACGATGGGGTTGTCGATCATCCAACTCCCGTGGTAATACCCTTTCACAAGTTTCTTCTTCCAACAATTATTCCATCCTCTCGCCCATGAATCCTACTTATTTTCCAACATCCCTCAAAAAACGTCCCGATATCCTGGACATATTTATCACCTCCCAGATTTCCTCCTCCCAAACTATAATCAAATCCCTGGATGACCTTTCTTCAGACCATAGTCCAGTTCTGCTTTCACTACATTCTGACTTTGCTCCTAAACCATCACTTCCTAAACTGATCACTGGACGAGTAAACTGGGACAAATTTCGTGATGATTTGGAAAACAAACTCGACCTCAAAATCCCGCTAAAGACAAAAGAAGACATTAATTGTGCCATAGAAAAACTGACATCATCAATAACAGACAGTATAAATAATAACACATTTATCAATAAGATTAACTTCCCACAAAATACTAACTTGCCACAGCATATTCGTATCTTATTACAGGAAAAACGCAGAGCAAGATCGAAGTGGCATAGGACTAGATACCCAACAGATAAATCGCATTACACCCAACTGACTAACAAACTGAAATCAGAAATAAGAAAATACAAAATTCAAAATTTACTAAATTTTACTGAAAAACTTTCAACCACTGACAAATCATTATGGATGACCACCAAAAAACTTCTTAAGTTTCAAGACTTTAATCAACCCACTACTTACTGATTCCCAAACCTGGTCCAAATCCGACGAAGAAAAAGCCCAACTATTTGGTCAACATCTCTTCCAAACTTTTAACCCACATCCCGATATCCTTAATTCGACTCACATCAATTGTATTGAGGCAGAACTGGATATTCCTCTCCAAATGTCTCTGCCACCGAAAGCATTTCATCCCATAGAAATATCCAACATCATTCAAAAATTGCCTTCCCGTAAAGCTCCTGGACATGATCTAATTACATCCCAGATCCTAAAACTTCTTCCTCGAAAAGCCATCCTATTCCTTACTTACATATATAATGCTGTACTCCGTTCTACATATTTTCCTGATCCTTGGAAACGATCTATTGTTAAAATGATCCACAAACCCAAAAAACCACCAGAATACCCATCCTCTTACCGTCCTATCTCTCTTTTACCCATCATGGGCAAGATCCTAGAAAAACTCATCTTAAAACGCCTGTACCCTATCCTAAATTCTAAACACATAATCCCAGATCACCAATTTGGTTTCCGAACTTCCCATTCCACTATACAGCAATGTCATCGTGTGGTAGACGTAGTATCCTCTGCATTGGAGCGCGGAATGTACTGTACGGGAGTCTTTCTCGACGTTGAACAGGCGTTTGATAGAGTTTGGCACCCGGGACTGCTGTACAAACTCCGAAAATTCCTACCACCTACATACTTCCTCATTATCCGTTCTTACCTTACTGATAGATACTTTAAAGTAAATCACAATAACGCCTATTCATCCCTTTTTTCCCAGTCCGCTGGTGTTCCTCAAGGTAGTATCCTAGGTCCTATCCTCTATACAGTTTATACAGCTGACATCCCAACCCATCCCAACACTGTCATCACCACATATGCCGATGACACATGTATCCTATCAGTAAACAATGACCCAGCAATTGCATCCCAAATGCTTCAATCACACATCATATATCTAGAAGAATGGTGTCAAAACTGGAGAATTAAAATAAACTCCAATAAATCCCACCAAATTACCTTTACCCTTCGTCGTAAACCAACGACTTCCTGTCCTACAGTTTCCTTTAACAATACTCCACTTATCCCTGTTGAGCAAATCCGATACCTAGGACTCCACCTGGACAAACGACTAACTTGGAATCCTCATACTAGACTGAAACGACAAGAAACCGCTCGACGTTTCCGATTACTTCAGCACTTACTAGACAAACGCTCTAAACTTCCCATTAATTACAAAAGACTCATATACTTGACTATAATAAGACCTATTTGGACTTACGGAGTTGAGCTATGGGGCTCCACTAAACCATCGAATTCCTCTCGCATCCAATCCTTACAATCCAAAATCCTTCGTAAAATCCTCAATGCTCCTTACTTTGTCACTAATAAAATTATCCATAAAGATCTTAATGTTCCTTATGTTTCAGATCTGGCCCAATCCAGATACCTATCCTTCCATAATAAACTTCAGAATCATCCCAACCCTCTCGTTTCTAACCTTGCTTCCTCTCCAATTCCTGATAACCCTCCGAGGCGTCTGAAAAGAAGATGGCCCCGTGATCTCCTAATGTAGTCATATCATTAGAGTGCTACCATTGGGTAGTTACTCAGCAAGTGTACTCATGTCATTATATCAATTATGTTCAAATTTACTTGATGTATTTATGTAATACAGTTGTAAATGTCATAAAGAAATAAAAAAAAAAAAAAAAAAAAATCGCCGGAGAGGATGACATTTGAGTAGGAAGGAATTAAGTTGTACAAAGAAATCTCGAATGATACATCAAAAACAATTCTAGTAGGGCGATATATGACAGCAAACAGAATGGCAGATGAAGTTGTGAGGATTTCGGCAAAGAGGTATTCAATGCGCAGAGAATCGGTTAAGGAAGAGCAACGAAGGATTGTGGATTTAAGGCTGACATGGACAAAGAGACCTACTCCACCATCCGTACGATCCACTCTGTCATGACGAAGGAGACTGAGTGTTGGAATGCCAGGTTAAAAAGTCATAAAAGGCATAACACTCGAATCGTTCTACATTAACGGGAATGTGTAAACTTTAGGCGCCAGTCAACTGGAATGCGACTGGCACCGTGTAAATGAGCTTAAACCGTAATGTGCCAGTCGACTGGAATGCCAGCGACTGGTACCAGTGACTGGCGCCAGCGACTGGCACCGTGTAAATGAGCCTTAACACAAATTAACATTCCATAAAATTAAATCACTTTGATAGATTTTATCTCTGTGAAATCAGTACAATGTGTATTGTAATGAATGAAATGTTAAAGGGTTTGTGTAATTTTTATGGAATTACATTATGTATCGATAATTAAGTTCATAATTCACAAAAACGTTAACATGCATCAAAAGTACTTACAATTAGTGACATTCTGCAATAAACCGACGATGTAATGATGGGACAAACTATTCTGTAAAAGAAGCACTGATATGGTTGAAGTCTATGATCTGAAGATTCAATTTTATTGATTGTATTCAAGATTATTTATTTTGCATAAACTCTATAATAACAAAAATTAAATGTTTTTCCTAAATCCTGATGTATAGAAATTCCATTTTTTATTAAAAAAATGCTTTGAAGTTTTAAATCTTATACTTTATTATTAGTATAGTTATTATACGGATAAGAGAATGTCTGACAAATTGCTATTGCCAACTAAATCAGCTTGTTTGAAATGTCATTCATTTCATTATTTTCTCTTCTATTAAGAATATAGCTCCGATTTTTCTCTTTGGATGAAACTATTCTATTTATTTTATACGCCCCTGGAGTTCTACAGAGCCTGGTCGGTTATTTTTTACAATGTTTTTTTTATTATTATTATTTAGATATTGCTTATGGATAAACAACCTTCATGATTAAGAGAAATGGCGTACTAATCATAAAAGGAAATTCTATTATAAATATAAAATTAAATTAAAAACATTAAATATTACTATTTGGAAAGCAGATCGAGATATTTCTTAACATTAAAGGCCTTGGAGCATCTTTTGGATGTTTTACTACGTAAGTTAGAAAACAATGAGAGGATAGAGAAATAATAATTTCAATGTCGTACAAAGGATTAACTTAGGAGAACCTTATGTAATTTTCGCTCCTCTCAAAAAGATTACCTTATTTGTTTTGATGAAAAAATATACAGTAACGTTTATATAAATAATTCTAAGAATAGTAGTATAGTAGGGAATCTTTTTATCACTAGAGACCGCAGTAAGGTTAGGCAGTGCTAACGGAGGCATATATTCAACATAATTCTATCGATTTTCAAATTTTCGGAACCCAAATAATTAAATATTAATTAATTCTAGCGCTATGAAGAGTTGGTCGAGGTTGCGGTCAAATAAATACTATAAACTAGAATAGTATATTTTCTTAATTACGCCGACGTTTCAACATACTTTGTTGGTCTTCATCAGGGCTACAAAAGATACACAGTGAAAATAAAATAAATGCATTCTTAGTAGACATTAAATATGGAACAGTTGTCTGATAAAGGAATAGTAAGATGACATCAGTGATAAGCAGACCCCACACGGTAATTCATGAATGAACGTCACAAGAAGTTCCAAGATTGCCCGCTATCGCTTTGATCATGAAGACCCTTACACGTTCAATCATTGCTGATCATTACTTATCGTTGCTGATTTAGGTTAGATCGTTGCTGACCAATTTAGCGCAGTTGTAAACAAAGAAACAGCATAGATATGCTTATTTGGACATTGTCATTTATAATATTGGGCATCAAGAGAAAAACGGAGATATAATAATTACTTCCTAGTGCATGAAAATCGTTTAGACCAAAGTTAGTCCAAAATATAAGTCAACTACATACAAAAATCTAGGAAAAGTATTGCGAAAATAATCAATTTGTTAAGAAAAATGGAAAATTAATGGCGAATAAACACAACAGTTAAAGATTTTTTTTCTATAAGTAAATTGTGAAGTTTCCACTTTTTTTCTCTCCAATTTATAGCCTACTTGACTATTTAAAGAAAAAATAGTTGAAAGTGGTTAATAATAATATAGACTAGGGATATAAACAACTATTTACTTTTATGAAATTATTTACTTAATAACGAGACCTAGTTAAACTCTCATAGAGAAATCGTTTTGACAAAAGTTAGTCAAATATAAGTCTACTACTTACAAAAATTAAGGAAAGGTATTGCGAAAATAATAAATTTGTTGAGAAAAATGGGAAAAGAACTGATAAATATATACAACGTTAAAGTTTTTTTTTTTCCTAAAGTAAATTGTGAAGTTTCCTCATTTTTTTTTTTAATTTGTTGCCCACTTGACTATTTAAAAGAAATAGTTGAAGATGGTTTAAAATTATAAACAAGGGATATGAAAAATTATTTAACTATTTACATATAATGAAAATCAGAAATTTATAATGGTTGTGAGGCCTAGGTAACCTAACCTATCCAGCAGTATGGTTAGTCTCCCCACTACTTTTACCTCAGTCCCCCCTCCACTTCTCGTGCATGAACCTTTGATTTCCTGATGTTCGGAAATCCGCAGCGCACCACCATCAGTACTTCATTCACTACCTTACACGACAATTCGGAACGTCATTAGTGCAATTCCGATTGACCGTGTAGGGTCCCCTATATAGTGGGTGATAGTGTAGTTAAAATATCATGTTAAAATTATATGTATAGAAGATACAAACAAAAATAGAAAACAAATGTGAATAAAAATAGGAAAAAAAAGGCGAATATAGCGTGTAAGTTAAAAGTAAAAAGATAGTGATAAAAAAGATAAGATATGAGTGGATAACAAACTAGTAAAGGTTATATTTGGTAACTGTAAATTAACAGATTAAGAAAATGAGGGTTAATGAATAAAGAAATTGAAATTCTTCTAAATTCTAGAGCTAGATTAATAAATAACGCCCAAAATCTTTTGCAAACCGCAGCTACGTAACAGAAGTCGCATGTTCCCCACCTATACTATAATACAACAACCCTAGGCCTACAAAAACTATGTAGGATTCTAGTTAGACAAACAACTTTTTTCGAATATCATATGAAATCAAAACAAGAACTGACGAGTCAATATAACTAACACACATCTTCTGGATTACAGACCCTCACTCAACTTACGAAATAAGCGTAAGTTATAATGTATAAATCAGTATACATACCGAGAAATTTACCCGATAGCATATACCGAGATCAATTTGCACAACTTTAGCAAAACAATACACACGTGAACAAAATACAATAAAAAAAAACACATTCGATAATTCTACGACAAATGGTTAACGCACTGTGACATATTTCAAATAATACATATACATAACAACTTAAACATTCTAATAGCAAAAAACTTCTTCCACGAAAAATGTATTACTTATCACACTTCAAAATCACCTTAATTCACTCGGTCTATCAATATCCTTCTCCCTGTTATCTGTTTGATACTTGGATCAGTGTTGCCGCGCGCTCTGTGACAAATCCTCGTACTGAAGCCTCGTACATCCTCGTACGCCTGCTCATTCATAACTAGCACTATTGTAAGCCCAGTATTATTGTTTTTTTTTTATAGTAAAATTAGATCAGAGCTTTTTATTTTTACCTCTATTCATATATATTAAAGTCTTCTTACATTACTTTTTAAGTTAATGGGTCAAGAAGTAAAATTAGCTTAATAAAATATATAAAAAAGTTTATATATTTTTAGAAACTACTGGAAACTTTATATAAAAATTATAATAGCAAAATAAACTTCTTAAAGTAAAATCAGTATCCATTAGTAGATCCAAGATTTAATTTAGGGAGAGGGACTCAATTTTTTTATTTTTTCTAAAAACAAAACAACTACTTTTATGAAAAGATGTTAGTGGTTCTGGAAGGCCCATAAAATTAATTATTGGGGCATTAATGCTTTTAGAGAAATCCATTATAATATAAAAGATGAATAGATTGTGATTGTTTCAGTATTTAGCTTACAAACATATCTCGCACAAAAAAATTTGGACCACTAAAAAAATACTTTTTTTTTCATTATTTACGATGGATTCATTATGAATACTAGTTAACTCTTCAATTATAACTTAACTCGAATAAAAATCGAAAATAATTTTTTTAAAATTACGATAACATTTTTTTTTCAATTTGATTTATCTAGAATATATTTACAATTGCAGTTTTATGAAGGAAATAATGGATATACTTTCTCGTATTTTATTTTGTGCTCGATAAAAATGACGGTAAAAATTTCTTTTTAATTTTCTTTTACAACACATTTTAAAAAATATATATTTACAAAAAAAGTTTTATGAAGAAAATTATAGATACAGTTTCTTATATTTTATTTTATACTGGATAAAATCTAAAACTTTTTTTTTTAATTTTATTTTCTAGAAAATTAAAAAAAACAACATATATATACAATCATGGTTTTATGGTCGAAATAATAATCATACTCTAATTAAAGAAGAAATAATAGAAATTTATTTGTCTAGAAAGCAACAGAAGTTCAGTATTTCATATCATTATAAATAACAACTCAGTAAAAATAATTGTAAAACAATTCTAAACTTCATTCATAAAATATAACCTTGCATTGCATACGTCAGCAAAAGTTATGTACGAGGTACGAGGCTGGTCTATCCTCGTACCTCGTACATTACGTCATAACCTCGTACAAATACGAGGATCCTCGTACAAACGGCAACACTGACTTGGATTCAAAAGAAAGTAGTACTAGATCTGTGAGGTCATTATTAAGAAGGTAATGCAGTTCTCAGCTGATGCAGTCAGAGTAAAATAATTGATTATGTAATATTAAAAAGTAGATAGAGTAAGATAAAATATAACATAATATATCTCAATACTAGTACAGGATGGCTCTATAGGTTTCTTCATTTCAAATTAGCACTTAAGGAAATATGGGATAATATATCATGAAATAGCTTCTTGTTATAAGCATAAAGTCGATTGCATTCATATCACAGACGTGAGCTATATAGACAAAAAAAAAATTAGAAATAATGGAGTCCTGGAAAAAGCACTAACAGAAGAGAAAAGCCGAGAAATTCATGAAGGAGGGATTCGAATTGGAGGGGGAAGAGATATATTGCTGGGCGTGGAGGTTCGACATACAGATGGAAAGACATAGTGGCTGATTCTCAGGTTACCAACTGTTGAAGCACGTGTTTGATTCCATCTGATTTGTTACTGGTAGGATTAAATCTGCTACAGTTCCCTCATGTTGAAGCAGAAATATAGTGCAGGAAACAAGCCTAGAATTTTTTACATCCCTTGCTTACTGAAAAAAAAATCTATGGCAATAATAATTTTTTCTTACATCTTGCATCTGTAGTAAGGACTTCGAGCTACTTTACCGGTCTCATATAATTCATTCGAAGTACCTGCGAATCGGAATGATCCAAACCTACGGATGTTAACATTAAGGAGCAGTGTAAACGTGGAAATAGGCCCTACGTGCAAAATCTTTGGGAATGTTAGGCAAATATTTGGAAACTCATACACTTGTTTAGTCAGCAGCTACAAACACGGGCATGCCCATTCTACAAGTTCTGCTCGTGTTCGAAAGGGTGCCTAAACCTCTAGACGAAACGAGTTTAATTAGGGTGAATCTTTAGTAAGTCACTTTCGATTTATATGATGCCTTAATGGCTTAAATAAATTTTTAAAATATGTACAACTGAATTTGTTCTAATAAGTTGAAACTAAGTAGCTATGCTTAAAGAATAAATTATGCTATTAATTTCTTGGATACTCGATATCCTTAAGATTTCAAATCAGTTACGCATTTTCATCACGATGGAATTCCATCAAGACAATAGTTATAATATTGAATTATTTCTTAATTCTTCTTATTGTCATTAATTTACTTTAATGTTCACTTATCTACTTCGTTTTACTTTAAGTTTTTTTTTTCAATAATTTGTTTATGTTTCTCATACCTATTGTTATCTGGTTATTTTCTCAGCCCTGGCGAAGGGCCTGAACTTCGGGTCGAAACGTCGGCAAATGTTAAAATAAATATTATTATTTATTTTTGCCATTTTTATTTTGACTGATCACCCCAACTATTCTTCTCTTCAGTATTCACTACAGTCAACCAACAACCCACAATAGTTATAATAGCATGAATACTGTCTAAAGGGATCGATTATAAAGTTATTGGGTTTAACAATAAACAAATCCTTAAGAAGGTAATTGGCATTGAGACGATGGAAAAATGTTCGATTGGTAGACCGGTACATTGAAGTGAGAAGATGTGTTAAGGCTAACATTAAGGAATTGAGTTTAGGTAGAGATTGGTAGTATCGGTATCGAACCTTCGGGTTGGCTTAGCCGTCTTTAAGATTGATGATGAAGTTTAGAATCTTATGGAAACAGCAGGTCTATCGATGGTATACATCCGGTTATTTCGGGAATTGTAATTTTTATTATTTTTGTTTTGGAAAATACCTAATTTTTATAATGAATAAATCGATAAATATCGTTGTTTTTATGTAGTATATTGACATGTACTGTGGTACATAAAATTATTTATTTATTTATGTAATATATTAAAATATATGTATTTGTATTAATAATTAATTTAAAAACAAATATATATAAAGGAAATCTCAGTGATATAAAAAACAAGAAAATAAGGCTCAAGGTTTATTAAATAAAATTTACAACAGACATTAATTACTTTTATATTACATTTCCTTTTCAGAATTTTATTTTCAGTTATATATGTTTTTCTTTAAAGTGAAATTCTAAACGAAATTAATTTTCGCGAATGTTTATTTGGAACTCGTGTACTGTTCAGGAAATAAGCTGAGGCTCCTACCAGCCTTTTTTCACAAGAAAACAACCTTTGTATTCAAACTCAAATAAAAAACTGACTCTCACTTTTAAAGAACTGCTAGGTTTTGATTAATACTGAAACTTTGAAATTACATCTGTACCAATAGTTTATATTTGGGTCTCAATTAAGTCTCCATATCGTAAAGAATTCGAGTGAAGTTGGTTACTTCTTTTTTCCCACATCACAGAGTACGTTCTTATTTAAATAAACTGAACATACTTCAGCATCAATAACAGTAATAACATGTCGAATTTAAATTTTTTTTTATTATTAATTTTTTTATGACCCTGGGGATAGCTCAATTAATTCACTGCAGTGAAATATACTAAGAACAGTTTTGGTTTAATGTTATATAAACTCTTATTTAGTTGTGTATCATTCAACTAGGAAACAACATATATCGTGAAAAATATGAAGAAGAATATATGACCTGTGAAGAAAGTTATGTATATCTAGTGAATAATTTGTCGTTCTACTAAGCAATAAGGTAACAAAAAAAAAAAAAAAATTTAAAACGATTTCAGTGACTTGATTTTGTTTCAAACAAGAAAATTGAGTTATATTGATGTCAAACAACAAAAAAAATTGTTTTTTCTTTTTCGAAACTATATAGCTTAAAGAGTTCTGTAATTATTAATTTACATTAATTACATTTTAAGTTATGATTTTACAATCGAAAACTTATTCTTATTGACAATCTACATTATTATGTAATGTAATATTATTATTTAAGTCGAAAAATAACTAAAATGAGTTATGCAGTAATCATCTCTCAAACCTTCTTTTTTAAAATATTTTTTATTTCTTTTTAAGGATAACTCCCTACCCACCATTTCCGCCATACGGGAGTGGGTTTGTTCTAGAGGTACAACCAAATCTATTCTAACCAAAGTGAGAGGGTCGAGTTCCATTCCGTGAGGCCGCCACGAAATAAAAGTCAACCCCTACCAGTCCGGATTCGAACCGATATTATTTTAGTAGGGGTGTTATTGATCGTGTAATTACAATTTAATAGGCCGTCAAGAATCACTTAAACACCATTTTCTATTAGTAGGTAGTTAGTTTCTTTATTTTATATATATATATATATATATATATATATATATATATATATATATATAAGGGTCAAAACTGTGAGTCAGTAGTGGATTCAGGATTTAATTTTTAGGGGACCCGAAAGTTTTATTTATATAAATATATATATAATGATAGTACTTTGGAAGAAAAAGAAAGAAACTAACTATATATAGTAAATGGTATTTAAGTAAATCTTGAAGTCCTATTAAATTGTAATTACACGAACAGTGATACTTTAAAAGATAACTTTTTTCATAAGACATAGTTATATTTTTCCATTTTGGGGGGACCTCAGCCCGAAAGCAATAACGATACAGTTCAAATTAACCTGCTATTGTTGCTATTTATTTTATTACTATTCTGGAACAACTGCTTTAAACAATGTATTAATCATGGTGGGCTGTTCCATATAAAGTTTTCGTTAGCTTACTGCTAGATAAACTCTGATTTATTGTTGTATCATTCAACAGGGGAACAGAAAGGTATATCGTGAAAAGTATGGAGAATAATACGGAGTGAATAAAGCTAAGTATATCTGATGAATAATTTGGTAAACCATACGGTAGGTAATGAGTAGAGTAATTCACGGATATGACCTGTATAATGGAATCGGTTTATGTGATGCAGGTACTTAGGTTTAGGTTGTAAGAGGGATAGAGTTGTTGCCTGTATGGTCGATTCAGTCCGAGTAGAACACGATCGTGAAACGACCTGAACGATAGCTTTAGCTTGAAATTGGATCCATCCCCTTTATTCGATAATGATAACCTGCCTCCTTCCAGCTTCCATATATCTCTTGATTCCTGTAGGATCCCTCTCTCTGAAACATTTCTTTCCCTCGAAATATAACAAATTTATTTACTTTTGAATTTTTTTTTTTGTTATCGTTAGTTTTCTTTTAGTTGGTATACTTTAAATGTCTTGGATTATGATTTGGAATCGACTTGAAAGTTTATTACTAAAATATAATCTGTACCACTATAACTCTTGAAAATTCTTGTGCTCAGTAATTTGTTAAGAAGTTTTGTTTCCAGGCCACCAGTTTTTCAGGGGGGTGATTGGGCTAAGATTACCCTCAATCCCCAGTTTTTACTTCTTGATTAATTTTTTAATTAAGATTACCCTCTTTATAGAGGCTGGGTGTTTCTCAGCAGAATCTAGTTTCAGTAGATTCACTGCTGATGTAACAGAATAAATATGAGTGATAAATAGTCCGGACGCAGTCCTTATAAATTTTTTTTTTAAATAAAATAAAATAATAAAAGAAATTGTATAAAAAAAGATTTTATAATGATTGCGTCTTGACTATTTATTACCCATGAGATGTCGAGCAGTCGACTAGCTTCCTTTAATAATTAACAGAATAAATAATTATTCCCTGGATATTAAGCATGGTAACGCTATTTTTTTTCTTTAGCATATTACTAATGATTAAAAAAAAAAGTTTAGTCCAATAATTTTAATCATTAAAACTGATTGTGTCCTATTTTCAGTTCAACAACGGAAAAAAAGAAAAAAAAGAAAGTATACTATCAAAGATGTTCAAAGTTGGAAAAACAACTCATTCACCGTCTCATTCCATCGTATAAGCTGGATGTGCATATGAAACTGTCACCCCACATTTAAATAAATAAAGTAGGTTCCTTGAGACTAAAAACATATCGACTCCAAAATCTCCAAAAACTTCCCTAAGGCTTTCACCTAGACTTAAATTGATAATATAAAAAAACATATTACGATCTATTTTGATGTGCTGCGCAACACTCTCAAATAGGACACAGTAGACTACCGCTTAACCGGCGGTAGCGCTAAAAGAAAAAAAAAAAACATTCTTAGAAGCACTTATAACTTTGTGAGATTCTCAATCACTCGTTATAATTTGAGTGTTTCAACTGCCTCCCGCAGTGCCACATCCTACGCCCTGAAGACGACCTGCAAAGTGGGTCGAAACGTCGGCAAAAATTAAAATAATTTATATATTTTAATTTTTTTATTTATTTGACCGCACCCTCAACTAACTCCTTCTCAGGTTATAAATTTAATTTTGTTGTGTTGCGGTTCGATAGATTTTAAATAGATTAAAATGTAGACCAAATAGGTTTTTTTTTATTATTTTTTTACAATGACCGAACCTCAATAAAACAAATCGATTCGAAACAAAATTATTCTTGAAACAAAATCCTTATCCTTAATTTATTTCATAGAAAAACTAAAAAGAAATACTGCACAATTACCGACGCAGTACTGTTTAGTTCTGTAACTGCGTATATTACCGATGATAGACATGAAACATTTTTTTTGGAAAGGTTTTTCTTTGTGTACTACGTTTTCTTTTTCGGTTGTGTTATACCCTTCGTTCAATAAACTAGTGCGGCAAAATGATTGAAAAAGAAAACGAGTTGTTGTGTCATTGAAAGTTTTTTCCCACTATATAGAAGTTAAAATAATATTGGAGTTTTTATCTTATTTCACGCCCTCCGTATCAATCGGCACTCTCGCTTAACCGGCAATGTCTCGGTTCCGACGAGGACGGATAAGCGGGAATCTACTGTAGGAAGGAAGACCACCTGCATGAAGTGTTTCAACAGTTCAGTTCTTTCCACGATTGAACAGTTCATTCTAAAAAGACATCAAATTTATGGACTCATTGAAAGTACTTCCAAATCCGCTTTTCAGTACGCTAAATCCAGCAACGGCTCCAGTTGGGTGGCAAAGCTCTTATTTCAATCTTAGATAGTAAGTTAGTTGATAAGTTAGTAACAGGATACTTATAATGATAAAAATCACCTAATCAGTCCATCGCCTTACTCTTAACCTTAAGAAATTTTCTTTATAACAAAAAATCAACATTTACAATTACGATAAGGCCTTAAAATGTACAGTTACAGAAAAAGGCTATCAACACATAAATTGTCAAATATCATAATTCATTAGTTATTGTATTATCAGGGTTATCAAAAAAAATAAATTAGTAAAACTGAGCTTTGTCGATCAAAGCGATTAGTATGAATTTTAAGCTTAAATTTTATTTTATGTTATGTTCATATTAACACTTATTTCTTAGAAGTAATTGAATCATTACTTACTGATCAGACCTTTAAAAAAATTTTTTTTTCCTTTCACAAAATTTAACTTAATGGAATTCTTATAAGTGATTGAAGATGAATTACACCTAGGCGATCTACCTTCGCATCTTTTCACAAGTTATCAGCACATTTGTAACAGATTCGATTTCTAATCTGGGTACTTTCACTCCTCTATAATCAGGTGATAAACAACGAATGAAAGCTGGAATTACGGTTAACCATGTGTAATTTCAAGTTACGCATGGAAGACTTCGAACGTGCCTATTTATCTAAGTTTCTAGATGGAATTAGAAAATGTTCTATTTGTTTTATTGTTTAAGATTGAAGTGAATTTGAATGGTTTTTCAAATTTGGTACTTCCTCTTAAAATTTGTACATTTTTTTTAACAAGATGTATCAACAAATTAGTTTAATAAGATACTGATATAATGCATAAGAAAGCGAATTCAACTTTTTTTTATTTTCAAAATTGTTAATTGAGAAATATTTCGATCTGTCTTAATTAAGGACATTTATAATAGAGTTAGGAGTGCACATTCACACCATATACTATAACCTTACTTTTTGATACAGATGATTTGTTCGTTGTGCATTATTTAAAATAATTTTTAGTTTAGATGGAGAATCAACATGCGAATGTACTCGTAATAGCAGAATTTTTAATGCAAGGTTTGAAGAAGTACCATATTGGTAATAATTGAGACCGCATCTTCAGCGTGGTGAAGAGCGAACTATTATTCGCCTAAGAGGGTGAAATGTCAGCATCGTGACCGCTCTTCGTGTTTGGCCATTCCCGTTCCTATGGTCTGGCCCCGGGCAGGTTCGTGGTCCCTTTATTGCCTCTTGGTTAGGACGTCGGATCGGAAACGTCTGTTAACTATTGCAGTGCAAAGATGAAGAAATTATGGAAATTGATTTTTGATGCAGATTTGTGTGTCTCATTCCTTTTTTGGATATTAGTCCCAGAGAAGCCTGTATCGACCGGAGAATCCAGTGCGCTATACAATGTCTGATTTCGTTTCCAGCACACGGTTAAAATAATTGAAGAGAACACTTATGTCCGTATGGAAATATATTCTTACCTGTTTACCTATTTAAGTAAACTTATGTAGTGTGTTATATGTCTCAGAGACCTGCACTATTTCAACTGACTCAGCAAGAAAATGTGAATCAATGGAAATGGATTTTTGGAGACAATTGTTGAATATCTAAACTAAAACACGTTTCTAATAATTGTATCAGAGAAAAAATAAAAGAATCTCTTAACATCCTATAATCCATTGAGACAAAAAAGCTGAAGTGGTTTGGGAATGTCGAAAATACGGCCCAATAAGTACTTCCGATTCCGACAAAATTTATTTTATTTACATGGTAGCATTTTAAAAACCATATAAAATATGAAGTTTTGTAAATCACTCAAATACGAGATTATTACAACATTTATGGGATGAGATGTATCTCTTAGAAAGCTCATTTCACAAATGAAGTGTCATTTATAGAACATGTTTTTTTCTTTTCATTACAAGCTATGGCCCGCGAGACTTGGTGGATATCTCAATGTGGCCTGTAGGTTCAAAAAGTTGAAAAGTTGAGACCCCTGCCCTAAAACGATGCTTAAGCGCGTACTATGAGAAAGTAAGGAGAGAGGTATTTGTGGAACATTATAACTTGATTTATTATTATTGACTTATGATGCTTTATTTTTATTATTATTATTATTATTGTTGTACTCGTAATAATATAATAATAATTTATATTACTTAACATGAAGAATTTTACAAAAAATATATTCAAACATTGAGTTCCCGTCTGTTGGTATAACAATCCGATCCCTGATTAGAATCGGAAAATTTGTCCATATATGCCACGAAGTAAATTCCGCATCTAGTTTAATCATGAATTTGTTTGCATATGTTTTCAATAAACATGTACCATTTAGTGTACTGCTTTGAATAGGACACTTGTAACGGTGGTATCTATAGAATGGTTTATTATCTATTTCAGTTGTCATCGGTGATTCACAAGTACTGGCAAATCATCGATATCTTTAATAATAGTTTTGTCAAGGCATTATATTTAATTCGTTGTTAACGTTTAGTGTTTTTATAACGATTGTTGGTAAATTATTGGATGTATCAACAAACAGGATGAATTGACATACTTACAGCTCGAAGACATCACAAATTAATCATGGAAGCTCACTTCTAAGTATGAATATGTTTTATGATTTATGATACCTTATTTAATTTTAATCCTTCTGTGATTAATTATCCTTATTTAATTTTTCACTTTAATTTTAATTCTTCACTTTAAGATTAATTTTTTGTTCTCGTTGTTACTTATTTATTTTCCTCAAATATGTGGTATGAATCTTTCACCTAGAGGTCTAACACAGTCCCTAAGTGTGACAGAATGTGTTGGTTCTCAAATAATATTATTTTATAAAAAAAATCTAATCGAGCATCTTCGGGATTAAAACAACAATTATGCCACTACAATGAAAATGACTATTCACTTTTCTCAATGAAACCCGTTTTGATCTGTTTACCACGACTTACAGACCTGCACATACATATTCCTATTTTTTAGAAACGGATAAATTTATCTAAATCTATCTTTTCACTTCACCAGTATTAATTTAAAACCATATTTCGTTACGCCAAATCTTCGTTAATTATTGAGATGAAGAAAATAGTCACACCCTCTGGAAATTTTAGGTTAAAAAAATATGAAGTGAAAGAAACATTATATGCGAATAACCCAAAAACTATTAAATTTATACTTGATTTTAACCATTATTATTTGAAAGATTTAAAATTCTTTAAAAAAAAATATTGAAAGCGAAGCATGATTAAATTAAAATTAATTAATTAAAATTATTAATTATGTTGTAAATTATTAATTATTATTAGCTTATTTGATCCATTAACTAGTGTTCAGGGATCAACCCCTGAAACAAAAAAAAAAAAAAATTCTATACAGTCAAAACTTCACCACCATTTTATGAGAACAGCCTGGTGGAGGAAGTATGGGAGGAAGAAGGGGTAACCAAAACCATGAAGCTCAATTTCGGACAGCAATTGAGTCCAAATTGACAATCAAGTAATAATCACTTCTAGCATGACAATATCAAACTAAAAATTGCAATTTCGCTATCATCAATATGTAATTAATCTGTAAAGAACCACAAAATTTTACAAAGGCACAAATTTCATTTATTTTATTTTATTCAATTATATGCAATATAATCATGTTCTCAATATTTTTGTTTAATTTAATCAAGTATCAAATTTCAGTGATCCAGCCTCATACAGTCCACACCAATTTTCACAATCACCAGCGCAACACAATTCAATTACAGATAAATGGGTAATATTTGGCTCACACCAAATTACCGTGATCGAACAGTACTAAACAACTAGTAAAATATTAATAATGATTTAATTAATTTGTATAAAATTAACTTATAGTTAATTATTAATCAAATTTATAAATCATTAAGTTATAACCCATTTTAATTTCTATACGTGTTTTGGTTCATTATTATAAAGCATTGTTAATCGATCTAGGAATAGAAAATGAATACCTCCGTCTCATAATACATCGTGTTAACACACTTGCACTAGTCATTTGTTCACAGAACAGTGTTCATACGAATATATATTGTTAAAAATAATGGGTTGATAAAATTTTAAAGATTAGATTATAGGTGGGTTACATGTGGCTTCCTTAAGTTAGTTGTGGTAATGTTACCTTTATCTTTATTAATTTATCACTAGCATTAATAAAATATTTAATTATTTTATATAAATAAAATAATTTTTAAAAAATAACAGAATTCAGTTGAATGTATGCGTGTTATATGTATTTACTTAAAAATAAAAAATAGCAACAGCTAAATATAAAAAAAATATTGCGGCCTACATTTTCAGGGCATAACCTTACTGTGGCTTCTAACCAGATGTTTTCTACCTATGGAATAGATAGTTATTTGCTATATCTGATAGATACTCATGGATTGCCTGCTCTGTGGATTTTGAATGTTGGCTATCATTGGAGGTAGTAAACTTGGACGGTATTGAGAAATCTTAACTTGTGTAATTATTAATCAAGTAAACACCTCGGAACAGTGGTAGATAGAGAAGTGAATATTTGAAGGCGTTCCTCCAGCTTGAAATTGTGTAATAGAATTAGCGCTGTCTCTGCCCTTATTTAAAAATTCATCTCCTTTTCCAACTTGGACTCGTTGCCGGCCGAGATTCCTTAGGATGCTTTCACTTTTCCTTACTTACAATTTGTAATAATCGAGTCTCTTGTTACATCAATTAGTAGAACAGGCGGCCAGTTTGATCTATTTAAGAAATTAAATGTCATCAGGAGAAGTTATTGTGATATTTGGTTATAACAGAGCCAATGTTCAAAGCGTTAGTTCCGAGAATGTCAACTTATCATTGCCGAAAATGCTATCAATGATCTATGATGCTGCATATATGAGACTGCTAATGTGAGATTTGCTGCCTCATGATACCTTAATTGACGAGACCTTAAATGCTTAGATATTTATTTGAGTTTAATAAAGTCTTCCAACACTGTCATCACCACCTATGCCGATAACACGTGTATCTTATCAGTTAATAACGATCCATCTATTGCATCCAAAACTCTTCAATCACATATCACAAGCCTTGAAAAATGGTGTCAAAACTGGAGGATTAAAATAAATTCCAATAAATCCCATCAAATAACCTTCACTCTTCGTCGTAAACTTATGACTTTCTGTCCTACAGTATCCTTCAACAATAGCCCTCTTATCCCTGTCGAACAAATCCGATACTTAGGACTCCACCGTGACAAATGACTCACTTGGAACCTCCATACCAGACTGAAACGACTAGAAACCGCCTGACGTTTTCGACTACTGCAGCACTTACTACACAAACGATCTAAGCTTTCAATCAATTATAAACGACTCGTATATATGACAATAATAAGACCTATTTGGACTTACGGAATTGAGCTTTGGGGCTCCACTAAACCATCGAATTCCTCTCGTATCCAATCCTTACAATCCAAAATCCTTCGTAAAATCCTCAACGCTCCTTACTTTGTCACAAATAAAATCATCCATAAAGACCTTAATGTTCCATATGTTTCCGATTTGGCCCAATCCAGATACCTGTCCTTCCATAACAAACTGCAGAACCATCCGAATCCTCTCGTTTCAAACCTTGCTTCCTACTCGATCCCTGATAACCCTCCGAGGCGTCTGAAAAGAAGATGGCCTCGGGATCTTCTAATATAGAACTTTAATTTGAGTTCTACCAATGGCTAGTTTCTCTTCATGTTGTACATGTCATGTTACCAATTTCACATTTACTTATTGTATTTTCTATGTAATACAGTTGTAAATTCCATTAAAATAATAAAAAAAAAAATAAATAAAATCTTAGGATATGTTGCTACATATTATTAACTTTGAATATAAACTAAATTTCCAATCATAAGTATATAGGTCGTGGTAAAAAACTTGCGTACATATTTCTAGGCGTTAGCTTAGCCATCTACTCGACGTTTCCTATTTTCTTAATTGATTTTAGTTTGTTTAATTATTTAATTATTTTATTCATTAGGACAACAAACCTATCTTTACGTCTAAAGCTACTCATCTAAATAAATTTAATACGGCCGGCTCTGTTGCATGGTGCACCTCTTTTTGATCATGTCAGCAAAACAACTGAGAAAAGATTACAATATTTCCAAAATGGAATAATTAGAAAAATATTAAGAGGAACCACCATGCAGAGAATGAATTCATTGGATGTACAAGCAACACTAAATTTTTAACTATAAAAGAATTTCTCGCAAAACGAAAAAAATCATTTTTCGAAAAGTCTCAACAATTGGCAAACTCTCTTTCCAACTTATTACCAGCCAAAATTTCAAAACGTTGGCAACAATTCACATAAGATAGATGTTTTATTAATCTAGTTGTATGCTCTGGAGGATAAGGTCAACTCAAGCTCCATCACCTTTTGTATTACAGATCTAGAAAAAATATTCAGAAACAACAAAAATCAAAAAATACACCTAACAATTCTTTTAAGCAGTAAAAGGACTATTATAAAGACAATAAAAATCCAAGGATTCAAGACAAAAATAAATAAAAATGGGCTATGAAAAAAAAAATGTATTCATTCATATAGATTGATTGTTATTGATTTTAATTTTATATTTGTAAATCAAAATATTGGAGCGAAAAAAGATATTCTCGCCTCCTCTCTATCTTTATTGGGAGGGAGAGAGGGGGTGAGAAGGGGCGATCGCCATTCTCCTTTCCGAAATCTGCGCTTATCGAATCATCACGTGATATCATAAACTAAAGTAAAATATAATATATAATAAATTTATAGAATATAAATTCTATAATAGAATATAGTTGTTAGAAATGGAGTCGTGCCTTTGATCGTGAATCCTATGAATCAATATAATCTTATTGAACCATCACCTACAGGAAAACAGGTAAAGGAAGATCGTGTCATCAGAAGGATTAAATCAAAAACAAAACAAACATAAAACACGTTTTTATCCAGATGAATATGTAGTAATTATAACTTTAACCGTGCTAACTGTGATTTTTTTTTTCAACGGTATCCTTTCCTTGTATCACTTTATAATTTTTTTATACTTTATCCGTTTTTCATTTCATGCCCTCAGGCAAAACAACAATCACTTTTTTCATATATCGCTTATTTTTCACAAGTGTAAAGCATTGCTAGAAGAATTGGAATCCGGATGAGGAATCAATAAGCGTAGTTCATGCATAATTAATTCTATTTGGCGATCTTCAATTGGTTTTTGTGGAAATTCCATTAGTAAATCTATCGAATCTATTTATTAATTATAATATAAATTCTTCTAATATTAATTCATTATAACAATAGAATCTGATAAAATAATATGTGCACAGTATTCATTTTCGTTGATATTTGCATATGAATGAGTAGGTTCATTCATTATAAAATGGTAAGAAAAAAATGTACATTTGAAATAAATAATTTATAATAATTAGCAAACCCTTAGGTTCAATATGGATTAATAAAATCATGTAAATAAGAGAAAATAAATAAATATTAATAAAAATAATTGTCTGTGCCTTCGATAAGATATCCTCCGCTAAGTAAAACCTTAAACCCATCCTACTTACTTTATGGCCCATCCCTCAGATTTTTACTTTCTTGCTCGGTATTAATTTATTTTTTTCGGATTATTTCATTACTGTATCTAAAACATTTTTAACTGTGAGCTAAATTTAAAAAAAACAACAACAATGAACTGCAACTATAGTTCTCATTAAAAATTTTATTTTATGCACGTATCCCTTTGATTAATATTTTGTTTGATTTAATTTGAAGATAAACTTTCTACATGTTACCATCATCACAGGTGTTGAATCTTTGTATTGATTACGTCGTGTTTGATTATTTAAAACCAACAGTAGTAACTCAGTGAACTGATTGAGTTGTTTGAAAAATATAACTTGTTCTGTGAGTGAGTGTCATTATTACTTTTATAAAAGTGAAAAGTTACTTTTGAAGGAAACTGATCCTCAGAAAATAATGGTTGGTCTCTCTCACTCTCTCTCTCTCTCTCTCTCTCTCTATATATATATATATATATATATATATATATATATTTTTTTTTTTTTTTTCTTGTTAAAATTTTATTACTTATTTATTCAAGAATCTTGGTGTGTAAGAATATGTTAAAGAAAAAGAGTGGTAATCGAAAGCTCTTAATATTCTCTCTTGTTTTCTCACATCTACCGATGTGCGGAGTAGTAAGAGATACGACTTATGAATTACTACATAAGATTTTTCGGTTTACATAAGATGTTCTCATGCCTCTTGTTGTTTGGATGAGGACTTCGTGGTGGCGATACTTCCTAGATGTTTTCCTCTACCAGGTCCTTTGAAGAAAAAACTTTTCTACATCCTGGAACTCGTTGCTCTGCGTCCCATCATTCCGTCTCTAAACAGAATATCTCAACCTATTGATTTATATATTCCCTCTCATAAAACTGCTTCCCTCAGCAAGTCTCTCGTCATTCGTGCTACCTCCTGAAATACTTCAGTCATTACTATTCGTTGATCCTCCACCTCTCATTTCTTTAAATAAACTTTTTATTCCTTCACTTACTTCGTTATAAAACTACCGCGGGAATGTAATCCATATTAATTTTTATAAACATTTCTACTAGATATTTTACAGACAATGAACCCAAAAAATTAGAACATTGTAATTATTTCTAGGGGGAATTTTTTCTAGAATAAAATTTAATTTTTCATTAAGTTCCGTTGTCCTCTGTTACAACTTCACTATCCATTATAATTCAAATTTCAAATTATTGATAATTTATATGAAAATATTATTGTTATGATTCTATTTAAAAATAATACTCAGCTAATTATCCGCCATTATATTTTCTATCCATACATTGAATCCGTGTAAGGTGTATAATAATTAAGCGAGCCGACCTCATACCGACCAATAACTACGTTCCCAATCAACTTGGATTCCCAACTTGTTCCTGCTCTAACAAGGGCTTAGGGGCAGGACTTCCCTCCCCCCCTCCCTCCAAATTACAATATTGTGACGTCATGGCCTACATTAGGGTATAAGGCAATGTTTTCAGTTGCTATGAAAGACTTTTTGAAAAACAATGTCTGTTTTTTTTTTTTTTATGAATGGACAAGCGCTTGCAAAGATTGTTTGTAATACTCAAGATGATTCAGGCGCTGGACGTTTGCATTATGCATCACCGTTTAGTCAGATGAATGCAAACCGATTGTTAGTGAAGTAATGAAAACTGAAACGTTAATACTCGTCTGTTTAGAATAACTTAATAGCATTACGTTGATAGCTGTATGTGTCTGGGAATATTTTTTTTATTATTCATTATCTTTTTTTTCCATTATTATTTTAAAATACACCTTGTTCATTAATCATTTGGACGCTGTGATTGCTTGTTCAATCTCTGACATTGAGAAATGGATTTGTTTCATGGAGCTTTAGAAGGGATTGCTGATTGATTTTAAATTATTAATTAAGTTTAAACTATTAAAGCCGCAATTTATTAATAAAATTTATATTTTATTAATTTATTTTGTTTTCCCAAATATTATTGTATGTACTTTTGAAAGTTTGGTAATTATTGTGAGTTAATTCATATTATTCTTATTTCTCCAAGTAGAATTATTTATGTTGTTCTTGATATGTTGACGATGTTATTGATATCAGTTCTTATACATATATATAGTTCCTCTGCACTGAACAAAAAGGTGTTTAGTAACATAAAAAAATCTTTTTATTGGCATACGAATAATTGTTTGTATTGTTTTATATTTACTTTTTGTTTAACGATGAATCAACTGAAGAAAAAAGGAGACGAGATACATGCGAAATGGCGTAGCATGTGCCTTGTTAATATAATGGATCGGATTAAAATGAGCATGTAAATTAAAAAATAAAAATAAATATTAAAAAGTATGTCGTTGGATTTAATTAATAATGAATGAATAAAAAGTTAAATAGTGCTAAACCACGGCTGATGTACGTGGAAAGAATAGTATGTAGTTAAATCTGACTTAGCGGGCGTCATTGGATGAAGATATCTAGGTAGCGCTTGTTCGTGATATCGGCACCGAACCTTCGGTTAAGCCTTATAATATTATTACGATTTATTTTTTAATTAAATTATACGGTATTAAGAAAGGGAATGCGTATAGTATTGCGAAAAAGTTGAGGATGGGAATAAGAGAGTATCTTTGAGAATTACCTCGATTTTTCAGCATTCAATTTTGAATTATTACAACTCCAGCTATTAATCAGTTATTATTGTATTATTAATTATTGGATCGATGCCCAGCAGTTTGGTCATACCACATCGGTGTCAGTAGGATCAAGGAAATATATAATTTTCGAACCATTTGAGTGGATATATTATTCAGACAATAGTTATTAATGTATTTGTGTAAGCAGAAACGGACCAAGGATTTAATTTTGGGAGTGTTCTTATTTCTTTGCTTATATGTATTTTTTTAATAACGGCAGTTACTCTGAAAGAAAAAGGAAAAACTACAATTATGAAAAGATTTTAAGGATCCTTGAAGGTGAGGGTGTAGTTGTGGTTGGCTCCCAGATTTTTTCCTGTGCCAATCCAAATAGATGAATGTTACTTGATCTCCTCTATGGTAATGTATGAAGTTTTAGAAATTTGTTTATTCTTTAAAATGTCTTACAGCTATGTTATTAGCGAATACATAGATTTTTACGAGAAATTATCTCAAATATGATGGAGTTTATAAAATTTGTCACTTTAGAGAAATTTATACTTCACTGTATTATTATGGTTCTCTTCCCTTAATAATTGATACAAAGCGAAACCCAGGTTTAAAACATAAATACAAATATGAATTAAGTTACAGAACTATAATCTTTTAATTGGATAAGTAGGTAAAGAATAAATTAAAAACAAAATATTTAATACAATAATATTTAATTGGTAAAAATATTTAGAACATTAGATAGAACTAGTCCGTGGTACAGACCCCTTTTTATCGAACTATTAACATCCGCCTCAAACTTCGTAAATGGTTTCATCTCAATGTAACCTATAACTATTTCATTTACGAAAATTCTCGGAATTGGAGCACTTTCATTCTGGAGATCGTCAACCCTGGTTTAATTAATTAGCTTTAATTAATTTTATTTACGAAAACTTGCATTCTATTTGGATCGTAACATAATTTGATCACAAAATCGATAAAAAGGTGGCCTACAAAAATATTGGCTCATTTGCCCTATATAACCTCGTTATTTTGAAAATTTGGAGGTGTAGGTCACGCAAACCGGCTCAATATTTTTTAAGGCCACGATTTTTCTCGATTTTCTTTTTTTTTAAATTATCTTACCCTACCTTACTGACAGATACTTCAAAGTCAATCATAACAATGCTTATTCATCTCTTTTTACTCAATCTGCCGGTGTTCCTCAAGGTAGTATCCTAGGTCCTATCTTTTACACAGTTTATACAGCTGACATCCCAACCCAATCCAACACTGTCATCACCACCTATGCCAATGACACGTGTATCCTATCAGTTAATAACGATCCTTTAATTACATCCCAAATTCTTCAATCACATATCACAAGCCTTGAAGAATGGTGTAAAAATTGGAGAATAAAAATAAATTCCAACAAATCCCATCAAATCACCTTTACCCTCCGTCGTAAACCTATGACCTCTTGTCCTACAGTATCCTTCAATAATACTCCACTTATTCCTGTTGAGCAAATCCGCTACTTAGGACTCCACCTTGACAAACGGCTCACTTGGAACCCCCATACCAGCTTTCAATCAATTATAAACGACTCTTATATATGACAATAATAAGACCTATTTGGACTTACGGAATTGAGCTTTGGGGCTCCACTAAACCATCGAATTCCTCTCGTATCCAATCCTTACAATCCAAAATCCTTCGTAAAATCCTCAACGCTCCTTACTTTGTCACAAATAAAATCATCCATAAAGATCTTAATGTTCCATATGTTTCCGATCTGGCCCAATCCAGATACCTTTCCTTCCATAACAAACTGCAGAACCATCCGAATCCTCTCGTTTCAAACCTTGCTTCCTCCTCGTTTCCTGATAACCCTCCGAGGCGTCTGAAAAGAAAATGGCCTCGGGATCTTCTAATATAGAACTTTAATTTGAGTTCTACCAATGGGTAGTTTTTCTTCATGTTGTACATGCCATGTTACAAATTTCTCATTTACTTATTGCATTCTCTATGTAATACAGTTGTAAATTCCATTAAAATAATTTAAAAAAAAAATTATCTTATGATACAAGTAGAAAGCAAATGGGTATTTTCGAGTTTTATGTACCTAATTCAATAGAAAAAGTTTGCCCACCTCCAGATTGAAAACGCCCCAATTCCAAGAGTTTTCATAAACAAAATAGTTGTAGGTTACGATGAAATGAAACTATTTACGAAGTTTCAGGCGAAAGTTAATAATTCGAAAAAAAGGGGTCTGTACCACGGACTATACCAATATGAAAAGATTTTTAAGTGATCGTTGAAGCAAAAAAAAAAAAAAAAAAAAAGAATTGATTACAGGAGCAATTATGCTTTTAGAGATAGTGATTAATTTGTATATATTTTTTGACACATTTAGTAGGTTTATGTGCATTATAATTATGAAAGAGAATATATTCTGATTGTCGTAAGTATTTAGATTACTCACGTTAAACCATATGGACCAAAGAAAACAAAATTTTCAATATTGGCGGACCCCGAAAGCCCCTCTTAGATCCGCCAATATATATAAGGGATGTGGGAGGGTTTGATAGAAGTGCCTTGTTAGACATTTAAGTTGGGCTGTTGGATGGATGAGTTAGGTGAACCACATTAGATTTACGCCTCTACAAACTCAAGGTTGAAACCAATTTCGTCTCTTCAATTGAGATCTCGTGCCACTTATCATTCTACAGCTTTGTATAATTGTTGAATTTTTTATTTTAAATGCGCTTTGATAAGTTCTGTGAGAGGTATGTTCCAGAGGCTTTAATTATGCTTCTTTATACCAAAATTGTAAGGCCGTAGACACAGTACAAGGAAAATTCTTTTATAAAGACCATTTGAAAGAGATGAAAAGATGTAAATGGTCTTAAAACATGACCTAATTTCAGCTTTATGTTATAACTAACAGCAGTCTTGTTGGATGTAAAAGGCATAAAGATATTTTGTTCGTGACACATCTATACAGTTATTGGAATGTGTAGATTTCTTTTCATTTATGGTGAAGGGCTCATTACAAAAATAAATTTTAATATAACTTATGAAGAGAGAAACACTTTATTTTCATAAAATATAAAATATAAAGGATTGCTGCCCAATCCATTATTGGGTTGCTATATACACAGCATACTCTTCTATCCTTAGGACAATATATGAACTTATATATAAATATACAGAAGTATTAGTTAATATTAGTAAAATAAATAAAACTAATTCTATATTTATGATTGTTTATTTATAGTTGGCTGTAGTGAATAATTGAAGAGAAGATTGGTTTAGCTGAACAATAAAAAAAAAATGTAAAAATAAATAAGTTATATTTATTTTTATTTTTGCCGACGTTTCAGCCTAAAGTTCAGGTCTTCATCAGAACTGGTCAAACGAAAGTGACTTGCGAAAATCTTTCCTTTGACGAGCCCTGATGAAAACCTGAATTCGGGGCCGAAACGTCGGCAAAAAAAATACATAACTTATTTATTTTTACTTTTTTATTTTTTGACTTGTCGTTCCAACCAATCTTCTCTTCAATAATTCTATTTTTGCGCTTTATGCCTATTATTAATTTTAAATGGTTGTATTTATGGATTATATTAGCCAAAATATAATATTTTTTCAGAAATTTCCATTCCAATAGCATTTTCTGAAAAAAATGTTATATTCTGACTAATATAATCCATTGATTATAAAATTAATAACATGCACAAAGCACAAAAATAGAATTATTGAAGAGAAGATTGGTTGGTATGATAAGTCAAAAATAAATAAATAAGTTATATATAGATTTTTTTTCGCCGACGTTTCGGCCCAGAGTGAACTTTAATCATTATTGACAAAGTTCACTTTGAAAATAAACGACTTATTTAACTATTCAATTCCATTCAGCATTTAATGTTACGTTGTTCGCTTACACGATCTGTATAATCTGTATATTATTTTCAACTAACTATTATTAGAATGGCTGTGGTTAGTCTCTATTAGTGCGAGATCGCATGGTGGGCTAGCTCGGCAATAGATCCATCTTATGAGGTAATACGCTTATGAGGTAAGCGGGACAGATATCTCAGCCGCTAATTAGTTAATAATAATGGTAATTGAGGTGCAGTAATAATAATGTTGTTCTCACCAACTGGCAAGCTGCGGTCCAGAAGAGAGGAAAACCTGGAATCTTCACAGTTTTCCGAAATGTACAAAAATGCTTTTAAAACCATAGAGCCCTATTGGGACGGTGTGGACACCCTTTTGCCCCCCCCCCCAATGTTTTAAATGTATCCGTTCGAAGTTTCACTGCATTATTATGGTTCCTTCCCTTAATAATTGAGCGATACCCAGATTTAAAACATAAATAAAAATATGAACTAAATTACAGAACTATAATAAATTGTCTTTTAAGTGGATAAGTACGCAAAGAATAAATTAAAAACAAAATATTTAGAACATTTACGTAGTAAAGTGTAATATATTTTAATTAATCGTACCTGAATATCTCATTGATTTTCACCCGAGTCATAATCGCTCTCTTTCAATTGTGGTCCTTCTAGTAGAATCAGCATTACACAATCTGATGGAGATTTCTGATTCAATATATTTTTCGCATGATTCATTTCACGTGGCCAGAAGAGATAACTAAATGAGAGAAATATATTCCATATTTTATTTTCTGTACCTTTTTATCTATTAATCTTCTTGATCTTTTTTTTAAATTCTAAATGCGAGCTACAGGCACATCTGATTTCCCTGGGTGTAAAACAACTGTATAAATTACTTCTGGAGTATTGAATTGATATTTTCCTTATAATGAGGGACTTAAAATATTTTCATTGCTTTGATGGATTGGTATTAAATTCAATCATAGGGTTACTCTTATAACGTTTGCTTATATTTTTTTTTCTTTACTTAAATTGATTTGGACAGCACAGCAAATGTTACAACATGAACTAATTCATGGACCGAATTGCTCTTTCTTCTTTCCGAATGTTCACGAGCAACACGACGTTTAAAACCAACTGCTCTTACCTATTTCGAGAAAATCTTTAAAATAGATGATATAAAGTGTCTCTTGGATTCGGCGAAACAAGTTGTTACATATACTCAAATTGTCTAAGAAGTGTAGTACCCATGTATATAAATACATTAAATATGTACGTCCAGTTTAGTACGGATTTTTATTTTTTTAGGAACACAATAACAGACCATTTTGCACGACTTAGTTCACGATTTCAACACATTCCCTCGGTATATATTTCATATCGCTGCAGGATCGTGGAGAGAAACCAAGGGTCCCAGAGTAAATTTTCCAGGACCCCTAGTATAATCCTCAAATGTTAAATTTACCATTAGAACTCAATGTCACAAAAATAATATGTTGAGATATTATATAATATAAACCATACTTTAATGTGAATTTAACAAGAAGAAGATTAAGTTATAAAATAAAACCTTACAGGGAGGGCTGGTTTCGAAACCTAGGTCTGCGATCCTAGCTGACTCCTTCTCTTAGGGCCTGTATCATTCATCTAGTGGAAGAGCGACCCAACTGTGAAATTATGTTAGGACGTTAAATTTTAATCGAACCGACATTGTAGTTTAATGTAAAAAAAAAAAAAAAAAAAAAAAAAATAGAATGGATTGAAGAACTTTTCATTGGTACAATCAACCATTTTATTGAGTATATAAGGTTCTGTGACAATATCGCCAATGGTTATTGCGAGAAATGAGTTCATTCATCTTTGGAAGGAAAAGCAGGACTCCAGGAGATCCTTGCATTAGTCTTTCGATAGCATCAATGGTACTAAAAGCCAGTGGAGGTTTTTTTTTTATATTTTTATTATTTTATTGAAATTTACAACTGTAAATATATATACAACCAGTAAATTTGCTATAGGAATATATTACATGAAGGAACTTGTGAAGAAGCTACCCATTGGTAACCATTCAAGGATAAATTAATTTAGGAGGTCCCTTGGCCATCTTCTTTTCAGACTCCTTGGAGAGTTGTCAGGAATTGTGTTGGATTAAAGGTTACAAACTAGAGGATTGGGGTGATCATAGAGTTTGGAATGAAAAGAGGTATATCTAGTTCGGGCCAAGTCTTCCACAAGAGGAATGTTGAGGTCTTTATGGATAATTTTATTTGTTAAATAATAACGAGCATTTAGGATTTTACGGAGGATTTTGGATTGTAAGGATTGGATAAGGGAAGAATTTTATGTTTTTGTTGAACCCCAAAGCTCAACCAGTGGAGGTTAAGTGAGAAATATAATAACTCTTATGTCCCTAATATCCTGTCCCACAATTTACTTATATTTTTCAATTTTTATTGTGTATGTACGTTTCGGCGCTTGGCCATCTGAAAAAATTTGCATTTATATAAATACATTCTGCTGAACTAATAATCTATTATTTAACCTCTATTTATCTTTAAAACTAAAAATGTTTTTTATAATTTACAACAATTACCTGCTATTCCTATTTAAATAATGTCTTTTTTCTTGAAAACAAAGATTCAAACTTTATCATCGTCTATTTATATTTCAAGAATGAAAAAATAGTCAACAAATTAACAGGTTCTATGAGTAATTGTTGTAAATTATGTTTTTTAAAAATTGTTCAGAAAATAATTAGAGATTATATAAAAGATTATTAGTTGAGCAGAATGTATATATATATATATATATATATATATATATATATATATATATATATATATATATATATGCACCAAAACGTGCATATGAAATCAAGATTAAAAAATAAAAGAAAATTGTGGGACAGGAGATCGAAAACACTTGCATTTTTATTAACATAGCTTATTAAAGTCCCATCCATTCTCTTCATAAATAACAATTCAAATTATTTTGGCCCTCCTATTATATATTATACATAAAATTATTTGTATAAAATTATATGATGTGCACTCAAGTTATTGTTCTACCTAATGAGCTATTAAGTGAAAGTAAAATGCACAAATTGAATTATCATAATATAGTATGAACAAAACTATCGGTGAGCAAACCGCACATGACGAAATACACCTAGTTACCTTTTACCGGCATAAGTCATGGGATATAAAATCAGTTAGTTACAGAGTGAGCGATGGTCGGGGGCTGGAGGCTTTCGAATACTAGCTCTGATGGATTTAATGTGGCGTTTAGGTTAATTAGAACGAAGGAGGTTTGCGAGTAATTACTTCTCATTCAGTACCGGCCCGTCGCTATTACAAATGCTCATAGGTGAAGCAATCAGTTTAATTCCTGACCTTATTGTCCCTCACGGTGGGTTTTACCTAACCTAATTTGGAAATGTAAGTTTTTAATACTTAATTATCTTTTGTAGAGTATCTGTATTTTACCACAATTTAAGGAGTAAAAATGTCGGTGGTAAAAACGTCGACGGGCTTTGTCCTCGAAAAAAACAAACAATTTCGTACAAGTAAAACTTAAATAAACATTTTGAACTTTTTATTTTTGTTAGCATTACAGATATTATAAATCTTTTGTTGCCTTACCCAGTTTTTTTCATCTCTACCTATATTGGGCTATTTCTTTCCAGTTATCTGCTCTATTACATCTTTGTTGATTCGATCTACCCATCTGGTTTAAACATTTTAAACTATTTCACAGGAATTTTTCACGAAATACTTTTAATATTGATACCCTCACTTAAATCGAATATGGAATGCCGACTATTTCGATGGTATGGGCACATTTGTAGAATGGAAGAAGACAGAGTATCAAAGAAATGTATGGAAGCGAGGCAAAGTGGTTGTAGGCCACAAGGCATTCCTAGAAGAACATATCCAACGACTAGGTCAGGAAAGAGGGAAATCCCTAGGTCAATTGAAGGAATTGAAGGAATTGAAGGAAGCGAGAGACCGAGATATACGTCAAAGTGGCTGGAGGCTCCTCCAGGCCGAAAGGTACACAAGGAGGAATATAAAGAAGAAGACTTTTAATGTTGTAAACCAACCCCGATTTGCTACTATAGAACAGAGATTTTTTTTTTTTTCCGATCCTTCTGATACAAAAGAAAACTTAAGATCAGTGTCATATTCGGACCAATGTACTAACGGAACGATACTGTGAATTACCTTAACATTTTTCTATCTGCGGTATTTGAAGGTGCGTTGAATGATTTTGTGAAGACATCTCTTCCTGCCCACTTAAGGTCTTGTTAAGTTGTTTGGAGTTGATGGTCCTCCGGTTAGTTTAATGATAAATATATAAAAAAATAAATATAAAAGATAAAATAGGAGGAAGAGAAGGAATGGGATAAAGGATGGGGAGGGATAGAACAGAGGAAATCGCGAAAAACCTTTAAATTAAAAAAACATCATTTTCAGTTTTTTTATGGTTGTTGACCTCTTTTACCATCAATATATTTTTATAATTTTTTATTTTTATTAGCTTGTGTTATTGCTATAGTACAAGTTACTATGTCTCCCGAAAAAATATAAAAAGAAAAGAAAACGTATAAATAATTTACGATTAACAGATTTCAAAATATAGTGGTTGATGAATAAATTTTATACTATAATAATTGGTAATAATATGTTATGTTTTATTCTTTCCCTTTTGTGTTTACTTTAAAAAAATCGACGTATAATATGAAACAGAGTTTGTATTAATTATATATATTCATAACATTTACAACTGTATTAATGCAAATACATCAAGTAAAATGTTTACACAGCAATATAATCACAGATCAGTGTCATATTCAATCGAATATGATGTCATATCGAATCGTATAAGAAACAAGAGGATACGGATAGCTGTGAAGTTTATTATGGAAGAATAGGTATCTGGATTGGGCCAAATCAGGAACATATGGATCGTTAAGGTCTTTATGGATTACTTTATTTGTGACAAAGTAAGGAGCATTGAGGATTTTATGAAAGATTTTGGATTGCAAGGATTGGATACGAAAGAAATTCGATGGTTTAATGGAGCTTAACTCCGTAAGTCCAAACAGATCTTATCATAGTTATGTCTTTTGTAATTAATTGGAAGATTAGATCATTTTTCTAGTAAGTGTTGGAGTTAGCGGAAACTTCGAGGAGTTTCTTGTCGTTTCAGTGTTGTGCGAGGATTTCAAGTGAGTGCTTTGACCAGGTGGAGTCGTTGGACTAGATATCAGAGTTGTTTAACAGGGATAAGTAAATAATATTAACACAACATTAATACTACGGAGTGGCCCCTATAGCAGGGTGGTTAGAGTAAACCAAAGATCATAGGATCGAATCCCGGCACTAATTCCCAATACGGCTGGGCTGGTCACCCGGGAAGTTAGACCATTACCCTCTTAATTAGGGGAGGCTTACAGGTATAATAATTGTAAGAACAGGCTATACAAAAAAAAATAATACTACGGATATGAATTTTAATGTGGTTAGGATTAAATAATCGAATTAACCGAGTTTGGTGTATGGTAAATGCTGCACTTCAATAATATGTTATATAGTATTACAATTTATATCAACAAAATAAAGTTGAGAAAAAAATTGACACTACCTACAAATACTCACTCTGGATTTCCCATTGTTCACTTATGAATGAATAAACTCAACTCAACTGGCGTTAGAACTGCGCGTATTATAAATGAATTACTAACCACGAAATATTAGTTTTATTTTTAAGAGTTATTACATTTTTACATGCATTTTAAATATTTTCATTTGATTTATCCGATTTCGTTATGTGTATTTTTGTTTCTCAACGACATGATGTTTAATTATTCAATAATTAAGTCCTGTCAGCTGCGAATTATCGAGAAACTAATGTAAACTAAGAATTGGTATTGGGAGTACGCTCTAGATCTTTTATGTCACCGATTTATTTTCAAATGATGAAAAAACTCTTAAGCATAATTGAAATCTCGTTCTTTTTTTTTTTTTTTTTTTAAAAGGTTGATGTAGGATTTAGATAGAAAAAGTTAAATTACCTGCCCCGGTCGATTACACGTAGGCCTACACATTGTGTGCTCATTAAGCGTTTGTTACTCGACAGGTCTCTCTCAACACAATCGCTGGCTGAATTAGGGGACCTACGTACACTCTCATCAAAACCACCTTTTGTTTACGGTAATTAGTCTTTATGTCAGCAGCAAGGTTCCAAGTTACGGTGTAATTCCACCCTTATCTCAAATCTGTTTATGCTGTCTCTCTGGAAAGAGTTTCGTTATTGTCGCTGTTGGTATATCATTAGCAGTGTAAATTTTAATATAGACGCATGTAGTTTGTTTTCTGTTAAAACTATATTCTCACTAGTGAGAAAAGCGTCTCAGATTTTATTAACTCTGTCAAACGATAGAGGCTCATTTTTCGAAGAGAAAAGAAAGTTGCACGACAGTCGAAACAATTTTTTTTTTTAAACTCTCATCTTAAGCGCTCTTCATTTAGTTTCTCTAATTCGTTTTGAAATACTTATTTGATTCATTTGAACTTTCATTGACCCTCTGTGCGCATCCTTAAGTTTTTTTTTCCCCGAGTCATGCCCAATGCTGCGAACTAATGATATAAATGAAGAGCTCTTGGCTCATGTACTGATTCTACCGCAGTATAGATAGATTTTTATCGAATTATTAATATTCGTCTAAAACTTCGTGAACGGCTTCATTTTATTGTAGCCTACACCTTTTTTATTTTTCGGAAATTGCCAGGGCTACCTACGAGGTCAAAGTGGAGGGAAGGAGGCCACAGTGAAGACCAAGAAAAAGATGGGAAGAAGGAGTTAAAGAAGCCTTTGACAGGAGAGGAATGGACTGGAGTAGGAGAAGACAGCTGGCACAGGATAGAGATTCGTGGATCAGGCTCTATAAGAAGGAACCTCACACTGCTCAGCGGTAACAGAGGACTGGATTAAGTAAAAAGAAAATTCGCCGAATTGGGGCGTTTTCAATCTGGAGATCTAATAATCTTTGTCTATTCAATGAGCTATTAAATATTCACTGAATATCCATTTGTACTCCACATCACAAAATCCAGAAAAAAGGTGGCCTATAAAGTATTAGGCTATTTGGTGTGACCTCCTTCCTCAACATCTCAAAATAACGAGGTTATACAGGCCAAACGGCCCAATATGTTCGTAGACCATATTTTTTCCATATTTTGTGATCATATTTTCTTACGATTCAATTGGAAAGCTAATAGGTATTGTCTTATTTTTAATACATCATTTAATTAACTAATTTAATGAGAAAACGCTCCGTTTCTGAGAATTTTCGTAGATTAAAACGTTGTAGGTTACGATAAGATGAAGCTAGTCACGAAGTTGAAGGTGGGTGTTACCAAATTGAAAAAAAGGGATCCATACCGCAAACTATTTTCGAGTAAAGGATCGGTATTATAAAACAAAAAAAAAAAAAAGAAAAAAAAAAAGAAGAGCAATACTGCATTTAACTAAAATATCCGAATCCTGCAGGAAGAACTAGAACTGTTTGACATGGAAATAAACAGCAAAACAAAAATAATGAGGATAGGGAGAGGAGAGAGTAGACGGAGTACTTCGATTCAAGGGAAAGTAACTCGAGCACATCTAAGACTTTAGTATCTGAGAGCCCATCTAAATGAGAGCAGCTGGATAGATGGCGAAATCAGGGAAAGGATAAGACTGACCAGAAAATGCTTCATTCACTAAAACAGTGAAGAGAGAAGTGTCAAAAAATTTCAAGAAAACTGTGTATAAAAAAATATTTATCCCCATACTAACCTATGGCAGTGAATTCTGAACAATGATTTTAAAGCATAAAAGCTTAATTCAAGCAATTGAAATGCGGTTTCTGAGGAGACTACATGGAAAAATTGCGAGGGGACAAAATCAGGAATACAACGATAAGAAGCAATTTGGGAATAAAACCAGCAGAAAATACAATACAGGAAAACAGGCTAATCTGGTTTGGCCATCTCAAAAGATTGCAGGTGGGAAGTATGGCCAAAATTACAGGTGAAGTACAAATGGAAGGAAGAATGCCAAGAGGACGGCTCAGAAAGGCTTGGGAAGGTCCAGTCAGGGAGGATTTCGGTAGGAGAGGAATAAACTGGAATAGACGCAGTCAGTTGGTGCAAGAGCGAGGTACATGGATGATGCTCTATAAATAGGATCCTTTACACTAATCTATGGTAAAAGAGGAATTGGTTAAGAAGAAGAATAACTAAAACCTTCAAGGTCAGATTTGGATTTTTCAAAATAAATGTTCAGATAGTGTTTAAAACCTGTAACGTAAAAAAATTGTTTATCCGTGTTTCTTAATTCTCTTATTTATTTAGATAATCATTTTATTATTTAGAATGATCAGTGAAATAATTACCCAGCTGAATATAAATATAAGTTTTATTAACTTGAATGTGATAAGAGACCTCGAAAAGTTTTCTTCCATTTTTATTAATTTGTAAATGTCTATTGATAAATTAATGAACTAAAGTCATAAACAGCAAATTATATTTCAGATTCATTTTTGTGAGGAAGAATTATTCATTCCTTTGATTTATAGATTTTAATCTATTTCAAAGACTACTCTTTTTCGCAATGTCTGATTCTGTGGGACTGCGTAATTATTTAAATAATTAGAACATTGAGGGTAAATTATTGATTAAAGAATTATATAATATAAGTCGTACTTACTGTTGGCATATTTAATAATCCTTTTGGGGAGAAGCTGTCATGTAAATGACTTAGCAGAAGGAAATTAAAAGAAAAAAAAAATTATAAAATAGTAAAGAATCAAATAAATAGATAAGAAGTGATAAGTGTTTGTGATGGCAATCCTATTTAATAAGATCACATCTGTATGGGTATATACAAATCGTTGAACAAGTGATACAATGTCACTGCTAAATTTTGATAGAGAATGGCAGATCCAGTGCAGGTACATGGTGTTTTAAAGTTATGCAGATCTAAAATGACTTTGATTAATTTTACATTTGTTAATTTCAAACATAACAGACGGGTGAATATCTGGTAACAGAGCTTTGCACTTCAGAAAACATACACATCAGAAGAAGAATTGTTAAGTTTTCTCGATTATGTTAAAAACTAAATATCTAGAATCGATATTTGTATTTATTATGAAATTTATTTATTGGCTTCTTGAAGATGTGCGAAAAAATTAAATTTCCTCCTGTTGTAATATTTTCACTAATCATGTTTTACGCTTACGTTTCCTGACTTTGCCACATCTTCAGGAATATTCTGCTTTACAGTTATCATTATTACAATACTTATATTCCCTTATAATAATTTATCGTAATTAATAATTCACAATTTTAAATTTCATGTCATTATTATCTTTTTCCTTTCGTACCTTAATAGTGTCATATACGTCATCCATAATTTTTTATAATGATGTTTTTTTTTTTTTTTATAATGTTATAATTCTCACATAATTTTTTATGTTATTTTTCTTATAAATTTTACTTCTGTTCTATTTAGTAACATTCTAATCTTACGTTGTTACCCCTTTGTTAAGGGCTGTGCTTAATCCCTTTCATTATCTATATTTATTTTTATCATCCATTCTCTATTTTCTATCTATGGATTTTTATTTCTAATTATTTTATTTTCTCATTTTAATGTATTTAGTTTAGATGAAAATGTATGTCTCATTATAATTTATACTTTCTAGAAATAATTTATTATTTATTTACATATTTTCTCATTAAATTTGTGACTGCGACACGAGATCTTCCTCAGGGATGGCAGTCAAATGACAAAGTTATTATTATCCCAATTACACTAATTGGTAAGTGATAATAGGTAAATTTAGATTTAAAACCATTTAGTCTAGATGCAAGCATCAAAAGAGGTTTCCTTCTAATGAATCTTAATTTGTTTTTTCAATTAATTAAGTCATTCGCTAATTAAACGTAATTTTTCCGACTTTTCTGTTTAAGGCCGTTTCTGAAAGAGTTGTTTTGAAAAGAAACCTTTTGTTTCAAGAAATCCATCTCTTTTCTTCTGAAGGGATTACTGTTAATGAGAAGTTGAAATTTTGCTGAAACTGAACACTTTCCCTTTTTCTGAACTCAGCCTATACAATTTAATTATGGTATTTATGGTAATTGAAACATGTCTGATATTACATCTTCTTTTATCTGTCAAAATTTCAATTTATTTGTAACTTTTCTTTAAATATCTCGTTAAATATTAAGCTTAACACCTGTATAAAATTGAACCAGCGTAAATATTAAAAAAAAGAAAAAGATAAAAGAGCAGATAAAAGTATCCTATTCGTTTATTTTTCTTATTGTTATAGCTTGGGGATAAAGTCGATAGTTTTATATTTTGACTGGACAAGACTATGCTATAAAATTTTGATTTAAGTTAGATAAATCCTCTCAAGACATTCAAAATAAAACTAAGCCAGAACTTGAATACATACATACACTTACCAACGCTTCACATATATATATATGGGACAACCAAAAAGACTCACTTATGTAAACTACAGACTTTTCAATCAAAAACATTTAGGACTATCACCAAGGCTCCGTGGTACGTCATTAACATTACATAAAGACCTATAGATGACAACAGTTAACGACCACATTCGAACACACTTTAAAATATTTCACAATAACTTACACGGACATACCAACTCACTGATTCAAGCCATTGCAACAACCTACATTTCCATAGAAGACTACGGATTAGAACCGTAGCAGGCCCAAATGAAACTGGACGAGGGATCTCCACTCACTTCAAATTTTAAAATCAAGATAGGAAAGGACGTTCCTGGGGACTCTCCCTCACTCCTAACAACGATATATTTCAATTTCCCGTATTTATCGACATCACACTCGCTGGTTGTCGGTAATTCTGACAGGTGGGGGTGGGAAAATGAAGCTAAAAAAAGTTAGATATAAAAGTTTTTTTCTGTTGGAGATATCACATTTTAATTCAACAGCTTCACAAAGGTTAAATAAATAAATAATACTACGCCGAATGTAATTCACCATTACTGTAACTTATATAAGAAAATAACGTATTTTTTCTGTATAAGACGATCTAACCTATTTGTAGAACCGTTTTAGAGTGATGTATTATCTTGTAGCAACTAATCTATATTGAACAATGTCTATTTAGACAGGTAGCCTCCTAAGTCATAAACATGTTATTGTATATATAAATATATACAACTCGTTAGTACAAATTGCCTGATAGTCAAGAAGTTACAACGGTATTCTTATCTCGTTTTGTTTTTTATTTTTCTGATGATTTTCATAAACAATAAAATTTTTGATGAGTGATAAATAGTCAGAATGCAGTCATTGTAATATTTTTATTGTTGCCAACGTTTCAATCCAAGCATGTGGGTAATCATCATGGCATGTTACCAGTATTGAAGGTGTTCAAGTACTCAACGTCGGCAAAAATAAAAATCTTTAAATGGCTGCGACCTGAATATTTATCACCTATGTTATGTAGAACAGTCGACTAACTTTCTTCAATAATACAGTTTTTTTTGTTTTTTCAAGTAGAGTGCTTTTGTGTAATATTAACATCTTTATGATATCCTGAAACATATATCCACAGAAAAATAACTAAGGTTTAACAATCTGTGTGGTGTTTGTTCTGCAGACTCAATAAATTCTTTTTGATTTTTCCAATAATAACCCAACAATTTTCACTATTATTACTAGTTGTTTTTATCTTTTATTTTTTCGCGTGTTATCTTATTTATTTAGTGAATTTATTTTACCTTTTTGACGAGTTGTGGCTAACGAATATCACTATACTCGACAATGTGATGTTTTTATAAGTTCTTGATGTAAAATGGAAACCTGCCACGGTGGGAGAAGGAAGCAGACCTCGGCAGGGGATCAGACCATATAATAAGGATCACGTGTGCCCCAGGTTCGGAGCGCTTCGGGAAGGATAGGAGACTTTTATGGTGTTCTTTAGCATCAGGACTGGAGGAACACTACACCATTCTATTCTTGTTATTTAATAGCGTCGTATATCGAGGGCTAGGATCCGTACTCAAAGGTCTAAAAATATATTTAAACTTATGCCCATTAGTCTGATCGATAGTTTGAGTTTGTAGCTTTATTATGGGAATGATGATGAACGAAAATTCTATAGCTTTGCTTTCGCTTTCAAAGGACTATACAAGAGTCAGATCATGTATCAATTACTTTTTAGTTATCGTGTGTCTATTATAACCTGAATAAAAATTAAATCAATAAATTAATAAATTTAATAAACAAAAAAAATAATTAAAAAATATATATATTAAACTTTTAAGAATTTTTAATAAATATTCAAAAAATTCATTACCAACACTATCTTGCCACATAAATTCCATTAAATAATCAAAAAGTTTTTCTCTTGCAATCGCTTTAATTTTTTTTTTCATAATTTCTGTTTGGTCACCAGGATTCACAAAGTGCCTTAACCTATAACCTCACCATTCCTCTGATTCGATGATTGTTCCAGGTCTACAGACCTTGTAAATTATTGAAAGAAGTGTCTTCTTTCAAGTAAAGTGTCTTTTTTTTAATAAGGCTGAAGAATCATGTAAGAATCACATTTCAAATCCTTCATATCGGAATGTAGCAACCCTGATTTTTGGAGCTTTCTAATTTGTTCTAGTGGTGTAGCTGAGGAAATCGGCTCAATTATTTCTTCCCCAAAACAAATAACCATGGGTTAAAATATTATTTATTATCATGTACCGATTATAACCAGGCAGGTTATGATCCCAAGAGTCTAAATTATTTTATTTAAACAACTAAAAATACTAATAAACGAAATGATGTTTATTATTATTTTTTCTGTATATATCTATTCTAAATTATTTATTTTAAAATAATTAATCAATGCTTCTGCAGGTGATATATAGCATGGTGTTTAATTCTCAAATTTATGATATTGTTTGATTTTTGGGCAGTTTAAACAATTATTATGTTTTTTATTTATTTTTTTTATTTAAGGGATTTCTTCTTAATTTTTTTTTTTTTTTGTCCTTCCCTTCCTCGCCGTTAAGGCTATACGGAGATTTTCCCGGGCCAGGGAGTGTGGGCGGGGATTTAAAAACTTCTCCGGGCACCGGGACGCGAACTCGTGCCTATTTTTTTTATCAAAGTCTTATGTATCAGGTTGCCGAGCAACAGCGGTGCAGTGCACACGCGTTAGCCCATTCGGCCACCCCGCCTACTTTTCTTCTTAAATTGAAGTTTCCCTCAGTCAAACTCCTCCCTCGGTCGGTTCTTTTACTTCTTCCTATCCATCGCTTCCTCCTTCGACAGGGCTCTACCCGCCATACTCAGCCATAACATACTCAGACATGGCTGAACAGCAGAGCTGAAGTTTTTCAATAAATTTTCAGTTTATCAAATATCCAACTCTTCTCAAACAACGGATTTCCTTGGCCTAGAATTGTTTTTTATGTATGTCAGTTAGGGTCCATAGTTCACTGGCATATGTCAGTATGTTTAGCTCATGTAAGAGTATTCTTTTACTCATTTTTTTGTTGCGGTGACTTGAGGAGACTCCTTTCCCTCTTTGTTGTCCTCTGTTGAGAGATCGAAGTGTCCCGCTTACTTTATTCTCCTTTGATATACTCATTTACTCACCCCCATTCATTTAGGTGTACCCTGAGATACTTTGAGTATTTTTTTTTCAGCCGAACATTGTTTGCAGGAGTACAGATAGTCTGGAGGGGGGGGGGGTCACCCAAAATCACCTTTCTACGAACCGTGGTCTCTATGGCCGGGAGATCTCAGGTAGCATAGTTTTTCCTCGCAGGACAGTCAACATACCACGCTCGACGTTGCTTAACTTTCATTACATATTGTAAGTGCCTTAGCCCATTAGGCTCACTTGCTAGAGTGTTTGAATTAATGAAAATTCTGTATTTTGTAATTAATATATACAATTACAGGAGGTCTGGCTCCATTAAATACATTATTACATAAAAAAGAATCAAATTAAAATACTATACAAATGTAGAAATAAATCGGAGAAATGTTCTTTTTTCATAAATAAGATGAACTAGATGTATAAATTGTAATGCAAGATAAACAGAAAAGGAAAAACAACTGTATAACAATATAAATAGAAAGTATTGACTTTGAAGATATATATATAAAAAAAAAATCAAATAAATATACATTAAAGGAATTTTAAAAATAGCAATTATATATTCCGACAATACAATGTAGCAGATCACAACAATACGCTCAACTTCTTTGTTTTTGTATCGTTAACATATTACCGAGCATTGAATTGTTGTCTTCTGTAATATATTTCTGTATGTAATGTTCCCTCTAGTCTTTATACATCGAACATACTATTAAAAAATGATATAAATTTTCTGGCTTTTGGAGGTTGCATATAGTACAGTTTTCTTCTCCTTCTAGTGTATAAGGAGTTCCATTAAGATAAAATGAAGGTTTCGTTAAATTGGCTTCCCTAAGTTGGCTGACTGTTCTATGTTTGTTCTTATATTTAAATATTGTTCTCGGTGGCTTAGACTAACTCATGTTTCTGTATTCTGAATTATATTTTGAATTGACGACTGAATTTATATTGTTGCAAATGGAGTGATTTTCAAATCTATTTATGTTTTTGAGCTGTAGTTGACCAATTTCAGGATTAGGGTCATTATTGTGTTGCAAAATTGAATCTGAACCTGCTTTTAATAATTTTCCTTTTAGCTGAGAGTACCAATTAAAAACCATATTGCGATTATTGTCCAATTCCTTCAATCTGTTGTAGCAAATCCGTGGAATCCTATCTTCAGGCATTTTTAGTAGAGTTATCCACCATCTGTAAACTCTTTTGACAACTTCTACTTCCATAGTTGTTATTCCTGTTTCTAAACGTACAATGTAGTTCGGTATATATTCAGACCATTTGTAAACCTGTTTGACATATTTCATTGTGATTGATTCTAAATTAGGACAATATTGCAGACCCCATATTTCTGAACAATATAATAACGATTGATTGATTGATACAGCTTATGTTTTGAGTTCCAATTTTCAGATTTAATTACTTGCAAAACGGTCAGAGCTGTTGCTATAGCCATTTTTGTTTTTTAATTGAAATATTTGTAGCTTGGAGGTATTTTCCTGTCGAACTAAACTGTATTCCTAAGTAGGAGTAATTTTTTCACTCTTTTAGAGTGTTTATCATCTGTTAAATCTTCCTATTCTGTTTCCTCTGCTCTCATTTACAAATATCATTAAAGTCGCAATCTCAAATTCATATTTTAACCTAAACTCCAATAAATCCCATCAAATTACCTTTACCCTTCGTCGTAAACCAACGACAGCCTGTCCTAAAGTTTCCTTTAACAATACTCCATTTATCCCTGTTGAGCAAATCCGATACCTAGGACTCCACCTGGACAAGCGACTGACTTGGAATCCTCATACTAGACTGAAAAGACAAGAAACCGCTCGACGTTTCCGATTAATTCAGCACTTACTAGACAAACGCTCTAAACTTCCCATTAATTATAAAAGACTCATATACTTGACTATAATAAGACCTATTTGGACTTACGGAGTTGAGCTATGGGGCTCCACTAAACCATCGAATTCCTCTCGCATCCAATCCTTACAATCCAAAATCCTCAATGCTCCTCATTGCTCCAAAATCCTTGCTTCCTCTTCAATTCCTAATTACCCTCCGAGGGGTCTGAAAAGAAGATGGACCCGTGATCTCCTAATGTAGTCATATCATTAGAGTGCTACCATTGGGTAGTTACTCAGCAAGTGTATTCATTTCATTATATCTATTATGTCCAAATTTACTAGATGTATTTATGTAATACAGTTGTAAATGTCATTAAGAAATAAAAAAAAAATATTTTCACCTGACTACATTATACGGTCAAGTTCTATTTGTCTATTACATTAGCTTTTGATTATTCATTTAAAACGTAATTAGAGAAAAAATTTAATTTTTAAATTGTAATTTATAAAAGTTTTACATGTATCTAAAATATGAAATGACAATTTGTGAATATATACGCTGCTTAAATTTAGTGTAGGTATGTAGACACACGTACACACTTTTTTTATTAGCTTCCAATATCACTTGATGGTTAATGAAGACACTACTTTTGAATGAAATTTATTCTGAGTACCCGAGTATCTTAATTATCTCAGACATGATAAATTCCATCGTTATATTTCTTTCCCAGACCGATTTATGTAAAGCGTTGTTTAATCAATTTCCGTTACATTACTACCGGTAATAGTATTTATGATGTAACTGAGAAATAGAAAGTGCAGGTTTTTCAGACTGGTCTTACACCATGCTCCTAACCGACCAAGCCGCAAGAACGAAAGCTTGTAGTGGTTTGCAGACCGCATCCACTCCAGACTCCTGCAATATTTATAACTTCTGGGTATTCCTCTTTGGAATGAAGTATAGAACTAAAGTGAATGATCTATGAGCTTAACTTATAATTAACATATTTGGTGAAGAAGCATGGTTTCACAGTAACTATTATGATATATTTATGTAATATATAAATACGTTCTGTACTTAATACTAAGTATGAGTTCCTATTTAAGTCATAAATTTAACATAAAAATTTAATTTTATTGTTTTAGCTAAAAATAATGCTTCTAATTAATTTATATTTTTTTTAATACATGAAGTATAGAGAATTCTTTCAACTTAAATTTCCTTATAAACAATTTAAAAAAAATGAATTTATGTGCTCTCTGTTCTCGGTTTACTGTTGAATTTTACATGAAAATACTATTTCAGATAAAAGCAAAATTAATTTTAACTCTCGACTGCTAAATATATAATCAAAATCATTAAAGTTTTTATAACGTAAAAAGAAAACAACCATATATATTTAACAAAAACAACCATATAATATATATATATATATATATATATATATATATATACTATATTATATATTATATATAATGTTCCATAGGGCGGCACCAGGAGGGCAGATGTTGAACTGTCTGTGGTCTACCTGCCGTTGTAGAAGAGGTATTTTTTGCTATTGAAGATCTGGGCTCATGGTCTTTTCCATTCACATCAGGTCAGGGTCAATCATGTTAACTGAATGTTTCTGGTTTACCTGCACAATTCGGAGACTAATTTCGAATGATCGTGTTTATTTTAAAATGTTTTTGAGAGTATTACATTAACTCTAGATATGATTAATCGTCGATTTTATTTATTAAATTTTTACAACAATAACAATGATGATGTTCGCCGAGTTTATTCATGATGATTTCCAATGATTATATTTTTAAAGATTCGTTTTCTCTTTGTATTAAGAAAATTCATCTTGTTTGGTAGTGTTTATATTTAAAAACAATTGCGATCGATCGATCGATATTTATTCATGGACTTCTCTTTATAAAAAGGAAGAAATGCATAATGAAAATATAATCTTCTAAAAAGATTTAATGAGGAAATGGGAAAACGGAAGGAAAAAACAACTCTGGTTATCTATTTTTAAATGTGTTTTTATTTGATAACAACTATTCTTTATTTCCTTCAAGACAGAAGGCTGTAGTTTTATATTATAAGATATTAATTGTAATATATATATATATATATATATTTTTTTTTTATTGTAATAAATATTATTTAATAAACAATCGTGGATGTTACTTTTTATTAAATAAATTATCTTTAAATAAACTACTAATATCTTAGGCAATAACATTGCAGCCTACTGTCTAAAAGGAAAGAAAAAATAGTTGTTACAAACAAATATTTGAAAATAGATAATCAATTCTTTTTTTTCTCCGTTTTCCTATTTCTTCATTTAGTCTACATATTATATTTTCATAATACTTCCTTTTACTGAATAGAAGTACATGAATATATAGATCTCGTAGATAGGTATCGATCAATTGATCGTAATTGTTTTGTAAAAATATTTAGTAAAAAAATTAGGATTTTTCATTAATCAAACTCTCTCCATATTTCTCACATCTCTCGACGGAAAATTTCCATCCTCAGACAATTCCATCGTTTCGACCATCTTCTGCCTCAACATACGCTTACATTCCTAGTTTCCTCTCTCATCTTCCTCCATTCTGACTACAGCTGTGTGGTCCCTCTGTGGAGCTTCGCGATAGACTAAAAAGACTAATGAACAACTGCGTAAGATTTGTAATTGCGGTTCCAAGATACTCCCTTCTCTCACCACTACACTGACTTAAGCTGCTTTTCCCCTCCTTCCGAAGACAATATTTCAAAGGTACGTTCATCTATCAAATCATCAACAACCGTTGTACTTCTTACACCTTAGTCCATCCCCTCATTCCATTCCCTTTCCACAATATCTTGACCTTCTAACCTTTACTTCCTTCTCACAGATCTGCCTCATTCCAAAATTCCTTTATTGTTCGCTCTGTCGATTTCTCGATTATCCTCCCTCTCAAAATTCGGCATTCCTCCTCCATATCCACATTCAAAACCCTCTTATTACAATTCCTATCCCAAAAACAGTAAGATAGTTGCTAACCATTCGACATTATACAGTTATTTAATGCCATTCATCATCAAATATTAATGCTGTTCTTTGCTAGGGATAGTACAAGATTTTCCTACTCTTGATACCACTGAACACATATGTTGTTTGTTCATAATAATAAATAATAATAAAAAGGCATTGCACACCTCCCTCCATCGTTCACCGTCCAAACCCAGTCCCTTCAGATCGGCTTTAATGCAATCTTCCCACCTTCGCTTCGGTCTACCCCTCGGACGCTTACCATTCGGCACAGCAAATATTAGCCTTTTAGGAATTCTCTCGTTACTAAGTCCAACAACTTTACAAGCCCATTTGATTCGCCGCGATGAAATTATCTCAATTATATTACTCGGATACAGTTCACGCAATTCGGCGTTGTGTAACCGTCTGAACTCTCCAGTTAACTCATCCTTCTTCGGTCCGAATATTCTACGCAATACTTTATTTGTTGTTTGTTCATAACTATTATTTTTTATACACCACTAAATCCTTGCCTATCGTTACGTTAAAAAATGCCGCATTAATTTATTATTCAGCACTTAAATGATAATGTATTTATATGTTATTCAGGCGTTTTATATTGTCATGTTCAGCTTTCTTTTTTTCTCAACAGAAACACAAAGCTTATTTGAAGAAAGCGTTTGATATATTTTTAATTTTATTTATTGTTTTCTTAAAAGTGTATATTTATACTGTTTTATCATTGTAATTTAGTTTTAAGTGTCTTGTCAAAGTTTTAAGTGTTTTGTACATAGTTTTATTTGTTTTGTACATACCATGTTTACCTAATTTTTTTCTTCACCTTTTTTCTTGTTTCTGTTGTTTTTATTGAGGCCTCATGTAATCTTGTTCTATTTTGTTATTCTCAAGGAACTTTGACCTAGAATAAAGTTACTTTCTATCGATATATCTATCTAATTTAATTTAGTTTAAAACAATAGTATTAAATAAAAAATAAATAAAAAAGTACCTACGAATATGGATTATGCCAAAAAAAAAAAAATCCAAAAATGAACAACAAAATTAGAATGAGCATTGAAATAAGATTATTTAATATTAAGTTAAGAAGTTTAAATGTCATGATATAATGGGTGATAAATATTCAGGACGTAGTCATTATAAAGTTTTTATTGGTGTCGATGTTTCAACCCAAACATTTGGGACATTATCAGGGCGTGTTTCGAGCACTGATGATGACCCACATGTTTGGGCTGAAACGTCGGCACGAGTAAAAACTTTATAATGTCTGCGTCCTGAATATTTATCACTCATGATATTTGGTACAGTTGATAAACTTCCTTCAATAATGATACAATTAACTAACTTTTTGTTGTAGAGCTTAATGATGAACGAATACCTTGAAAGTTAATTATTATTGAAGTTACTTTTACAGCTTTTAGGCATAGACCAAGACATGTGAGACGTCTTTTAAAGGGTCATACATTTTTTTTGTTTTCATGCCTTATTCATGCCCTATTAACTATTTGTATTACAGAAAATGTGGTGCATACATATAATTGAGCAAACTTTTCAATTTTCTTTCTCAAACCTTCTTAATTTCATTCTAAGCTTCATAAGTGTGTGTGAAAGCCCAAATCGATTGAATGAAATGAAGTCAATTAAAAAATAATTAACTAAATTACACACTCTTCTGTTCCTGGGGTGTCCAACTCTGATATTTTATTCTTATATTTTTTTATAATTGTTACTATGTTAGTTTTTTTTTTTTTTTACAACTGTATTGTTACTTGTCGAATATTTTTCGTCCATTTTTTTGGTTTATTATTTTCAATAATGAAACATTGTGATCGCCCAAAAAATTAAAAAACATAACCCCCTCTCAAAATTTGAGATTTCACGTTTCAAGATGCGTAGAATTCGAAAAACGAATAAAAATTTTTTTGTCCGTCCGCCGTCCGCGCATTTTCTCCGAAACTACTGGACCGATTTTTTTTCAAATTTTGATATAAAATCAGAGGTTACCCGAGGATGATCCTCCTTCATCGACATTACTCTCCGCCTTTAACTTTCAAAATGGCGGCCGAAAAACCTACGTTGCTATAGACTGTAGCTCCTAAACGAATGTACAGATTTCAATGAAACTTCGCTAAAGTCATTTTATCGACGCCCTTTAAATTTCTCTATATAACATACATCAACGGAAAGAAGCTGGAAAAAAAGTTACGAGGGATGTTAAAATTAAATTCCGAATAACTCGAAAAGTTTTTACTTTTTTATTGTTATTGTGAGATGTTTCAAAGGTATTTAAATTTCCTAAAAAACAAAAAAAAAAAAAAAAAAATAGTTAAAATCGGACAATTAGGAGCAAAGATATGGTCTCTGGTTTGTTTTTATGTGTTCTACTCCAAATGTTATATCCTTGGTTTGGTTTTTAAATTTTAAATGTGTTACTGAAATAATGCTATTTTTAGCATATTACTAATGATTAAAGAAAAACAGTTTAGTCCAATAATTGGAATCACCTTTTGTTTTGTTTTCTTTGTAACTCGGAAGGTAATGTTACTTTAGATGTATAATTGTTTGGTGATAATAAACCATTGTGAAAACATTTGCATTTTTTTTAGTTTAAAATATTCTGCAAATATTTCCGAATAACCGATGTTATAGCAGCGTGAATATTTTGCTATCTTCCGTTTCGTAAAAAAACAAAGCAAAAAAGCATCGAATAATTCATTTTAGTGGCGGACAATATTTTATTTTGTATGCATCCGAGGTATCTTATTCGAGGACAGTACCTTCACAGTGTCTTTTCCTAAAGGCTATTACACAGATCGGAAGATGAATGGCTATACATTTTTTATGAACGACTCCGACATCCGGAGGAGAGGGGGACCAGGTACCATAAAATCTGCCACCCTCTTCCTCCCCCTTCCAACATAATCTGCTGACAGACCCTGAGGATCAGTTAGTAAGTGGTCGGTTGCTTTCATACTAACAGCCACATTAATATTAGAGCTGTATACTCCTGCTCCAACCTTTTGTGCACATTAATAACTCCCTGCCTCGCTAATCCCTCTAAACTGAATAAACGGATCTTGTTTGCCCAACAGTGGCCAGCCTATTAAATTTTTACGTGCCTGGGCCTCATTGATGGCGGATTTGAAAGAAATAAATCAGTTTATCTAGGATTTATTTTTCTTTTGAATTGCGATTGTAACTCTTTATTAAAAAAAAAAAAAAATCCGGTGCGGTGCGTCACACAACTTTCACTTACCACCCTCTTCTTAGCAGAAATAAGTATTTTCAGACAAAGGGGAAGAGAAAGTAAAAATTATATTTATTTATACTTCATAATGAGTATTTTTATTGGTATAAATACCCTAATATATACAAATTTTCATATTTATATCGCTGTAATCTACACAATTATGTATTAAATAACACCAACAATAGGATTTATGAAAACCGCATTTGTATATTTATAGAATATCATCAGAGTCCGTATTATATTAAGCTCATGTTACGTACGGAAGCGTGTTCTAATCTTTCGGGCTAGCTCGGATACGCTCGTATTCCTTTCGTTCCCCAATTACAACTATTCTCCGTTACGATCTATTATTTCTCCTTTAATTAGCTATCAAATTCTTTAATATTGTATATTTAACTTCTTTTATATTAGAAATTAATGTGAAATGGTCAATTGTTTCAAATAAAAAAAATTAAAGGTACTTTAGAGGAAGCTGATATTGAGAATTAGCCATTTAAGCCCTGTTAGAGAACATCAGTCAGAATAAAAACTACATTTTATCTAAAACTAATTAATTTTACTCCGATATAATGGATTTTATCAAAATCGGTAGAGCCGTTTTCGAGAAAATTGTAAAAGTGTTGCTAGGCGATGATATAAAGTGCCACTTCCGGTTAGCCGATTTTGACGAAAAAGTTGCTGTAACACCCCGAGCATATAAAACCTTTAAATATCAACCATTTTCTAATTATTATTGGCCTCAGTTTTCCCAACGAGTATACAGGGTGTACTCTAAGTATTGGTAAATATTTTAACAGCCGATAGTAGACTTCAAGAGCTAAAAAAAGTTCGTATGAACCATAGTTAGTTTTTCCGCAGAAAAACAGGAAATTTAGGTTAGTAAGGATTAATTCCTATAATACAGGTGTGTATAAAAAAAAATTGACGGATTACCCACTTTGAATGATAATTTTTTTGAAAAGCAATATTTTAAAAAATATATACTTACATATAAAAATTGGAAATTCATTATTAATTTATCATAATATACCCCAAGGCACAAAAAAAAAAAAAAAAAAAAAAAAAAAATAGTAAAGCTTTGTTGTAATTTATTTTTGCTCAAAACACTGGTTCTCTGTGGTGATATAATATCAAAACATTTTTTTTACACAACTAGAGGTAAATTTCAACTTATTCTACTGAATAGGTTAGTTACTACTAACATCAACTTAATTATTATTGACATAAAAGCTTGTTAAACGAAGACATTTTTCTAAAATGGGTATGTCTAGACTAGTTGCAGGGTGATGAAAAAAAAAAAAAAAATCGAATACTCCATCCTTTTATGATTAACAAAACTTGGTATAGTTTAGTCGCTTAAAAGCATCACTTAAATGGTTTTAGCAAATGCGAACTTTATTTGAATTTAAAGGATTTTTTTTCTAGCTTACTATGAAGCTATTATTAACTATCTGATTCAAATATTTTTATGATCGTAGCTCCCTATTCAATAAAATACGTTAAATAAATTCTTTATAAAAACTTTAATTTAATTTTTTTTGTGGAAAATTAAATCATGTTATAAATAAAAATAAATTTGATAGCTCATGAGGTCTATAATCACAGGTTTACATATATTTATCTTTATATATATGTTTAATATATATGTTAATATATATGACACCCTGTATAGCTGTATAGATATTCTGGTATCTACAGGATGATAAAATATAAGATGACATAAATTCAGACCTGTAATAGTATATCTCAAATCAACAGAAATTTAATTAAACAAATAGAGACAATGCCCTAATTTAGACAGTTATAGACAGTTGCACTGTTACTGTGGGTTACATGTGACGACTACACTGACACAGGACACCATATGGATATTATATAGCATTTCAATGATCTGTGTTTCGTTGGTAGGCGCAGAATCGGAGAAATTTCTGGCATCAGCAGAAGTTATGGAAAATATTGCTTTCAAATTTTAGTTGAACAAATATTTGTTTGCTACAAAAAGCGAAAAGGTCTGTTTGAGTCGGAAATGAAATTAGGATGGTTATTTATAATGGTTATATTAAATAATTTATTTCTTCAAACATAGAAAATTATCCTTCTAATCAGTCTCAAGGTTATTATATCATTTCTAGTTCATTCATCTCTTGGATGTCGTTTTTCTTTCAGATTTCTTTTTTTTTATCTTTCCAATCATTGACTGTCGTACTGTTATAAAATTTATCGTGAAAAGATTGAGAACCTTTTTGATTCAAATTGGGCCATACTCAATTCACCGAAAGGTTCTTGAAGTGATATAATAAATTTAGAACTGATTTGATGTTTAATTTTTTATTGAATTATTATTATTTTCTTAATTATTATTATTATTTGAATTATTATTCTGTTGGATTACATTGTAGTATTATGATGGTTTTAGCTTACATTTTTTATTTGCTTTAATGACATCTTTAATAAGCAAACATCTTTAATAAGGTTTCATCGGTGTTGGCTTAAAAAAAAAAGAAAAAAAAAGACACAGTTATTCCAAATATAATCTTAAATATACTTGGTTTTAGTGATGTCACTATGAGATGTTACTATATGAATTTTTAAAATTTCAGTTCACGAAAATGATAATTTTGATTTTAAATATTAAAATTTAATATTATTACCGCGGAACCACGGGCATACGCTTGCGGCATCCAGTTCGAGAATTCCTGCGTTAGCTGAAATTTCGCCTAATGAATTCTGTAGATTTCGTGTCTGCAATCTGTTCCGATCTATTAACTATCAGATTATATAATAGCGGTTATGATTGAATGGTTATGTTTCAGTTATCGCGTATAGCGATGGTGAATTAATTATCACTAACGATGCATTTATATAAAGGCATTTCTATGATGACGGAAGTTAATCAAAAGGCCTTTTGTAATAATGGTGTTTGATTAATGAGCAGTGAAAGGTATATGTATCTTTTAAATATTTTCTTTTGGATTTTACGTATTATAAAAATGGTTCGCTCTTTATTTATTTCTTGTTTTATTAAAGTAAGGAAAGAATTAAGTTGCCTTTACTTCGTTACCTGATATTGTTTTTATTTATCGAATTTTAACTTGTTCTTACTAAATAAGTTATTAGATCTTATTCGATTAAGTAGTATTTAATAATATTACATAATTATTAAATACTACTTAATTGAATAAGATCTAATAACTTATTTAGTAAGAACAAGTTAAAATTCGATAAATAAAAACAATATCAGGTAACGAAGTAAAGGCAACTTAATTCTTTCCCTACGACCGGAAAATGGACCACATTTAATTATGAAATTCGAATTTAAAAATGATTGGGGAAATGATGCTACGATGAATGAGAAGTTATACAAAGCAAAGTGTGAAATTTTATCATTGACTTTCAATATTTTATATATTTTTTCACTATAACTTCAATATAATTGTATTTAAAATTGTCGTTAGTTAGTTATGATTAGTATTTTTTTTCCTCGCTTTTAGATAGTAATTATTGTATTAATTATATCCAACAACTTAAATTCTCTAATTTGGCACAATGATTCATGGATCTGAAACGAATCGGCATATGGTATAGATTGATAAATCATTACCGACATGATTACTGGTTATTAAGCATGTTCCATCCAAACGAGTTCTGAGTATTAGCAAACTATCATAACTAGAGACCGGATTTTCATGTTATTGCACATTTAGTTAGCTTCGGCGTAAAATCTTCAAACCCAATTTATCCGTTTCACGAATTGACATTTCATTTTGCACCAAATCGCACGTTTTGGCCTGCTCGGGTTAAATTGCACGTTTATGGTTTTCGCTGCATGATATTACATATTTTGGAATTTATGGGCTAAATTTCAATTTTAAAATATTTGAACCGAATTTCCTTCATAAATTTACTTAGGTATGTATTATATAGTATAATATTTATTTATTTTTATTTTTTTAAAAGATTATGTTTGCAGTTGAGAACAGAGGTGTCCAAACCACTGACCACATGACGCTATTTGGAACGTTGTAGATTAGGCATGAGAATTAGGTCGGGTAATTTTTTGTTCTTAATTTTTTTATTCAAGATAACTTCTCAGTGGCGACTGACCTGGAAAAATGGGAAAAGTCATGGAATTTTTAAAACAGGGAAAATTCAGGAAGAAGTCAGGGAAAAATTATCAAGGTCAGGGATTTTTTTTAGTACGTCAGTTTTTTTTTTTTTTAAATTGGAAATAAATATACAGTGGATATCGTTTATGGGACAAACTTGACCTTGAAGAGCCAAACTTCATTATATATAAACGATCACGATTGCTATATTCATCCACCTTTGACTGTCAGTAACGACACTGGTCGTTATATTGATATCAAACAAGGATAATGAATGAAATTCAAACAAAATCTACTTAAAGCAGTATTTTTTTAAAAAAGAAAAACATAATAATACTATTTACTATTTGTAATATAAATATAATATGGGTCAAATCTGGCTGGCAAGCACTCGTTCATTCAACCCGCGGTGCTCCCTAAAAGAGCATTTATTAACCAAAAATTGCATAGTTGGTGTAATATGGATAATTATTATGCTGTGTATAGTAACAAAGAAACTAAATTAATAATGAGAAACAACATTAATATTAGAATCCCCCGTAGCTCACTTTATTTATAATAGAGAAAATTAGATCTTTATATATCAAGCTTCAACTTTTACCTCCTCTCAGTTTATGAAAATAAAATAAAAGCGATAGAAATAAATTACTAAATGTTTAGTTTTCTTAAATAAAAAATCCTAATCAATCTTAAAAAATACTTCCTCTAAAACATTATATCTATTATTTAAAAGACTGATTTTTTTTTTACTCAAATAATTTATTGTCAGTTTCATGTATAATAAATAAATTTAGTTATAAATTATACCTTTTTAATATTTGTGTACCCAGTATATTGGTCAGGGAAAATTATCATTAAATAGGGAAATGTCAAGGAAAACTCAAGGAATTTTACTTTATTAACTGTTTGGTAGCTTTTTTTTTTAGCCACCCTGCTTTCTCAAGAAATTCTAGAGTCGATTTTGTTTGGTTTAGGTTGCAAAATTACTATCCAAGATAATTACACATTTTATTGTTTAGTAGTATAGTTTAATAGTACAATTTGGAGTAACATATTTAATAATTTTATTTATATATTTTTTAACTTAATTTTTCAACTCACACCAGTCAGATTAGTATGTCTTGAAGTAGGCGTGAGAGAGAGGAGGGCCCAGCGGCGTCCTTCCTGTCTTGGACGTATTATTTATAGTTAATAGAGGAGATCCTTCATCCAGCTTCTTTTAAGCCTCCTTTGGGTGCTCGAAATCAATGAGTTGGTATGTTCGTGTAAGTTATTATGAAATATCTTGTAGTGTGTACGTATGTGGTCGTTAACTGTTGCCATCTGTAAGTCTTTACGTAGAGTAATGTTACTGTTAGCCTTGGTAATAGTCCTGAAAGTTTTAGTTTGAAAAGTCTGTTGTTTACGCATGTAAGTCTTTTTGGCTGTCCCATATTATTTAATTATTTAATTTAATGCAATAGCATATTGTCACTTACAAAGCCCCTTATAATCATGGTTCTGTTATTCGCGGACCCAATACATGTATATTTATTTTCCAGTTTTCAAAAAAATAAGTTTGAAGGTATTTGTAGACAAATATTTTATTGTCGCTTGGACGAATGTTCTTTGACAAAACTTCACCGGGTTACTCAAGGGACAATGGATTTTAATAAAATATAATGAGCTTAACTCCAAATCTATTTAAAAAAAAAATTGAAATTATTCTAAACCTGTAAAATTAAGCCTCAATTCAAAAATGCAAGGTTTTTAGTTAACATATAATTTATAATAATTTTTTGGGATTGCTATTCTTTCATATAGAATTAAGTTATTTGCTGTCCGTTTTAAATTAGAATTAGATTTTTTTTTTATGGTACTACACATTCTACCTATGTGACTTTTATTTAGAGGATGTAATTCTTAACATAAGAGAATATAAGTATGAATATTGTAAATTAAACAAAAACTATGATTGTTTTCAGGTTATGTATTCAATTTTACACTTTTTGTGTTTTTACTGAACGATTTTGCACATTTTAAGTTTTATATTGCACGTTTATCGGTTTTTTACTGCAGGAAAATCTTTTCTCTAATTATACCGCAAGCGCATTATAGTTTTTTCGTCCAAAAAATCGTATTCTGCATGCAGCTGATAGTTTGCCGATATTAAATATTGTGTTGTAGAACAAGCCTGTAATAGATTATTTTACGGTATTATTAAACGAGTCTAGAGATAATTTAGATATTTAGGAAAGTGTGAACCACATTCTATTGTATCCCTGCAGTTGTTATCGAACGCAGTATATCTTTTCTAGAAACATTAAAGCATACAAGTTTTAATTAGGGCAGTAAATTAGTTACTGCTTCTAAAAGCCTTTCTCCGAACTTAGATAATTTGATATGAAAGGGCTTTAATTTTACTTGGTTACTTCAATGGAAGTAATACAGACTTGCTGGGTTCATTCATTGTATAGATGATTATATTCGATGAGCCATTTATGTTTGTTTTATACATGATCATTGATCTTGGGGTACATCCCCAATCGTATTCATAGAAGTAATTAAGTCAAATAACTCCGGAAAAAAACAAACATTAACCGTTATACTAGTTATAGAAATTATGGAAAATATCTGGTTGGAAATATAAAAAATAATAACTTGGACCAGTGCAAGGTGATCAGGAATGTTTTCATTTCCTTTTTTTTTTTTTACTTTGCATTAGGTATTGCAAGGTTATTATCAATGATTCATTGAGCTTCTGGTCCTTAAATAGTTTTTAGATTAATTTATATTAATGTATGTCGTTTCTTTCCATAACTCGTCTCTTTTATAATTGGAATACCTTAAGATGGGGTCAATTTGGGATTGGGTGGGTAACTTTAGGACATCAAGTAAAATTTATTTTATGGTTATTCCGTGGTGGATACACTGTATTGTAAAGTTCTTTCTGTAGGCGTTTGACAACCCAAGTTCACTATGCTCGTTGTGCAGTTGGGTTTTATTTATTCTCATTGTTTTTTTCAAAATTCTTGTTTCATGAAACTTTGGCTTGTGCCTCCACAACTGCGAACATCAGATTACCGAAGTAAGTTTAATCTCCGTACCATGAAGAATCGGTATCTAGTTGAAGAAATGAACGACCTGAATGAAATTCACTACTCAAAGGACAAAATTGACCGGCGAGAAATTTTCAAAGTAAAAGAGCTTCAAGGTTACTGCGATCTCTTGTCTTCAGTTAACCAAAACTAAATTCCTACGAAGTATTGAATAATGTTGTTTCATTTCTATTTGTTCAGTAAATTTTAAAGGTCTAATTGTTTAAAACATAATTTATAATCCTCTTCTTGTAACTCAATACTTATTTTTTTTGTTCTCATTGTCATATATAATTTGTTTAACTAATGCTTAAGATTTGTCTTCGTACATCAAAGCATCTCATGTGTCCCACCCCTTTACGCGAGTTAAATGGCTCTTCCCATCTTTCCGCAGACAATATTTCCTCGGATCTTTCCTATCCAACCAATCAACACTCTACATTACATCCTAATTAACCTACATTACCAAAACCATCACACCCATTACCAAATCCCTTCCTATAAATAAGACCCATAGAACTATACTTAACCTTATTTCCCTCCACAGCCTTCTGGAATTCCTTGCCATCTGAAATCGTCAGCCTCTTCCTTGTCATCATTTAAATAAACCTAAACACAAATAACTACCCAAAACAATTACACCAATAAAAACAACACATCAAAACCCACCAAATACCCCACCCACCAAAAAAAATTAACACAATATTTCACAACACACCACACTACACACCAACACACCCCCACCTATAACCACACCACACCCCCCACACTACAATAATTCACCCCAATTACACCCACAAAACCAATAATAAACCACAACCACCTCTCCAAACACCACACACTAATTTACCCCAATTACCCCCCCCCCTAAACATCCTAAACAGCCATTCTTACCATCCCATACCCTCATCACCAAATAAATACAACTCATACCCCAACCACCCCCCACCCTCCCCAAAACCAAAAACCCACCTCCCTCTTCCCCTCAAAACACACCCACAACACAAAACCAACAAACAAACAAAAAACAATACAAACAAAACTCCCTCCCACCACCCCACAATTAACCCCCCCAAAATTTAGTTAGGATTTAAAACATATAAAGTGGCGGTTATTCGTCATGAGGAAATCGATTATGATTTTCACAAAAATATTATGTTTGTATTTTTTTTTTCGATTCCGACATTGCTGTACAATAAATCAGTTGATGATTTTGTGACCGTTCCTCTAGAACCAAGTCCTTCATACAGACCTTGAACTTTATGTTCCCTTTTACTGAAAGCATCCATATTTTTTTTTGCCGGAGAAAATGGCTGCCTCCTATGTTTTCGAAACTAGTACTCTTTTCTTCCAATCATTTATCTTCTATTTTTTTTTTATTTTTATATTTCATCATTATTCTTATAGGAAGTTTCCATTTTATTTTGAACATGCATTCGTCTTCATATTTTTCAATTGTATTATATATCTGTCCCAAAAAGTCTTGTAGATACTTTTTTTTTTTTATCAATATCTATTATATACTTCATTGATACTAGCAGATTTATTCAGATGGTTGATACAAACACTTCCTAAATTTGAATATCCTGTTTCATATTTCAATAATGCTGTCTTTCAGTTAGAATTAATATTATTTAAAGCATTTAAACTATAGGTTTAAAAATAATGTTTTCTAAATTTGTTTGCGATGTTTCATGGATATTATTTTTAACTTTTGGATGTTACTTAAATGGTAAATTTTGACTTTGAAGGTCCGGGTTAAAAAGGATTTTTCGCAAAAAAACATTATTTACTATTAGAAAATAAGTATAATAAAAATGTTGAAATAAACAGATAATTGTAATGTTTAAAATAAAAATTGAAGAGAGGTCTTGTTCTGGATCAAGAAAGAAAAATATAAGATCTATAACAAAAAAAAAATACTATTTTTGGCTCAATTTTTGAAAGATAGATAGGTTCTGAAAATCTGAGGCTGTAATGGCCGAGAGTGTTAAGGTGTTATAACCTTAACAACCTTTTTTCTCTCTACTTCTTCGCCTTTTCGGCTTTACATTTTTTTCCGGGCCATGGAAGAGGGCGAGGGATTAATGCCAGAGTTAAAAGCTCCCCTCCCCCCGCCTCCGGGATTCGAACTCTCAATCTTCGGTTTATCAAGTTGCCAGGCGTGGCATATTTTGCACACGCTTTCATTCGTTCGGCCACCCCGTCCTCTATAATCTCAGCAACCTCGGACCAAGACGCTGGTTCGATTTCGGTCAGTGCGGGTTTTAAAATTATTTCGTGGTAGACTGATCCAATGAAGCTACCTTCCCACTATGGTTAGAATAAATTATGCCTGAAGAATAATTAGAATATATTAGAATACTATATTTTTTTAAGAATATATTTTTTCTAAAATTTATATCATGTTAAATACTTTCTGCGTTTGCGACTACATCCATTTTACTAAAAATCGCTCATTGAATATAATATGGTATTACATCGGTTGCCAAATATGTCGATTTTCAAATGAGAAAGGATTAGTATTTTTATTCTAAATTTTCTTGTATATTTTTCTAACGAGTTTCGGAGCCTTGAAATTCCCCTGCCTTACCCTGCAAATATGCATATTGTTAGTTCAGTTGAACACACGGTTGATCGGTTTTATACTAAATATTTTAGAAAACCTTTTTTTGTTGGGAATTGATTTTTTTTATTATCTTACAATTACAAAAACAATGATTATTGTATTTTATAGCCGCTGTTTTATTTGGAAATAAGTTATTGGGGCTTAATTCATATTAGATCTTTACAGAAATAACAATGCTATTATTACAGTTATTGCAAAACAAGGTATTTTTATTTGGGAATTTCGTATAATGAGAGTCCTTATCAGTATTGTCTGGTTAGTCATCCTATAGTTATGATGGCTATATCTCGTTTATGGTTGGTTGATAAGATTCTTACAGAACAATGGGACCACTGTTTTTTTTTTTTTTTCAATTTGCATGTATTGCCTTGTGGTTGTTTTAAGTCAGAATCGAAAGTCGTGCATTTGTTGTGACATCCCTCGTATATATATATTTGTTAACTTATTTGTTCTTCATTGGTTATATTTAATACAAATTATGTTATCTGTACTGATTCATCCAACGTTTGATGGCAATTGTGTTCTCAAAAGAACGCTATGAGACCCAAAAATTTTACATTTGAAAAATTTTTCGTAATTTAAAATTGATAAAAATCACATGGTTGATAAAGCGAATCAATAAATTTATTCACAATCGAATCTCCAGTTTATTGCAAAAAGTCGCGAAGTGAATTTTTGATATAGGTTAACTTTCAAGAATATTCTTGTGAATTTTGACCAAATTTATCGATTACAAAATACTGCAAGTGCACCAAAATGATACAAAGCATTCTGTGTACAAAGCATACAAATCACAACAAGCGCACAATTTTAGTGATTTAAGGTTATGAAATGTCACATAATGACTTGTTGGAATAAACCGAAGAAATTACTTAAATTTATTTCCTTGTAAATGGTGAAATCAGAAAAATTATTTTAAAATAAATATTGATATTTTCGCCCAGCTATATTACAACAGAATATGAATCATATTTACTTGTTTCAATTATACCGTACTTTTTTTCTTGTCTTAGAATAGGTAGTATTGTATATATATATATATATATATATATATATATATATATATATATATACAATACTACCTATATATATATATATATATATATATATATATATATATATATATATATATATTTGTATTACATTATATTGTATTGTTATCTAAAACTGTCCTTGAAGATGGGACAAGATTCCGAAACCTCTATTTAAATAAAATAAATAAATTATAAATTATCGGAAGAGCTACTCTTTCCTTCTTTAATGAAACCTAGGAACTTCTTCTTGCAATTGTATTCCTGCAACATGTTAAATATTACATATTTCTAACGTATTATGTAACGTGTTTACACAATCATTTACTTACAACACAAATTATAACACTTCTTGTCCTCTTCAACAGTTAAAAATCTTTTGACAGTAATGAAGATTAATTATTATAAAATAATATCACAATACATTATAATACGAGAATAGTTGCAAATATATAGTTTAAAAAATAAAAGGTTATAATAAACGTACAGGGTACCTTAGAAGGAAATGACATTAATAGGTTAATAGTTTTGGCACATTAACAATTAAGTAATGATTCATGATGTATCTTGCTTATTGATTCACTATGTACCGATACAAAAAAAAAAAGGATACTTTTGTAAATAAATTGCTTTCTTTATTTTTATGAATATTAAAAAAGTTTTTTTTTGTAAGAAATCTCTTTATTAAGATTAGTGCTTAGTATGATTTTGCCGTGATTAGCCATTTTTCAAACCTGTAAAAGTAATTTTATTTTGTTGGAGTGCCAATAAATGATTGAATTGAATAAATGACAATTCAAGTTCTTGCAGAAGTTACTCACCCTCAACTCTTACGTATTATACTATAATATAATACTATAAATTGATTACTGGTACTTGTTCTGAATCAGGCATAGTACGGTATCTAATTAATAACCCATATTCTTCAGTTTCGTTTAATTCTTTTTTTATATTTTTGTTTCAGGTGAGCAATATATTCAATCCCATATTTCATTATATCTATCGTGTGAGTATGTTTTTTTTTTTCATATTATAAATCTTTTTATGGCATATTTTTGTTTAAATATCTGTGCGCGAGAGGTAAAGGACACCATGTCCACTTTTTTATTTAGTAAGTCAGTAACTAAGAAACAAATTATAATAGCTCAAAGTTCTGGAACATTGACTCCCCTGAAGAAATACAATAATAGATATGATGTTCTTTACTTCCGAGATACAGATATAAAGTTGCTTATAAAATAATTATCTCCAGTTTTTATTATATCAATTGATATTATATCAGCTATTATTTAAACGTTATTTACTTAGCTCCGATGATCTGGTAAAATCATTAATGCTGCAAGAAACATTTATCTCTATCATTTTATCATCCTGCGGCGCTTAATAAGTGATAATAATAATAATAATAATAAGGCTTAGCGAACCCGAAGGTTCGATGCCGACACCACCAATCGCTTGTTACACACCTCCCTCCACCGTTCGCCGTCCAAACCCAGTCCCTTCAGATCGGCTTTAATGCAATCTTCCCACCTTCGCTTCGGTCTATCCCTCGGACGCTTACCATTCGGCACAGCAAATATTAACCTTTTAGGAATTCTCTCGTTACTAAGCCCAACAACTTTACAAGCCCATTTGATTCGCCGCGATGAAATTACCTCAATTATATTACCCGGATACAGCTCACGCAATTCGGCGTTGTGTAACCGTCTGAACTCTCCGGTTAACTCATCCTTCTTCGGTCCGAATATTCTACGCAATACTTTATTTTCAAAAACCTTAAGACGCTGCTCATCCCTTAATGTAAGCGGCCAAGTTTCGCATCCATAAAGAACTGTAGGCAAGATAATTGTTTTATAGATTCTAATTTTTAAGTTTCGGGACAAGAGGCGCGAACTAAGTAGTTTTGTCACAGAAAAATAACAAGCATTCCCCGCCTTCAGTCTAACCTTAATCTCTTCTTCAATTTCGTTTTTTCTAGTTATCGTAGAACCTAGATACCTAAATTTATCTACCTGTTCAAACATATTACCATCTATATCGATATCACCAGTAGTATCGCCATTTTTGCAGCTAACCATATATTTTGTTTTATCCACGTTTATTTCGAGTCCTAGTTCTTTACCGGCTTTCATTAACGTTGTCGTATTTAGTTTTATAGTTTTAACGTCTTCGCTTAACAGTACCAGATCATCAGCATAGCCCAGCACGGATGTTGTCCCGCCCAGATCCAACCCTTTCTCGGTTCGCATTACCTCCCTAATGGCATGTTCTAATGCCAAATTGAACAGGACAGGCGAAAGAGAATCCCCCTGTTTTAAGCCCGAACGAACCTCAAATTTTTCGGACAAATTATTACCGATTCTAACTTTATTGAGTGTCTCCGTCAAGCACATCCTGACTAGATTTACTAGTTTTTTTGGAATCCCCTGCTCAATTAGAATATTATACAGTTTCTGGCGGTCAATAGAATCGTAAGCCTTTTTAAAATCTATATACAGCTGGTGAACAATACCGTTATACTCCAATTTTTTCTCTAATATTTGCCGTAAAGAAAATATTTGATCAATTGTCGAACGATTCCGTCTAAATCCGCATTGGTAGTCTCCGATAATTTCCTCGGCGTATTCCGTGATTCGACTGGTTAAGATTAAAGTGAATATTTTATAACATACCGGAAGGAGTGAAATTCCTCGATAGTTATTACAATCCGTCCTCGGACCCTTTTTGTGAATCGGAATAAGAATAGATTCTTTCCATTCTTCAGGTAATTTCTCGTTCACCCAGATCTTTTTAACCAACCGATGTATTTTAGAAACTCCAGCTTCCCCGCATGCCTTAATTAGTTCAGTAGGAATATTATCGATTCCCGCTGCTTTATATGATTTTAATTTTCCGATAGCTACTTCAACTTCCTCTTTACTTGGTCCTTCTATTAACGGTTCAGCACTCTGGTACTCAGAAGGAGGACACAGATCATAATTTCCCGTATTTAAAATATTGTCAAAGTGGTCCTTAAACTTATTCAATATGTCAACCGGATCGGTCAGAATATTGTTATTATCATCCCTAATTCCAGACGTTACGGGCCCTACATATTTACGTGATCTGTTTATACCTTTGTACATGTCTCTTACGTTATTTTCGATTCTATTAGTTTCTATTTCAATTATTTTATTTTTAAGATACTCCCTTTTTTTATTTTTGAGCAATTTTGTCGTTTCGTTCTTTGAGGTTCGGAAGTATTCCAGATTATCTTCGCTAGGATTATTTAGAGCTTTTAATTTAGCGGCTTTTCTTTTTTCGCACATGTTTAAGCAATCTTCATCAAACCACGGTTTGTTATTCTTATTTTCCTTTTTTCCTAGACACGAGTTACCGACCGCTTTAATATTATCCCTGATCTCTACCCATAACTTGTCAATATCCTCGTGGTCCTCGTCAGGAAGCTCTAAAGCTTCAAACCTATTCTTAACATCTAGCTCGAATTGGTTTCTAATTGATGGATTTTTTAATTTTTCCAAATTAAAATTCTCAAAATCGAAACGGTTTTCTTTTCTCTTTTTTATATTAAGTTTTTGTCGAAGTTTCGCGATTACTAATTCATGATCCGACCCACATTCTGCTCCGCGATAAGACCGTACATTAATTATACTGCTTTGCCAACTGTGTTGTATCAAGACATGATCGATTTGATTTCGTGTTTGCGAATCCGGTGATGTCCAAGTATATTTATGAATATCCTTATGTTTAAACGTCGTACTTTTAATTATCAGGTTTTTCGAGATGGCAAAGTTTATCAGACGGATCCCATTATCATTACTATATTCGTGCAAACTTTCTTTACCAATCGTCGGAATATAAACTTCTTCCCTTCCTACCTTTGCGTTGGCGTCACCTACAATTATTTTCATGTAGTTTCGCGGTAGTTTATCATAAACCCATTCGAGTTTATCGTAAAATTCACTTTTGACTTCATCGTCACTGTCTTCGGTCGGACAATGTATGTTTATTAATGCGATTTTAAACCAACGTCCCTGAAATGTAGCTACCGAAATTCTATCACTAAAGAATTGTACGTCCCTCAAAGCGGATAGTAATCTACTCCTAATTAGAAACCCGGTACCCAAACAATGATTCCCGCTTCCTCCGTACCAAATAGTGTACTTTCCTTCCCTCATCGAGCCCTCCCCTGGCCAGCGAACCTCTTGCAGAGCCACGACATCCAAATTGTACCCATTTACCTCATTCGCTACCGATTTTAGCCCCCCTGCTGTGTTTAAACTCCTTACGTTCCACGTACCAATATTTAAATCCCTATATTTCAACTTGCACCATGAATCCCCTAAAGCAGTCCCCACCCGGAGACCCGAACGGGGGACTAGTTTACCTCCGGATAATGAGCGTTTTACCTTAGGGAGATCCATGACTTTTTGTTTGTGGTGTTTGGTGAACTAAAGATATGTGAGTAGGGCGTTCAATCCTACGTCACACCCTCCAGCAAGTCTGGTGGGCCCCTACCTCCAGCAAGTCTGGAGGTCCCCTCCCTCCAGCAAGTCTGGAGGGCCCCTCTCATTGTTGGTCAGCGAGTACATCGGACTTAGCCGGGAGGAACTTCCAAGGAATTTCCACCGACCATCCCCACATCCGCCACCCGTGGGACGCTCCCCATACGCGGTAATGAGCCCGCGCGAGGCTTAATAAGTGATGCTTAGATAAATTACTTTTGCCTCTTGTTGTCAACATAAACATTCCTTGGACCATTCTGTTACTATATACTATAAAAAAATTGTTTTTTTTGGAACTTTTCGGGTATACCGGTGTTTGTTTTCCAGGATTTGGCACCATTTTAACAAGTCACACCAAGAAATTATTGGTTTTTAACAAATCTGTAGAATATTAAACTCTTAATCTTCAATTAAAATGTTAGGTGCTATCTGTTAGGTGCTTAAAATTTTAAATATTTAATTAGCACTACGATTTCCTAAACTGTTATTAATACTATTTGGCCTAATAAGAGATTATCTAAAATATCACAGGCATTGTGGAAAAATCAACAGTCCTTAATATAAGCTATGAATTCAATCACTACTTTACTTAATCGTTTAACTTGAACTGGAGAAGTAATTAAATTCTTTGGTAATAAAAAAAGGTCAGCATTTTAGTAAAATACTTAGTAGTCAGTACTCATAGGAGCGTTTGCCCATCTCTGTTACACACTTGGAACTGTAACGAGTACCTAGGCATAAAGCATGCAGATTATTGTTTGAGCCTATCTTAATTTTTTTATGTTTATATAACCGTTAGTTCATTTTTACGTTCCACCTCATTCTTCTCTTGTACTATTTTATAAGTATCATTTTTCTGGTGTTATATTCTTCTTATTCGGCTTTACGACCCACTAGTTGAGTTATAACCTACTCAATCTTAGACCGCCAGTCTTGCCTGATGTTATATTGTATCTTTTAATTTTTAGCGTTGCTAAGCGCAATAATTTTTTTTTTGTCATTTCATTATCTGACTATTTTTCATCCTTACAAATTTAACAGTCAATTACATAATTAAACACCAAGTATTTAATGTATCCTTTTAAACTTTTGCCAAAAAGTAGTTCTAAGTAATATTTATGATTATCTATTGCAGAAAACTCCTTCCTCAGAACTGAAATATTTTCCTGTTAATATATAAGTATATTTTAAAATTAAATATTCGTGGGTTATTTTCAATAAATAAAGGTGAATAAAAAAAAAAATAAATTAACTTGTTTTTAGAAAATTCGACGAAATAATTTTTTTTCCAGATTTTGAAATATTTATTATAGTTTAAATATTCAATGCTTTTTACGTTTAAAGTTCGTTAATCATCTTCTTCATCGATCTTCTCTGAAATAAACATGTCTGGGATTTAAGAAAAAAATTTTATCGAGAAATATTACAATCTGTCCCAGTTGAGGACACTTAAAATCGAGTTCATATTTTTACTTTCTTGTTTTCTTCTCATTTTATTTTTCTCAATTTATATTTTAAATTGTATAACAATGTATGAATGTAAACATAGATCCATCATGCTCAATGCCCTAGATTGTGGCAGATTGTATTATTTTTCGTCAATAAAAATATAAATGTATATTAGAGTTAAGAGAGCACATTCACATCGTATATACAGAAACATAAATAAATAAATTATTAACAAAAGAATACATAGAAATAAGAACAAAATAAAATATTAAAAGGAGAGAGAATCTCTCTTTCTCTCTCTCTCTCTCTCTCTCTCTCTATATATATATATATATATATATATATATATATATATATATATATATATATATATATATATATATATATATAAATTATTATATTTATAAATGAGCTAAACAGCTTCTGTCTATTGTTTTTATTCAAATGTTTCGATCCCTGTTTTTTAACATAAATAATGGGATCCTCTTCAGTTCTGGAAAAACAATACCTATCATTTGTACAACAACTAACTTTTTAACTTGTTTATTGAAAAATATTAAAATCTGGCTCTAAGGACATTTGTAATAGCTTGTAACAGAAATAGAAATTTGTAACAGAAACAGAAATAAAAAATAAACTTTATTCTGGGACGATGTCCCCTTAGAATAACAATAATGAACAGTTACAAAAAAAAAAAAAAAAAAATACACATCTGGCCAAAAACTAATTTAATAAAGATTCAAACAATATATACAACAACTTAAATAATAGTATTTAAATTACTCAACAATAAAATAAAATCTTCTTAACTATACGTATAATTTTACTAGAAAAAATAAAAAAAGAAAGAGAAGAAAAAATAATTACATGTATAGAAAGGAAAAGCAAAACCTCCAGAAAAGAAAAAAATATCAAAAGTACTTAAATAAAAAAATTTACTTATGTTAAAACCCAAACAGCTAAAGCATGCAAAATATATACATATATTAAAAATATATTAATGACAGAAGATGAGCAACGGGATCACAATATTGCATTATCTCAGTATAAGAGGTATAAAATAAGAATAGATAGATTAATACAATTAGGAAGGGGCATTAAATTAATTTTATGAGAAAACAATTGCAACCAGAAAGAAAAAAAAGAAGAAAAAAAATTGATTTAAAGAAAATAAATTATTTATATATGTTATACAATACGCAATGGTATTGTAAACTATAAAAAAAAAACACGGATGTTAAGATAGGAAAAGATACATATGTATACAAATTGAGGAATGTAAGAAATGAAATACGTCTAAAATATACACAATCTTGTTGATGGAAAAAAAGAAAAATGGATAAAAACAGCAAACAATCTCTTAAGTTTTCTGCATCATCTCACACTGCTATGCCAAAAGTGTTACTGAATCTTTTCAATTCACAAATAATAAACAGAAAATAAGATAGTGGTGTATGAAAAAAAAAAAATTGTCCTTGTTACATGATACATAATTAACCAGTTTCTGATTGAATTGTTAAGAGGAATTGGAATAAGAGGATTTTGAATGTGGATAAGGATGGTGCATGGTGGATTTTAAGTGGGATGGAATTCCAAAATTTGGCTACTACATTATACACATATACTACAACAATTAAAAGTTTTCATACATTTCAACAATACTAATACTAAATTTTTCTTACTCTTAATTGAGCATCGTATATAAATATATACATAAATAAGTAAAAATAAAATGTACTTAATGTGAAATAAACATCTTAGACACAAGATATCATACGTTTATACAATATTTGTCTGGGATTAAAATTACGAATCCGACGGTCTTACTGAAACCCCCCAGACCACCGTAGAGCTTCGTCGCCAAGTCAGTGGGGTTTCACAAAATCTGCATACTGATGTTCCGCAAGCTCAGGGCATGTCTGAAGAATCTACTCTGAGTTTTAGTCCTCTGTTATACAACTACAGAGAGGACTTTCTCCAATTTTAATTTTCTCATAGAGGTGTTTTCTCCATCTTGTTATCCCATCCTGAAGGGAACAAAATTTGCTTATTTTATAGTATCCATCTTCAGGGCTATAATGTGGGTGGGCATCTTTCCACCATTAATTAATATTTTCTTTTTCTTTGGGAGCGCTATAATTTTTTGTATACTTTATTTGGTAACACAAGGATATTGTACAGATTCTGAGATCTGGAAAGGTCTTAGCCACGGAGACTGTGGGAGTTGTTGAGAGTAAAAGTGTGTTGCAACTGTTCGTGCTTAGAGAAAGGTGGGAGGTCTTGCGGGATACATTTAATTGGGAGTTGGGAAACCTCTCTCCCTCATGTTCTTCCTTTTCCTTTTGGTTTCTATAGCTGCTTCACTGTCTTCTTTGTTCCCTCTTTCAACCGATAATCGTATATATTGTTAAATATTATTAATTTATTGTTTTATCTGATTCTGATTCTTGTGAAAGGACTAAAGATTAGTACTACTTCATACCATAAATTTTGTGATTCATTATAAAATTTTTATATAATTATGTAAACTAAGTACATATCATTGACTAAACATGGTAACTTAGCATTTGATATTTTGCTATATTTTTTCCCCTCACAATTTAAGTGAAAACCTCTCATCTGATAGTTCTGTAAGTTAAAATTTGGCGGAAATTGATTTTAACATTATATTCAGAAATGTATTCCCATCCATTTTTAAGCCATAAATCTATTAGATGACAGAGTTTCATTTAAGTCATGAATAAAAAATACGAAATTATCAAGTGAGGTCATTGGTACACGTATAATAGTTATATCCTCTCCCCTTGATTAAAAAGGGCCAACGTCCAAAATTATTAAATTTATGTAAACTTAACCAAAATCAGGATAGGGCATACATTCCAATTCTTGGCTGTTTATATGTGTTGCTGGTGGTGTGTGCATGAATCTAAAACAGGACATTTTCGTATAATTTTTTCCACAAATCCAATTAAATTTTTTTTCAAGAGATTAGAGCATTCCAGTAACTATTTTCAGCAACAATATTCCACAATTTTTTGCCAATAAATGAAGTATTTTTAAGGTAAATATCCAGACTTTTTAAATTATTCGTTGTGTTTGATTACAAAGTATAAATTAAAAATTAATTGTTTAATACAATGCACTTTTTAATTAAAATAATAATAATTATCTCCCCTGGATCAGCTAGTGGTTCTATATTTATTTTAACTCAGAGACAACCGTGTCTTTCTTTTATTGTCTATTTAGATTAATTAATAATCGGAGGAATTTGGCCTTTTTAACAACTAATGCGTACCAATGTTAATAGGTATTAAAATTTTTCGTACAGTTCACTCATGTCCTTTTGTTACAAGGTATAAGAAAAACGTGACATGGAAATTACTCTTATAAATCTACCCTTTTAATTGTACACAGCCAGTTATGTTGGAAATACGCTGAATTTTAAAAATCTTTTATTTCATTTTTTAAAATTTTATTTATCTCCTCTATTAATGGAACATAAATATTGTCTACACGCTACTGTTAGCGCAAAATGTCGTATGTAAATTGAGTTTTTTTTTTAAAAAGATCATAAAATATGCTTATTTATTAGCATAATTTCATATTTTATTTCTCTCTTCTATTTTCCAGAGTATCAGACTACTACTTATTGCAGTTGTAGATTACATAATGTCACCTTTAGCACAAGTAGAATAAAAATAGAAAATTGTTACATACTACCTTCTGCACTAACAGTAGCGATAAGTTATGTCATTAATTATTAAATTAATAATATGGGGCGATACTAGACACCCCACCGATCGCCAATCCTATAATTATTTTTGCAAAAAACTTAAGATAGAATTGGCCACCTTCAGATTCCAATCCTTCAACTCCTACCTCACTTCCCTCTCTTCTCATGACAATTCCCTATGGAAGACCACCAAACATATCCTAAAACCCCATCACATATCACATCCTCTCCGTCGAGGTGATGGCTCTTGGGCAGCATCTGACGAAGATAGAGCCGAAGAATTCGCCAAAAATCTTTCCCTTACATTCACCTCTCATCCAGAATCCAATCCCACCCACACGTCAGCAGTAGAGGAATTCCTTAATTCACCCATCCCACTCTCCTTACCGCCTAAAGCAGTTAATCCTTCTGAGGTCAAATTCCTTTTACAAAAACTACCTACCCGTAAATCACCTGGATACGACCTGCTTACCTCTCAGATCCTTAGACAGCTCCCTCCTAAAGCTGTCATATTCCTTACATACATATACAATAGCATCCTACGAACCACCCACTTTCCTCTTTTGTGGAAACATTCCACTATTATCCTGTTTCCGAAACCAGGCAAACCTCCCAACACCTCAACGTCCTACAGACCAATTAGTCTTCTTCCTATTCTCTCAAAAATCTTTGAAAAGATCCTCCTAAAACGCATCCTACCCTTTATAGCATCCCAAACTCTTCCTTCCCATCAGTTCGGATTTCGTTCACAACACTCTACAGTCCAACAAGGACTCCGAGTGGTTGATCATATTTCCGCAGCATTGGAAAGCAAGCAATATTGCTCGGGTGCATTTCTGGACATAGCTCAAGCTTTCGACCGGGTATGGCACGCCGGGCTTCTTTCCAAGCTGAAAAACTATCTTCCTCAGTCCTTGTACCTTGTTCTCCGTTCCTACCTCTCAGATCGTACCTTCCGAGTTCGTTGCGGTACTGAATTTTCGCATTGCTATCCAATTGAGGCAGGTGTTCCTCAAGGTAGCGTATTGGGTCCCGTCCTTTACATCCTCTTTACCGCCGATATCCCTGTCCATCCCGATACCTTCCTGGCAACTTTTGCTGATGACACCGCTATTCTATCATCCGACTCAGATCCCAACATAGCATCCTTAAATCTCCAAAACCACCTCACCTTGATTGAGCACTGGTGTAATAACTGGCGCATTAAAGTTAATGAATCTAAATGCCAACACATTACCTTTACACTCCGACGCAGTTCCTGTCCACCAGTACACTTTAATTCCATCCAGCTTCCTTACTCAGACACAGTCCGGTATCTTGGCTTTCATTTAGACCGAAGACTGACGTGGAACCCACATACTAGACTCAAAAGACAAGAACTCAACCGACGATACGGCCAGCTATACAGACTACTAAACAGAAAATCCAAACTTTCTATTGAAAACAAATTACTTATCTACAAGACAATACTGAAAGCTATATGGACATACGGACTTGAACTGTGGGGTACAGCAAAAGCTTCTAACATCAAACGTATTCAATCCTTTCAATCTAAAGTCCTTCGAACAATAGTTGATGCTCCGTTCTATGTAAATAACAAAATCCTACACCATGACCTTAATATCCCATTTGTCCTAGACCTTATTCCAGAAAAATTCTCCAAATTTCACCAGAACCTTACCTATCATCCAAATCCCCTTGCACAATCTCTATCCAGCACCACCCATCCTTACAATCCTCCTCGAAGGTTGAAGCGGCAGTGGCCCAGAGACCTTTTGTAAATAAGCATCTATTGGAGTTTTGGCAATGGCCAGATCCTCCACTCAAGCCCGAGTGTGTATGATTAGGTTAGTTCTTTTGTTTATATACATTTATTTTATTTTATTGTATTTATTTTTATTTTATTTATTGTATTTATTATTATTAAGTTTCTGTATTATTTTATTTTTTATTTTTATTGTAAATAGAGTGTGAGTGTGCTTTCTCTGAACACTATTATAAATGTCCTTGATGTGACAGAATGTAATATTTCTAAATAAACAAATAAATAAAAAAAAAAATTATTAAATTGTTGAAGAAATGTCCTATAATATTAAAGTATGAAATAAACGTCCACAGGAATTCATGTAAAAATATTTACAGAAAACGATTCATGTCAAGAATAACAATAGGTAGATTAGGATCTCGTATAAGTAATTTTCTAAGGTTTTAGTTGCATATTGTTTGGTTGAATTTTCGCAGTCTATTGTATTTTTTTTATCTATTACAATGGTTAGATAGGAACTGCGTTTTACCGGAATTCGATAAAGCTTTTGGAGGAATGTTGCATTTTTTTACACTAGTAGATTCCATTGGATATTTTATTTTTTTAATTTTATTATTAAAAATGGGAAATACAGGTTTTTTATTTTTCGCTTGCCGATTCTTACAACGATTTCTATCATTTAATTGGTTATGTCAAACCGGTTGAACTGAGGTTGGAAAATCATTATCATTATCATCATTGGAAGATCCGTTAATGATAGGGGATGCCTTCAGTTCTTGCCGCGATAGGCTGAGGTCATACAATGTTAGGTCACCAAGTGTTACTTTCAAGTGGTTGCGGACAGATGGTATGTCTTTATTAATTCACTTCGACAAACATTATTTACTTTTCTTTCTTACATTTTTTTATCATTTTTATGTTTTAATAAATAAAATTAATAAAGAATTAAAATTAATATATATATATATATATATATATATATATTACAACTAAACACTCTATATAACACGGTGGTACAGATCTCTTTTCCGGTTCTCTTGAACGATGAAGTGACGAATTCCAATTTCGATCCTTAAATTCCTAAAACTTTAATAAAATTCATTGGAAAAATGTAAGATTTCAAAACACAGATGGTTCCAAAAGTTGAGAAATCGATAAGGCGATAATTGTCTTTTAAAGATTACAATCCAGACATCACGATTTTTATAGTTCCATAGGTCCTGCGTAATAAAGCTAAAATGTCCCGTTTTCGAAATAAATTGTAATTCTTGCCTAATTCCCCATAAGTATTATTATGATTGCCATGGGATACTTTCAAATTTCTTTTTTTGAATATTAATACATTCTGCCACATTGAAAGGCATTAGAGAGGACCCTACACGGTCAATCGGAATTGCACTAATGACGTTCCGAATTGTCGTGTAAGGTAGTGAATGAAGTACTGATGGCGGTGCGCTGCGGATTTCCGAACATCCGGAAATCAAAGGTTCATTCACGAGAAGTGGAGGGGAGACCGACTAAACATATGGGCTGGGGAGGCCAACCATACTGCTGGATAGGTTAGGTTACCTAGGCCTCACAACCATTAAGGGAACCCTACACGGTCATTCGGAATTGCACTAATGACGTTCCGAATTGTCGTGTAAGGTAGTGAATGAAGTACTGATGGTGGTGCGCTGCGGATTTCCGAACATCCGGAAATCAAAGGTTCATTCACGAGAAGTGATAGGTTAGGTTACCTAGGCCTCACAACCATTATAAATTTCTGATTTTCATTATATGTAAATAGTTAAATAATTTTTTATATACCTCGTTTATAATTTTAAACCATCTTCAACTATTTCTTTTAAATAGTCAAGTGGGCAACAAATTAAAAAAAAAAAATGAGGTAACTTCACAGTTTACTTTAGGAAAAAAAAAAACTTTAACGTTGTGTATATTTATCAGTTCTTTTCCCATTTTCCTCAACACATTTATTATTTTCGCAATACTTTTCCTTAATTTTTGTAAGTAGTAGACTTATATTTTACTAACTTATGTCAAAACGATTTTCTATGAGACTAACCTTACTACTAGATAGGTTAGTTTACCTAGGTCTCGTTATTAAGTAAATAATTTCATAAAAGTAAATAGTTGTTTATATCCCTAGTCTATATTATTATTTACCATTTTCAACTATTTTTTCTTTAAATAGTCAAGTAGGCAATAAATTGGAGAGAAAAAAAAGTGGAAACTTCACAATTTCCTTATAGAAAAAAAATCTTTAACTGTTGCGTTTATTTGCCATTAATTTTTCCATTTTTCTTAACAAATCGATTATTTTCGCAATACTTTTCCTAGATTTTTGTATGTAGTTGACTTATGTTTTTCTAACCTTGGTCTAAACGATTTTCAGGCACTAGGAAGTAATTATTATATCTCCGTTTTTCTCTTGATGCCCAATATTATAAATGACAATGTCCAAATAAGCATATCTATGCTGTTTCTTTGTTTACAACTGCGTTAAATTGGTATCAGCAACGATAAGTAATGATCACTAATGATTGAACTTGTAAGGGTCTTCATGATCAAAGCGATAGCGGGCAATCTTGGAACTTCTTGTGACGTTCATTCATGAATTACCGTGTAGGGTCCCCTTAATATTAAGGCTACATTCACACAATATGTACATACAAATAATAACTAAGATAGAGATAATAAAGAAAAAGAAATATAGAAAAATGAAATAAGTAAATTAATATGCCTGCGTTTCAAAAAATTAAATAATAGATGAAAGCTAAATGAAATTAAAGTAAATAAAACACATTCACACCTATATACAATATTTACATTCGCAGAGGGGAATGCTTCACACCCAGCCGCGTCACTGGTCACATTTTTTTTAATGTTTTATAAATTAAAATATTGCTTTATATGGATATCGGTCATTGACATTCTAAATTTTTTTAGGGGAGGTAAATGCAGGGTATTTTTGAGCCCTTGGGCACTTCGGATAATATGGAAAGAAACTTTTTGGATAATTAAAACATCCAGTATCTCTGCTATACTCATAGTAATGGACTTCAGCGATTTTATATTCTAGATGACAGACAACTAAAAACCAAAACTGCTCCAAACAAAACCTTGTTTGTCTCTTGAGCGAGTAAGATAATGGATTACTGTAAGTTCAGTGATAGCTTTGTGTTATTGCTTATCTATTAAACCGGATAGATATTTTACAGTAGGGCGACTTAATCACTTATTAAGTAAATTGCTATTTTAACAGTTGTTGTAAAGTATGGAGCTTTACCAATCGTTCATGTTATAGACCATTTTGATAATAATGGTAAAAAACTTGTTTCGCTGATTTAATTTATTATTACTATGACTTATAGTACCGGCCTTAAACATTTGGCGCCCGTAGATAGTGACGTCATTCCCCCTTAATAAATTTAATTGTTTAGCAATTTTATATTATATAATACATGCATTTTATTACATTCCAAATTTCTGTAATATAGTTGCTTTATTGAGAGGCTAAAAATAGTTATTTTAATACGTTTTGTATTTCTAACTAGTGGCAAGCGCCCCTTAAGATCGGCTGACGCCCCTATAGACGCCCCTTCAGATCTGTAACCCGGGACAATTGCCTCGGTTGTCCCACCTTGAAGCCGGCACTGTTTATGCGTCGAAAACGTTAGTGAAAAGAATTGCTGTGTAATGTAAAAGTTCTAACTGTGGTATAATAGTTAATATTTAATTGTATTAAATTATTTTGAGAAGCCTTTGGTTATTATAAACAATAATTTTCTTTTAAATCTTCTTCTATTGTCTTTGTGAATTTTAGAAAATTAAATGTTATTACATTTTGCATGTTCGCGCCGCGGTGGCCTCTACATCATCGGATTAAAGTCCTTGGAATGGAGTAATCCATATCCACCTGTCCTGTTGATCGTCTGTTTGGATGTGACACCGCATGTGTCAGTCCATCCTCGAGGGACTTTCTTCCTCTTTAACGGTTCTCCTGCTCTTCTCTTTGAATCCTATGGTTGTGGTCCTTTATTCCTGTAGGAATCCTTGTGCGAAAATTCAGAGCAGCGGCTTTGTAGTGAGTTTTATTTGATTCGCTTTTTAAAATTAACAGTAATGGGTGGGTTCTAGAATTAGGATTCAAAAACTGTTGTTATGTAGATGTTATCAAATATTTTCTGATGTGGGATCAGCACTAATCTAGTCCTGAAGATTGGGCCGAAAGTCGGCAAACATAAAAATAAGTAAAGGAAGGAGATGGTCCGGGGTGGCGGTCAGGCTCATTCAGCGGATAGGCTGAATAGTGGCAAAACTATTTTATTAAAAGCCAACGTTTCGACCCGACTTTGCAGGTCTTCTTCAGGGAGGTGTGTTCAGCTAGGAGTTTCCCTTAGAACTCTGAGTTCTAAGTGAAACTCCTAACTGAACTCTCCCTGAAGAAGACCTGCAAAGTCGGCTTTTAATAAAATAGTTTTGCCACTATTCATCCTATTTATGATCGCCACCCCAGACCATTCTCTTCCTTTATAATGCTACGGTTAACTATTAAATATTCAATAAAAATAAATATCATTTCTTTATTTTTACTTTTTATTTTTTGGCCTGAACACCTCAATCAACTTCTCTTCAATTTTTCGATGACATGGTTTCAATTTCTTTATCATATTTAAAAATACTGAAGTTATCAATTATGACTTGACTTTTATCAGGTATAATCGGATTGAGAATTCATAGCTGTACTGATTAAAGAAGTACTGTTTGATTAAAACTAAATATACCTTGAATAAAATCTCACAATACCAACTTATTAATGTTTTTTTTTAGATTTTTACCTATGTTTTACTCCAGTAATAATACGTTATTAGATAATATGAAAAAAGGTACATACTTGTAATATATGAAACGTTATCAATTTTATTTGGTTAGGAGGAAATGTTTTATTTTTCCTCGTCTTCTACCTTTTCTCAGTTATTGGAATTTATTTGTTTGCGATTTGTCCTCAAAAATATTGTTACTTCATTGCTGTCATCAGAAAGACAAAACTATGTACGCACAATAAAGATTTTATTTGTGTCTAGGAAAATATGCAATCACTCTCTGGCAAAGAAAAAATATTTAAATTTTTCGGTTTTGTTGAAAATGTATAAGATAGGGTTCTTTGTGATGTGGGATCGGAATAGAAATTTATTTTATATATTTTTTCACCAAGTTTATTGATTTTATTTCATGTGTATGAGAATTTTGTTACTAATTTTATTTTCTCTCCATTTCTTAAATTAACATTTTGTTGACAGTTTCTAAAATTATTAAGTTGACTTCGTTAGTTTTATCAGTTCATGGTGTCTATTCTTACCTGAAAATACCTACGCTAGCTATTTATTTTAAACAAATATAGATATTGTGAAATACAACAAAAAATAAATAAGAAATAAAAATGTTATTATTCAGTTATTTAGTTAGTCAGATACCAAAATAATAATAATTAGTGATCCACTGACTGATTTACCCTTATAAGTGCAAAACATTCTATAATCACAGAGAGAAAAATCATCGGATAACTTAAAAAATTAAATGTAGAAAATTTTACCTAATGGAATTTGACAACAAATCAGCTATTTGAAAACGATTAATACCTGTTGAAATTGTTACGAATTTACTGAATTTATTTTTGTTTTTACAAATTTCTTAATCATATCCGCTGAGTAAAACATTATGATACACAAAAAACTCAGAGAAATAAATTATAAAAAATATTTAATGTTTTTCTTGCTTGGAGTTTCGGTACTCTCATTTTTCCACCCTGTATAATAAAAGTATGTCTAATTTAAATCAAATTAATTAACTAAAATTAAAATAATTAGTTATGCCAAGCACATTACTTGATAATATTTCTATAGTGGAAACAATTAAAAAGATAATTTCCATTAGTGTTGAGTAGAACAATTGAGGAATCTTTAATCAGTACATCTTATTAAGATAAATAAAATATATGTAATTATTACGAATGCCTGAAGTATTTCTCGTCAATGAAGAGAATGATGGTTGGGGAGATCAGTCAGAAATAAAATGGCAAAAATAAATAATAATATTTATTTTAACATTTGCCGACGTTTCGACCTGAAGTTTAGACCTTTATCAGGGCTAAGAAAAGAACCAGATAAAAAGGTATGAGAAACAAAAACAATGTAGGTAAAAAAAAAATTTTAAGTAAAATGAACTGGGTAGAATAATGACAATAATAAGAACTAAGAAATAAATAATAATAACCGTTACAAAGTGTGGACTAATGAAGTAAACATAAACATATTTCTCCCCAAAATTATTTAACTCAATTAACCATGTATTTAACAAGTTTATTAGGAAAAATAGATTATATTATTAATTATTTATGGAAAAATGAATCTTAAGCAGGTCATGAATCAAATACATTTGCTAGATCACCTAATACTTAACCACAGCCTTAGTAACTTATTTTGAACTTGGTGAATATTTTGGGTAACTGCTCTTGATACTTTTCTGGGAAGAAGGTTACGTTTCTTTTTCAACATTTTACCTGAGGAAAAAAAAACCCAAAAAAAAAACCGGAGCATTAGGACGGTCATTACGTTGCCGATTCATGCTATTTAATGATGGTCTTACCGTAGGTGTAGCACAGAAATTTTCTTTTTAACTAATTTTTTCTTCGACAACCTTAAATATATGACATTTATTATTAATAAATAAACATCTTACTCTGATATAAGTTGAAGTGCTCCCGAGTTGTGCCTTGATAATTCTTAGTTCATTGCCTTGAATGCTCCGAACATGAAGGTCAGTCATAAAAGTATTATCTTAAAAAACTAAATATTTACTTGTACTTTGTACAGAAAAAATAACGTTGAGGACGGTTAGGAACATTACTCAAAGAAACCAAGAGGTTTTTTTATAAATAATTTGTATGACCTTTCTACACTTTTTAATATTTATTATTTAATAGAACATTAATTTTTTTGTTGTGAATACAGATAAATAATTTATCGGTTACAGAAACGCTTTTAAAGGTCGTAAGTAAAAGGTTTTTCTTGTAAACTATGTTGAGTATCCATTGCTCCTCTCTCTTGAAGTAGTTACATACAGATGTAAGGATCATTCCGATATTATTAATTCTGCATATAAGATTACTTGAGTCTTAAGTCTTAGTCTTCAAAATCTTAAGCAAATAATTCTGAAAGCTCTTAAAGTCTTATGTTCAAACGAAGGGTACCGCATAAGACAGGATAAGAATATTGTAACTATTAAAGACTGACACCCAATTAATATCGGGTATATTGATATAATTTTTCGATTACTAGAATACCACCAAATCGAAGTTTAAAATCCCCATTTTAGGGCTTTAAACAAAAAAAAAATGAAATATTGGTCTAAATTTTTTTCGCTATTTCTCTGTGATAAGCTTACAGAACGTTTCGGGTTTCTAATGGCTGTAAATAACGAAGGGAAAAAGTTCCGTCGAAAGCGGTGTGTCGTTTCCTCGTGAAAAGCTGCCAAGGAAGCTTAAGAAAATATAACAGTCTACGTCTTATATATTCATAAGATATCTGCTAATTAGTAATTTATGAAAATAAAACTTGCATTGTTTTCTTTTTCTTTTATTGGGGCATTGTATGTGGTATAATTGAAATTGTGTGATTTTTTTATGACACTAAAAACCTATAAAACATAAAGTTTATTTGAAATAAAAAAAAATCCAGATTAGATTTCTGGACTGACTGCTTTGATAACTAGACTTATATATTTTTTTTTATCTTGATGTATGAATAATCAAGAAAAAAAGAAATAGATCAACGATGTAACTTAGTTTAAATAATTAGATATTTTATAGATGTTCTAAAAAATATTTCGACAAAAAGAAAAAAAAATTGTTTTTCTTAATTTTATCACATCACATTGTGAAAGTTCAAAATTAAAATTATATTTATAGGAAATTCAATCACATTCTCTTTGTAAGATATAAACAGGAATACTATAAGTAAAAACTTATTAATTCACTGTGTTGAGGAAAAGTTTGAAATTCTATTTTATAGGAAAGTCAATTACGTCATTGTATCCCAGTTTTTTCTTGTTCTACCGTATGTTGTGGGGTCGCAAACTTAAAACTATACTTTTGTAGAACTCAATTTTCTCTTTTTATTTGTTTAACAAAGTTGAACTTTTTTTTTTTTAAATACGTTTTACTGCTTTTATTTCTGTAACTTCAACTTTATTTGGAAATACTAATTCATCAGTTAAGTTTCTCTAAACCTTATTTTTATTTAAAACGTAATGAAAGGATTTAATTAATTTGATGATTTATGGATTTTTTAAATTCATGTATGAAAATATTCTACTCTACTAAAACCGACAAGAGAATATCTGAATATATTTGTCTAATACTGTTGCCCTTAGCAAGACCAAGATCGCCTAACTGTTTCGAAGACCAAAACCAAGCTTGGTAAATAATTTTTTTTTGAATAAAAATTAAGACAAAATAGTTACTAATACTTGACAATTTTAGTTACTATAACCAATATACTTTTGCATTTAATCCTCAAATTTTTCATTCGGGCTTAGTTAGGTTTCCCCTATCTGAAAAATTACAGAAATATAGAAATAAGCTAATAGGTAACTGCAAGACTATGGCGAAACTATTGCGCAAGACTAAGACCAAGACGAGTCTTTTGCAAATCTTGCAAGATTTAGGCAACACTATATTCCCTATGCATCACACTCATTCTATGTGTATTAACTTTTTTCTTGTTTATGTGTTTAAGGTAGTTTATGCATGGTGAAGTATCTTGAATACACTAAAATTATTGGGTTGGCAAATAAGTCCTTTCGGTTTTTCACGCTTAAATAAAACTCAATATATTATAGACAAAAAAATTATTTTAATCTTAAAAATTATATTTTACATTATTTATCCTTGTTGATGTTTTCATTTCTATCAAATGGTCTAAAGCACACAGTGTAGATTTTTTGATACCCTTTACCTCCCATACCCTTTTTATTCTGTATTCGCTAAAGGTATACTTGTCATTTATGAAAGAAAAAAAAAAAAAAAAATTTCAACATCGGCAATCGGTAATGCATGCCTAATCTAGCAAATTGGGAGATGTTTTACCGGGGTTTATAGGTTCTGACTTGAATCAAGTTCACCTTCGTGCACGGATCCATCTATATGTATTCTGGGACCACTACTTCTCCGTTCTAAATAAACATCTTGAAAGCTCTCTTTCTGTTCATTAAAAGAACTTTACTTTAACATTAAAAATTTAAACAATATAATTCGAGTAGACCATAATAGTAACATTTTTATTATTTTTTTTTTAAATTGATTTATTGAATAATATAACAATCTGTCATGTGGACGTTGGTTATAAGGGGGGTAAGATAACATCCACATAATATGTACAAAAAATGAGAAATAAATAAATAATAATAAAAAAGTATATACAATAAATAAAATGAAATCATTTAAAGATAAATAAATTATTAAAAAAGATAAAAACACATACATACCTATATATACACTACTAGTGATGCCCAAGACCAAAACTGGTAAAAAAAAAATCGATTTTTTGAATAAAAACTGAGGCAAAATAGTTGCTAATACTTGACAATTTAGGTGCTATATGTAAAGAATTGGTGTAACCAATATACTTTTGCATTTAACTGTTCTAATTTTTTATTCAGACTTAGGTTTATCATATCTCAAAAAATACAGTAATATCTCTCTAGTAATAAGCTAATAGGTAACTGCAAGACTGTTACAAGAGTCTTGCGCAAGACCAAGACCTAGACCAAGACTGAGTTTGCAAGACCAAGACTCGTCTCGGTCTCGAATTTGGGCAACACTAAACACTACATTTTTATTTTTTTAAATTTCACCTTGAACATGACTGTTTTTAGTGTTATTATTTCACAGTAATATATCAAATTAAAAAAAAAAAATATGAATCTCACATCTAATTTTATCTCTTATCAAATGTACAACTATTTAAACTATCAATTTTAAAAATCGAGTTATTTTTAAAAATAAATGCAATATTGTAGTTTTACAAAATTATTAGTCCTTGTATTTTTATATACCTGCTGTTGTTTTTTAAATATTAATCGAGAAAAGTTACCAATTATCGTTTGTATTCGGTAAACATTAATAATTAATTATAATAATAAATTTTAATTTGGTAATTACTTTTAATTTGTAATTAAAGTAATTAGAAACTTTGTTATAAGGTTGAATGAACCCGATTTGGAACATGACCCTTTAATGAATTCCCTTTGAGAACCAGTCTATTCGGAGACGAAGATTAAGGTTATTAAACTTGAGGCGCTTAAAATGTACATAATAAATTTAGTTTGTTCCTAATTTTTTCACTCTTTCACGCATTAATTATGATTACGAACTAAAGATGAAGATACTTAATTGAATGGGGGTTCTTATCAATCTTGATTTCAAAGACCTCCTCCTTTGGCGTCTAAATTAAAGACTTTGGATTCTCATTGAAGAAATTATTAAAGATCCTTCTTAGAATAGTATTTTTACAAGGTGTCCTATAACTGAATATCTACATTTCATATTAGGCCTATTGCTAATGCAATTTATGCAAAAAAAAAGTGTATTTTAATTAATCTCATAATTTTACAATTAAGGCTATTGAAGATAAGAGTCATTCTGTTGTTCTATTTGGAATCTGAAGTCATTGATCCTTCTATCTCTCTAATAAAAATGTTAATGCTATTTCCATTATATTTCAAACGTTTTAATTTTACAATTTGAGGGGATGGAGAGGTAGGTAAATGCACTACATAATTTAGACTTTTTTTTTGTAATATGTAATGGGAAATTTTATTTACTATTATTGAAGAATTTTGTTGTTAAAACTTTAAATGATAAAATCAAATATGCTGTAGTACATTAAAAAATTACGTGTTTGTGGTTTTCAGTTATTTCTACTCTATATCTTACGATTAATTAAATGCGTGATCATATTTTAACAACAACCACAATACTTTCAATAATACACACCTCTGGGACAATGTCACTCCTCAAATAACATTAATTTTTATACCATGAAATCATCAGCAATATCATGTCACAATTTTGATATTTCTTTGAAATTTATTATTTGATTGCTACTAAACATTATTTATCAAACCTAATTAATTTACCCAACTAAACAAAGAATTAAACTCAACAATAATTTTATTTCATTTATGATCGTAATTAGGTTAATGAACTTGTTAATCTAAAATGATTTTTGATCAAGATTAGTTTAGAACGTGTTCAGTACTAATTTCATTTAATTCCAATTTGTAATTAATAGTAATATAAATTACTATTAATAATATAATGACTGTGAAATGTGGAAGGAAGTTGGAATTGCGGTCCAAGAGTTCTTTGATAGCCATCCCAAAGAATCGTATCAGATTGGGATCGAGCAATTGACTAGCAGATGGCTAATGGCAGTAGATAACAATGGACTATACTTTGAGTATTAATTGTATTTTATTTTTAAAAAATAATAATACAAATATTTGGTTGAAAAACAGTCATTTTTTTATACACCTTATTATCATATAAAATGTGTTTGTGCATATAGTAAATGACAAAAGATAACGGGTAATATATTTTCTTCCATAAATATTAATATCTTGTTAATCTTAATATTTTTTTATTTATTTGTGATATTTACAGCTGTATTAAGAAACAATACATTAAGTAAATATGATAACAGAAAATAAAAACATGAAAACGCTTGTTGAGAAACTACCCTCTGGTAGCACTCTAAAAGGTTTTCGGATTAAAATGTTTATATAGGGAGTTGAGAAGTATGTAATTGATACACGAACGTAACGCTAATCAGCGTTATTTATATACCGCAAACAAATTACTTATTTTCTAATTATGAATTTAGAGAGAGCTATGAGAAAATATGAAGGAATGTTTCGTTGGCAATTGTTCTAGCCGTGGTCTAACAGCTCGGGTATGATCGAGGATGAACGTGCGAACTAGTCCGACTCCATCGCTCCATCGCTTTATGTAATCCAATATTAAGAGAGAACCTTACACAACATCGGAAGGCTAATGATGGGTCTGGTACCCATTGTTTTAACCACCTTGGCTTTCTCTGCAGTCTGAAAATCCCGAGCCATCTTAGCCAGTATCAGATTGTGCCTCTCTTAAGTGTTATGGCCTACATTAACAGGGTTCGATGGGTCAGTGTGATACAGTTTTAAAGGGTCTGGCTCGTTTAAATTAATTACACTTTTACAATGTTCCTTTCTTTCGTAATTGGTTTTATAGCCTTCTGTTATTGGTTTTCTGCGTGTTAGATGTTTATTTTTTATTTCGTTGCCCTGTTTTCTCATTTGTGAACCGTGTATTACAAATTATGCAGTTATTTTGTATTATTTAATGAATTGTTTAATAAGGGACAAGTTCCCAACTCTGCACTGCACTCATTAATGGCCATCAGAAATCTATCAGGCCGTTCTTAAACTTATTGAAGGACATCTTTTAAAATTTCATTTATGGTTTGTTTCTGCTGTAAAACATATTTTGGTCCCCTTTCTCGTTTTTTGTTTAATTTTAATTACATGGATATTCAGAAAAAATGTAGATCAATAATTTGTTTTTATAAACCTTATAAATTTAATAAATTAGTTGGTAGTGTATGGAGGAATTATATCTATTCGATTTATGGATTGTTCTGTCCTAAAATCAGAAATCTTTCCTATTTAGTGGCGGGTATTTTTGTTTGTTTTTTATATGCCGTTTTACGCGTTCCTTTTTTCATTGATCGATTCACCGACGTCTAAGTGGTTTTCTTTACATATTTATGCTTGGTTTATTGACTATTTATGTTTATTTATGTTTTGAAATTCAACAATTCATTAAGTAAATATTTCCTTATAAATTTCTATTTTTCATGTGTTTTGTAATCTTCCAGGACCAATAAAACTTCGCTGGAATCCATCGTTTTAAAATAAATTCATCGATGGATTCATTTGTTGAAATTAGCGCTGAGTTTAAGAACTTGCCCAAACCTATGTTTAAAGCTTAACTATTTTCTGTGTTAATGATAAATATATATAACATATAATATAAATTAAATGATAGAAATACGAAAATGTAAACCTTTTTTAAAATTCTATATTTCTCGGTTTCCTTGATGGTATATTTTAAGATGGTTCATTTACTGTATATTATGGAATGTAGGTATACGTTTATTCAAGCAATTCCTTAATGATTTTATGTCTGATTACTTTTTTTATCCCATGATCAGACAACTTTAAAGTCCTTTCCAGTTAAACTAGTTGAAAAATACTAAATTAAAATTGAATAATTTTTTTTTTACGGAAACGGCTGCGGTGTTATTTTTACAGGCTTTTCAGTTTTTGAGTGGTTTCAGACACACTATTGACATCGACGTAATTCAATTTAAAAATGTTGGCTTATTAGAGTCGAAAGAACGAGTTTTCGCGTTGTCGGATATTTTGCTTATATTTGTGCAGATGGATTTTGTCTTTGTTATAAATCTTTTACAATCAGTTTCTCAATTAGTTTATAGACAAAGTAGAAAAAAAGGATCTTTGTAATTAACTAACAAAACAAAAAAAAATTATCACCTCAATAAAAGATAAAATAATCCAAACATTTAAATAAAAATAAATCCACCATACACTTTTTTTGGTTTTTAATTTATTTATTAAAATTTTATATATTTTTCACGTTTATAAAAAAAATATGGCTATATTTCAATTGGAATAATCTTAATTGTAATTAAAAAAGAAGAAAAGCAGCAAAAATAAGCAAAAACATCATAAGTATACATTTTTTAAAAATGTATGAACAGCTGATTATATTTATGTGGATAACACCTGGATAATGTAATAGAAAATAGATAATGTAAAGATTAGCTGTTCTACTATTTATATTTTATATCTTATATGTTTTTGGATTTTCTTACAATCATAAAAATACTTCATAGCCGATTCAGTTATATATATTATTGCAAAATGTATGGATATAATAAATTATTAAATTATATTTGCAATAGTTTGATTTTATTTATTATTGAAATCAAATCGCTAGCTGATTCAGAAGATAGGAAGTACGAAGTGGGCGTGTTCGGGGTCAGAATACAGATCGTTATGCGCCTCTTTTCTTCTTTTCATATCAAATTACTAAATAGATTTTTTACTTTAGTAAATTTGTATTTATAATTATTAGATTAAATTAATAAGGTTCTAATTTATAGTATCGATTATTTAAATTTTAAAACTACTCATTAGGTTTCTGTACAAATCCTGACTGAGATTTGTTCGTTTAAAATAATTAATTCGTTATTTTCAGACATAATAGGAAACTTGGATATTGAATATTATTTGAATATTTTACTATGGTATTGGACTTATTTATCGTCATTATCCAATCTTATGTACAATATATATTTATTTTTTAATATTTATTGAGAAATGTTACAATCTGTCAGAATTAAGGACATTAGTAATAGTGTTCAGAGAATAAATTCATACTCTATATATAATAAATAAAAATAAATAATACACAGTTTTGACTGAGATTTGTACGTTTAAAATAATTAATTGTCAGATATAATATGAAACTTGGATATTGAGCATTATTTGAATATTTTATTATCGTATTGGACTTTTTTATCGTAATTATCCAATATTATGTACAATATGTATATTTAAAAAAAATATTTATTGAGAAATATTACAATCTGTCATAATTAAGGAAATTTATAATAGTATTCAGAGATCACGTTCACACTCTATTTACAATAAAAAACAGAAATTAAATTATACAGAAAAATAATAATACTAAAAGTGAATGTATATAAACTAAAATAAACTAAACTAATCAAAATAACTACCCAAATACACATAAATGTAAAATATTAAGATTGAAAATAATTATTTATTTTTTATAGCTTTATTATATTACTCCTCATGAAATCTTTTTTTTTTTCATTTTACCGTTTATTGGTTTTATTTTTGTTGTCCGATGCTTCTTTTAGGTTGCCTGTTTTTTCTGATTATTATTTATTTGTTTAGTAATAGAGGATATCATGAATATTGTTTTGATTATAATTATAGTGCACTTTTGTGTGAGCTATGTATTCTAAATTATCTCCACTATTGGATAAAAATTATTGTATAATTAGTAATAATAGACCAGGGTATGACTACCGCAAACAGAGCTTTGAAATGTATTATGATCTCGAAAAATCTCAAGAAATCTCAAATTAAGGGAGTGCAATGCTATGATAAAGCCAGTTCTAATACATGGCTGTGAGACCTGGACACTAACCCTAAAGTATTTAACTCTAGAAAAAAGTTTTGAAAATTTTGAAGGAAAAATCCTCCGCACGATAACCGGAGCGATCTGGGATCAAAATACTAATACTTGGAGAAGAAAGACCAATAAAGAACTTACAGGAACTGTTGAATCTATATATCATGATATGAAGGCACAAAGGTTAAGGTGGGCGGGGCATATAGCTCGCAACAATCCATCTGGAAGACTCTATGTAACAAAGAATTCCTTAATAGAACTTAAAAGGCAAAAAATCAGATGGAGAGATAGATTCAACAAAGATGCAATAGAGCTGCATGCAGATAAATGCAAAGAAATATCCCAAAACAAGCAGAGATTGAGCAGGCTTGTTGAGGCGGCAAAAGATCTACATGGTCTGTAATGCCAGATATATATATATATATATATATATATATATATATATATATATATATATATATATATATATACTTCGTACGTAAGTAGTAGATAATCAAATATTAACTTACTCAATTTCAGAAAAAAATTTTTTTAAATTAAACTAGGGGGTTACACCCTGTCTGCCTAACCAACCCCCATTTTACAAATTATACAACTGTTCATTTCATTTTACTACTCGTGAAACTGTATAACTATAATTTACATGTATTATGTAGTTCAGATTTTATTATTTTTTATCTACATAAAATAAACCGAACGAAACACCGGTTTAAAAAAGTATTTAATTTCTTTAAAAATTTATATTATACATCGAACCTTATTGCCAATTTATATTTGTATATAATTATAAATATTATTATTTCCAATTTCTAACCGAAATATCTATTCAACTTGTCCATCTTCATATAAGCCCAACATCAATCTGATGCTTTTTTTTTCTCTAATATTTTCATTGTACGTTATGTTGTGCTTCATTTTTTTTTTCATAGTACGTATATAATACAAATATTATTATATATAATATAATAATTAATATGTTGTATTCAAGAGGAAGATCTTACTTTCAAAACGGTGGCCGAAAAACCTGCGTTGCTATAGACTGTAACTCCTAAACGAATGTACCGATTTCAATGAAACTTCGCTAAAGACATTTTCTTGACGCCCTTTAAATTTATCTATACAAAATACTTCAACGAAAAGAAGCTGGAAAAAAAGTTACGAGGGATGATAAAATTAAATTCCGAATAACTCAAAAAGTTTACACTTTTTTGTCGATATTGTATTGGTTTTTTAAAAGTTTACGGAATTTCCTAAAAAAAAAATCGTTAAAATCGGACAATAAGGTCCAAAGATATGGTCTCTAGCTTTGTTCTGCTGCAAATGTTATATCCTTTGTTTGGTTTTTAAATTTTGAATGTGTTACTGAAGTAATGCTTTTTTTAAGCATATTACAAATGATTAAAAAAAAAGCTTAGTCCAATAATTGGAATCACCTTTTATTTATTTTTCATTTTAACTCGGAAGGTAATGTTACATTAGATGTATAGTTGTTTGGAAATAATAAACCATTGTGAAATAATTTACAGCTTTTTTTTTTTATATTATAGAGAGATTGATAAGTGATAATTGTGTGATACCTGCCGCACCATTTTATTATTTTTATTAGGTCTTGCTCTTATTAATTTGTCTTGTTAATGGATTAATTGATAATTTTATAAATTGATTATACTTATGGAGAAAAATATCTTTTAGTCTATTGAAAAGCATCGTTAAAAAAGAGCGACAGTCTCTGGATTAGCCCGGATCTGTCACTGACAAAGTTAGTTGTGGGAGTCTAACAACTTCAATAGAAAACTGAAGTGAAGTGACAAGGGCTTTTTGCTCCGAGTGGCTGCCCCTGAGGAGCGCTAGATAAATAGACGGGTCGGTAGATAGAAAAGATGTGATTTATCAAGCCGGGGCTAGGAGAAGTTATGACTGAGTTCCGTTGTCTGGGAGATAAGGCCGGCGAACCTCCACTTCCTATGTCTCACGGGTCCTCCGCTAGGAACAGATGAACATTTTCGTTTAGTCTACTATCAAGGAAACAGAGTCAGCAGAAAGAAATTCTCCAAAGAGAACAATATTTATAGTAAATTTTAATAATTTAAAATGTTCGGAATTGATTTTAATATTGATAATAACTTAAGTTCTAATTTTAGTAATATATTTCTTTTAATTTAAATTTTAATGGTAATTTTTAATTTTAGGCAAAATAATATAATAAAAATATTTATATCGGTGTAATCTATACAATTAAATATTAAATAATACCAACAATTGCATTTATGAAAACCGCGTATTTATATTTATATAATATAGTCGGAATCCGTATTATATTAAGCTCATGTCACGTATGGAAGCCTGTTATAATCTTTCGGGCGAGCTCGGGTGCGGTCAATTACAACTATTCTCCGTTACGATTTTTTATTTCTCCTTTAGTTAATTATCAAGTTCTTTCATATGTTATATTTAACTACCTTTTGTATCAGAAATTTATGTGAAGAATTGTAGTCAATTGTTTAAAATAAAAAAAATTAAAGGTACTTTAGAGGAAGCTAATATTGAAGATTAGCCATTTAAGCCTTGTTAGAGAATATCAATCAGAATAAAAACTACATTTTATTTAAAACTGCTTAATCTTACACTGATATAATGAATTTAATCAAAATCGTTTGAGCCGTTGCCGAAAAAATTGTAAAAATGTGTTTAGCCCATGATATAAAGTGCCACTTTCGGTCAGTCGATTTTGACGAAAAAGTTACCGTAACATCCCTATCATATAAAAACCTTAAATGGGCAATTTCACTTTTGTACAAGTTTTCGTTTTGGAGCTAGACTGTTAACACACACACACACACACACACACAACACACACACACAGACCATTTTGCGGGACTTGGTTATTTGGACTCAGGGGACCCCAAAACATGTATTTTCGTTGAAAACTGAGATTCAAAAATTTTCACAATCGCTATACTTTCCTTAACTATATATTTCATATATAGGTAAGTGAAAGTAAAATTACATGAAAAATAATGTGATAGCAATAATATTAATAAATTAATGAAAATTGACTTCTATGTGATTAGAAGTTAAAAAGCATTATTCAAAAAGTTTGTTTGTTGGGTTTTTAAGGTATAAAACATCAAGATCATCGACGCCTACAAATTAATTTTGTATATATCTGGATTAAATTATTAAGAGATTTTAATTTTTTTCCAACAAATCGTTTGATTTCAAGCAACTATTATTGTGTCTTCGTCATCCCTCATAATGTTTTTATATTGTTAGTGTAATTCCTCATCTAGTTAGACCCGATATGACTCAAAAAGTGTATAGATCATGATGATTACACTTCGGATAGTTTGAAACTTTTCCAAATTACATAAAAAACGTACACATATTTTGGCCTGTTATTTTGAATGAAAATTAATTCTTCCCTTAATAATTCAATACATTTATTTATTTCCGTATTATATTGCTATTTGTTTACTGACTACTATAGTACATTAAGACCAACTATTTTATTACATTTATAATTAATACAGATAAATTATAAATAAATTAATAAAGATATATTAATAAATAAATTATTAATATATCTCTTCTTGTTGTCTCCTCAACTCCTCTCTCAGTTTTTACCAATTTTATAGCGGAATCTCTCTGATTATTCACGTGATACAGTTAAAGTGTATATCACAGCAGTTGATATTTACTGTTGACATCTTTTTTTTTTGTTATTTTAAGAAAAAAAAAAAAAAAAAATTTTTTTTTTTTTTTTTTTATTTATTTATTTATTTTTCTCTTATGATATGCGGTATGATCAGCAAGTGATGGCCAGTAAGGTGCCCAAGAGGTCTCGGTCAGACGGAGTTAGCTCACCAGCCAAACAAAGGACTCGTCGCTGCCTACGAGAAATACCTCCAGTGACCAAAATGAACACTTCAGAACCAGAACCTCAGCCCCAACCAGGTATGTCTGCACAAGAAACGATTGAAGAATCACCTTTCTTTACTCCAAACCCCTACCAAGTGCTTCAAAATGACAGAGAAGTAATGGAGTCTGCAGCAATACCCAGAGAACCAAAGCCTCCTCCGATATTTGTGAAAAATATAAAAAATTTCCAGATGTTCTGCACCCAACTAAATAAAATCTGCTCTGGCAGTTATTCATGCCTTAACAGAACCAATGACACCAAAATAACACCTGATTCTGCAGAAGCCTACCGAAAAATAGTGAAGTACTTATCAGAAACAAATGCGAATTTTCACACTTACCAGCTGAGGCAGGAAAGAGCTTTACGAGTAGTGATAAGAAATTTACATTCCTCAACCCCCACTGAAGTTATTAAAGAAGAACTAACGACGCTTGGTTTCAATGTACGCCAGGTAACAAACGTTTTGAAGGAGGACAGGGAGCAGCCAGGATTACGAAATAGGATCCCACTACCATTGTTTTTCGTGGACTTGGAGCCATCACCAGGTATCGAAAAAATATATGATATCACAAGAATATACTACACAATGGTGAAAGTTGAGAAGCCATATCCCAAGAGAGACATCGTGCAGTGCCATAATTGTCAGACCTATGGCCACACGAAGACATATTGCTACCATCTGCCGCGTTGCGTGAAGTGCGGTGAACAGCACAAATCTGTAGAGTGCACCAAACCTATACAAGATCCAGCAGTATGTGCCCTATGCTTGGAGGGACACCCGGCCAACTACAAAGGCTGCCAAATTTACAAGAATCTCAAAACCAGACACCAGAAAAACCGGATTCAAGATGAAGCACTAAGAACAAGAAGAGAGAGAGAGCCTTCCAGAATTGTAAACAATGATGTATCATTCTCCCAACTACTTAGAGGTAAGACTTTAACCGATAAATGTCAAGCCCTGCCACAACAACAACCTCAAACCCAACCTCAAAATCCTCTTCATCCTAATATACCTAACCACCAACAACAAATTCCTCATATTCCTCCTCCTTCAAATGCAACAGATCTCACAAGTTTGTTAGCATCTTTCCTCACCGATTTCAAATCCCTTGTTACTCCACTCATATCACTCCTCACGAATCTCGTATCTCACCTCATCCCTCCTTTGAAAAATCCTTAAATGACTCACATCCCTAAACCCATATCCATTCTCCTTTGGAATGCGAATGGTGTTAGAAATCATACAGACGAACTATCTACTTTACTACTTGACAAGAACATTGATGTGGCACTAATTACTGAAACTCGACTAACCACTAAACAGCACTTCAATATACCACAATACCTGACATATCGTACTGACCACCCTGACGGAAAAGCACATGCCGGTACTGCTGTAATTGTACACCAATCCCTCTCCCATCACGTACTCCCATTACCAATACATGATTTCCTACAGTCCACCGCTATCGTGATAAAAACCTTCTCCTTTCCGGTCACTCTTGCATCAGCGTATTGCCCTCCTAACCGATCCATATCCAATGCCCAATTCAGTTCTCTCCTCGACTCCTTAGGACATCACTTCATCTTGGGTGCAGACCTAAATGCCAAGCACCAACAATGGGGTTCCAGAACCACGAATTCTCGTGGCCGAACCCTGCTGTCTGCACTCAATTCCCAACGTTTTCACCTCCTTTCCCCCAACTCTCCTACCTACTGGCCCACAGATCCCAACCGTAATCCTGATCTTCTTGATTTCTTTATCCACAGCGGCTTAAGTCCCCTCAATTGTTCCATTACACGTCTAAATGAACTTTCCTCTGACCATAGTCCTCTAATCCTTAATGTTTCACTTGAACCTGTTCCCAAACCTTCTCCACCGTCATTCATTAGGGGCCCAGTAAACTGGGACCTTTTCCGCCAAATAATCTCCGATAATATTGATCTCAACATATCCCTCAAAACTCCCGATGACCTTGATAGTGCCGTAAATTCCTTTACTACCACAATCCAACAAGCCGCCTGGACTGCCTCCTTCCCAAAAGACTCCTCCAGAATTCCTATAAAGACCATTCTACCCCAACACATCCTTAACCTAATCCGCACCAAACGCCGTGCCAGATTATTATGGCAACGTACCCGACATCCTACCGACCGCTGCTCCTATAATTACTACTGCAAACAATTAAAACTGGAATTAGCCACCTTCAGATCACAATCCTTCAACTCCTACCTATCCTCCCTCTCTTCTCGCGACAATTCCCTTTGGAAAACCACAACAAAAATCCTAAATCCTCACCGCATTTCCCATCCTCTCCGACGAGGTGATGGCTCCTGGGCAGCATCTGACGAAGATAAAGCTGAGGAGTTCGCCATTCACCTATCCAATACATTTATTTCACATCCGGAATCCCATCCTGCCCACACCGTAACAGTAGAAGAACTCCTTACATCACCAATCCCACTTTCCTTGCCCCCAAAAGCTATTCATCCTTCCGAAGTAAAATTTCAATTAAAAAAACTAATCCTCCGTAAAGCTCCTGGACATGATCTCCTTACACCTCAAATCCTTCGACAACTTCCATCCAAAGCAGTCATATTCCTTACATATATCTACAATTGTATCCTACGCACCACCCACTTCCCTCTGTTATGGAAACACTCCACTATTATCCTCTTCCCAAAACCAGGAAAACCTCTCAATAGCTCAACATCCTATAGACCAATCAGCCTACTCCCAATCCTTTCAAAAATTTTTGAAAAGATCCTTTTGAAACGAATCCTACCCATTATAGAATCCCAAAATATTCCTTCCCATCAGTTTGGTTTTCGCTCCCAACATTCTACTGTTCAACAAGGACTCCGAGTTGTTGATCATATTTCCTCAGCCCTAGAAAACAAGGAATACTGTTCGGGTGCATTTCTGGACATTGCACAGGCATTTGACCGGGTATGGCACTCCGGACTGCTCTTCAAGCTTAAAATCCATTTACCTCAGTCCTTGTACCTAGTCCTCCGATCCTACCTCTCTGACCGCTCCTTCCGAGTTCGCTGTGGAACAGAATTTTCCAATATCTACTCCGTTAAAGCCGGTGTTCCCCAAGGCAGCGTCTTGGGTCCCGTGCTTTACATCCTCTTTACTGCTGACATCCCTGTTCATCCCGATACTTTTCTTGCAACATTCGCTGACGACACCGCAATCTTATCATCCAACTCTGATCCCAACATAGCATCCTTAAATCTCCAAAACCACCTCACCTTGATTGAGCACTGGTGTAATAACTGGCGCATTAAAGTTAATGAATCTAAATGCCAACATATTACCTTTACACTCCGACGCAGTTCCTGTCCACCAGTACACTTTAATTCCATCCAGCTTCCTTACTCAGACACAGTCCGGTATCTTGGCTTTCATTTAGACCGAAGACTAACGTGGAACCCACATACTAGACTCAAAAGACAAGAACTCAACCGACGATACGGCCAGCTATACAGACTACTAAACAGAAAATCCAAACTTTCTATTGAAAACAAATTACTTATCTACAAGACAATACTGAAACCTATATGGACATACGGACTTGAACTGTGGGGGACAGCAAAAGCTTCTAACATCAAACGTATTCAATCCTTTCAATCTAAAGTCCTTCGAACAATAGTTGATGCTCCGTTCTATGTAAATAACAAAATCCTACACCATGACCTTAATATCCCATTTGTCCTAGACCTTATTCCAGAAAAATTCTCCAAATTTCACCAGAACCTTACCTATCATCCAAATCCCCTTGCACAATCTCTATCCAGCACCACCCATCCTTACAATCCTCCTCGAAGGTTGAAGCGGCAGTGGCCCAGAGACCTTTTGTAAATAAGCATCTATTGGAGTTTTGGCAATGGCCAGATCCTCCACTCAAGCCCGAGTGTGTATGATTAGGTTAGTTCTTTTGTTTATATACATTTATTTTATTTTATTGTATTTATTTTTATTTTATTTTTTTGTATTTATTATTATTAAGTTTCTGTATTATTTATTTTTTTTTTTTTATTGTAAATAGAGTGTGAGTGTGCTTTCTCTGATCACTATTATAAATGTCCTTGATGTGACAGAATGTAATATTTCTAAATAAACAAATATAAAAAAAAAATATATCTCTTCGATCAGCCCTGATGAAGGCCTGTTCTTCGGGTCGAAACGTGGGCAAATGTTAAAATAAATATTATTATATATTTTTGCCATTTTTGCTTTGACTGATCACCCCAACTACCCTTCTCTTCATCATTCACTACAGTCAACCATCAACCCGCCATTATTAATATACTTCGTTTAAAAATACTGTTTTTTTATTTCTGTCTTATATTGTTAGTATATTTGGACATTATAGATTTTTAGAAAGTATTATCGTTACTTGCATTACAAGGAGTGTACATACACTGTTCGTAATAATATTAACCAACTAATTTGGTTATATACTAATAAACAAATTTTGAATAAAACTATTTAATAAAGAAATAAAATTGTAACCATTTCCCCCTAATGTTGCATGGACTAATTATTAGTTCTCATTATAGATAAAGAGGATAAAATGGTGAATAATTTCCTCGCCTACTGTATGCAGGTCTGATTTTTAGTTTCTGAGATATTTTAATCCATATGTTCATGAAAAGTCGTTATCTTTTGGTTTTCGAGTTATCCTTTTCTCTTTCTGACGCTCCAATGACGTCAAAATACTATTATGAATAATAGCTCATCACAAGGAGGATGAAAAGCTGAACATATCCCTCGCTTGCAGTATGCTGGTCCGATTTTTAGTTTCTGTGATATTTTGATCCAAATGCAAAAACACTTCAATTTGTCTACTCGTGGCGACTTTACTCGAATGAGCGTTACATATCCGAGTGTGATGGCACAATCTCATTCACTATTCACAAAATAAGTGCAAAACGCGCCCAAAGATGTTTTGATTTCAAAAATGTCGAATAATCTATTGTAACTTAGGAATTATTGTATTTTATATACTTAAAAATTGTTGTAAAATAAATGATGATGTAGGTACGTAGTATGTTGTGGTAGCTTAATATAACCAGGTGTGGTGCAGTGCATGGGTAACGTGACAATCCACCATCAAGGCATAGGCCGCTAAAGTAATCAGTTACTCCAAGGTCGAAATATACTTAGGTGCATGAACTATAAACTGGTACCGTAAACCGAAGTTACTTTGGGACTAAGGCGTTAGTATGTACCACGGGTGGATCTAGGGGAAGAGGGGAGGGACTTTCGGGCCCAAGCCCCTCCCTCCCAAAAATGGTAAAATATAACCATGTCTTATTAAAAAAATATTTAATAATTAGCTCTAAAAGTAGTAATGTTCGTGAAATTACATTTAATAGTACTTGAAGAATCACTTAAAACTCTGTTTCATATAGGTAATCAGTTCCTTTATTTTTCTTCCTAACTAATTATTATTGTATAATTAAAAAAAAATTCTTTCGGGCTGAGCCCTCCTCCTAAAACTAAATCCTGGATCCGCTAGTACTATATAATAGTTTATTTTGAATTTTAAATCACCTAGCGAACTGGAAAATTGTTATATCAAGACTAAACGAAAGTTGTCTCAATATAAATAAGTTTTAGCCAATCAGGTGATTACATATTCAAAATAAACTCTAGTACTCTGATTGTAACCTCCTAGTCTCAAAGTAATTCCCTTTTACGCCAGATTAATATTATGTGTTGGTTATCAAATAAATATTAGTAAAAAAATAATGAACACAACAGAATGGAATCATGACTTATAGAGACTAAAATATAGTTTAAAATAAAGCCCAACGTTCCAAATGAGTACAACCGCAGAAGCTTGGAGAGATGAGTTCATCCTATGCAGCCTCAGAGTTGGTAACTGTGAATCCTCTTTTTTAAAAAAATAGACTTCGTATGCCTTCGTTGAATAGAAACCCCTACCAGTTTCAATTGTGGTGAGCCTGGGCCAGTAAACCACATCCTGGTCTCTTGTCCTCAACTTCGTTTTTTTTTTTATGTAAAAGCTAGAAATAAGTCTTTACATCATCCTAAGGAATCCTTAAAGCCAATGAATAAACGGATGATAACCTAATTAATTTCATAAGCTAGGTGGGGTACTTAACTTCGAGGTAAGTGGTATTGCCCAAAATCGGTCTTGTTCTTCCACTTTGCTAGACCAAGACCAAGGCCGCCTAACTGTTGCAAAGACTGGTGAAAAAAAATCGATTTTTTTAATAACAATTAAGGGAAAACAATTACTAATATTCAACAATTTTAGTTACTATATGTTAATAATTGGTATAACCTATATACTTTTGCATTTAATTCCTCTAATTTTTCATTCGGGCTTAGTTAGTTATCTCCTATCTAAAAAAATACAGTAATATCTCTATAGTAATATGCTAATAAGTAACTGCAAGACAGTGTCGAGACTCTTGAGCAAGACCAAGACCATGACCAATACTGATTTTGCAAGACTAAGACTCGTATCGATCTCGCATTTAGGGAACACTAGAGGTAAGCGAGGAGAAAAACCAAAGTTAAGTTAGAGGACGAAATAATTTGTTTTTAAGGTAATAATTATGTTTTCATAAGAAAATAATTATATCGGCTAAATGAGTTTGGATTATAGGTTGGCGAGGAGGGTGAGTGAGTCAGTGCCGACACTAACGGTAGCCTTGTGCTACTATAAAAAGCTTTAAAAGAAAGTGAAAGTGACCATTTTGGGTCCCTGGCCAGGAGACCAGTTGTCCTTTTGTAACTCCGCCGGCATACCAGCTGGCTCCCAGGGCTGGATTACAGTCTTCCGAGGACACAAGGTGTTATGGCTCATCAAATTACCTCTTGTGTCACTGCAATTTAGTAATTGAGCTCTGTCTTGCGCGAAAGTTACTTTCCCATTGCTTAGTACGGAAAGTCTATCCGTCTTGTTCGCCATTTGTTTCCAGTAATTATTATTCTACAACTAACATTAACTTACCAGTCGATATGTTACGTATTGAAGTACCCTTTTGGCCTTGTAGTAACTGATTACTTAAGTCAGCTATGCCATAATGGGGATTGTTTCATGATGCCAATAGGCCACACCTTGTTATATTAAGCCACTACATATCTACATTATAATTTTTTTTTTCGACTTGTAAAATGTCGGTTTCTCGTACCAAAATATTATTTAAAACTACTAACTTGAAGGACATATATATATATATATTTAGAAATAGAAATAGAAACAGAAAATAACTTTATTCTGGGACAAAGCCCCTTTAGAATAACAAAATAGTACGTAATTTAAATACTATATCTGGCCAAAATAAAACAATAATAAAAAAAAAAGAGAAAGTAAAGAAAATAAAGAAAATATTAGTTAAAAAAGCTACACACGTAAAAAAAAAATCTATATACAAAACACTTAAAACTATATACAGTAGGAAAAATTATAATTATACACTTTCGAGTTCTTCCTTAAAATAAGTTGTATCTCTGCTAACATAGGAAAGACGAATCTGACAATATTAAATGTCAGAGTATTTAAGTATTGAATAATATCTAAACACATCATTATCTTATTGTAACTATAGGTACAAATTTATTTGTATAAGAATAAAAAAAAAAAACGATAGATGCATTCAGTGGCATTGAGAGTACGGAGGTATGGTAAAATCCCTAGTGAAGTTTACAGTATAGAATAGTACTATCATTTGATGATGAATGATATTATAGAAATGTATAGCAAAAGCTTAGCAAGCATCTGACTGTTTTTTGGATAGGAATTGGAATAGGAGGGTTTTGAATGTGGATATGGAGGGGGAATGCCGAATTTTGAAAGGTAGGGAATTCAGCGCACAAGGTAGGGAAGACAGCGCGAGCAATAAAGGAGTTTTGAAATGAGGCAGATCTGTGAGAAGGGATGTAAAGGTCAGAAGGTCGAGATCTTGTGGAAAGGACATGGACTGGGAACTTGAATTGGAGAAGGTTGTAGGCGTAAGTAGAACGGTGATAAGGAACTTACCTAGGAAATATTGTCTTCGAAAGGAGGGAAAGAGCCACCTTAACTCAGTGTAGTGGTGAGAGACATGAGAGTATCTCGGGGCACCCATAACAAATCATGCGCTGCTATTCATTAATAACGTTTAATAATGTTAATATACACATTATTCCTAAAATATCCCCATCCCCATTCTCACATATATTAAGTCCGTTTTGTATCAAATATAAGGTCCTGTTATTCTCAAATGCCATAAATGAAAATAAATATTAAAAAAAAAAAAAAAAAAAAAAAAAAAAAAAAAATTGTCCTTACTTACCACCCAAATCCTCTTGCACAATCCCTATCAAGCATCTCCCATCCCTATAATCCTCCAAGAAGGTTGAAACGGCAGTGGCCTCGCGACCTTTTGTAGATTATATAAATTGGAGTTCTGGCAATGGCCTGATTCTTCACTCAAGACATGTGTGTATGTGGCAAAGTGCTCTCGACCAATCTCCGCTGGCTTTAGTACCGGTGACGCGGTTGGGAGGGTGGCGCGGGGTTCTCCTGGAGTTCCCTCGCCTGATTGTATATAGGTATGCATGTGTTTTTTTTTTCCTTAGTTTTAATTTTCTTATTTTTTAGGTTATTTTATTTTATTGTCTATTGTATATACTTTTGATTATTATTTTGTTCTATTTGTTTTGTTTTTTTGTACGTATGGTGTGAATGTCATCCTACCTCACTATAACCAATGTCCAACAGACAGATTGTTATAATACTCAATAAAGAAATTGAAAAAAAAAAAATATATAACGGTAGTTAGGCAGTAAGAAAAACACGGGAACTAACTACCTATATGAAATAGAGTTTATGAGATTATTTAAGTACTATTAAATGTAATTATACGAACAATAATACTTTTAGAGGTAATTATTAAATAAATATTTTTTTCATAAGACGTAGTTATATTTTACCATTCTTTTTTAGGGGGGGAGGGTGGGAGGGAGAGGGAGATGGAAGAGAGAGGGGCTTCAGCCCGAATGCCCTCTCCCTCTACCCCGTAGATCCACCCGTGAGTACAAATAGGTTTTCAGCTGACACACTCAGAAACTTCTGAACTACAACTGATTTCATGCTCTAATGGCCGCTTGGCAGTTCATTTTTTGAATAAAAGAAGTGTTTTTGTTTGACACATTGAGGTTTCCTTATAATTTTTGTTTAGGAGGTTGTTTGCGTTAGGAGGTTGAAGTTCTGACGCTATTTGTTGATGCGATATTGTATATGAAAAGCTTGAATTCTTTAAGGTGTTGTTAATATCCTTTCCTGTACAAGTCTTCCCTTCTTTAAAATTTACTTTATGGAAGTGAGCTCGGAACGGTTCGTGCCCAATAAACTCCTTCAAGTTATCGGTGAAATCCTTTCTAAAAACTATCACGACGCAGCTTCTATGATTTCTATACATAACAATTCCACTATTCGTTTCTTGATAGCATTCAATGCCACTAATTTATAAACTTATTTAAAAAAGAATGAAGAAACAAAACAAAAAAAAACTGCTAGATTTATTATTATTTGTATTGTAATATTATTTCAATATATGACCGGTTAAATAAAGCAAGAAGGCAAGGAAGATTTGTAAGAGTGGGATAAGAAGTTAACGTTATCTAATCTACACGATCTTTGACAAAATTGAAGGTTTAACATGTCCAATTAGCTATCCATTAGCCCTGGAAAAAACTGGTTCAGTCCGTTAAAAGTGGAGAACAAACGTTTCATTCATTTTTTTTTTCAAACTCCATTTAGACTACAGTTACGCCGATCTTCTGAATCTAAATTTTAATTCTACTATTCAGCAAGGAAAATTAGTTGATAATGGAAAATTCAGATATTTTTGAGAGACTTCTGTAAATTAGTTAAATTCAATTGTGGTTAATTCGAATTTCAAATCTAATTTAAAATCTTAAATACATTCGTCTTTTTTCCTCAGTATATAATATTGCTTTCAATAATTATCGTTAAAATTTTCAATCTAACCTCATTATTTATTTATAATTGTTGAAAACTATTTTATCAGTGTTGCTGCCTTTTCACACAGTTATATTTATTTTTTGTTGCTTTCTATTGTTGCATAAATAATTCATATGAAGTTTAATTAGAACAATAATTTTATATTAGTTATATTGTTAGAAATATCTTAATTTTGTTAGGCATTGCTATTTGGTACAAATTTTTGGTAATTCATAAATAAATATTTAAATTTATTAGAAAATTTTCAAGTATCTTACAATCAACTGACTAACTCCATGGCGTTACAGACCAGTGTGGTCCTTTGGCCGCCTCAATGAGCCCTCGCCAGATGGCTGTATCTTGCGCAGTCGCTCGCCAGTTGCGGGTATGCAATCTCTGGCGTCCCGGATGACGGCGTCTTTCCATCTTAGACATGGTCTGCCCTTCCCCCTTGTCCTGCAGAACTTCCCATCAAGCAACTTCCTTGCGACTTCCTCTTCTGGCATTCTGGCCACATGGCCAGCCCGCAATGCAGTCGCCCAAGTTTGACCCATCTCAACACATCTGTCCCTGTACAGATCATATAGATACCTGTTAGTCCTCCTTCTCCAATCATCACCGACCTTAACAGGTCCAAAGATACGCCGAAGAATCTCCCTTTTAAAGATTAGTAAATCTTTTTCTTTTTTGCTAGAGAGGGTCCAGTTTTCCGATCCATATGTGAGAACAGACCTAATGAGAGTATTATATATGAGGCATTTTGTATGACGGGAGATGGCAGAGCTTCCAAGGTGTTTGCTGACGGCGAAATAGCACCTGTTTGCCCCTATTATTCGCTGGTTGACCTCCATGGATATTCTATTTCCACAGTTTACAATAGCTCCCAGATAAGTAAATCGCTCTACATTGTGTAACCTAAATAGGCCCATAACCACCAGTACTCGTACTGCGGTCTCGGTTTCAGGTCCTGCTAGCATATACATCGTCTTTTCCTGATTCACACTCATTCCCAAAGCTTCTGCCGCTTGAGCCAACCTTAAAAATGCACTTTTAAGAGACTCGAAGGAACGTGCCATCAGATCTAGATCGTCAGCAAACCTTGTATTTGAGTTAATCTGTTAAAGATGGTGTAGTCAGTCTGGATCCCGGAGTCATGTATCACCTTCTCCAGACCCAGGTTAAACAACAGGCAGGCAATTCCATCCCCCTGCCTAATTCCTCGCGTGGAAACATGATTCATAGTCATCTTGATGAGGTGGACAAGCTTCATGGGAATTCCAAGGTCACACAGGGCTGCATAAAATTGAGTTCTCTTGATGCTGTCGTATGCACTCCGGAAGTCAATAAACAAGTGATGGGTCATCATCCTGTACTCTAAAGACTTTTCCAGTATCATACGGAGGCTAAACATCTGGTCAACTGTAGATCTTCCTCCTCTGAACCCCGCCTGATACTTACCAATCTCTCTCTCAGCAAACGGGAGGAGTTTGCAGTAGATAATGTTTGAGAGGATCTATATGCACACCGATGAAGTGAGATCCCACAGTAATTGGAGCAGTGGAGGGTATTACCCTTTTTGTGTAGTGGATAAATTATTCCCATCTTACAATCACCAGTTTTTTATTCGAAAAAAATACCTGTCATTCCATATAAACTAAAGTTATACAAAACATTTATTGAAAAGAAAATTAACTATGATGAAATAAATTAATATATTTTTAATGTATATAATAGTTGATCGTGGTCACTATCCAGATTCATAGCTTTTAACGAAAGATGATCAGTGAGTAAAAGTTGTATGTTGATCGTTAACAAATGATACTTGGATATGAAAAACTACTACTTAACTACCTGTGCCAAAAAAAAAGGTTTTAAAATCTAATTTAATTTCAATTCACCCATGTTTTCCTGTATTTTCATGACTTCTAAAAAGGTGTATCAAAATAAAAGTAATATTTTACTGTAATCTTATTGTATAATATTGTTAGTAACGCCTTCTTGAATGACAACACTGTTTTCAATCAATTAATGTAGGACTAAATATACGCATTTTATAAAGTTTCTTCGATATACCGCTCAACTAGTTCAGAATGATTGTAATGACAGATCGGTGAGAGATTTACTGATTGTCATCCTGGCTAGGTGTAGCCCCTCCTATGGCGACAGTCAGTCATGGTACGGAACGCGATTAATTTCCACGCTCCACGATTAATTGATTGTGGTCCAGTACCAGCCTACTCCTGAACGCTCCCAAGTAACTTTATCGAATGTCATGATCGCCTTTTCCCAATACCAAGAGAATAATAAGTACAGACCGAAAAGTAATTCAAAAAGTCTAAAATATCATTTAGAAAGTTTTGAGAGGGTTTATTTTCTTCACATTAGAAACCTAGAATATCTCCTGTTTATTCTTGTGTTTTTAAGTGTAAAAGAATCCCTAATGGAACATCGCAAAAAAAAAAAATAAGTGTAATGTAATATTTAAACATGAAACCTAACAAGGACAGACATATACATCTTCCATACTCTCTAAGAATTCTTGGTGTCGCTTTTAAACTGTAATATCTGTTGTTTTTTTTATGACTAAGGGTTCGTTATGAAAAAGAAATTGGACTCAGTTTCTGGAAACACAAATATAAACTTAAGCAAGTATATGGGGAGTGGCAGAAGAGTTCAAAAGTTATGAAGGAGGACCGTCTCATCTACTGAAACCATTCACTGGTACTAAAACCATATCATGTGTTGATGATGAGCCAATAATCCTTAGATGAACAAATTTACGTTTTTCTTTTTTTTGAGAGGAGGTTGCCGTACATTTCGTGAAGACGCCAGGTGCTGTTGATACTGCTACTGGCAAGACTAGAGGGTCGACATCATCACCAAAAATAGTGTCAGCGTCGTTAACCATTAGTTTTCTTTTTTTCCCCACTTCTATCATGTTTTGCAATTTGACTAAACGCTTTGTTTTCATTTGCAATTGCTGTTGTAAAACAGTTATCTACACATTTAGTTCAAAATCGTTTCTGCTTTGCCTACTTGCCTTTTTTACAGGACTCCTACGTCTCTAGACAAGATGTTGGTATTCTACCCGGGCTCCCTCTTGTAATATATTGTTTACGGTCACAGATTGTTCCTAAATAATTGAAAATACTTAAAGGAAAGATAGTAGACCTTTAAAGAGCAAAAAATAAATAATAATAATATAACTGCATTAGGCAAAAAGCTCGAAATGAGATATTATGAATATAAAATGAACCATAAAACCATGAGTCTCCAGTAGTGAACAGTGAACATTCCAGCGTCTCGTCAATTTAGGCATCATCGGGAAAGAAAAACCAAGATCACATATATGCAGAAAGAAAGAGAGAAAAAAAAATATGCTATTGACGACACATTAGAATCAATTAATTTGTTTATGATAAATTATAACTCAGCGCAATTACATTTCATTTTTAGTATTTTTTCTGGAAAGTTGTATGTTATTCTTTGTTATTTGGCAATGGTGACTTCCGATTAACAACAATTGAATTTATTTGTTGTATTTCCAAATTACATTTTTACATGTTAACGTTTCGGGATATTTACCCCCATCTTCAGAACTACAATCCCAATGATTTTTTGTTGATATAAGGCTTAAATCTAATGTGCTCCATCGTCTGGTTCTGATTCAAGTTATAATAAATTAAGGTATATAACATCCAGAGCAACATCATGCTTTTAGATTAATTATTGGGTGTCTGCTATAGTGAAATATTTTTAGTTTTCTAAAGAGCTTTATTACAAAAAGGTTTCTCAGAACTTTTATTTTAATATCCTTTCTCTAAAAGTTTTCACAGAAACTTTAAATAAGAACTCAACTGGTTTTAGCACCAGTGACGCGGTTGAGAGAGTAGTGCAGGGATCTCTTGAAGTCCCGTTTTTCCTTCTATAGTTAAAGAGAGAAGCCTAGCTTGGGGTTCCCTTCCTGATATATTGTATGTATGTATATATTGTATATAGGTATGACTGTGTTTTTAATTTATTTATCTTTAGGTAGTTTTATTTTTTATTGTACATAGTTTTTGATTATTATTTTACTTTTGTTAATTTTATATTTTCTGTGTATACGGTATGAATGTGTTATATAATATATCGCTATAATTATTGTCCACGTGACAGATTGTTATATTTCTAAATAAATAAAGAAAAAAAAATAAGAGGTAGTTAACAGTCATTAATTTATGATTAACAGATCAGGTTTGTTTTATTGCTTTAATGTAATGAATTTCATTACGTTTAAACTTCGATCGATATTAATGTTAAGGAGTAGTTCTTTCACAAGTTGATATTCTGCTTTACATTTACTTGTTTTATTGTAAATATACAGTTGTGAATTTTAATAAAAAAAAAAAATTTTTCGAGTAAAAAAAGTATAGTTTCATTAATTTCGTTCCGTTTTGATGTTTAAACATTAGCTATCCCAGATAGCGTCCCATCGATGAGCTCAACGATTACAAGCTGTCACTTTCAGATTGGCGAGGTGACTAAGAAGTTCTCGGAAGAGCTGGCCGCGGGCCTCAGCTCGGGATCAGCCCTGGCGGGACAGGTTTCCTCTTAAGGCCACTCTCTGGCCGCGAAGTACAGTCGCTGCAACCTGTTATGGGTCACTATTCAGGGACAACCGTCCTCCCTGTACCCTGGGGACCGACTGTCTTATGAACTGGATGTATTTGTCTCAACCTATCTCTTTCGCTCATCTCGTCTATTTGTTCTTTAAGGTTCAAGTTCTCTCAGAAAATGCGGTATACAAATAAAAAGAAGTTTGCTTTTTAATAATCGATGCTGTGTAAGAATATTAAATGTTCTACCTTTACTTTAATTCAGTATTCTGATTTTTTTTTTTTCAAAACCGTTATTTCTTTCGTTCTAATTTTGTTAATTATTAGGTACTCATTTATTTCCTGTTCTCTTCCTTCCTTTGTTCTTTACGATTCACTTAAAAAAAATCTTAGTAAATCAGTAAAATATCATAAAGCTGGTTTTAAATTGCTTGCTGTATCGATGGTGTGCCTATCCATTGAATTAGATGTTGCTTTTCCGCAGCAATATTACCTTAATCTAATTATTCACCATATCCTACTCATACATATTAACCTATATTAACCTGAAAAACTTGATTAGGTTCTTTTTAGACATTTTAAGTAGTGATTGTGAAAAGTTAGTAATTTACACTTGCAATTAATGGTGTTACACAACAAGACAAACGCATGCCCAAATGCAAGACGCTTAATTCTATAAAAGATGGTGCATCTTTACAACTTTTCATTTTTTTGTTATCATTACAGGCTGTTAGAAAACACTAACAAGAAAAACACCAATCCAATAAGGCGTCATAGCAACATATATTTTCCCAATAGACTGTTTACACAAAGTTTTTTCAAAGAGCTAATAACAATTCGTGACTACTTAAATTTGTATTATTAATTTATACACTACCACATAGCACCGGCCTTGTAGATTTTTTTACCGCTTTAATCAGCCTTCTCTGTTATCTTGGGGTGATTATTTCAAGTTATATGCATGATACTCGATTGCATCTTTGTTAATTCCATCTGTCTATCTAGTTTTTGACTTTCCACGTGGTCTCTTTCCTATTATTGAGGCATTCGTTGTTTTGAAGAGGCTTCCTGATGGATTGATCCGAGCTACATAGCCCGCCCATCTTAACCTTCTTGCTTTTATATCATGAGGTATTGATTGACCAGTTTCCATAAGCCGTTCCTTATTGGTACTTTATAAGTTGAAGCTGTTGTGAACTCATAATTATATTCCTTGAGTTTATAATTTAATTAAATAGGCATTAGTAACTGAGTGAGTTTATTGTATACCTAAACACTTTCTGTTTCCTCGTTTTACCAGGTTGAAACGCAAATTTGACCTGTTTTTGAACGATCAAAGTTGGCATTATGTCACTTTCTCGGTGAGTTAAAAGTATAAAGTGAGGAGATTCTCAGTGATGTTAAAGTAACCAAAGTCTTATAAAATTTAATTATTTAATTCTATCCATTGTACAGTATCATTGTTTATGGATCAGGGCAGATATATTATCAGAAGCACCTTTCTGCAGTTGAATTGTTCAACTTTCAAAAGAAACCTTTGAAAATTTGATGTTTTTTCATTAATGTACATTTGATTGCTATTCTTAGGTAACAAAGATTAGAATAACTTGTGTGTATGTATATATATATATATGTATGTATATATATATATATATATATATATATATATATATCTATATATATATATATATATATATATAACATATTATCACGTCTACTTATTTATTCATGGCTTCAAATATATATATATATATATATTTGAAGCCTTGAATAAATAAGTAGACGTGATAAAATGCTCATCTACTTCCTAGTAAAAAATAAAAAATTCAGGTTAGGGATGTTATGTCGACATCATTCCACAAGCTCTAAAGAAAAAAACCTTTCGTTGCGGGATGCCTAACTCCAATGACCTGTAAAAAACTGAAAATACTAAAATAAATTAATAGATCGAAAATAATTTGTTTAAGGATTATGAGAAATCTTTTTTCAACAGTTCATGGATATTGTATTGAATTTATAAGATTATTCGTTTGTAAGCAGCGTTTACACGTTTACAAATGTGAAAAAAGAGGGTATAATACTGGAGTTTCTCAAGGCTGGTGTTTGTATCTCCGTCTGCTGTTGGCGCTTATGTCACTTTTTCACATTTGTTTACTGTTTGTGTTGCTTTAGAGGTGCTGTTGAATTTCAGGATTATCTGCTACGATTTTCTTCATTCGTTTTATTCTTTTCGAATTCCTCTTCCTATTTCCTCTTGTTTCATTTTATAATTACAATAGTTTATAAACAGTTTCCACGTCAGCCACATTTGCATCCTTGGAACTGAGAAGCGTGTTAAATCTCTGATTATTGTTTTTTTTGTTTGTGTTTTTTGTGGTGTGTAGGCAGTTTTTTGACTGCGGTTGGAAACGTAGAAAGCCGTCTAAAAAGATTAGATAGAAAACCTTTTCAATCGAACTTTTTCATAAAAAACAAAATAATATAATTAGAAACTATTAGAAGCTAAAACAACGTTAGGAACATATTACGGGTATCAACCAGGGTTTTAAATCGATAATTAAAAAAATAAAAATGAAATCTGATCAAAATTTTTATCTGGAATTTTTAAAATACATTTGATGATTTTGGTTATGAGCATTTTTATTTTTGATCATAAGTAAAAAAATCATATCCTGATCATTATTTTTATCATTGAGTAATAGTGTTTAAATCAGAAATATATTTTTTTTGTGATCTCCATGATATATTTTGAGTCTGGAGTAGTAGGTGGAGAACAGCAATATTCTCCACCTACTACTCCAGACTCAAAATATATCATGGAGAATTATCAATTAGCAACAGAACATCTTTATTTCCAAAATTGATTAGAAATTTTGGTTTACAAAAAAGATAATATATACATATATACAAATATATAGTGCCGATAGGCTGTGCACAATTTAATCATTATTTATATAAATACGTATCACTCTGTGAGTGATAATTATTTTAATCGAATATTTTTAATTGAATTATTGTATTGAATTATTATTATAATTGAAATTATTTTTAATTGAATATATACGTACTATATAATATATATCGAATAATAGATCAAGATCAAAGATCGATTTAAATTTTTATTAATAAATCAGGCATGATTTTTTAATTTTTTTTTTTATTTTGTTATTTTAAATTTGCCACTGCGTTGGAACGCATCAAGCAAATGTGTTGGCGTTAATTATATCTTCTTGATTCCTGATATCTTCTTAACTTTTCAACAGATCTCTAGGCCACTGCCTTTTTAGTCGTCTTTGAGGCTCACCAGGTAACAGGGAGGAAGATAGAGATAGAACGAGTGGATTTGGATGATTGAGAGTAGAAGTGTGAAATGTTGTGTATTTGTTGTGTATGTAGGATTTTGTATAATATAATAATTATTACATGATTTTGTGGAAAAATAATTATCGATTTCAAACCTTGGTACTAACAAATCCTGTACACATTTGGTATCCCTTGTACATTTCAAACGCTATTCATTTTTCTGATCTTAAAAATCCTTATCTATGCGCTTATTATAATAATTTATAGTTTGGAGCAATAAAGCTTCTGAATGTGTTGGGTGAATATTTTTCATACATTATCCAAGAAGTCAAGGCGATGAAAAAGGAAACTGGCCAGTCTTGAAACGGGACTTAAGCAGTTGTGAGGCCAATATGCCCCAAGATATATTGGAAACTATTACCCCTTTGGCCCCATTCCAACAACACAATCTAGATGTTCGCCCTCAGACGACTAAAGAATTATGCAATATCCATCGAGACCCCTGACGCCGTTGGTAGCCTCAACAGCATTCTTGCCCTGACATGAAATCACTTTAGCTAGCTACTCAGCCGAGTCGGCCCTAACTGTGCTGGAATTAACTCCTCGGTAATGATCACTGATTAAAGTCCAAAAAACAATCTTCGCCGGGGCATATAAACCGTTGTCGGCCATTTCGTCCCGTTGTCTGAGAGCGCTCTCCTTCCAATCCGTCCCAAGCTATTTAGTTTTATTGCACTTTTTTTTCTTCAGATCAACTCCTGGTTTTCATTTGTCCTACCTGGAATCTTTCCAAACGGCAGCAGTTTGTATTTGATTGTTCGAACAAAGAATTCGTTATCGACTTCTAAATCTTACACTTGCCGTGTATAGATTTTCGTTTCCTTTTTTTCTTAAAATAGTTATCTGTTAAATAGTTGATATCTTTCCTTGTGCCTTGGTCAGCAGTTGCAAAAAAAAATTGAATTGGTCAAAGTTTTCTTAGCTCACTTTTCTTTGTTAATCGCACCGAAATCTTTTCCCCCGCCTACATTGAAGAAATATGTACTAAGTTTGTCTTTCAGGAGTTTGAGATGCCTTGCTAGCCACCCTCGCTTTGCAAATTAATTCCCTTTCTTTAATAATGGAGGCCAGTGATCTTATCCTCTTGTCTTGGGGCATGGAACGCGTGCGTACATAACAGTACATGCTAGATGAAGTAGCCTCCTTAAAACGTTGTATTTTCAATAATTATTCAACGTCCTTTTCCGTTCTATAAGTGTTTTTTTTTATAATCTAGTCTGGTAAATAGTGATCTATCGATATTTTCTTATCTAGCCAAGTTTACAGCAAAAAAAACTAAAATTCGTCAAATATTTAAACAGAGATAGTGAAGCCTTCTTTTTGTACAGTTGTTTTTTCGTACGAAAATAGATATTTTTTGGGTATAAGTTTCTTTAAATAGTTTGAAATTGCTTCAGCCTAAAAGCTCCCCCTCCCCCTCCCGTAGATCTCCTAATCAATTTCGAAAATAAAGATGTTCTGTTGCTAATAGTTGACAACAATATTCTTCACCTACTACTCCAGACTCAAAATATATCATGGAGATCACACAAAAAAAAAAAAATTCTGATTTAAACACTATTACTCAATGATAATAATAATGATCAGGATATGATTTTTATTACTTATGATCAAAAATAAAAATGCTCATAACAAAAATCATCAAATGAATTTTAAAAATTCCAGATACAAATTTTGATCAGATTTCATTTTTATTTTTTTAATTATCTATTTAAAATCCTGGTTGATACCCGTAATATGTTCCTAACGTTGTTTTAGCTTCTAATAGTTTCTAATTATATTATTTTGTTTTTTATGAAAAAGTTCGATTGAAAAGGTTTTCTATCAAATCTTTTTAGACGGCTTTATACATTTCCTACCGCAGTCAAAAAACTGCCTACCCACCACAAAAAACACAAACCAAAAAAACAATAATCTACCTGTGTCACTTGATGGAACGATCTACAAGATTACTGAACTATTTCATTTATTATTAGTATGGTTTAATAATAATTTATATTTCCTTAAAGGTAATACAAAAGCACATAGTTACGCCGCCTCAGTATTGCAGTATATATATATATATATATATATATATATATATATATATATATTGTATTTTAATGTTATTAAATTATCTTAAAAAACATCAGGCTTCAGTAATGGAAAATGGCTACCTATAAATCTCCTTACGGTAATAGTAACGATCATTTGAAACGAAATAGCGTTTTGTGTCAATAACCTAATTCATCTCCAGTCTGCAGTTAACTGGAATAATAGGCACTAAAACCCAATGCTACTGTTAAAGAAGCCAATGAAGGGAAAAAGGAACGCCATAAAACGTGTTTTATTCTCTTTAGGCTGGAAGAAAGGTCGAGTTTCCGGTAATGCATTTTTTCAATTTCTTCAGTTGATAGTATAAACATAAAATTTTACGCCCATTATTTGTTATAATAATGAAAAGTGTAGAAATGAAATTGTATCGTTATAATTTACTTTGCTGTATACTTTAATGGTACTTTTGATCTGATCATAGTTTGATATGTGTGATTTTATTCCAATGCCCTATCTTTTGTTTATTTATTTCTTTATAAGTGAATAAAAAATGCCAAAACATTGAATTAACAAATGTTTTTGTGTAGATAAAACGAATAAAAATTATATAAATATGGAGAACTTCATATTTTTTATGTCATCATTGAAATTATGATATTTTTAATATCATTTTAAATATGTGAAAACTCAACAAAATTAAAATGTTTGACTGTGATCATTTAAAAAAAAAAATGATGCCGCGTTGGAAAAAAGACAGACCATTGATTAATAAATCCATGGCTAAAATTGCAAAGGCATATCCGCTTGAAATACAAAACTATTTTTGTATTTAAAGCTAACGGAACAATATAAAAATTTCGATTTTATATATACGGATGCATCCAAAGAAGGAGATAGCGTAGGATGTGCTTTAGCGAGTAAAGAGAACCAATTACTGCTTAAATTACCTGGAGAATGTTCCATATTCACAGGAGATGCCACTGCCATCATGAATGCTTTATATCTTATAAGCGAATCAGAAAAGAACTACTGTCTAGTTGTGACGGACTCATACAGTGTTTTAACTGCCATTGATAACCCATATCCTAGAAACTCCATAATTAGGGAAATACTCAACATTTGGTGGGAGGTAAAAAATAAAGGAATAACAGTTGTCTTGGTATGGGTACCAGCTCATTGCGGAATTTTAGGGAATGAAAAAGCTGACAATGCAGCCCATTTAGCAAGAAGTGGAGGAGAAGAAGAGGAAGTGACTAGAGTGAAATATATCACTTTAGAAGACTGGGTACACGAAATAAAGAAAAAACAACTGGCAGAGTGGGAAAAAGAGTGGAGGATCAAAGAGTGTAAGCTGAAAGAAGTGAAACCCAATTGCGATAAATGGCTCACTAGCAACAGAAAGTCCAGGCGTGAAGAAATTATACTGTGCCGCCTAAGGATTGGGCACTGCCAGTTCACTCATAGCTATCTTTTAAGAGGCCTAGAAGCTCCTACTTGCGAAAAATGTAATGATACACCGCAAACTGTGAAACACCTTCTAGTAGAATGTCCCCAATTCGAAAGGCACAGAGAAAAAATAGAACTAGGAAAAACACTAAACGAAATACTACAAGATAAAGAAGAGAGGGTCTCTATTTTGTTTAAATTTTTAAAGGTTATAAACTACTATAATAGAGTATAAATTATAGAAAACGCCAATGACCCTTTAGGGTAGAGGCGAGAAAAAGAGAAAAAAATTAAAAAAAAAGACTTTAATTTTATAATTTATTAATTTACCTCACAGTCAAAATAATACACCTCACTTCTTATTAATTTTTAAATACTATTAATTTAGTTCAATATCTTGTAGGGAAGCTACTCCTTTTAGTCTGTTTGCAATGGAGTCGACTAAATTTTTTGTGATTCCGTGCTTGGCCAGTTCCATTCTGCGAGGAGATATATTTTTTCAAATCTTCTTTTCTAGAAATCTCGTATTTTGTAGTAGAATTCGTTCTATGTGTCGGTGCATATTAACATAAGAAAGTCGTGAGCTTTGTTTGGAAGTAGAAGGCACGACTACTACACCAAGAAACAAGGTGTTATAGTAGATGTGCAAGTATATCCTCTTAGGATAAATAGGATTTATCGATATATATATATATATATATATATATATATATATATATATATATATATATATATATATATATATATATATATATAGATAGATTGTTTTACTATTGTATAGTAGTTATTTTTCAGCTAAGAGCTATCCATTACTTCTAAAGCACCGTGGTGTTTCGTTTATTTGATTTGTATTAAAATATTAAAATTACCTTCCTATGCTTTGATTGGTATTAAACTTTTGAAACCCGCATTGAGAGTTAATAGTTAAGTATATAACTATCAATGTTATATACCTTGTAAGCATAAGTATATTTCCTGTAAGCCGCAAATATCATTTCTATCGTGAGGGGTAAGAGGGCACGCCGCTATACCCCAAAGGTTGCGGCTCAAAGGGATTGCAGGAGTTGCAGAGAGCTTAGAATTCCCTTGGGTAACCCCGACTCCCTAGTGAGATTTTTCCAGCTTCACTGCGTCAACCTTTGAATCAGTACTTTTTAAAATTCTGATGTTTTTTAAAAATATTTACTTGCTCAAATTTCTCTCACCTCTCATCCGTTATTTAATAATGATACAGCCATAGCAAACTGTAATGTTTGATTTTGGTACTATTAACAACTGCTGTGTACATCTGATTAATAGATTTCTGAAGTATGTATTGAAATATTTGTTAACGGATTGAGTTGAATTTAATCGAAAAACATTGTAATTAATTCAGTACTCACTAAAACTAATTTTATTTTTAAGTATTTTAATAATTTTAAATTGATTCTAAATTATTGTAAAATTTGGCCTATGTTCAGTGAAATAGAAAACATTCAAATGTTTAATAAATAAAAAGGTTCTATTAGAATGTATTGTTATAAATAAAATGCAAAACGTAAGATAAAAAAAATGGATTCAATTTTTTTTTTTACATGTTTCATAAATAATAAAATATTACACATTTAATTTATTTTTGTTAGATAATTCCTATATTTATGACTTATTAGTTGTCACACAGATCAAAAAATCCTATTTTCTAAAGTTTCTCGCTTCGCTTTACTTAAAGGAAAACAAGAGTCTAACTTATGTTCAAAAATCGATAATCAACTGATATTGAAAACATACACACATTGCAATGATGAATAAATAAAAAATAAAAAAACATTCTTTGAGGATGTATACCTAAAAAAATATACATATAAAGGATACTGAACAAGAAAAATATTCAGTGAAATGACATTAACATTGAAATGGTTAATATATAAAAAATAATAATAAAAAACTACATTTTAAAATGGTTTATTAAAAAAAAATTATAGAAAGCGTATGGTTAAAAAAAACGTTTATGGGTACAATTATTTTTTTATATGTTCATAAATGACTTACTACATTTTTTTATTTTTATTTGTTTATTTAGAAATATTACATTCTGTCACATCAAGGACATTTATAACAGTGATCAGAGAAAGCACACTCACACTCTATTTACAATAAAAAAAAAAATAAATAATACAGAAACTTAATAATAATAAATACAATAAAATAAAATAAAAATAAATACAATAAAATAAAATAAATGTATATAAACAAAAGAACTAACCTAATCATAAACACTCGGGCTTGAGTGGAGGATCTGGCCATTGCCAAAACTCCAATAGATGCTTATTTACAAAAGGTCTCTGGGCCACTGCCGCTTCAACCTTCGAGGAGGATTGTAAGGATGGGTGGTGCTGGATAGAGATTGTGCAAGGGGATTTGGATGATAGGTAAGGTTTTGGTGAAATTTGGAGAATTTTTCTGGAATAAGGTCTAGGACAAATGGGATATTAAGGTCATGGTGTAGGATTTTGTTATTTACATAGAACGGAGCATCAACTATTGTTCGAAGGACTTTAGATTGAAAGGATTGAATACGTTTGATGTTAGAAGCTTTTGCTGTCCCCCACAGTTCAAGTCCGTATGTCCATATAGGTTTCAGTATTATCTTGTAGATAAGTAATTTGTTTTCAATAGAAAGTTTAGATTTTCTGTTTAGTAGTCTGTATCGTCGGTTGAGTTCTTGTCTTTTGAGTCTAGTATGTGGGTTCCATGTTAGTCTTCGGTCTAAATGAAAGCCAAGATAACGGACTGTGTCTGAGTAAGGAAGCTGGATGGAATTAAAGTGTACTGGTGGACAGGAACTGCGTCGGAGTGTAAAGGTAATATGTTGGCATTTAGATTCATTAACTTTAATGCGTCAGTTATTACACCAGTGCTCAATCAAGGTGAGGTGGTTTTGGAGATTTAAGGATGCTATGTTGGGATCAGAGTTGGATGATAAGATTGCGGTGTCGTCAGCGAATGTTGCAAGAAAAGTATCGGGATGAACAGGGATGTCAGCAGTAAAGAGGATGTAAAGCACGGGACCCAAGACGCTGCCTTGGGGAACACCGGCTTTAACGGAGTAGATATTGGAAAATTCTGTTCCACAGCGAACTCGGAAGGAGCGGTCAGAGAGGTAGGATCGGAGGACTAGGTACAAGGACTGAGGTAAATGGATTTTAAGCTTGAAGAGCAGTCCGGAGTGCCATACCCGGTCAAATGCCTGTGCAATGTCCAGAAATGCACCCGAACAGTATTCCTTGTTTTCTAGGGCTGAGGAAATATGATCAACAACTCGGAGTCCTTGTTGAACAGTAGAATGTTGGGAGCGAAAACCAAACTGATGGGAAGGAATATTTTGGGATTCTATAATGGGTAGGATTCGATATTTTTATTAACATAAATTCTATATCTCCGACTTAATATTACTATATTGTTACTTAAAAAACTGTATTGTCTCTAAGAAATTATAAAAGTTTGAGTTTTGTTCAATAATCGATAATCAACTGGTTTATTAATTTTTAATACAATTATTAATGTATTAACATAACCATTGATGTGCAAGGAAGCACTAATCAAACTACTGTTTCCACCTAAATAAAATCCACTAATTTTGTTTTTTAGAAACTTAGAAAAGTAATTTTCTTGAATATACCTTACATAATACGAGCACAGAACTCGTATTAGCACATAAATCTGCTGTATTATTATTATTTAATTGATTAGATGTCTTACATTAAAAAAAAAAATCTTTTATTTTCTTAAAGATGTATTTATAGGTATTTAATTATTATGTTGGAAATATTGTGTATTATAAATATTGTGGTGTAGAGTAAAATAATAATCAGAAAACTGTCCATAGAACGGAATATGGCACTGTCTCAAATTTCTAAGGCATGGAAATATTTCAAACTTAATGTATTTAAAAATGTAAGATATATTTACATTTTTATCGAAAACGATAATCTGTTTCTTACTTGAAACTACACTAATTCATTTGCTTTATTTTCTTTTAGAGATTTATATTTATTTATTTACTGTTTGTTGATCGCTTTTGCTTTCTAAGGGTCATTGGCATTGTACTGTCATAAATTAATATTTTTTTCAGAGATATTTTCACTTTCTTTGAGGTTTTCTGATAGAAGTCTAGATCGTTTTATACTTCAGGCAATCTATTATCTAGTAAGTGTTGAACAGTTTTTTAAGTAAAAAAACCCAAATACAATTGTTTATTCTGATCTAATTTCCCTTTTATTTATTTTTTTCAATTCTGGTGTCTTCAAGGATATATTAGCCTATTAGCCCTTATAATTTAACTATTTATTCAAATTTTAATAATGTTTGAGCTATTTTGAAGTTATAAAAATATAAAGCAAAAATTCTATCAGTTCACAAACTTATTTCTATATTATAATATTATTATTATTCATCTTAGGTCATTCATGCTAATAAAATGCGACGAGTAATGGTGTTTGTTTTTTTGTGACCAAAAATGGATATTAATAAAGTTACAATATAGAAATATGTTTTAATTGATAGAGTTTTGATAGCTTGAGAATGTGGAAAATAGCTCGAAACGTTGTTAAAAATTTAATAAATAGTTGAAGTATAAGGGATGTGATATACAATATAAGGCATTGATATAGGAGGTTCTATGTAACCTATCTTTTTATTGAGTGTTTAATAATTAATACATGTTGAATTTTTCTATGCATGTGAATATAAAAAGGCAAATATAGAAAATTCTAATATTCATTCTAAACATTATATTGGCGCTGTCGGTAGAACTTGTTCTTCCACTTTTCCTATATCAATGCCTTATATTATATATCGCAATATCCTTGAAGACACCATATATAAGTACATTAAATGCCTTACTGCAGTAGCCAAATTTGCCTATAATTACCTGTCATTACAACACCAATAACTATTGTGATTTGGATGGAAGCAATACGGAAAGTCAAAATGGTTGTGTCAAAACATAGGCAAACGATATGGTAAATATTTAGTAGACGCGCGTAATACGATAACATAACACTCCTAGAAGACACTACCGTATCTATTACATAAGGAGCGCAGTGAGGCATTACCATTCAGCGCATGAACTATCACGTTCCTCGGGAGCCAGCTGTATAACATCCTATCAGCATTTCAATATCCGGTTTTGATGTGCAACTGATTGGCATATCTTAGTAAATTTGAGTATACGCTCTCAAAATAGTTCACAATTATTGGGAAATTAATTTCCGTATAGTTAGTTCCTCAATAGTCAGTGGTACAGACCCCTTTTTATGGAATTATTATCATCCGCCTGAAACTTCGTAAATAGTTTCATCTCATCGTAACCTACAACTATTTTATTTACGAAAACTCTTGGAATTGGGGCGTTTCCAATCTGGAGGTAGGCAAAATTTGTTTATTTAATTAGGTTCTAAAAACTCGTACATACACATTTTCTTTCTACTTGGATCGTAAGATAATTTGATCACCAAATTTCTCGATTTTTTGTAAATATTTATATCATATAATAATGATATAAATATTTCGACTTCATCGAAACGCCGTCGAGAAAATTCAATATAATTGAAGCATGGAGTAGAGGTATAAGGGTGAAATAAAGCGATTTTCCTCGAAATTATAAATTTCAGTAAATAATCACTATAAATCACTAATAATCTGATGGACGCCGGGGACCGCAACCGTAGCTAATTTGTTAAGTGTCATAAATTTATGAATAACGAGTTAATAAATTTTGATACCGCGTTATCAAATAAAGTTCATGAATATAAAAAAAAACAACTGCAAATTATTTCTCAATGGTTCATTATTTCCCTATAGTTATGTATCAAATATGTATACTGTGTCATTTCTGTGGGAAATTAATTATAAACATGTTATTTTCATTATTTATTTTTCTTTTTTTAAATATTGTATTACATTTTTTTTTTCATGGTAAAAATGATATACAATTTATTTCTTCAAAGATGAATCTAGATTGCTCCTTCCTTAGATGTAAATTTTTCGAGATATAAAAAAAATAAAAATAAATAAAAAGTAGTCGCGGAAAAGAAGTTGCGGACGGCTGAAGTTGGTACGACAAATTTGGTTTTATTCGATTTTCGGATTCTATTCACATTGAAACGTAAATCCTCAAATTTTTAGTGGCGATAATTATTTTTGTTTTTGCTCTTGATCAATTATAACGGTTCATAATTGAAACTAATAATATAAAGGACTATGCACTTGAACTAATTATTTCTTACATAATATGTTAATTTCCTGAACTACTTAAGATAGAAAAACCTTATTTTTTCTTTAACAGCTTTCGAATTCCTATAATTTATCAAAAGCTTTAAAGCACCTCCTTCTAAAAAAAAAAGAAATGAAAAAAAATGTCTCATCTTCTCATAAAGGCCTCCAAGATTTCTTTCAACTACAAAAACGTTCTTTCTGATTTTTTAAAATAAGTTATGTTCAGAATTCGAGAGAAAAACTTTACATAATAAAAATAAAACATCTTACTAATATACATGAAGTACATACTTACACAAAAACTGAACTCACAGAGACAATAAAATTATCAAGATAGAAAAAAGTAACAATACAAATGGAATAGAAAATGACTGAAAGTTGTTAGAAAAAAAAGTTATAAGCAAAATATTTAATTGTCAATTTTAAAATATTTATATTGTTGAATCCATTTAAACTGCAATATTAGATCACAAAACTTTGGTTATGTAGAGTGACAGTTGTTAAAGCCGAAAATTGTATGAATTTTTGAAAATTTATTTGCTTAATTCCTCTTTCAATAATTTAGAAGATATTGAATTAAATACATCCCTAATGGATGCGGCTAAATAATTAGATCTTGAAATAAATTTTTAAAGACCTGATAAAAAAGAGCGGTTCTTGTATTTGATTATTTGATGTTATTTTTAAAATCTAGTCAAAAACTAATCAAACATCTTCGAATTCAAGACCTAACTCGTAAGTTCCAATTAAAAAAAAATTTGATGATAAAAATTACCGTGGATATCTGTAGTTTTAGTCAATTTATTATTAGTAATGTTAATGTTAATTTTTTTAACAAAGTGTTTTATTTTATTAAAAACGCCACTGGGAATTTTCACCGATGTTCGTTTAATTTATTTTATTATTATCATATTGGCGTTTTGAAGCGAGGTTTATCTATGAAAATATATATGTTTTAGTTATTACAAATTTTCCACATATCTTTTTATAGTTTCATGAATTGAGAGGTCTATTAACAAAAAAGAGGTAACTCCAAACATTAACATTTTGAAAAAATGGTAAAAGATGTAATAAATTTCTATTTCGTTAATCGACCATTTTTTAATTTTTTTCGCTATGTAATAAATTTTTCAAAAATTAACTTAAATAAGTAAAAATGATTTTTTACATTTTGTTAGTAGACGTGTATATATATAATTAGAAATGGTAATTATTGCACCGTTCTGTTGAGGCAGGATCGGTCATTTTTTAATAAATGAAAGAGTGTTACATGAGTGTCTAACTAAGCGTATTCATATCTTCCAGATTTAAAATTGAATAGCCTTTGGATAAAACTAATAACTGGGAGATAAGTTCAAGTAATAGGATAGATGACCTATATCGGTGACCTATTTATGAGAGCAAACTATCAATTTTTTAATATTTTGGTTAAAAAAACGTTGATTCTTTGCTGACACCTTAGTAATTTTCTTTTATCGCTAAAGAAAAGAGGTGTTTTGTGTACTAGCTTTTAAAAAGAGGCCTCATCTATCAAACGAGTTAATTTTCATTTCTTTTCCCTCTAGTAAATTTTAATTTTCTTTACCAATCAATGTTATGCTATTGTAATACTATTATGTCTTACAATTTGAGGTTAAACGTATTATATTGCATTAAATATGCATTTATAGATATTTAATTAATATGTTAGAATTTAGTGAGGACCTATGATTTTTTTTAGACAGGCCTTGAGTAAAATGAGAATCTGAAAGCTGTCTGTGAAACGTGATACTGGATTCTCAGATTTCTTAACCATGGCAATATTTCTAACTACACATTTCTTGAATTTTCTAGCTTTATTATACATTTTTTTACATTAAAAAAACAAATACAGACGCATATCCGAATCGGTCATTATAGAAAATATATATTTTTTTTTTACTGTAAACTAATACAAATTTACATTGTATAATTTAAACATAAATTTTCAATTTAAGTTATCTAATTTAAGAGCAATTTGAAAAAAAAATGTTGACCCTTTTTTCGTAAGAATTTATCAAAGTTTAATTTGTATCATTATACAACACATTTCTTAGCATTATTTACGAATACAATATTTTTTATAAATAATTAAATATATGATACGCTGGAGGATAAAGATAATTTATTCAGGGGACTCTTTACCTGAGGGTATGAAGAGGATTAACTTTTTTTTCGTAAAGGACTAACGAGCTTTCTGCTCGTCTGAGATTAATTAGATAATAATCTCTAGTCTTATTTAATCTTCTCAGTGATATTATATTATAAAGAGTAGGCTCAAGTTTACGTTTTTAATAAAATCTTTATTCCAATTTAATGACTATTGAGTTACTATTAAAGTAATGATAAAACGTTTCATGAAATACTTTTCTTTCTATATTATTTTATGATAAATATAATTATGGATCTTTCTCAGCTAATAGAAAAAGACCAATGTTTATATCCTTTCATTTCAACTGAAATGATATATAACATAACAGAATAACTCTATAGACTTCTTTTGTAAATTTTTTCGGGTGTACAATTTGAAAAATTATTTGTTTGCTATTCCTAATTTCTTAATAAACATCATTAAATCTTAAGGTGCGTTTAGATATTACACAAACAAATATATGAATGATTATTTCACTATGCTAGTATTTTTGTTTCTTATTTTTGATATATTCCATCTGATGTAGGTATCAAGAGAAATAAAATAAATCCTCCCGAAATAAATCGAAACCAGAAGGTTCGCTGCCGATACCACCAACCGTTGTCCACATTCTTCCATCCCTCTATCGCTGTCTTAACCCAACCGCTTCAGATCAGCCTTAACGCAATCTTCCCACCTTCGCTTTGGTCTACCCCTCGGAATCTTGACAGTCTGTACTGCACATATTAACTTTTTAGGAATTATTTCGTTACAAAGCCCAGCGATTTTATGTGACCATTTTATTCGCCTCAACTTAATCATCTCAATTATTTTGATCGGATACAGTTCACGCAATTCAGCGTTGTGTAACCGCTTCAATTCTTCGGTGGACTCGTCCTTTTTCGGTCCGAATATTCTACGCAATACTTTATTATCAAAAACCTTAAGACGTTTGCTCATCCCTTTATGTAAGTGGCCACTTTTCGCATCCATAAAGAACTGTTGGAAGGATAATGGTTTTTAAATTCTAATGTTTAAGTTTCGGGACAGAAGCCGAGAACTAAGCAGTTTTGGCAAAGAAAAATAACAAGCATTTCCCGACTTCAACTTAACCTTAATATCCTCTTCAATTTCGTTATTTTCTAGTTATCTCAGACCCTGGATACCTAAAATTCAGTACGTGTTCAAACGCATTCCGTTCTATATCGATATAATCGAAATTGTCGCTGTTTTTGCAGCTAACCCTATATTTTGACTTATTCTTATTTATCTCAAGTCCTAGTTCTTTACCGGCTTTCATCAACGTTGTATGAAGTTTTATTGTTTCCATGTCTTCTCTTAACAGTACCAAATAAGTGAAAGAGATTCACCTTGCTTTAAGCCCGAATAGATCTCATATTTCTCTGATAAATAATAACCGATTCTAACTTTATTGAGTGTTTCCGTCAAGCACCTCCTGACTAGATTTACTATTTTTTTGAGGGGATTCCCTACTCGATTAGAATATTATACAGCTACTAGCGGTCAATGGAATCATAAGCCTTTTCGAAATCGATATAAAGCTGGCGAACAACACCGTTGTACTCTATTTTATTCTCTAATATTTGTCATAAAAATATATTTAATCGATAGTCGAACGGTTCCGCCTAAATCCGCACTGATACTCTCCCAATTTCCTCGTCATGTTCAGTGATTCATTTAGTTAAGATTAATGTAAAATATTTTATAACATACCGGAAGGAGTGAAATTCCTCTATAGTAATTACAATCGGTCCTTGGGCCCTTTTTGTAAATCGGAAATAATTTCGCTATTAGTTAAATCAAATTAAATGATCTTGTTTTATCAATATTTTTTATGATCTTGCAATATTAATTACGTTTTATTAATTAGTGTAAATATTTTAGGAGAGATATTTATTAAATTAGAAATTTAAATGTATAAGATGGCGAATATATATATATATATATATATATATATATATATATATATATATATATATATATATATATATATATATATATATTTGAAGCATGGAATACGTATATACTGTTACTGGACTTCTATATAATGGAAAAAAAGAAGAAATGGGTTTGAAAGACAAAATAATTTGTTCTGGGACAATATAGGCAATTCTATTATCTCTTTCTCTTTCCATTCGGCCGAGCGGCAATCCCGATACAGCCCTCGTGGGTATCTCTGTCGGTGTAATATTCAATTTTTCTATTGTAGGGCACATGTATACTGTAAGAGATATCTTCCACATTTGTATTCTCTTCTCGATATTGTCCTCAATAATATTCATATATATCTTCAATTAGTGGCAATTATTTCTTCTTCGTTGTTTGATAAAACGGGTTTAATTATGAGCAGAATAATTAGAAAATATTATTGATTCCTTTAAACTTGATTTTGTTAGAGATGACTAGTACAAGTGAGAAAGTCTATTGTTTTTTAAGAAAAGAAAATTATACCAAAAATGAATTTTTTTATATTCGGATATTTTAAACATTTTCGGTTCTAAAAAAGTCCCTTCTTATCGTGTTAATATTATGATCTTAGGCACCCGGTTCGAAAAGATGTGTAAAGTCAGTGTCCAACACAAAAAATTCATGATTTGAAAAATTATAATATTTTTATAAAATTTCTTTTATGCCAACGTTTTGACATAAGTTTAAGATCTTCAACAGGGCTGAGGAAAGATAAAATAACAACCGAACAAAATATAGTCCAGATAATAAATACTTATAAAATTGCGATACATTATTATTAAAACAAATTCTATCAACCGAATTTCAATTTAAGTGAATGGTTTCTTATTTTTCTTCATTTCCATTTTTCTTTTCATTTCAATTTTTTTTTCTTCAAAAATTTTTCACTTTTTATTGTTTATATTTTGACACTGCGGATGTTGTGTATATTGTTTACATCTGATTAATGTAGTTCTTGGCCAGTTATAGTTTTTGTTTATTTTCTCTATATGTTTTGTTTCGTTACAATATAACTTCCTATATAATTTGTTATGTCTTACATATCACATATTTTTTATTCATTGATTAATAATTTTACTCTTCACCCCTTACATATACGTGTGCTTGGAGAAATACGTGTAATTTGGGTCACTCTGAAAGTAAGAAATTCCACCGTGGGGAATTCAGGATTTTTGGCAGAATTGAGTAAGCTATACCTTCGGAACACTTTACGGCTAGCTGATTTTGGTGCCTCTGATCCGCTTTTTTGTTTTTTTATAATATTGATAAGAGAGTTTTAGATCTGTAGAAGTAATTTTTCTTTACTTGATTCAATAATTTTTCAACAAAAAAGTACATGAACATAATCAAAAATTTTAGTCGATTGATGTATAGTAATCTCTCTAGCTTATTTTGAAGGTAATTTCTAAGCAAAATACTATAGAACTTTGTTGAAAAATTAAATTTAAAAAATAAAATCATAATTTAATAAATATAATTTATGTTTAAATTATGTCTCTTGTGAGAATATATTTTGAGTAGTGGTTTTTACTGAAGAAGTTTATAAAATATTATTTACTGACTGCAAGCGTAATATATTATGAACTTTCAACAGATGACATGAAAACGTTAGCTTACCAGTGTAGATAAGTGTTACTTATTGTTGAAAAGGTATTATAATTTCTAGTACAACATATATTGCCCAAGATACTATTCGTAGCCCAAGATATAAGTAGTTGCCCATGATAAAACTAAAGTAATTGTACCTTAGGTTCCTTATTATTTTTAAAAATGTTTATTTTGTCAATATCTGGTGATGAAATATTTTAAAAATTAACATAGTATCTTCATAGTATGATAAATAAAATTCTATTTTGAACTTTTAAAAATCATTGTTATTTTAAAAGTTATGGAGCATTGAAAAAAAATTACCCTAGTGACACCTATTTCCCTACTTATTTAATTATTTTTACGTATAATAGTGTGATTAATTTTTGATTACTTACGTATGCTAGTATAATTTAAGAAATATTTTCAGGCATTATCACATTGTTCATTATCCTCTTATATTAAAACTTTTAAAAATATACTACTTATCACAGTATTTTACATCAATTTCCATTATTTGTCCTTGTATATTTTATTTTTTCTTATGTAAAGTAATTTAGGAGATTTTTTTTCTTCAAGTCTTTGTTATTTTCTTTTTAATAAGATAGTAATTTATTTTTTTTTTTTTTTGTTCGAATTTTGTTTTCTCAGTCTGAAGAAGGCTTTCAACTTAGGTCGTAAACTTCGGCATAAAATAATTTTTTTTATCTGTGACTGCAATTCTTATCAACTTCCCTATCATATTATCAACAGTCAACTATTTCTCCACTGTAAAGAATTTTTATGATGCTTAACTATTTATTAATCAGTAGACCTGTCTCAATTAAGAACCATTGACCTCTGACAACACACACAGGTTATTTAAAATCAATGATGAAAGAAATAAGGTTTCAAAATTTCAGGATACTGTTAAAGATATCCGAGTCCTGTAGAGGGAGTTCCACATGGAAACAGCTGTTGCTTGTTTGCTGCATCCCTAAAGCAACCAACAGACTGCCAACGTGGTTTTCAATTTTGCTGCTGACTCAACAATTAATTTTTACTGGGATCAAATATTAGTAAATGTTTGTTCTAAATATTTAGATTATATTGATCGCTTCATCATCTTATATCATTGATATATCTAAGGAACAATATTTGCTATGTATGCTGTATATAGAAAAATCATGTCATAGTCGTTGCTGTTGCCTGTTACGAACTGAAACATTCATGTTCGACTCTAACGCCATTTTAGAAGAGTTATGAGCATATACTTTTGTATAGATATGTGAATAGCTACTTGACAGAAGCACTAGCGATCTGGTACGAATGGAGAAATTCGTGTTAATCTTCTTTTTTATGAGATGGTTAGGCCTGGTTGAAATTCGTTCACAAAAGCGGAACAAAACAACTTAAAAACTGACCAGGAAATGAAAGTCCTAAGATATTATCGTCATTACAGCTCAACTTAAATAAAATTTCTCAACTTACAATTAGTATGGTTCCTTGCACTAACGGATCCAGGATTTAATTTTGGGAGGCTTCAGCCCGAAAGATTTTTTATAGTATAAATATATTAGGATAATTAATTCAGGAGAAAGAAAGAAATTAACTACCCATATGAAAAGGTCTTTAAGTGACACTTTAAGTCCTATCAACTGTAATTAGACGAACAATAATACTTTTAGAGATAATTTTTTTCATAAATATGGTTATATTTTACTTCCTAGATCCGCCCGTGATTCCTTAAACCTGCATCTTAATAGTCAGAATTATGTTTCTTTTTTTCAGTACGTAGCACACTTAATACAAGAACCTTTAACTTTAAAAGTTAAAACTGAACTTTATTTTCTATATTTCTTGGTTAATTGTTTTGATTTATATAAAAAAAGAAAGGTTCCTGTGGAGAAATGCAGAGACTTAAATTTCTAATAATTTTGGGAAGGATAGATTTTATCTCTTAGGTCGCTTCTTTGGTCAGCCCTTTTGAATAATCATAAATTTGCTGCTAGGGATGCAACAGTTGCTTCTCCCGAAGTCGCCAGATTGTATTTATTTATATACAACGTGTGTGTATATATACGTAACTAGATAAGCACCGATATAAGATATATGCTTTCTCTAAAAACAGAAAGCGTTTTCTTCTTAAATATTACTCCAATATTGAAGGGACTTCAAAACTTTTGTTTGCCACTGTTATGGCTTTAAAGAGAACAAACTTTGAAAGGAATTTGTAGCCATTGTCATTCCTTAAGCAGCTTCAAGAAGTTATTAAAACCGTGTCATGACGGGGATTTTCTAAAATGATCATAATAAGAAAAACATATATTGTCAGCAAAGATAATATTCGTTTTGATGAACAAATATTAATATTTTTTTATTGAATACTAATTTATCTTTAATTGTAATATGATAACAATTATTGTTAATATTGGTACAAAGACAAACATTTATGATTTTTATTCATCCGTGATTCTCTGAAAAAAAAATAGTAGATACCTTTATCAATTGTATATTCATATTTATAGTTTTTAAATATTTTTAACAATTTTTTTTTATTTTTAGGTGTCTAAAAAATCATCTTGAAGAGCGGACTTAAACCTCTTCGCAGAAGAGTAGTCGAACAATATTAATAAGGTAATTTTATTATTTTTTACTTTTACTTACTTGTATATCATATATCATATATAATATATATATATATATATATATATATATATATATATATATATATATATATATATATATATATATAAAGTAAGGGAAAGTATTGTGGCCATAAAAATTTTCGAATCTGCCACTTTATAATATCGATTTTACACTTTCTACAATTTTTTCGAATAAGGCTCTAACGATTTTGATTAAATTTATTATATCAGTGTGAAATTAAGCAGTTCCTTCTAATTTTTTATAATGTTCCGGAATAAAAAAAAGACTCAGTTTATTAAAAAGGTAAATTGGCAGATAAGTCCTAAATGTATTATAGACATAAAATTTATTTTAATCTACTATATATTGACTATTATTTGATATAACTTTTTCTCATCTTTCCAATAACTGCATAATGCCATGTTCATAGAATGTCTGGAGTTTATTTTTAAAAAACTGAAGTGGTTTTTGATGTCCTCTTCCTTTTGGAATTTCTTTCCATTCATGGAGTTCTACAGAGACCGTAATAAGTGGTAGTCACTTGGAGCTAGGTCTGGTGAATAGGAAGGGTGGGACAAAAGATCCCATCCAAGGCTTAATAATTTATTGCTAGTGACCAATGAGGTGTGGGGCTTAGCGTTATCTTAGTGAAACACTACACCCTTCAGAACACTACATTTGCCAGTTCTGGGCTTTTATTTTTAATTGATTGATCCAATTTTGTTAATTGTGAGCAGTATAGAGTTGAATCCATTGTTTGTCCTGTTAGAAAATAACATCCTTGAAATCCCGTGGAAAGCATTATGTTCTTTGGATGCAATCCGGGTTTGACATTCTTCTAGGAGCCTTACTACTAGGTCTCCAAGATTTTCTACGGGCTACATTATATCCAAACTACAAAATATCCATTTTTCGTCTTCTGTTACCAACCTTTTCAAAAATGGTCGTTTTGTATCCGTTTGGGTAGTGAATGCGTGTTGCCAAGTTGAGTTCGGTTAGAGAGTGAGGAACCCAAACATTAAGCCTGAAAACATAGCCAAGCTTGTGCAAATGATGTTCAACGCTTGTGTGCGACACATTTAGAACCATAGCAATCTCTCGCATTGATTGGGTGGGATTTTGATCAACACTGGCCTTAACATTGCACGCTTCAATTTCATGAGGGCGATCAGACCGATGAGCATCATTGATATCAAAATTTTCTGAATGAAATTTGGCAATGATGGCAGGTGCATTAATGCATCATCCACATAAACACTGCAAATTTTTCAATGAGCTTCTGCAGCATGCTTACCTTTTATAAAATAATGTATGATATTTTCTTCCATATTCACAGTGCAATAGCAAACACAATACTAAGCTAGTGTTAATAAGAGTTAACAGATAAATAGAGATTAATTCATCAGATAAGAAGTGTATCATAGTGACATAAAAATAAACAGGAAGGAAACCGAAAGGACTTGTTTGCCCATCCAATATTTTTAAGTTTAGTAAATTCGTTCTTTTGTTCGTTTTTTTTTCCTTCCTACTTCAACAGCGTTGATGACAATGAAGAATACTCGACCTCATAAACTCGAATTAAAAAAAAGAAAAACAAAATAACCTAAATATCTCCTTTTAATTAACCGGTGTTATTCAATAGCTCTAGTCTGATCAGCTATTGCCACAAATTTGCTCCGAAACCCTTCAGCTGTGCAATTATTTGCATGAATGCGTTGTACCCGGTGTTGCATGAATGGTTACGTAATTCGCTTGCCGTTCTCTAATGCTCTAAGCAACTCTTGCTGATTCAGTTATTAGTCACCTTGCCTTCTCAGTTTAGATTTGTCAATGAATTATAAATGAATAAGATTATTAACATTTCAAGCTATATCATGTCATACGATACCACGTTAAAAAATTGAATTTTTTTAACCATAGAATTTCAGGAAGAACAATATTTGATAATTTTCCGGATCAAAGCCGGTGGCGGTTGTATTAATTGACTGCAGTAACTCAAAACCTTTGTTTTATTTTGTTCCGAGGTTTCCCGCTCGGGTATATCGGATTACCGTTTGTCGAATGGATTTGACTACAGATAGGTTCGAAACCAAATTAGTTTCCTATGTATAAAACGTAAAACACAAGTGAAAATGTTCCATTCTGGATAATTTTTTTTCTCTATTTTCTGCATGAATACAAAGCTTCAATGACTGGGGAAAGTGGAAGCAAAACAGCCTTGCAAAATAATATTTTAGAGTTTTAATAATATTTCATTCAATTACACAGAGTTACTGACTACATTGCTGGAGCGCTAGAGCAAAAACAATATGCTACCGGCGTATTTCTGGATGTTGCCCAGGCATTTGATAAAGTCTGGCACCAGGGACTTCTCTTTAAACTCAAATCTATCTTGCCTAATACATACTATCTCATTCTTCAGTCTTTCCTTTTCGACAGATTCTTCTCTGTCCGACAGGGTTTAGAAATTTCCTCAATTCGACCAATATCAGCAGGAGTGCCTCAGGGATCAATATTGGCACCTTTAATCTACATTGTGTATACGCATGACATGCCTACCACCTCTGAAACATTGACTGCTACTTACGCTGACGACACAACAATTTTAACAAAACATCACGATCCCAGACTAGCCTCATTAAATTTACAAAATCACTTACTAAATTTACAAAATTGGTATTCACTTTGGAAAATTAGATTAAATCACAACAAATCACAACAAATCACAACACATAACATTTACGTTTCGACGAGAAACATGCCCACCAGTTTATATCAGCAACAATCCAATTCCTCAGACGGATACTATACGCTACCTCGGACAAATATTCGACAGAAGGATGTGGGGCCCACACGTCAAAATGAAAAGAAAGGCATTGAACAAGAGACTGAAAATATTATACTCCCTGTTTTCTAAATCAAAATTGAAAATTAGATAAAAACTAAATACATACACTTACCTGCTCAAACCCATTTGGACATACGCCTCACAGATTTACGGTTCAGCAAAAAAGACTCACTTACAAAAACTACATTCCTTTCAATCAAAAATTTTAAGACTAATAACTTGCGCTCCCTGGTACGTCAACAACAAGACTTTACATACCGACCTAAGACAACCAACCATTGACCAGCACATACGTACTCTCTACTCCCGATTTCATTCTAAACTACACGGACATCACAATGGACTTATCAAGACATGGCCACGGCTGAAATGCTCATCAGGAGGCGACTGAAAAGGAGCTGGATGAGAGATCTCCTTTCCTGATTTTAGGATATAAACAGGCCAGGGAAGAGGTGCTGCTGGGTTTCATTCTTCGTCATGCCTATCATGCCATTTTCTACATGACCACCAATCTGCTGATTGTCACTACCATGACAGGTGCGGATGAAAAATTGAAGACAAAATAAAAAAAAAATTTAAAACTACACCGTTACACATACATTGTGAAATGCTTAAACCATTTGTGGTATGCTTTTGAATCCATTGTTCTTCATCGAATCATGTCTTCCATAATTTATACTAATATATAAATATTATTATTGGCTTAGCAAGCTTTAAATAATTAAATAAATAAACTAAGGTGTGTGCTTTAGGCCGTACGATGGAAGTGAAAACATCAACAAGGCGAGATTAATAACGTGAAATATAAATTATAAATAATAGCTCATTGTCAAGATGATGGAATGCTGAACATTTCCGTTACAGTTTCTGAGATATTTTAATCCATATCTTCGATAAAGATCGTTTCATTTGGTTTTCGGTACTATTTTTTCCTTTTCGCCTCTCTTACTCTGCGTCGATTTAAGATACAATTTCGAAAAATAAGTCATTACAAAGAGGATGAAATGATGAACATTCCTCTCGTTAACAATATGCAGGTCCGATTTTTAGGTTCTGAGATATTTTAGTCCATATGCATAAACATTTCAATTAGTCGACTCCAGCCGACATTACCCGAGAGTTTCACACTTCGGAGATCTGACGGCTCAATCTAATTTACTCTCAACAAAAAAAGTGCAAAACGAAAGAAGGTTTCTCTTCAAAAACTAAAAGTAATTAATTAGTTAAAAATCTAAACAAACGTATTTTTGGTGTTTAATAACAATCAATACACGTACATTAAAAGATTTGTCTCATATTTGATTCCATTAACTTTTCAAACTACAGTTCTTTGCTATAATACCTGATAAAGTTTTTTATTTCAGTAACGTAGTTAGTCTGTAGCTAAATCGAAGTTTCAAGTAACTAAGATTATATGGTTAGAGTCGTGTAGTATTCTTAAATATGCGTGTAGGCGAGCCGTGACCTTTTATCCAAATCTTTATTCAAATCTCCATCGGCTAGAAAGTGTTCAGAAATATGTTGATCTTTACCTTAAATGTTTCAGAGCATGGTGGTTTATTACTGGAATGCTCTGTATGATAGAGATCCGCTATGTCGATCAATATCTTTTCCTCCCTAAAATTATTTTATGAAGTTTTACTTTATCTATCTATATAGATTGTAGGAAATAAAAATTTTTAAAATCCATTAATTTATGAAAATCACGGAACTAAACCTCAATCACTTTATATATATATATTTTAAAGCTTATTTGTTTTCGGCGTCATATTTACGAAAATGGAGTTGCGAGTTTTTTATTTAAATTTTTTATCTACAGTATGCTAGTATAGTCCTTTTTCTGTCTTTCAGGAAAGATGGATTTTGATTTTGTCTCGTGTTTGACTTCATTAAGTTTTAAACAACGTATTAAATGTTTAAGAAAGTAAATTTTCGTGGCTATATGGATGTCTTTTGGAAAATGTTTCAATGTACGTTACAGGGTTTTCATGAGATTTTATTGGTATGATAGTTTTTTATCTTACGGTTGGTATTTTAATTAGAAGTCCTACATCTAATAATGCCTGTGAAAAAGTTAAATTAATCTCTAAATGGTACACAATGTTCAGTAAATGTCGTATAAATATATGTACAAGACTCTTATCGATATCATTCAAAGCACATTTTTCTGTTCTTAAGACAGATATAATTGCCACATTATTTTGAAACTAAAGATTTATTTTATTTAAGGTAGATGTATGTAACTATTATGGGTTCTTATTATGCAAATATAAAGATAAAATATTTCTGTCGATAATGCCATTTTATTCCTTTTTTTTTTGTAGAATAAAAACCAGTAATTTACTATTAACTGTTTCTGTAATTTATATCGATTTATTCATCAGATAAAATGAGTGAAGAAAAAAATGGATAGCTATAATATCTTATTAAGTTATTTTAATAGCGTTATGTTTTTTTGCTAACTTTGGATTCGAGGTTTCAAGTAACTAAAGGAAATTCAAGAAAAAGTAAAGAATTTTGATCTATATATTTCTACAATTTCAATAACAGTTAAAAATGGAAGGTATTAAAGCTCAGATGGTTTCAAAAGTTGACGAAAAGTTGACGACATAAGGTTTTGTGTTTTGAAGATTTCGACGCGGACATAAAGACGCGTTATAGTTCCTTTTAAATGCCCCGCTTTTAAGATAAATCGCAATTGACTCTAAAAAAAAAACCTGTCTGTACCACTACAATCCATGAAGAGTATTGAATTCAGTAATATCTGAGAGAGTTCTGTTTCAAGGCCAACGGTTGTGCAAGGACGAGATTGGGCCGAAATCACGCTTAATCGGCAAGTTTACCCCTTAATTAATTATTTAATTAAGAGAACCCAGTTTATATAGCGGTATGCCTCAAGTAGGGTCTCCCGACCTCAGAGTCGATCCACGGATGATCAAAAATTACTAGTCATCAGTGGGAATTCCAAGGTGGGACCTTGATCTCTGTAAGTCAGTGCTCACCAACTGAGCTACCCCGCTCCCAAAAGTACTTGATATTTTTTTTTTCATAAAATTTACAGCAATTTATAACCAATTTAGAAAGTAACAATAAATGTCTAAAATTTCTCGTTCTCGCTAACTAATAAGTTTTCAATTTCACTAGTAACTGATTTCTTTTATTTTTAGCTAGTTATACGTCATCGATAGTTGAACGTCCTCCGGAGTTGTGTGTTTGGAAGAAATAAGTTGCAGGTTTACTAGACGCCCGAGGAAAGCTCATTGAGAATAAGTGCCTCGGCTCGTTGGAGGGCCTTTTGTATGTTTCCTCAGTCTTTTAGCTGCCGTCTATTTAATGCTCTAAAAACTTAATTCAGGCTGGCTTTAGAAGAAGGCAGGACCCCAGGGGCTGAAAGAGGCCTGAAAGGGGTCGCGCTACGCCTCGCATTGTGTGGCCCCTCAATGAAATGTGGAAATAATTTAGGAAGAGGCCCCGGTGTAATATTTCCAGTCGGCCGTGCGCAACTACTGCTCTGCGTCCTTACACTTCCGGTGGTCCTGCCTTTCAACTCTAGTCTCTAAAAGTAGAAAAGAAAAAAAGAACTAACGATTAACTGCATATCTTTATGTGAAAATAATAATTTTATCAATTCTATTTTATGAATTTCATACTATTTATATCTGTGCTCCAGAGGTAAAGATCATCTACGTCAATTTTTAATTAAATAATTTAGTAACTAAGAAACAAATTTTAATAGCTCAAAGTTTAAAAAAATTGGACTCCTAAACATTTACAAAAATGTGACATGGTTTTCTTTAGATTCTGAGTATAGAATTAGTGACAACAAAACTAATTTTATTTGCTTAAATTTATAGAACATTGTCGCCCCTGAACAAACACAAAAAATGGACGTGTTGTTCTTAACTTGCTGGGTACAGATATTTTTTCGTTTTCTTAATACTCTTTGTCACTAACGGATCCAGGATTTATTTTTGGGGAGGGGGACGGCTTCAGCCCTAAACTTTTTTTTTTAATATATAATATGTAAATACTTTGGAAGAAAAAGGAAGAAACTAACTATCCTTATGAAATGGTGTTAAATGTGTTCTTGTGGTCTAATTAAATGTAATCAGACGAACAATAATACTTTTTTAAAGTATTTTTTTCTTAAAAAATGGTTATATTTTACTATTTAGGGGGAAAGGGTGAGGAGGTAGGCTTCAGCCCGAAAGCCTCCCTTAATTCGTTCTGTGATTTTTGTTTAATTATAAAATATGTTAGATTGATTACATCCAATACGGTTGAATTGAGAAGCTCAGAATTGAGGTTTGTTCTGCAGTTTTATTATTTATTCCCTTTATTTTTTATTAGTTAATTTACTAGTAGGAATGACAAATAGACCTGAATGTAATACAGGCAAGTTCCTAAACTCTGCGCTGAGCTGATCGACGCATCCGACGTTCCTCTAAATTGTACGAAACAGAATCATCGATGAACTAGTTTAATAACTTTTGTTATTATTGTTATTTGAATATAAAATTAAAAAAAAAAAAGAAAATTCTCATTACTTTTTACATTTTTTTTATTGGAATTTACAACTGGTGTTAAATTGGTTCTTGAGGTCCAATTAAATGTAATCAGACGAACAATAATACTTTTTTCTTAAAACATGGTTATATTTTACTATTTGGGGGAAAAGGGAGGGGAGGTAGACTTCAGCCCGAAAGCCCCCCGTAGATCGTTCAGTGCTCTCTGTTTAATTATAAAATATGTTAGATTGATTACCTGCAATACGGTTGAATTGAGAACCTCAGAATTGAGGCTTGTTGTGCAGTTTTATTATTTATTCTCATTATTTTTTATTAGTTAATTTACTAGTAGGAATGACAAATAGACCTGAATGTAATACAGACAAGTTTCTAAACTCTGCGCTGAGCTGATCGACTCATCCGATTTTCATCTAAATTGTACGAAACGATATCGTCGATGACCTTGACGTGTAGTTTAATAACTTTTCTTATTATTGTGATATTTGGATATAGGATTTAAAAAAAGGAAATTCTCATTACTTTTTAAATTTTATTTATTGGAATTTACAACTTTGGTAAATAAACACATGTGAGCGTGAACAAATAAAAAAAAAGGCCTTGGAAGATTTTACGAAATTCTGCCCAATGATATCACTCTGTAAATAGTTCTAATTAATAAGATTCCGAGCATCATTTTTTAAAACGCCAAGGAGGATTATCAGAGATCGAGGAGGAAGTAAGGCTGGAAACATATGGGTTCGGATGGGTCTGGAGTTCATCATGAGAGGAAAGGTATCTGGATCGGTCCAAATCAGCGACCTTTCCTTACTCAAAAGATTACTCTTTACTCTTTCGCGCTTTTTCTTGACAAGAATATACTTTGAAGACGGTTTCTCCCGCAGACTTTATTCTGAAACAACAGATGATATGCCTTGAAATATAGTTTACAATGGAATAATGTCCTACTTGGCAGAACCCGCTATTCAAATATTGCCCCACCACCCAGGCCCGGGAGGTGCCAAGGCAAGCTCCCCTTGGTGGGTGTACTCGCCGAGGGAAGGGATCTGGATTCTGTAGTCCATATCCATCCCATTGTAAATAGTCTGTAAATAGTTTTGTAATTATAAATATTGTAACTAGTTAAGCTTTCCCTCCCTGCTCAAATAAAAATATAAGGCTTCATACCACAAGTGCCTAAAATGCACACAGCAGTCTCTATCCCTCCATCCTTAAAATACCTTCCGTTAGAGAAAGGTTCCTATCCATGTATATACTTATCCTATACTGTATATTGTAATTTGCTTGTTAACAAAGTTTCCGGGGGGAGGGGAGTAGGAAAAAAAAAAAAAAAAAAACCTATTTGGCAGACGTATCATAGTGTTCCGTTATTAAATAATTATAACGGATAGAAATAGTAATAACATCAAAATCAAAGGTTTTTATTCAATCATAATATTATAATTATAGCTATATTTTAGAAAATGCCATGTTTTCATGTTTTATTTAAATTCGTAACAGCCTTTTAGCAGTTAGATGTTCTACTTAAGTTTTATATACATACCACCCTGCCTGAGGTAAAAGCATACCGCATGAAGTATTTCTCAAAACCTCTTTATAGGTACTGAGTAGACTTCCAAAAGGAAAGCACCCTTGCTGTATAGGATAGTAAACACAAGGAGGCTGTTTTGGAGAATTATTCACAGGACACTAGCTCTGTCCAAATTTCCGAGGATACACTAGGACCCTTTTCTCTTCCTGCTCAGTGAGTACAAGGGTTCTCGAACTGGCCTTCAGCTAAGCGATGCTGAACACAGCATATCCCTTCCCCTAGCACCCAAACCACCGGAGGATAGGTTCCTTAACCGCTGTCTTGGCCCCCTACTGGGCCTATATTATAATATATTTCGACCTTTTGTTAGGGTTTTCCTATTATATAGGTTCCGCATATCATGAGCACTCATTTTACATATTCAGAAAACAACCATTTGTTAATATAGCTGCAATTTTACTAGGTTACTGTTTAGTAAATTTGTTTTTACATTTATTTCTTCACCTATACCTGACAGAAATACTGACAACCAGTGAGCCTGATATAAGGAAGAATAATAGTAGTAGGATTGATCGGTGTGAGAGGGAGGAGTTCCCACCGGGATCCCTTACTATCTTGATTTTAGTGAACATTTTTAATCGAGGAGATCTTTTCTCATTTAGCTTCTTTTGTGCCTCTTAAGAATGTTATAGGCATATTCATTGAAGCCATACCTTATATGAGAGTGTTAGTGTGGCTGTGTATTTATAGTGAAATCTTTTGTAGTCTGTCCGCATGTGGTCGTTAACTGTTGGCATGTAAAGTTCTTTACGTTAAGTAATGTTTGTGACGTACTTTGAAGCTTTAGTTATATTTCTTTTTGAATGAAAAGTTTATATTTTTCGTTTGTGGATCGTTTCGGCTGTCCCGTATTTCTGTGAAGCGTAGGTCCAAATTGGCTTACGTAGGTAAAAGGAACTGAAAAATTACCTAAATATTCTCAGTACATAAGCGATTTGATCAGAGCAAAGAGAAGGAATCGTAAGATATGGCAGACTGACAGACACCCAACAGACATAAAGATATTTAATCGACTAAATAACCATTTCAATTCCAATTCCAATGACCAATTTCTCAATCCAAAAATTCAACAGAATAAACTATGACGAATACATAAATGGTATTTCGACTGACGATCGAAGCTTGTGGGAGCATACCAGGAAGCCACTAAAACATCGAGAGGTATCAGCACCCCTTTGAAGGAAAAATGTTTCTTGGGCCGTGTCGGATGAGAAAAAATATGAACCCTTCGCTAATCATCTTCCTTATGTATTTAAACCATTTACTAAGTTCACAAACATTGAACATGAGACCCATTCGGCAATACTTCAATTACACAAAGTGACAGACTGCATTGCTGGGGCTTTAGTGCAAAGTCTGGCACCAGGGTCTTTTCTTCAAAATCAAGTCCATACTACCGCACACATACTTCTTGCTTCTTCGATCTTTCCTTTTTGATAGATTTTTCTCAGTTCGGCAAGGCTCAGAAATTTCTCCTGTTCTTCCAGTCTTGCCGGGAGTGCCCTAAGGTTCACTTTTATATATTGTATACACTTACGACATACCAATAAACAATGAGACATTGACTGCTACTTATGCTGACGAAACAGCGATTCTCTCAAAACATCATGTCCCTACACAAGCCTCACTGACGTTACATCATTTAGATAAATTATTATTATTAAACACTTTATTCAGAAATATTACAATTTGTCACAGTTTAAGGACACTTATAATAGAGTTCAGAGAGTGCATTCATACCGTATATACAAACACATAAATAAATAAAGTAATAATAAAATAATAAGAAAAAAGAACAAAAGAGTAAAGAAAAAAAAAATATATATATACACATAAGTAAATAAAAATATAAATAAAAGTAAAACAAACACCTTATATAAAACATACCTATATACATTATTTACAATTTGCCAGGTGATCTCCGAACCAATCCTGTCCTCTCCACATGTGGAGGGAAAAGGGAGGCTTAGGAGATCCCTACGCTTCTCTCTCAGCCACTTCACTGGTATTTAATACCAGCGGAGGATGAGTAAGAGCGCTACAGCCACAGACACTCATGACTTGAGTGGAGAATCTGGCCATTGCTAGAACTCCAAAATATCCATATTTACAAAAGGTCTCGTGGCCACTGCCGCTTTAACCTACGAAGGGGATTGTAGGGATGGGTGGTGCTTGATAGGGATTGCACAACGGGATTTGGGTGATGAGAAAGGTTCTGGTGAAATTTGGAAAATTTGGCTGGGATAAGATCAAGAATAAATGGGATATTAAGGTCATGATGTAGGGTTTTATTGGTTAGATAGAAGGGAGCATCGAATTTAGATAAATTAAAAAAAAAAAAAACAACTTTTACGGATTATGGAAAAATTCGACATAACCACGAAATATCGAAACACATTATATTTGCTCTTCGAAAAAAATACAAATTTATATCGAAATAATATGTAATTAGTTTTTTATAATTTTAGATCCTAATTTAATTTAATATATTCTATCAGCTTTGATTGCTTTCGATCTGATTTTGATGCCATTGCTGATTTTCTACCTGTCATCTTCGGTATAGCGCAATAAGAGCTCTCTTCTCTCCGGTCACTTTCGAGCACTTTACCTTTGTGATAAATTGATCAATCTCAGTTATGTCAACTTCTTTCATCTCAGACTTTCCAATGCAATTTGTCTTTCGCCTTTTTCAATATTCTTTGGAGTTAAAAGGCCAAATAAATTCTATAAATATTTATTTTCAATAAAATAAAATGAAAAAGAGGGCTTGAATAAGGCTTCTCCCCTTTTTTATTTTATTTTTTACGATGAACTAGAGTTGTAACTTTTTTCAATATTCAATGATTTTCATTATGATATATAAACATCCTTCTACATTTATATTTCTCAGTAATTTTTATATTTATATTTAGATATTACTAGTTCATCTTAGTCTTCTTAAAACTATTTGCTATGATTATTTTCAGATTTCGACCATTTAACAATTTAGTTCAGTCAAGCGAAATGCTTAATGAATAGATGAAAACTATATCAAGGGACTAACTGTTCCTACTCAATTGCTATTATTGGCAACCAAGTTATGGAGCGTTCCAGGGATTCTTGTAGTTAATTAGCTTAAATTCATGGATTGGAAATTCATTACGTAATATAGGTTCAAGTATGTTTAGAAATTATGCTGCATTATAATTGTAATTTATGGCCTAAAATCTAAATAAAATATAATTGAATTAAATTAAAAAGCTTTGCTTTTACTGATCTTTATTAATTTATGACTATAATAATAAAATTACTGGTTTGGTAAAACAGAATTTATTATATAATGCAGTGTAAATCAAATTAGTGAGTGTTGTAATGTTTACATTTTAGTCATTTCATAATAAAATAAATCTTAGTTGCATAACGTTTTGTATAGGTATCCGGGGAATAGGCTTCTGGAGGATTGCAAACAGGAAAATAAATAAGAAGCTCATTCTTTTTCAGTTTATATTGTTTTAAATTTTATTGGCTAATTGCAAATAAATGATTTATTATTATTATTTATTTCAAATTTTACAAATAACCATATTTCATAAATTTATTAGCATCTCAATTGTCGAACTCATATTGAAATAAATGTTCGAAAATATCTCCATTGACTTCTAAACATTTTGATGAAAGGTTTTTAGATCGTTAGGTTGGTCGTTAGTGGTCCTTACAAAAACGGATCAATTCATATTATAGAGATCTGGGCCAAAGTTTTCATAACCAATTTACCTGAAAAATCGTTTTCTAAAAAAACAATTTTTTGATATAAAAAGTGTGTTTATACATTTATATTTATCATTATACCCCAGGTAATCGGAAAAAAATAAATTAAATCTATGCAATAATGTATAATAGTCATTTTTGTTAAAAACTCTGGCAACTTTAGATGACATGATATAAAATCACTGTCTCCCACGGGCGGATCTACGGAGGGAAGGGGAAGCTTTGGGGCTGAAGCCCCCCCAAAATGGTAAAATATAAGCATGTTTTATGGAAAAAAAATATAAAAAAATTATCTCTTAAAGTATTATTGTTCGTGTAATTACATTTAAAAGGACTTTAGAAATCACTTAAACACCATTTCATATAGGTAGTTAGTTTCTTTCTTTCTTTAAACTGCCTTGTTTAATCTACATCAGCTCATTGTAAAGGTTTACAGGGGCAAATAAATTATTGATTTAATCGATTTGATTTGAATTAAAAAATGAAACTTCGATTTCATTGTAATATTTATAAGTCACAACAGCGTAATAAATAAAATAAAAATACGAATTACATTGGGGTAAACCACAACGACTTGACTTTATTGGGCGACGGTTACTGGACGGGCTGGTGTAACGGTGGCCAGCCAGCTAATGACTGCATCCGATGAACCCGGGTATTCTGACTGACTGAGGAGGCCGTAGTGTATTGGGACCTCCGCTGCCTTCTGGAACCGGTTCTCGTATCGGAGGCCCAATCTCGAAATGGGGTCAGCCAGTCTCTGCGAATCTTCCTCGCTTTGCTTGTGGTATTGCTTAAAGTGGCTGTGGTTGGGAAGACTGCCTGCCTACGTTACTGAATAGTAATTCGATTGTATTTTTAAAATTCTAAACAAAATAAGACAATAAATAAATGTAAATGGTACCATGATACTAATAAATTGATATAAATGATCACTGTCACAGAATCTGCATCTTATTATAAATCAACATTAACTTTTTTTTTTGCTTTATCAGCTATATTAGACTGATACTATCTAAAGCCACATGGCTTGAAAGTAATATTTCATAATGAAATCACTCATATTGTTTTTTTCTAACATACAAGATTTTTGGCTATTCCTTTATTTTTTCACTATATTTCAAAGAAACTTTTCTGTCAAAAGGCTATATCTACAGCAAATGGGTACATTATTTTATAATTGCAAAAATTATTTTATTGAATATTTAATAGTTGACCGTTGCATTATAAAGGAAGGAGGTGGTCCGGGGTTGTGGTCATAAATAGGCTAAATAGTGGTAAAACTATTTTATTTTATTTATTTTATTTTATTATACTATTTTATAACTATTTCAATAAAATAGTTTTACCACTATTTAGCCTATTTATGACTGCAACCCCGGACCATCTCCTTCCTTTAAAAATTATTTTACATAAAGGCCTCTAAATGCCAACAGCTAATCACATGCTGACTCAGTACAAAAGATTTCACGATAACTTACATGGACACACTAACTTACCCTTACAAGATAGTATTTAACATTTAAACTACATGTCCGAAAACCAGCTTAAGAGGCTCAAAAGTAGTTGGATAAGAGATCTCCTCGGTTAAAAAGAAAATTTTTTTTTTTTCGTTTTTAAACTTATTTATTGAAAAATATTACAATCTGTCTCTAGGACATTTATAATAGAGTTCACAGATCACATTCACACTCTATGTACAATAAATAAAATAAATTATACAGAAAAGTAATATATAAAAAGAATACTAAAATCATTACTTATGACAGGTGTCGGTGAAGAAGTAAAGTTAAAAAAAAAAAAATCATGAAGTACAAATATGAAATGACAACAAAGAAAGTTTACTTAAGGGACTTCATTCCATTAATTCTGTACTATCTTTATTTAAACTTATACTTTTTCATCGTTGTATCAGTGTTTTACAACAACCAAAATAAAACGAATTCAAGAGAAAACTAAGCCAGTATAAAACGCGGGCAATGCTTATACTGTTTATACCATTATACTGTTTCGAAATTACTTAATACTCGGCTACTTTAAAAAAACCTGAAAGTTAGAATTTATAAGCCTTCATTCCTAAGGTTGGGAACATTGCCGCTGCAGTTAAAAGAAAAGCAGTTTAATGCCTTCCATAATAAAATATAACAAACAATATTAACTGACTGCAGAAAGAAGGTGCAAAAAACAAGAGGGAGTGAGAGAGATTAATTTGCAAATTTGAGGAACTGCAAAAATAATTTTCCTAACATTAATTAATGATTAGATTTTAACCAATACATTTCAAACCATACAATTTGAAGTACATCAGAAAGACTTTTAATAGTTCTGTAGTTACCATACCGATACTAATCATAGGCATTCATGATGTTAAGAACTAGTTAAGGAACGGCGAATAAAAAACTTCTTCTTTTTGGAATTTTATTAAAAGAGTTACTTGAACAAAACGGATGTGTAGCGAGATATTAATTTAGTATTGACATCATTGACGAACATTACACGGAGAGTTAAAGAACCTCTAGCGGTACTAACTAGTGCTAATTATTTTAATGTTTATTTTATAACTAAAAACTTTATATCACATATATTTTTAGTTTTATTGTTGATCAGAACATCAAATGGATGTTCATAGGAATTAACAAGGAGTTGGAAAATAATTTATGCAATACTGATCAATACAGTTTAATTTGCTTCTACTGAAGAAGGGTCCCCTTAAGGATATAAATAGCATCTTAATCAAACATTGATTTGCAGAAATATCAAGAAAGTTATAAAGTTTTCTGTATGCGTTCAATCTATTTTTTTATATTTTTTTTATTGTTATACCAACAAATAAAAAGAAGTTTCTGCCCATTTTCTTGATAAGGAGATTCTATCTTAGTCTATTAGCTTATAAATAAGTCAAGCGTGCTAAATGTTTCTTGGGAAACTTTTAGGGTAATTTTATCGATTTCGTTTGTGGATGGAGGGCCGAGCGGATTAATGCGTGTGTTTAACACGCGTTGCCTGGTCACTTGGTGAATCGAAGATTACGAGTCCGAATGGCCGCTGCTGGGTTTAATTCTGGTATAAATCCCCCGCTCTCTCAGCTGGCCCAGGAAAACTACGGACAATTATTTATCGAATCATTAACATCCACCTTAAACTTCGTAAATAGCTTCACCACGCCATAATTTACAACTATTTTATTTACGGTGTGAATGTGATCTGTGAACAGTATTATAAATGTCCTTGAGCCAGATTGTAATATTTTTCAATAAATAAGATTAAAAAAATTTTTATAATTTAATAAAAAAAAAAAAAAAATTACACCAGGGTCTTCTCTTTAAACTTAAGACTATACTTCCATACACCTACTATCTTATCCTTCAATCTTTCCTCTTCGACAGATTTTTTTCAGTTCGGCAGGGCTCAGAAGTGTCTTCAGTCCGTCCAATCTTGGCCGGAGTTCCCCAAGGTTCAATACTAGCCCCTCTAATTTACGTTATATACACTTACGATATACCTATTGATGATGAGATCTTGACAGCTAAATATGCAGACGATACAACAATCCTCGCAAGACATCAAGACCCTACACAGGCCTCACTAACTCTACAACATCATTTGCTTAAACTACAAGATTGGTTCACACTATGGAAAATTCGACTTAATCATGACAAATCCAAACATATAACATTTACTCTTCGAAAAAACACCTGTCCTCCAGTTTATATTTACAACAATCAAATTCCTCAAACGGACACGGTACTTTACCTTGGACTTACCTTCGACAGAAGGATGACATGGGGCCCACATGTTAAAATGAAACGCATGACACTTAACAAACGACTCAAACTACTTTACTCTCTTTTTGCCAAATCTTCAAAAATAAAACTAAAACAGAAACTGAAAACATATACATACTTACTTAAGCCCATATGGACATACTCATCACAAATATACGGCATCGCTAAAAAGACCCACCTACAAAAACTTCAAACGTTAAAATCAAAATTATTGCGACTCATAACAAAAGCACCTTGGTACGTGACTAACAAAACTCTACATACTGACCTCCACTTTTCAACAGTTGATCAACATATAATGACCCTATATCAACGATTTTACACAAATTTAAATGGACATAATAACAGACTTATAAGAGACATGGCCACAGCTGACATACCTCAGAGCATGAGCAGGAGACTAAAAAGGCGTTGGATGAGGGATCTTCTTCCTTAGACAACCTAAGCAATTGGAACAAGTTAGGGAAGAGGTACTGCTGCGTACTTACCTTCCTCATGCCTGTCATGTCATTATATCATTATCACCATCACATTTGCTGATTGTCAACTTATTGTTGACAGGCGCAAATATATATTTTATAGACAAAAAAAAAAAAATTATTTACGAAAACTCTTGGGATTGGGGCGTATTCAATCTGGAGGGGGAAAAACTTTGTCTATTTAATTGCGTACTAAAAACTCGTAAATACTCATTTGCTTTATATTTGGTTTGTAAGATAATTTGATCACAAAATAGAGAAAAAAGATGGCCTCCAAAAATATTGGTCGGTTTGGCGTGACCTACACCCCCAAATTTTCAAAATAATGAGGTCATGGCCACGTTTTTTCTCGATTTTGTGATCAAATTATCTTACAAACCAAGTAGAAAGCAAATGATCATTTACGAGTTTTTAGTACGCAATTAAATAGACAAATTTTATCCCCCTCCAGATTGAATACGCCCCATTTCCAAGAGTTTTCGTAAATAAAATAGTTATAGGTTACGATTTAATGAAGCTATTTGCAACATTTCAGGCGGATGTTAATAATTCGATATAAAGGGGTGTGTACCACGGATTATTAATTTAATAATAAATTACGGAGGAGGAACTTGGCGTTGAGTGTGATTTCGGCCCAATCATCACACTGAACAACCGTTGGCTTTGAAACAGTACGTCCTTAATAATTATTCAGCCCAAGACCCTTTATGGGTTGTAGTGTAAAATTTTTTTTTTCATTCTCATTTCGCTCTGCTTCTAATGGACCGAAAAGATATGTGAATAAAACTTCTATTTCCCAATGAATTATCTACTTAAAATTTTACTTCACTGATATTTTACTTTTCATAAAAATATTAGACACTATCAACCTTAAGAAATAAGGAAGAATATTCTATTCCTTCAGATATGTAAAATTTGTAGATCAGTAATTTTGCAACGAGTGAGCAGGATGATCAAGAAAATAGAACAAAAAAAATACATACTTAGCAAATGAAATAATGTCCTACCTTCTGCATTTCAGTAGTTTATTATTGGCTATAACTATATATAATGTTGTATTTTGAGTTAAACGTGCATTATAAGAGAAGATGAGAGGATAGAGTACCAAGTGTTAGACCTTCAACCGACTACAACGCCTTAGTTTTTAAAACATTATAAAATCATTTATCACTTGATTATGTGCAGATTCTTGAGACTTTGAGACGCAAAATGATATGCAAAAACCTGACTGATAGGACAGGCATCTTAAATGTGAAGATTCTGTACACCAAAGATACACTTAAGGTGATAATAAGATAACAAGATTAATTTGACTATAACTTCAATTATGCACAGTTGTAACAATGGTTTGAATCACAGAATTTTTATCTTACAGGGAATCATGAATTAATGGAATCAAGTAGGATCGTAAGATGGTTTTAAGTGCTTCTAAGCTATCTATCTAGTCACTGTCGCTTTAGGATGAACCATAAGGGGCAAGTCGAAACAAATAAACAGACTGGAGGTTGCGTGAGGTCAACGAACCTCTTTCACCCATCTTCGCTCTCTGCTTATCCCCACCACCGTTCGGGTTTGTCTAGCTCTGTACTCTCTGTCAGCTTTTCGACACTTTTTATGTTCCTCAACATAAATCGTTATGCTGTTCGGTGTTCTTCATAATCATCATAACGATTTGTTAGTTAAACCTATTAGTGTTTTCTAAGTACTACGTTACCTAATCGTATTCTATATACTTTCAAGTCATGCTATGTATCTTTAGAAAAAGGATAAATAGGCCGAATCAATAAATGTTTAATGACATGAGTCTTTCCGAATCAGTCGTTATTAGTTATTTATGACAAAAACATTGCTCTTATCGTTTTTGATCTCTGAGAATATACACTTTGGTTCATCCTGGATTGATGACTATGAAGGAAGGTTACCGTTGCGTTGCAAGTTTGAAATCTAAAAGTTTTTTCCAAGTCATGGTCTCCAATAAGGTCAAGAGGTGGAAGACTTCAGCAAGGGTAAAAGTTCGAGAAGTGGGCGTGTTAATATTTATTAACATTAATATTAATGGACGATCTCATAATTTAGGGACTAGAACGAATTTGAAGAAACTTATTTATTTAATGTTTTTAGCAAAAAAGTAAGTTGAAAAACTCATTTAAATTTTAATATATCAGTTAATATATAGCTTAATTTTAATTCTGGTTTATTATTTTCAATAATGAACCTGGTTTATTATTTTCAATAATGAACCATTGTGATTGACCAAAAAATTAAAAAAATGAATCCCCTCTCAAAATTCGTGGTTTCACGTTTCAGGATACGTAAATTCGAAAAACGAATAAAAATATTTTTGCCCGTCCGGCGTACGCGCATTTTCTCTGAACTGCAGGACCGATTTTGTTCAAATTTGGTTATAAAATCAGAGCTCACCCCGGATGATCCTCCTTCATCGACATTACTATCCGCCTTTCACTTTCTAAATGGTGGCCGAAAAACCTGCGTTGCTATAGACTGTAGCGCCTAAATGAATGCACCGATTTCAATGAAACTTCGCTAAAGACATTTTATCGACGCCCTTTAAATTTATCTATATAACATACTTCATCGAAAAGAAGTTGGAAAAAAAGTTACGAGGGGTTGTAAAATTAAATTCCGAATAACTCAAAAAATATACACTGTTGCTATTGTATGGTTTTTTAAAAGTTTGCGGAATTTCCTAAAAAACAAAAAAAATCGTTAAAATTGGACAATTAGGAGATAAGATATGGTCCCTAGTTTTTTTTAATACGTTCTGCTCCTTTGTTTTGGTTTTTGAATTTTGATTGTGTTACTGAAGTAATGCTAGTTTTTTTTTTAGCATATTACTAATGATTAAAAAAAAAGTTTATTCCAATAGTTGGAATCACCTTTTATTTATTTTTATTTGTAATTAGGAAGGTAATGTTACTTTAGATGTATAATTGTTTGGAAATAATAAACCATTGTGAAATAATTTGCAGCGTTTTTTTTTTAGTATCATATTTCATATTGAGTATCACATCATATTTTTAGTCTCATTATTTAGCTATCAACCAAAAAGCAACCCTTCTTCTGATCTGGTTCCTTCAAGAACATCTAAAAGGTTACTAAGTTCTCGTACTTAAGGTCCTTTATAGCAACTTTGTACTTTATACCGATTTTCTGTTCGCAATGAGCCGTTCTAAGTCCTATATGAAAGCCTACTTCACTACTTGACGTATAGGATGAAGGATAACTTCTCAGTTTATGACAGATCACCGAACTAGCGAGAACTTTTGCTGCGGATTACCTGAGAGGGTTTTTTCTTTCCTACTTCACCAGTACACTGCTTCTTGAACCTCCATTATTTAAGATGGCTCATTTTATATATCCGTCCTGAATCAATATATTTACTATTTTATTCGTTTTATTGCTGTATTATTATTTGTGATACGTCTCAATAAAGGGAAACCTTGGCAATGGTTTCGCGTTATAAAAAGATCGAGTTCAATTATTCGTACGTTGAATGATGTTTCAATTATAGTATAATGAAGACATTTATCATTTTATTTTTCTCCTCTGTTATAAACCGTATAGAATAAAACGCATACTTCAGACTTATAAGACTATTGAGTCTACGATGGGCTAGGTGGGCATGTCACAACGAAGGATAATGACTCTACAATTTGATAAACACGAACATAAAAGACTATTGTTCGTTTATGTGGATGGATAAAGAAAGAAAAGGCGGCCAAGATTGAGATGGGCAGATGAAGTCGAATGTTTCATTGGTCTATATTTGTTCATCTGAGTTAGTGCTGCCCAAAATAGGCCTTTTGCACTTTACAAGACCAAGACCAAGATCGATCTTAAAGAAGAGAAAAAAGCGTTTATGTGAATTAAGATAAAGGCAAAATAGTTTCTAATACTAGACAATTTTAGTTACTATATGTAAAGAATTGGTAGAACCAATATATTTTTGCATTTAACTCTTTTAATTTTTCATTCGAAGTTTAGTCAGTTTTTCTTACTCTGTAACACGACAGTAATATCTCTATAATATGTAGTAGTAACATTTCTTATAACGTTATTAAATTTTCGACAAAACTACAAAAAAAAAAAAAAAAAAAAAAATCGTCTAAATCAGACCAGTTTTAGCAACGTTACAGTGTATTGATTGTTCACTTGCCCTTTTACATTGCTTTAGTTTGTCAAATAAATCGTACTCTAATGATTACTCTGACCGGTTATCAAGTAATTAGTCTAATTCAATCGAGTTATTTAAAATAAAAAAAAAATATGTTTAAAATCTGTAGGAAAGTCATGTAAGTGATCAAACCAGATTAATTTAAATAGTTGCTGACATTGTATAGATTGCATTTACTCTACAACTCTTTCATTCCAAGACTGGGCCCAATCAGTATCTTGACTTTTTTTTTAGAGAAGAGAAGAATAAGAAGAAAAAGTCTTTTTATTTATCAAAATTACATAATATAAATTACATAATAATATTTTTGGATTTGAAACCTAAAATCAGACGTGCTACATAGTGTGAGTTGACCGTCAGAGAAGTCTGTGTTTTATAATAAAATTATATTTCAATCCATTTGTATACAACTAATTAATAACAAAATAAGAACAATTATATTTACAATGTAAAAGTTATATAAATATTTTAATTACAAAAAGAGTGCTACCGAAATTCTCAAATTTATTAATTGTTAAATTTTCTGGCGAGCATTATTCTATAGGAGAGAGCAGACTTGCAGTAATTAACCAATCCTATCTAATTGTTTCCATTTATTAAATCTATTACTTGATCCCGAGATAAATTTCTAGATTTTAAATATTTAATTCTAAATTCAAAGAATATCGTACAAGCAGCCAGAAAGTGATAGAGATCTTCTGTTTCGTTTGTCTTACACATGCTACAATTATTATTTGTTTGCTTGAAGTGTTTATAATTGAAGTTCAAAACATCAGCTCTAATCTTAATTACCCATCTGATCACCTTCAATGACCTTTTGTCATCGATATAATTTACTGAAGTTAAATGAGGGTAAAAATTGAAAGTTTTAGAATTCTGGACTTTAATTACATATTGATTATATAGGTCTTTCTGAATTTTAGTTCTTAGTAAATATAAATTAGCTCTCCATAGTTTAACATCATTAACAGTAAGTTCGATTTAAGTTGAAATTTAATCCATGCAGTTCTATCGGATTAAGTAAGTCTCTAACATTTTTATAATGTAATCAAAATGGAGTTTAATTGTGAAGATGAATAACCGATCTATTTTAGTCTCAAATATATATATATATATATATATATATATATATATATATATATATATATATATATATATATATATATATATATATATATATACAAACTTCACTATTTTATTGGGAATAAGGTCACTTAATTATTATTTAATAAACTAATTAATGTTCATTTCTTCTGTTTATTGACGTTTCGATCCCGGTATTTTCTTTTTATTAGTCAACCATGGGATCCTCTTCAAAGCTAGAATTTAAAAAAAAAATAGAGCTTCGATCAGGCCAGGGACACACAGACAGCCTCAGCACCGTCCACTAGCACATATATTAAGCTACTGTTTAGTATATTACATATACAGTAGCTTAATATATGTGCTAGTGGACGGTGCTGAGGCTGTCTGTGTGTCCCTGGCCTGATCGAAGCTCTATTTTTTTTTAAATTCTAGCTTTGAAGAGGATCCCATGGTTGACTAATAAAAAGAAAATACCGGGATCGAAACGTCAATAAACAGAAGAAATGAACATTAATTAGTTTATTAAATAATAATTAAGTGACCTTATTCCCAATAAAATAGTGAAGTTTGAATTTAATACTCAAAGGTCGATGAAAGAAAAGTTGTAAATATATATATATATATATATATATATATATATATATATATATATATATATATATATATATATATATATATATATATATGTGTGTTTTTATATATATATTGTCAAGTTAGTTTTATTAATTTGGTTGAACTTTACTATGCTTATGTCCATAAAAAATCAAAATGTACCTCTTCTGTAATGTTTTTTAAGATTTAAAGTAACATGATTAGTAAATAGCAATAAACTAATAGGTAGCTACAAGACTCATGCGCAAGGCGAGTCTTGGTCTTTGGCCATTTTGGCAACACAAATCCGAGTCATTTGAGCTAAATACTTAAATTATCACAATAAGCCTTCTTTTTGAATTATAATGCATATCCAGCTACTGAATGTAAGCATGTTTTAAAAAGTATATATACAAGTTTATTTTTAAATACATTATTGTTCATGTTATTATAATTTTTTTAAAGAATTTAAAACATTAAAAGAATTTACAATCTGAAAAGTTATTGTTGAAATCAACGCTTGTATGCTTGTTTATGAGATGCTTGAACGGAAAACACAGATGTACATGTTATATTTTTCTTGGCACGGATTGATTCTCGTTTTATATAGCAAGGTCAGGCGGTGAAGGATATAGGAAAAAAAATCGAACGTATTAAATACCTTGACAGTGTTGTGACGACCTTGTTCTGCCAGCAATGACTACTTGGCGTTGCTTAATGCCTGTGAAATGAGTCCAGATTGTGTTTTAAAGTTGTGCTTTGTCTACTGGAAGGATTTATGGAAGGTTGCCGAGCTGACTAATGAAGTGTTCATTTGTATTAATGGAACGATCCTGCCAAGTTGAAGCGTTTGGTTCGTGTAAATTTCGGCTTCGAATGGAAATTAGCCTAGGTGTTTCATTATGAGCAGTAATATTCAAACGTATTTGTGACAGAAGAAGATTTTATAATTATCAATTAATTAAAATAAATATGGCAAGAGATACCAGAATGAAAATTTTGCATATCGGTATGTTAGTTTAAAAATATTAAATTATACTTTTCAATTACTTATACTACATTACAACAAGCCAATGCGATTCATATTATTTTAGAAATAGAAATAGAAAATCATCTTTATTCTGAGACTAGGTCCCTTAAGAATAGCAATATTGTTTAAACCAATTGACAATAAATCTGGCCAGATGACCTATTATAATAAAGATTAACTACAATCTAAGTAATAAAATGAGTATATACATAGTTTTGGAGGGTATATTAAGTAGATGGGTATAAGGGTTACAATATTATAATATTGGTACAAAAAACAACAACATACTAATAATTAAATAAAATTGGAAAGAAATGCTAAATAAGTTTTATAGGTAACCAATTTTAGTGCTACACTATAATAAAATAAAAAATAAAAATAAAAATAAAAGAAAATAACTAGAGTAAATAAATGATTTATATAAGTTGTTTAAGACGTTTAAGTGAAAACGTGTGAAGATATTGTTATTATTCAGTAAACGTTTTATTTAAGTACACAAGATTGATATCTAACCAATTGAGATCTAATCAATATATGTCTGAATAACAAATAGTTTTATTCACAAAAATCTAAGATAGCATGTTTGGAGTTATTGAAGATTCAAAATTTAAGAAAAAAAAAAAAAAAACCTGTACCACTACAACCCATAAAGGGTCTGGGGTTCAGTACTATTTAGGGAAAGCACTGTTTTTAGGTCAACGGTTGTGCAAGGAGGTGATTTGACCGAGATCACACTCAAACGCCAGGTTTTCCCCCTTAATCAATTATTTAATTAAAGGTACCCACTTTATAGAGGCTGGGTGTGCCCCAGGAGGGTCTCTCGACCCAGGGTCGCCCCACGGCCAATGAAACAGATAAATAAATTATCTGCCATGAGCCGGGGTTCGAACCTGGGACCTTTGCATTGGAAGTTCAGTGCCCTACCACTGAGCTACCCCACTCCCTTCAAAATTTTAAAACAATTAAAAAATGCTGAGAGTTTTAAGGTTGTCATGTTACGTATTAAATAAAAGTACATATAAATAACTTTAAAACAAATTATTAAACATCTGTTTAAAACCACTGATTGGAAATCTACGAGCATAATTGTGATAAAAAGATGTTAAAATTCGTCTGTTTTCGCATATCGTAAATTATTATTTTTCTTTTTTTCTGTTGGATTACAGACCTTGGAGATCGCTTTAACAAGCCTGCTCCATATCTGCCTGCCTTGCGCTTTTTCTTTTCATTTATTGGCACACAGCTCTATTACATATTTTTTGATCCTAGCTATTTTTTGGCCTCCCACGTGGTCTTTTGCCTTCTATTGAGGCATTCATTGTTACGTAAAGGCTTCCAACTACATGTCCCGCCCACCTTAACCTCCCTGACTTCATATCATGGGATATTAATTGACCAGTTTCTGTAAGCAGTTTATTGGTCTTTCTTCTCCATGTGTTAGCAATCTGATCCCAGATCGCTCCGGTTATCGTACGGAGGATTTTTCTCTCAAAACTTTCAATTCTTTTTTCTACGGTGCTGGTTAGTGCCCAGGTCTCACAGCCATATATTAGAGCCGGCTTTATCATACACCCATAATTTCAGATTTTTGGGGATTTTAATACCTTTAAAGGGAGAAGAAAGCTCTATTTGCGCTAGTTTTACGCTGGTCTATTTCTGACCATTGGTAATTCACGGAGGTTGTTGTGGATTTGAAGTATTTGAATTTTTCTACTCTCGGGAAAGTTTTTTCTTCTACGTAGATCCTGTTATTCGGGTAGAATTTTAGACTTATTATCATTAACTTTGTTTTGTCTTCTTCATTTACTTGTTGTAGGCTGATTTGCTCTGCCTCTCTTATCAGAGTCTTAGCGGGTTTCTCGATGTCCTCTTGATTTCTTCCAAGGACTTGATTTTAAATTCGTAAAATTATGTTGTTTTTTTTAAACTGCTCGAGGAACTATTATTCTCAATCACTATTAATCTAAAACTCGTGGAAATCAAAGACATTGAGGTCAAGACTTCGTGTGATTGAAGTGGAGACTTTTTTAATACTGGTAGTTCGGAATACCATTCTATGGCAGACTAACATCTATATATCTTGACTTTCCTTGAAATTAATAATGAGGGAGGAAAAACCTGATGGTCTTGAGGAACCAATATACAATTGGTACTTCTTAATCGAGTATAAACTCAACTCTCTATCTGTTGTGGTAGTTGTGTAGCTATAACTACTTGTTTATTAATATCAATAATTTGCTCATGTTTTTTTCTACAGAAATTTTCCTTTTTCTTTCGGCTGAATAAGATTTATTCTCAGAAATTTCAAAATGATTAAAATATTGTATACAGGGACCAGGAGGCTTCAGTTTATTTTAGAAAACATCTGGGTCTCCTGTTTCGTTTTCAAATTACAAAGAAACGCTATGATTGGTGGTGAGGACATATATCATCCCTTACATAGGGTCGTTTTTCACACTTCAGCGGGAAGGGTAGGGATAAAAAAGGGCTGAATTTTACAGGGCCTCGGCTCATGAAATATTCTCATGAGTCTAAAATAAATCCGTCTTATACAATCATAATAGGAGCTACATTTTTTTATTATACATATATATATATATATGCGCAATGCACAATATATATGCTCCCCACATGCAATTCCATTAAAACTATGTAGGTTATTCGGAAAGTTCGTAGAGATTTTTTAAAAAAAGTTTTACATTTACATACTTACATACAGTCCCCGGAATAACTGCGGAATCAAATACTTGCAAATTGAAAAACCTACCGGAATCGGACTAATAGGAAAGGTGTAGTTTTCAAAATTACTCCGCTTAATGACTCCGCTTAACTTCGAAGTGGTGGACCTAACCCATCTTATTCGTCTCTTAAGATGACTTTCCATTCCGTAAAGAAAGGACCTTTTATTATTCTTAGGACATAAAGACAGGCAATTTTTGGAAATAATTATAATTCTTCCAATCTGTTGTGAAAGAGTAATCTTGAATGGTTCTAATTATATTTAATTTATATAAATAAATAAATTTTAATTTCTGTCAAAATTTACGTACGACAATCCTATAATTTTCGGTCGGTGAAATATTTTTAAAAATTGGAAACTTATTTTAATATTTTCATACTAATAAAATTGTAAATTTAATTATTAAAGCTCATTTAAAATATTAACTTTTGTCCTAATTAACCTTTGGCTAATTAATTCGATTTTCATCAGATTTAAAATTAACGTCAACATGTATTTTCTCATGTTTTTCAAAGATTTTGTTTATATAAGATGCCAGTTTAATGAATTTCAGTCATATTTCTATAAATTTAATGTAAATTTTTAACAAAAGGGTGAATCTAAGATCAAGATCTCTACATTGAAAAAAGTTGATCTAATTTAAAAAAAAAAAATAATACTTTTTAGAAAGTGAGTCAAAATATATTAAGTACTAAACGAAAAAAAAATGAGTGTCTACTTATATTTATAATATTTTTTTGTATCTACATTTTAGTACAGTTTTATAATTTTCTGAAATTTCATTAAGTATGATTTTCGATTTCTAAATTTGTTATCTCAAAATCACGACAGATGTATTTTGATAATAAAAAAGATTATTTTTTATTGATTTTGTTCATTGTAGATTCACTTACGTGATAATTTAACTTTTTGTCTTTCCCTAATTTACTCGTAAACTGGATTATCTTGATGAGTTGAAATTCAAACATTTAAAATGAAGGAGGGAATCATGTAAATAATAAATTCATACAATTCATAGTTGAAGGAGCTCTTAGCCACTTAACTTCATTTATAACTCACTAGTAATGTTGATTATTAATCATTGTTAATGGAATATAAATTATTATGAAAATCAATAAATTATATATTCAATTATATTCCAATTTTCTGTTTGAAGAACTTAATATTGTATACTCAATGGGCATTAGAATGAGCGAATCGATAGATAATAGATCATCCGTTATCGAGAGCTAGTAAAAATATAAAAATATTAGTTCTGAGAAGATGCCATTAACTAATTTTTGTTTTGAAAATATATTTATTAAAATTAATTTTAAAAAGTACACTACTATGTTTTTAATGATAAGGTCATTGTATCTATTTTTCTATAAATTCATAATTAATTAATATATTATAATATAAATCAGAGACAGGAGAGGGGGGAGGTTGATTGCTCTCCCCACATAAGAAATTTTATTTCTCTCCTCTTCTTAAGTATCGTTCAAGAAAAGTAGAAGTATAAAAATTGTAGTTCAATTTGATTAATTCATTTTTAAATAATTCATATACAATTACACTTGCTGTGGTCTTTTTCATGTTTGAATGGAATTAAAACTTCCATCTAATTGAAACAGAACTCAAAAATATGGTTGCTTCATAAATTACTAACTTAGTAAAAATGTGCCCTTTCCCCTCAAATATTTTAATTTCCTAAAAGTTTGCACTCCTAAAAGTTTTGATGCCACATTTTGCAGCGGCACCCCTGATTTCGAAGTTATGCATCACGATTTACTATATATTCTCTAAACATCGCTATTAAGTGATGTTTGGTTATTCTTCAACGACTTTTACAACTTTATGGAATGATATAATTTAGGAATAGTAAATAATCATGAATGAAAATCTACTCTCCGTGAATGAGCTGATGAATCCATTAGGTAACGGAAGCTCGCCGTAAAGTTCGTTCAGAGCTTGTAGTCCCAGGTCATGCAATGTTCGTTAATGATAAAGTTCAGTTTTCACAGTAAGAGTTTATTCCTCTTACTAAAAGTTCTAAGCTTTGAGAACTAACTTTGAAGAACTAATTATCTAAATGCACAAGTTTCGTTAGAAGTTTATTATTATACAATATATATAATAATATAATGCTGTAAGATTCAAGGACATTTATTTTACTTCAGTTTTCTTTGCAAACATACTCCAAGCCTCACAGCTATTATAAACTGATACAAAGCAAATACCTACTTGAATATAAAATACATTTTTTGTATGTAACCTATTTTGAGTATAGTTTGACTTTATAAGATGAGTTTGATACTTTCTCTGTTTGTCTATTTTATTTCAGATATCATTGTAGTTAATTAGAAAACATATTTAGTTAAGCTATAGTTGTATAAAATAATATTATATTTTTATGCTTTAAACCTGATTTTGCGTGAATCGGTGAAACGTTTATCATGTGGTTTCTGACTGTAAATTTTGTAACTTTATGATTTTATTTGTGTGATATTAGGCTTTTATTTATTCATTTTTTTAATATTTTGTAGTATATATATATATTTAAAAAAATATTTCAGAAGTAAAGTAACTTACCTATTTGTTATTTATGTTTTATCATATTTTTATTATTATTATAAAATTATATTTAGTCAATTACAAATTTATGTTACATATTACAAAATTACCTAGTAACAGAAAAAATCTGGCGCGCGCAACACACAACTTTCACTTATCGCTCAACTTTAAATAGAAATTATTTTCTGGCCATGTTGGGCTATTAAAATTTTATATTTTTCTTATTCTTTCTCACAAGTACAATGAATTTTTTTAAACAATGCCATGGCCTTGATTAGGTGGATTTTAAATACTTTCTACAAACGTAAAAATATTTTTTAAAGTTTATATTTAGTTAGTAAATTTCATTTAATCACCTTGAAAACATGTGATTTACGTTAAATATTATCAGTTTTCAAAAATTATTATTTATAATTTTTTCGCCGTTCTCCGTTACCTTCTACAACTTTCTATATTAGATATTGTTTTTTTTTTTTTTTAAATTCACCACTTTTCAATGATATATTATAAGTATACCTTCTGACTTGTATTTCCGGAGTTTCATTTTCGACATGTTTAATCATTTTTATTTTTTTTCTCCTTTATTCAATTATCAAAAGTTATATTTAGCATTTTTTCGTAACTTTTAATAATGAGATGTAGTTGATTATTTAAAATAAACCATATTAAAGGTACTTTAGAGGAAGACGCATATGAACATTAGGCATTTAGGCCCTGTAAAGTGACATCAATGGCGATAAGACCTAAATTATATTAAAGACCACTTAATTATACAATTATATACCGAGGTTAATCAAAATCGTTAGAGCCGTTTTTGAGAAAATTGTAAAAATGTATTTCAGCGTTGGTATTAAGTGGCACTTCCGGTTAGCCGATTTTAAGGATAAAGTTACCAGGACATCTAAGGTATATATCTAACTTAATATGTAATATCAGTTTCGTACGACTTTTCGGTTTCGAGCTAGAGTGTTCTTCACAGACACACAGACCATTTTTCGGTACTTGGTTATTTGGACTCCGGCGACCTCAAAACGTATATTTCCGTTGAAAACTCAGATTTAAAAATCTTCACGGTCGCAATACTTCCTATATATTACATATATAGGTAAGTGAAAGTAAAAAACAACAACATAATTTTCTTTAGATTAATTCAAGTCTATTTTATGATGTTAGGTAATATTTCAAATTGTGATAAGTTGAAAAGAAAAATAAACTTGACCTCTATGCTATACCATACTAAGTATAATAACGATGTATTCCTGAATGCGACAAAAATTAATTAAAAATAATTAATTATAGTACTACTCTTTTATTTATATGTGCATTCAAACCATCTTCAGAATTAGCAAAAGTCAAAGGCCAGCGACACTATTAAAATATTCATTTATTACTCCCTTAATTGCTGCTTCTTATTCATCGTGTAACGAGGTCATGCTTCTTTATTAACACTTTACGAGTTATTCTTTATGCCTCTCTTAATAAAGTATCTGATAAATTATGAAAAGGTGTCGTTGATTATTTTACAAGAAGCTTCATTGCCCTGTTTCATTTATTTTGAATAATGAAAACTTATTTTTCAAAGAAAAACACTATGATAATTTAGCCTTATTTTAAATTTATAATTTTGTATGGTAAAATAAAAAAAATGTATTCTAGCAAGAACCAATTAAAGACGTAATACAACCCGGAAGGAGTGATAAGGGGAGAGGAGGGGGGGGGGTGGGTATTTACTCATTCTAATTGTTACTGCTACCGTATTGATTGCCTCCTTAGGTTGAGTAGTGAAATTCTTGGGCCTGAAAAGTCTTGAACTTTTATGTTAAGATCAAACCATACCTTCTAATTTTTTTCTTAAATAATTTTTTTTTATATTTATTTATATGATATTTACAACTGTATTCAAAAAATACATCTGGTAATTTCGCACATGGATATAATGACATGAAACACATGTTGAGAAACTACCCATTGGTACCACTCTAATAATATGTCTACATTAGGAGATCACGTGGCCATCTTCTTTTCAGACGCCTCGGAGGATTATCAGGAATTGAATAGGAAGCAAGGTTAGAAACAAGAGGGTTGGGATGGTTATGAAGTTTATTATGGAATGACAGATATCTGGATTGGGTCAAATCTGATACATAAGGATTGGATGCGAGAGGAATTTGAAGGTTTGGTGGAGCCCCATAGCTCAACTCCGTAAGTTCAAATAGGCCTTATTATAGTCATGTAAATTAGTCTTTTATAGTTAATTGGAAGGTTAGAGCGTTTGTCTAGTAAGTGTTGAAGTAGTCGGAAATATCGAGCTGTTTCTTATCGTTTCAGTCTGGTATGAGGATTCCACGTTAGACGTTTGTCCAGATGGAGTCCTAGGTAAATAAATTTAAAGATCAAATTGCAATCACTGGTTCCACTTTAGTAGAATTATTAATTAGAAACCTGTCAAATAATGAAAAATATTTATTATATATGAATCAATAAAATCATTAATGTAGACGTTTATATTTATGCGAGATAGTGTATATCGTCAGTTTATTGCAAAAAGTCAGGAACTAGGGGATGTTACAGTCTGTGGGTCACCGATTACAACCAATCTTTTTTCGGTGATACTACATCGAAATATATTGGACACAAATATATTTTATATTATTTCTAACAAAATTTATGTAATTTATTTTTGCATTTGCTTTGTCCTGTTTTTCAGGTTACAATATATCGGTCGATTTATTTTTTTTGTGCAGAATATGGAAGGATATTAACTATTGTATTGAGTTATAATCCATCATAAATTACAACAAACAAAAACAAAAAGCGCTTCCAGTAAAGTAGGCCAAGTAAACGTTTGTTATGTTTGTTTGTTTGTTTGTTTGTTTCGATGTCTAGGCGCAAAACATCCTGCTCATCAGCGCCCGATCAACCAAATAACACTACTTTTATACTATTTGGATGGTTGGCCCAAAAAATAAGAATACGTTTGTTATGAATAAGCAAGTTAGATTCGTTTCGATGGTCCTGTAAAACTCTGAAATACGAATTTTTGTTTAAATAAAAAATAGAACCTTTAGTACTTGATTTCCTGTTATATTTCAATATTTGTTTTATAATCGTCGATGCAATTGTATTATTATATTTTAATTATATCATACATACAATATATATAAATAATTTAATTTAATAATTAAATTATTAAATTAAATTATTATATATATTTAATAATTTAATTTAATTTATATATATATATATATATATATATATATATATATATATATATATATATATATATATATATATATATATATATATATATAAATAAATAAATAAATGAAAACCCATAAAAGCGTCAAACAATTATTGTTAGGATGATGTAATCCGAAGATTTTAAGTACGAAGTCTTACGTGTCCCAAATGTCAATAAGTAATGAACCAGTCAACATTCCATTAATTCTGGTATCCTGATCGCACAAAAAAAACCTAAATAATATTGTAGGTATGTGTTGTGACTGTTTTCGGTCGTTTTGGATTCTGAATGTGAGATGTGTTTTCTTTTGTCTGAATTCACGAAATATTGCATTTTCCCGTCATTCTTGTGCCTGAAACTGTATCCGTTTGTCTTATCGGGTGTTTGAGTAACTTCTGGAATTCAGATTTTTGCAACATTCCAACTATATTCTCAATACTATAGATCATAACAATTATATCAATACTATAGATATTGCTTCAGAACTGAAACCTCAGCTCAGTTTACTCTCTTGTTCAATCAAGTTATCCTTATTAAGAGTCTTCATCAACGGGATAAAATGATGATGACAATTACCATGACAAAGACTGAACAGGATTTTTTTAAATACTCTTATTTAAATTTTGTAATACACTTTTATGGATTTCAAGCTAGAGCAGGAAGAAACGTTTTTTAACGATCTCCTCACTTTCTCTTCCTAAGGGGAAAGAGGAAGTAAAGCACTTATAGCGGCGACTTTTTCATACATTTTTAAAAATGTATGATCTCCCCTTGAACCCACTTCTATATGCTTCTCCAGAAGGTGCTGGATAGGCAGGTACCAGATCCTTCAGGAGCGAGAAGATATCGATTCGGTCACCTTAAGCGGGTATCGATTCGAGGCTACTTGTGGACCCTCTGCATATTCATCCCTCTTAACGACGGCACTGACCCTCCTTAGCCAGTCCTAATAGGCTATTGATCCCGGAGTCAATCCGTGTCTTTTGTGTCCACTCACAGAACCCTCTGTTCCAGAGGGGAATATGTTCTCCTAAGGATGAGGAATGATTATTTTATAATAAGATGTGTATGGTGAAAATTTATACCTTCAATGTTAACATAACGTAATTTTTTTTTTAAATTTATCTGATAACGTTTATTTCATTATGTGAAGTTGTAATATGTCCACCAAATTTTTTACTTAACTATATCATCTAACCACGGGCGGATCTACGGGGGGGGGGGAGGAGGGAGCTTTCGGGCTGAAGCCTCCCCCAAAATGGGAAAATATAACCATGTTTTTTCGAAAAAAATTATCTCTCGAAGTATTATTGTTCGTGTAATTACATTTAAAAGAGCTTTAGAAATCACTTAAACACCATTTCATACAGGTAGTTACTTTATTTCTTTTTTTCCAAAGTAATTATCGTTATTTTTATGAAAAAAAAAGCTTTCGAGCTGAATTCCTCCCCAAAATTAAATCCTGGATCCCCTAGTGTATCTAACTGAAACTGAATTGTCATTTCTCGAATTGATTGTAGACCATAACGATTTTCGAAGAACGAACGAAAACACTCAGATGGAATCAGTGGAAATATATTGAAGCTAACGAAAGTAATTTTGAATAAAATGTTTTTATCCCCGTTTGTTTTCATACGTTCCAACACAATTAATTTCATTTCTTGGTCGACGTCTTTGCTTACGAATCTTATTGCTGAATTTAATTTTTATCATTAATATTACAACATAGCTAGCCATGTTCTAAGTCACTCGGGAATGAACGTTAAATGATGAGAAGGGAAGTAAATTATCCGAACGAACAATATATTTTTAGCACTACTGGCAACCAACTCCATTAGCTTTATGACTACGTCAACGATTGGCCTGTTTCTTTCTAGACAACCTGGTTCTTTGCCAACTCATCAACTATTTATTTTTTTTCTCTCGTGTCTTTCATTCATTTATAGGATACATTTCAATTTGTCGCCCTTTCTCATTTGAAGAATGACATAAAAACAAAATATGTGATTAACGAAACATTCTATAGATAGATAGTGGAACATTTCTTGAGACTTCTTGATTTGATTAATTTCATTCTGTAGTTTTATTTGTATACGATTTCTTGGGGAAAAACTGATTTATGGAAAAGTTTTCTTTATTTTAAATTTTCAGTATTGTTAACTAGTTATTTTGTTTACATGTTTCAATAATTTTGTGTGAATGAAAGATCTTTTTGGAGGATAGAGAAACAAGATATGAGAATAATTAATCAACTGGAGTTAAGATATAAAATGAAGAAACATATTGAAATTACCTAAAGAGATGGTAAAAAATGAATACTTAAGTATAATACATATAACAACATAGATTTTTTTATAGCTATAAGAACAGCTATATTTCATTTCCGATTTCTTAGATTTATGATGTTTTTCAAGTTATTTTTCCTTCTTGGGATATATCGAAACTGTTTTTTCAACTCTTAAAAAGAGTTATGTAATGTATATGCTCGATAAATATGCATAGGAGCGACATTAGTAGTCAGGATGGGGAAACTAGCTGTTGTATCACTTTCGAGGGAGTACCGATGTGATTGTAAATAAGTATACACATGAGGCGGTTGTATTTACATAATGGGAATCTAAGACACATTCCTCTCTTCCCGATTATAGTCTTCAGAAATGCATGAGATGTTTTGAGGTAGTATTTTTCTCTGATCTGCTTTGTATGTTCATGGTGAGCTTTAACATTTATTATTTCCCCTTTACCAATATTGGTTATTATTATAGACTATAGTAGTATATAACTGTAGAGAAGACGCGTATTAGGTACTGATGACAGCTTAATTGTTATTGGTAGTACTCATAACAAAACATATTGCAGAATCCGAAGCTCTAATGAAAAGCGATGGTTAGCTTTTCATTAGTACTTAATAATAGGAAGTGGAGAGAAAGTACACACCACCGAATGTTTAATGTGAATATGTCAAAGTTAATCTGAAATAGGCCTTGTTAACGCACTCTGATGAAATGAATTTTTCGTACCATTCGATCAATATTGGATCATTGGGTCATTTATTATTATTTTGCCTTATAATTTATTTCATTTATAATGCCGTTTATCTATATCTATATATATATATATATATATATATATATATATATATATATATATATATATATATATATATATATATATATATATATATATATATAATACCACGAAGGTAAAGAATACATGTCCATTTTTGTATTTGTTCAGGGAGCCAATTATCCATCACTTTGAGCTATTAAAATTTGTTTCTTAGGTACTAAATTATTTAATAAAAAATGAACACGTTGTCCTTTACATCCGTATATATATAAATAATATATACATACGTCGACGTGGAGCCCCATAGCTCCACTCCGTTAGTCCAAATAGGCCTTATTACATTCATGTATATAAGTCTTTTGTAATTAATTGGTAGTTTAGAGGGTTTGTCTAGTAAGTGCTGAAATAATCGGAAACGTCAAGCGGTTTCTTGTCGTTTCAGTCTGGTATGAGGATTCCAAGTTAAACGTTTGTCCAGGTGGAGTCATAGGTAGCGGATTTGCTCAACAGGGATAAGTGGAGTATTGTTAAAGGGAACTGTAGGAATTACTTAGTAACTGTAGGTTTACGACGAAAGGTAAAGGTAATTTGGTGGGAATTATTTTAATTCTCCAGTTTTGACAACATTCTTCAATATTTATGATGTGTGATTGAAGCATTTGGGATGCAATTGATGGGTCATTGTTTACTGATAGGATACGTGTGTCATCGGCATACATGGTGATGACAGTGTTGGGTTAGGTTGGGATGTCAGCTGTATAAACTGTATAAAGGATAGGACCTAGGATACTACCTTGAAGAACACCAGCGGACAGGGAAAAGAGAGATGAATAGGCGTTTTTGTGGTTTTCTTTACAGTATCTATCAGTAAGGTAGGAACGTATAATGAGGAAGTATGCAGAAGGTAGGAATTTTCGAAGTTTGTACAGCAGTCCCGGGTGCATGTCTCTTAAGAAATTTTAGTATCCTCTTCTTCTTAAAAACGCTGCAAGTGAATGTAAAATTATAAAATTATAATTTAGTTTTAAAATTACGGTTTCATAAAAAATAAATGATAAAAATTCCCGTAACTATGTACCCGCCTCAAAAATTGAATGCATCATACAAATTTGTCCTCTCAAAAGTTTTTATGGTTCAACATTTCCCATTTTTACCTAATCTTAGCATCCCAGTGATATCAGTATTTTGACCTATAACTGTGACATTTTGTCTCTGTTGGTTGAAGATTTCTGTTGCGAATTGTCGCGTACAAGTCTGCTTTCAAATTATATTTATTTTGATACTGTAATGACTAGTAAATTATATTTTTATCCAATGATTTGGGTAATCTAATAACTAGCAAGTTATTAACTAAAGAAAGGTGACTGTTTTAAGGGAATGCGAAATAATATTAGGCATTTTTTCCTAATGGATGAATAGATCTCAAAATTTTATATTATATAAATTTTATGTGACAAAGATGGCGTGTTTCACATAAGCCTGCCTTGTCAGCTTGGTGATTCAGCCCGTAAAAAAAATATGAGAAGGTGGATGGAGCGAAACGTTTTGTCATCATTTTCACTCTCTCATACCCTTTATGATTTATGTTTTCTACTTTTTTTTCTAGCCATTTGTAGCTCTTCTTCTTTGTGCCATTTCTGAGACGTGTGATCTTTTCTCTCTTTTTATTTTCTTGCTAATTTTATATTTTAGAGAATGTGAAATTTTCCTAGAGTACAATAGGTGTAAATGAAGACAATGTCGTCGCTTTTTAAATCGGAAAAAAAAACTGCTAAATTTGTCATGGAATACTACATTGCGTTTCATGGTGTATAAGGAACTCGGTGATACATTACAATATACCGCCGTAGATATATAACTAAATTCTGTCCCTTAGAGTCGATATGGATATAAGCTAGAATTATTACGGTCGTGGAGATTTAAAAAAAAATATGTTTTTATTAGTATAACAATAACACACAATTTGATCATAACAGCCCTACTTTATTTCTTCTTTATACACCAACGTTTTAGTCCATTTTCAAGAGAAAAAATCTTTGACAAATAAAAACGAGTATCACAGCCTAATTATACTTTTCCATCATTTATTATCCTTTTATACTCTATAACTATATACATATTTTAAAAAATTAAAACACATGGACTGAATTGCCCTTGTCAACATAACTCAATTAGTCAAATACTAAAACTTCCCGCTACAATAGTCCGTGATACAGACCCATTTTTATCAAATTATTAACATCCGGCTGACACTTCGTAAATAGCTTCATCTCATCGTAACCTACAAATATTTTATTTACGAAAATTCTCGGAATTGGGGCATTTTCAATCTGGAGGTCGGCAAACTTTGCCTATTTAATCAAGTACTAAAAATTCGTAAATATCCATTTGATTTTCACTTGAATCGTAAAATAACTTGCACACAAAGTTGAAAAAAAAAGATGGCCTTCACAAATATTTAACTGTTTAGCCTATATCACCTCAATTGTTGGTGTAGGTCACGTCAAACGGCTCAATATTTTTTGTCAAAGGCCACTTTTTTTCTCGACTTTGTGCTCAAGTTATATTACGATTCAACTGGAAAACAAATGGGTATTTCCGAGTTTTTAGTACCTAATCACATAGACAAAGTTTGCCGACTTCTAGATTGAAAACGACCAATTCAGAGAATTTTCTTAAATAAAATATTTATAGGTTACAATGAAATGAAGGTATTTACGGAGTACGGCTGGATGTTAATAATTTGATAACAAAGGGTCTGTACCACGGACTGTATGATTAAGTTTATTTTAAACTTCTTCACACCTCAAACTGACATTTTTAACAATTAAAAATTCTATGATTACGCTATCTTTATGTATTGTTAAAATAGTTCACAATATCATATTATAAAATAAATACAATTGATTTACAGCCGTATTTTCAATTTTGTATATTTTTTAAAACTATAATGTTTATCTTTATTTCCGAAATTGATATGTATCTACAATTCAATAAACCAAGTTTTACTTTAACTTACATATATATGCAATATAAAGTAAGGGTAAGTATTGCGATCGTGAAAATTTTCGAATCTGAGTTTTCAACGGAAAGAAATGTTTTAAGGTTTTCTGAATCTAAATGTCCAAGTCCCGCAAAATGGTGTGATTGTGTGTGATAAGTCTAGCTCAAAAACGATAAGTCGTGTGAAAGTGAAATTGCATATTTATTAAGGTTTGTATATGCCTTGGATGCTACAGCAACTTTTTCGTCAAAATCAATTTCTGGAAGTGGCATTTTATATAATCAATTTAACACATTTTTACGATATTCTCATAAACGGCTATAACGATTTTGATATACATAAGTATGACAGTGTATTGTTAGGCAGTTTTTAATATAATGTAGATTTTATTCTCATTGATGTTCTCTAACCGGGCTTAAATGGCTGTTTTTAATATCAGTTTCCTCTAAAGTATCTTTATTTTTTTTTATTTGAAATAATTATCCATTTTACATTAATCTTTGATATAAAAAATAGTTAAATATAAAATATGAAAGAATTTGATAATTAACTAAAGGAGAAATGAGAGATCGTAATGTATAATAGTTGAAATGGAGGATCCAAAGGAATACGAGCTCGCCCGAAAGATTATAACAAGCTTCCATGCATAACATGTGTTTAATATTGTTTGGACTCCGGCAACATGTACATGTACGTAGGCGGTTTTCATAAATACTATCGTTGGTGTCATTTAATATTTAATTCTTTAGATTACACTGATATCAAAATTAAAAATTGTATATTTAAGGATAATTAAATAAATACAAATATCATCAATGAAATATAAATAAATATAGCTTCTATAATTTTTACTTTCACTTCCCCTTTGTCTGAAAATACTTTGTCTGCTAAGAAGAGGATGGTAAGTGAAAGTCGTGTAATGCGCGCAGCAGATTTTTTATTTTTATAATGTTTGTTTAAACGCAGCTATTAGAGACAAGGTCGGATGTCAAAAGAACATCCTTCACCTGATCGGTACCAAACGGCTAAAGTGGTATGGCCACTTAATGCGGATGGATGAGAACCGCTGGCCAAAGAAAATTTATAACTATATGCCACCTGAAAGAAGGAAACGTGGAAGGCCAAAGAAGAAATGGACAGAGGACGTGGAGGAAAGCATGGCAGCCAGAGGGCTTCGTGAAGGAGATTGGATAGACAGGGAGCAGTGGCTTTTGGGTGTTGGGGATATGACTCCTTAAGTTGTATAAAACCCCTCCCCAAAAAAAAAAATAAAAATAATGTTTGTTTCTTCAGTTGTAATAGTTTTATGAAATAGTTTTGACATAAAGTATTAGCTCTCAGTGGTAGTAACGTATAGTGGCTGGCTGGACTCGATGTTTCTAGTCTATTATTAATCTGTAGGATAATCTACTTCGAATCAAATTAAAAATTTAATTTAGTTTTATCTAACCCTTCTCCCTCTGATTCCCTGTGCTCATTGCGACATATCTGTGCAGCTTATTTTGTGCAGATAATAGAAGCTCAAAAACAGCTTGTTCTTTGTTACTTACAAAGTTTTGTTTCCATCTAAGTGGATTAAGTATAGCAAGAAGCCAAGGTTGGCAAGGAAACCTGAGATCTATACCTCTCTCCCCTCCTCACCCTTAGGCGATACTTTTAATGGACCGAGACTTCAGGTGGCACCACCGTAACGTTAGGACACAGGATGTTGGCTGAATTCGATACTCGGACACATGTTTGTATATAGGTCTTGAAAAAGGAGATCTGTTATGTTCATTATCACAGGTAGTTTGTTTGCTACTCAGTTGAAATATAACCGCCAAAAAATATTTATGTATTCATTAGTGTCCATAGTTTCACTGTAATCTGATACTACTTTATTTCGACGAACGTGCAAAAGTATATGGTAAAAATTGTATTTAATTAGAAGGTTATGAATATTATTAAAATATAAGATTATAAACAATTTTTATTGATTTATTCTTCCATAACCACATCACGTCGGAAGCCCGGGCTCTTCTATGTAGTGTTGTCCAAAATAAGCCTTGGTCTTGCAAAGTGCAATTATTTATTAAAGTACAAGACCAAGGCCGCCTAATTGTTGCAAGACCAAGACCAGGACTGATAAAAAAAATCGATACTCGACAATCTTAGTTACTATATGTAAATAATTGGTATAAACAATATACTTTTTCATTTAACTCCTCTAATAATTCGTTCGGACTTAGTTAGGTTTCTGCTATCTAAAAAGTTACAGTTATATCTCTATAGCAATGAGCTAATAAGTAACTGCAGGACTGTTGCGAGATTCTTGCGCAAGACCAAGACCATGACCAAGACTGAGTTTACAAGACTAAGCCTCGCCTCATTCTCGCATTTAGGCAACACTACTTCTATCCCTAAAGAATAAACGTCTAAGTTTAATCTATCTCCGAATCCGCTTAGATTTTTTTTTTTCATCTAAACCTCAATTTTATAGATGATTTTTTCTTGCTTATCCTGTAAGATGTTCCTTATACTATATCTTAGATAAATTTTAAGGTCTTGATAAGGATTCCTTAGTTCTGTTTAACCTTTATTTCATGACTTTTAATCGGGGTGTAATGTTTAGATTAACGATAAAACCTACTTAACAATTAATAAAGACAGATTGATTAAATAAGATTCGTTTTAATTAACGATTGACCACCTACGGTAGGCGGCTACAGTTAGGCCGAGAGCCCGTGGAAAGAAGTTGATATCCTGAAAAATTTTGAAATAATTTTTTTGTATAATCATAGCATTTGTATCAGTCAGATCATGTTTCCTAAAAAAATGGTGGTTGATTTAAAGATTATTAGACCAGTAACTTGCGGATCGAAGCGGGCAATTTATTGCGAAATAAGTGGGAAAATTTTTTATTCGTTTTCTTGTATATATGAGTTTAAACATCATTGTACAATTTAAAAAACAAAATTGCTAACGCGGGCCACCAATGAAAATCTCATAGCTTTGCTTCTAAACTCTCCCCTAATTCATTTCATATTTTTAATTTTCTGTAGAAGACTGCGGACAGCGGGGACAGGGTAAAGAAAGGTGATTGATGATGATGCTACTGACGTTCGGACTGATACTGAGACCCTTGTACAGCCACCTTGCCACTGGGATCCCCTACCACAGAATTTATAACTCCAAATTTTTTGTTACAGCTTAATTTAGTACAATATCGGACAGCTCTTAAGCTTTTTTGTGGGTAGTCTCAACATTTTTATAAAAAAAAAAACATAGAATAGAAATGTTAAATTTTGTCTATAGATATTTATTGTTATAAGGTTATCCCCTTCTACCATTTTTTTTTCTTCATTGAAATCGGTAATCGCAAATCATTATCATCTCGTGTTAATATACTTGATTATTTTTTATTGTTTTTGATCTGAACGTTACATTTAGATATACAGAAACAGTCTCTACAAAAAATACATTATTATTTCTTCCACTATTTCAAATTAAATTTGCAAAGCCTTACCTTACTTTTCTTTTACAAACTACTTGCGCTGTGGTGGAAAAGTTGGTATTTTCGTTTTATTTAAGACAAGATTCAGGCAGGAGACATACATCAGGCACCATGATTTCCCTCGGGACGGCCCCCTTAATGCTAAGCTTCCATAAATTCTGTCTATTAACGGTGCCATCCTATCTACACAAATTTGACTCGAGATAAGTGCTCTGTTTGAACTTTCCCTCATCCTTGCTTATCTGGGAGTCGTTATTTAGTACCTATAGCTGCGATTAAATCATTATAAATTATATGGGTTGGTCGGTTTTCCTTAAATCATTATGATAAAATTGTGTTCAGGTATCAGATATTTTATTTATTTGAAAAAAAAAAAGGTCTGTTTATTAATTTTCAAATGTTTTGATTGCAGGAGGCATTGCACGTTGCATAATTATTCTTTCATCTTCTCCTTATATTTTAATATTATTTTTCTTTCAAAATTATCGAATATCAAGTCATTTTTTTCTCCTTTACACCATAAAAATAAATAAATTGGGATCGGAAATTATTACAGAGATTACATTTTATGACATATACATTACAAAGTAAAGTAAATTAAAAATTGTATTAATACGAATTTATGTGTTTTCATAAATGTTATAAATGAAACAAATATGTATTCAAACCAATTTGGTAAACTCGGCCGGATTTTAAATAAATAAATTTCTTAAAAAAATATATAAATATGAAGTTTTCAGAGTAGATGTAGTAATATCATGACTTCATTGGTTCTATCAGCATTGTAATATGAGTTAATCTATTGTGATTTATATATTAAATAAATATTTTTAGACGCACCGACATGATATTTCAAATAACTGGGATAAATCATTACTATTGAATATTAATACTAAAACCAAAAAGGAGGTATACTGTTTCAATAAAAAGCAATTAATATATAGTATAATCGAAGAGTAGATTAATGTGAACCAGTAAATGTAATTTTATCCTGGAATACGGTTTTGAAGCAGTTGATTTTATAAATAGAATTTAATTAATTCCACCATCAAATCCCTCCTTTTCCCATCACTTCACCTTTCAAACAAATGTAAATCAGTTTGAAAGCATTTTTAATTTGTTATTTTTAGGGGTGCTACAGTATTTTTTCGTGCTTATACACTGTTTTTAGTACATTTTTTTTAATTTAATGAAACAAATTTTTATTGAATGTTTTATATAGATATATGTTGGTGTCGATAATTTATATACATACATTAAGTAAACAGTATAATTTTTTTATTGCCTTGATTTTATTACAGTGCTCTTCTGTCTCACAATAAAATATTTTATTTTAAACAATTTATTTATTTTGTTTTTTTATTACAGGTGAGTCCAGTTTAATTAGATCATGTTATACAGAAATCAGATTCGAAGCCTACGTGAGTAACGAACATAATTGTTTTCCTAAAATTAGGTTTAATATATATGTTGTCTGTTAAATGCAGTATCTTTCAAAAGTTTTAAGACCTCAATTTTTTTTTTTTAAATCGATAAATTTTGGAATAAACAAAAAAAAAAACTAAACTAAAATCGTTTTTCAAGTGAAACTTGAATATAATATACGATATAAAATAATGTAATTTTAACATCACACCTGTATCATTAATGACGTTTACATACATATAATATATAATGCTAATATATTTTTCAAACATACCTTACGACGAACTATTTTACTTTTGGTCTGACCTAGGACTCCACCTCGACAAACGTCTAACTTGGAATCCTCATACCAGACTGTGACGACAAGGAACCGCTTGACGTTTCCGACTTCTTCAATACTGCCTAGACAAACACTCTAACCTTCCAATTAATTACAAATATACAGAAAGGCTCATATACATGACTATAATAAGGCCTCTTGGGACTAACGGAATGATACAAATTCCTTCGTAAAATCTTCAATGCTCCTTTCTTTGTTAAAAATAAAATCATCCATAATGACCTTAATGTTCCCTGTGTTTCATATTTGGCACAATCCAAATACCTATCGTTCCATAATAAACTTCAGAACTATCCCAACCCTCTCGTTTCTAGCCTTGCTTCCTCTTCAATCCCTGATAGCCCTCCGAGGCGTCTGAAAAGAAGATGGCACTTTGACCTCATAATGTAACCTAACGATAAATCTTTTAAGTTCTGTATCTGTGATAATTCTTAGTTAAACTGTGGACAAAGGATAAATCTTACCTGAGAATTTATACACTTCCAAACTAACACCTTTCTTCTCATGAATAATTAAAACGTTCTGAGTATCAATTATAGTGCAATATCAATCATCATCCAATGTACTTCTTGGACCTTCCCCTTCTCAATAATTCTCTTTCACTCAGACCATTCATCTGCTGCTCTTCACCTATCCATTCCTCAACACCCAATAATCGAAGACTGTTCTCTACATTCTTCAATCCTCGAAGTCTAGGCCTTCGTCTCTTTCTTGTCCCACCAGAGTTTCCTTACATCACCATTTTAAAAGCTAAGATCACAATCCATTCCTTTTACCTGTTCTGCCCATTTTTATGGTGGAAATAATATCGGATGTTCTTTTTTGGTTTTAGTAAGAACATAGGTGGAAGGATTTTTCTTTTCCACATACTTTACAACCTTCATGAAGCCTCGTTTTTGAGGAACAGCTCCTGTATTTAAGAACTGATTAATACAATAGTTTGTTAATAACAGTTACTATATGGTAACTGTAAAGTAACTCTGCATGTAATTAAGGTTTAATAACTAACAGGTGATCTTAAACGTTTGGATATCAATAAACATATATATATATTTATTTATTGTGCTTGTTGACTTTATATATATTTGTTTTCTTAAACTCCGTTTTGAATTTATATTTATTTATCTAAAGTTCTGCTTGAAATCAGACCTATTGAATTTTAATGTATTGATGTATATGTACTATCTTCTCATTATTATTTAATTTTTGAAAATAAATTTCGGAGGTAATTTTTGTTACTGATTATTACTATAGAAGACTGTTTATATCGTGCTTCATTAAAATTCTAATTTAACAGGGATGAGGTTTTAGCGTATAATGATGTTCCCTGTAGAGCGCACCAGGGACTATTAATGTACGAATTCTGTTATTTAGTTGAAAATATACCTAATTAAATTATTTTCACGGGAATCGTGATTTAAACGCCATGTATTCTTTACGTTTTCTATATGCTATACATTTATGATGTGGTCGCAATTATTTTTTTTTTTAATTAAAAAATAGAATATTTTTTATTCATCAATGAATTATTAGAACCATTTTTCTTATTTAATTTTTTATTTATTAAAAAACATAAATCTTACAACATAACTAAAAATATTTATTAATGGAGAATTAATCGTTTTATTCTTATTACAGTTCAAATTGTACAGTTAATACATTTTATTTTATTTAGCATTTCGTTTAATTCTTTTGGACCAATAATTGAAGATTATGTGTTCTATTTTTTTTTTTTTCTGACTAGCGTTGTTTAATTTGGTTTGATTATTTTATAGAAAGGTATTTTTGTGAAATCGCATTCATGTTATTATTAAATCATCTAATTTATGGATATTTTAATTTCAAATTTATCTATTAATTAAAGAATATTTTTGATCAGCTTCAGGATGATTCAAATCGACATGTACAGTTATTGCGTTGGACAAAAAGACTGTGTTGAGCTGTAAGCATTCGGGGAACAGACCGAAGCGTAGATTGGAGGATTGTGAAGACTGATATTTAAGATTTAGATTTGTAATCTATTATTTTGTACTTTAATTCCATCCAGCTTCCTTTTTCAGACACAGTCCGGTATCTTGGCTTTATCTTAGACCAAAGACTAACGTGGAACCCACATACTAGACTTAAAAGACAAGAACTTAACCGATGATACTGCCAATTATACAGACTACTGACCAGAAAATCTCAACTTTCAATTGACAACAAATTACTGATCTACAAGACAATCCTGCAACCCATTTGGACCTACGGACTTGAACTTTGGGGGACAGCACAATTCTCTAACATCAAACGCATCCAATCCTTTCAATCCAAAGTCCTCCTAACAATAATCGATGGTCCGTTCTATGTAACCAACAAAACGATGTAAGCATCATGACCTTAATATCCCATTTGTCCTTGACCTTATCCCTGAAAAATTTTCAAAATTCAGAATCTTATCAATCATCCAAATCCTCTAGCCCAATCCCTATCTAGTTCCACTCATCTCTACAACCTTCCTCGAAGGTATTTATTTTGGAGTTCTGACAATCGCCAGATTCTCCACTCAAGACATGAGTGTATGTGGCTAAAGCGCTCTCGCTCAAACTCCACCGGCTTTAGCACAGGTGAGGCGGTTGAGAGAGTAGCGCAGGGATTTGGGTTCCCCGCCTGATTGTATATATTGTATATAGGTATGAATGTATTTTTATGTTTTTAATTTACTCATATTTAGGTTATTTTATTTTTTTATTGTATATAGTTATTATTTTACTTTTGTTAATTTTGTTTCTTTTTTGTATATACGGTGTGAATGTGTTCATTTATCAATATGATTATTGTCCCTGTGACAGAATATTATATGTCTAAATAAATAAATAAAATTATTTTGTAGTCTAATATTATTTTTTTTGTAATCTACCAGATTATTAATGGTAATGGGATTGACTCTAACAGTGGCCTACTGACTTCATCTCAGTCCATACGAATTTGGGCGAGTAATAAGGCTTAGGTCTAGTTTGGGGAATTTTATAGAATCTGTATTTCGGGAATCATAATTAAACATATTGTAAGTATAATCATCCATTAATTTTTTGAGATTTTATTTGTCGTTCTTAGAACAGTTTATTGATATGTGTGCATTATATGTGCAAGTGTTAATCTGTTGCGGGAAAAGCTGTTAAGATATCAATGCATGATAATTCCCTCATCAACCGGATAACTTGACGGTATTCGGGTATTGTTGGGATGATTCAGTGCTTCCATGCTCCACGGTTGTTAATCATTCCAGGATTATCAAACGTGTTCGTATCTGCGTTACTAACGAGTTCGTAACCAGTAGCTTTCAGTTACAGTTCGGTTGCTTCTCAGTAGTGTTATACGCGAAAGGGTTTAACACCTACTCAAAGTGATCCGATAATAATTAAATGGTTTCTCTAACCAACATATCAATTGAATTGCTTAATTTACTGAGAGTAATCTTTGCAATTTTTTTTTTATAACGTGCAATATTCTCAATTCAGTGGTCTGAACATGATTCTCGTAGCATCATCCCTTGAAAATTCAATTTTCACTCCGTTGCTTTCATCTATGAGCCTAGAAACTTTTCCAATATTCTTTAAAGGTTCTAACCAGTATAATTTAATCTTCTTTTCTTTATACAAAAATTTAGCTCAAATTAATACTTAAATTTAACTACTTATAATAAATAATTATTTTAGATTTCTTTTTTTGTAAATATAATTTACTTCAACGAGGACTGCTTTAAATATTTTATATTAAAATTACTTTATTATATTTTAATTCATATAAATATTTAACCACGCTCCAGGCCATATTAATCCATTTTCAAGTCCATCAAAAAGACTTATCTGTAATTTTATAGGAAATATAATTGATATTCTTCACTTTCTCTATAAATGAAATTAGTTTCGACAGTCACTATTAACAAATTTAAAACTTATCAACTAACATAATTGTGTTCAAAAATATTTCATACTTATTTGTTTTATAACATGAAAAAATTAAAAATAAGGACTAGCAACAACAAATTTCGTTTAAACATTTCGTATAATTGTTTTAATAATTATCGTAATTAATACGTCCATCCTCAAACAGTTAAGCATTTACTATTAGAGTGCCCCCAATATAAAAAAGAGAGACAAAAACTAAAGCTTTCGACAACATTGAAAGATATTTTGGGAGACAATGAGGATAATGTCGTCATTCTCTTTGAATATTTATTGGAAACAAATCACTATAGTAAAATATAAAAATTAAGAAAAACCGCCAATGGCCCTCTAGGGTAGGGGCGAATACAAATAAAAAAAAAAAAAAAAAAAATAATACGTCCATAAATTTTAATTCAATTCAATGTAATACATTATCGTTATTATTTTGGGTTCTAAAACTATTCCATCATCTTAACCTTTTTTCTTATATTTCTAGTGCTCTAATTTTTAATTTTCATTATTAATTAATTTTTAATGGATTTTAGTTGTTTTGTTTTTACTAATTTATTGAATTTTAAATTTTCTTACACAATAATAGTCCGTACAGGCCCCTTTTTATCAAATTATTAACACCCACCTGAAACTTCGTAAATAGTTTCATCTCATCGTAATAACTATTTTTATTTACTATTTATATAACTATTTTATTTACGAAAGCTGTTGAAATTGGGGCGTTTTCAATCTGAAGGGGAGCAAACTTTCGCTATTTAATTAGGTATTAAAAACTCGTAAATACCCATTTGCTTTCTACTTTGATCATAAGATAATTTGATCAGAAAATAGAGAACATAGGTGGCCTACAAAAATATTGGGCCGTTTGTCCTATATAACCTCGTTATTTTGAAAATTTGGGGGTGTAGTAGGTCACGCCAAACGGCTCAATATCTTTGAAGGCCCCCATTTTTTCTCGATTTTGTGATAAAATTATCTTGCAATCCAAGAAGAAAACAAATGAGTATTTACGAGTTTTTAGTAGCTAATTAAATAGACAAAGTTTGTTCTCCTCCAGATTGAAAACGCCTCAGTTCCCAGAGTTTCCATAAATAAAATATTCGTAGTTTACGATGGGATGAAACTATTTACGAAGTTTCAGGCGGATGTTAATAATTCGATAAAAATGGGTCTGTACCACGGACTATAATTGTTCCTCAACCTGCTAACTAATCAATATTCAGCTGTGAGCTCACATGATATTAATTTGTCTATTGGAATTTAGTTAATTCTGTTCTATTAAAAACTATTTCAAATTTATATTTTTAGATATGTAGGATAGAATAGAAAATAATTTTATTCTGGGACGAAGTCCCTTCAGAATAACAAAAAAGGACAAAATTAAAATGTTATATCTGGCCAAATAAAAACAAACATAAAAAGTAAAGATAAATCAGTAAAAAAAATATTAGTTATACATACTATATACAAAATAAAATAAAAAAATCTATATACAAAACTCTTGAAACCTTGCCAAGACACTTAAAACTATGAACAATGGTAAAATATAAACTTTTAGAAAAAATGTACTACTTTTTTTTTGTTGTACCTTTTTTATGGCCTTGGAAAACTATTTTAACACTTTTTTTTACTTATTATTTTGAACACCAGACACTGCCTAATGGTAGTTATAGTTGTAGAAGTATTTACGTTGATGTTTACCAACGAATCTCTTTACCTAACTATGTATATTTAGTAAAAAGCTATTGTGTATATAATAATAGATACTTCTTCTCTCATTTTCTTGAATATAAACAGTAGAAAAAAGTCCGATACAGCAATCCTCATTGTTAACAATAGCAAAACATTACTTCGTGACTCCATTGTTAACACATAGTAGAAAGAACAATGCAAGAGCATAGCATTTTTGAACCGTTAATCCCTGTGTAACCTGAGCCATCCTACAACGTGGATCACGATCTCCCACGTAAACAGGGGCGGAATAGATCTCTTGTATCACTTTGGCTAATTAACGTTATTTTCTTAATTGCCAACTTTTCCTTTCTCAATTATGATTCATTTTCTAGTATAAATTCTGTATTAATGTTAGTGTAGCCCAAATTCGAGACCGAGACGAGTATTGGTCGTGCAAAATCAGTCTTGCTCATGGTCTTGGTCTTGCGCAAGACTCGCAACTGTCTTACAGTTTAATAGCTTATTACTATAGAGATATTACTGCTATTTTTTAGATTGGAGAAACCTAACTAAGTCCTAATGAAAAATTAGAGGAGTTAAATGCAAAACTATATTGGTTATACCAATTATTCACATATAGTAACTAAGATTGTCAAGTATTAGTAACTATTTTGCCTTAATTTTTATTTAAAAAATCTATTTTTTTACCAGTCCTGGTCTGTGTCTCGCAACAGTTAGGCGGCCTTGGTCTTGGTCTTGCGAAGACCAAGACCGATTTTAGGCAATTCTAATTAGTACCCATTACATAACAATCTAATAACATTTTAATCACGCCTATTTGAATGTCTGGTAGTAAAACAATAACTATCTAGTCTTTTGAAGTTGCATTTGTTTTTTATTTAATTCAGGGTCTTATGATATTCTCGAAAGACATAGTGGTCAGAACTTTGTTACACCCGGTTGGTTTCTGCCCTGACTAATGTCCGGAACTCAATTTTTAGGGTTGAGTTGTTATAGGAAGCGGTTTTGAAACCCCGGAAGACTTGTATTTCAGGAAATCTTTTTGATTTCGTTGTCTAAAGAAAATACAGAATGTCATATGATTTAAATTCTGTTCTTTGTGTATAGGTAGCCATTAAAAGAAAATTGAGTTAGCAATAGTAGTTGCCCGTCCTATGGATTTGACAGACAAACATTGAACCAAATTTGTTCCGTGGGGTCTAAAACGTGAAACGAGAGTGGAATTTTTCGATTCTGAAAGTATAAGATATCTTTATCTCCTACACGAATACATAGCTTGTCCACCTTTAGTAGATAGGAAACAAAACAGTCCGTATCTTCTAAGAACTCTACGTCAGCCACCATTGATTGTTAGCAGAAAAACAACGAGAAGAGAGAGTTCTATAATTGATAACATGTCTACCAACTATATTGAAGTTGATACATGTGTATCAAACTTGCTTTGACGATTAGGTCATGGTAATGGAAATTAGAAATATAATATAAGAAAATTTATAATTTTTTTTTCTTTTTGTCTTTAAGATTTTAGACAAAACTCTATTTTGCTAGAAATTTATATATTTTTAAGTATGAAAGCCGTAATTTTATTTTTCTAATGAACTGTTTTAGTTAATTGTGTCCTAAATTTATAATTTATGTAAAAAAAAAAAAAATGCAAACACCTCATGACGCTCTTTGGTAATATAGAGTTCCACGTTCACAGATCCTCTAAAGTGAAATTTAATCAATAATGGAGAAATGGATATGGAACTATTTCTATTTCTATTTCTATTATTTTAGAATTACTGCTAACTATTATTTCTTTCTTGCTGGCACTCATTCTTGTAGCTCACTAGAACTCTAGTTCGTGTTTTTGAAGTACAAACTGATTTTAACGTTAAAAATAAATAAATCGCAGAGTGGAAGGACGCACAGTATTCACTATTGCATATTTAGCGTCTCACAATTTTATGAAGTTCCATTACAAGTTATAATTAGTTGATGTTTTTGGGGGACCTACTATGAACCCAGAAAGGATTAACTTATTTGATTTTCTGAATGTCCATTTGTTTCCTATGTTCCTTTTGTAGCGTCAAGAAAAAAGTGTCACAGGTTTGTTTGAATTTTTATTCATTTGCTTTGATGCCCGCGTCCCAAGAATTTAAGTTAATCAATTCTATGGTGAAAGCAATAGTAATTGATATTAATTTTTATAATTATTGCTATTGCATAACTTCATTGTTACCTTCATTAGTTTATTACTTATAAATTTTGATGATTATTCCGAAAGCAACAGAATAAAGCGGAGATCATTGCATACCTCTAATTTCGAATTTATTGTTTTTTTAATTTAGTTAAGATGTTAATATAATGAAATAAAGACTTAAGCCACCATTTAAAAAAATATTTTATTTTTTGTCGTGAAGAACATTGACCTCTTTTGACAACTGCTGAAATTCGCGGTTCTTAAGGTTGGTTAAGTGGTTCGGAAAACGAAAACGGTGCTCAGCGAACGCCCCTATTCTAAGATTAATGAGGAAGAAATGCAGAGTAAGTTATACATAATAATATAAAATAAAATAAAATATAATAATAAAATAAAATAAAATATAATAATAAATAAAATTAAACTTTTGAAACACGTTGGAAGCGTTCTTTACTATGAATTCATCAAATTCTTTTCTTTTTTTTATAATAAATGTTGGATATGTTACTTAATAGACAATGTTAGCGGATGAATTTCATAACTGTAATGACCCCCGAATTTCAGCCGTTGTGAAAAGAGGTTTATATTTTTTACTGTATGGTTCCTCCCTGAAAAAAAAGTTTAAGATAATTAATTTTTGGTTATTAATTCAATCATCATCTATTGTTTTTATGGCTTTTGGGATGTTATTTAGGTAATGACACTGTGCAAGTATCCTTGTCAATGAATTTAAGCAATATCAATTTGTATTGCTTCCACCATTGATTTGATTAATGGGAATAAGTCTTGGGAAGCTGATTTCAAAGAAAATTTTTTTTTATATTTGTTTATTTAGAAATATCACATTCTGTCACATCAAGGACATTTGTAATAGTGTTCAGAGAACACACTCACACTCTATTTACAATAAATAAATAAAATAATAATAATACAGAAACTTAATAATAATAAATACAATAAAATAAAATAAAAATAAATACAATAAAATAAAATAAAAATAAATACAATAAAATAAAATAAAAATAAATACAATAAAATAAAATAAATGTATATAAACAAAAGAACTAACCTAATCATACACACTCGGGCTTGAGTGGAGGATCTGGCCATTGCCAAAACTCCAATAGATGCTTATTTACAGAAGGTCTCTGGGCCACTGCCGCTTCAACCTTCGAGGAGGATTGTAAGGATGGGTGGTGCTGGATAGAGATTGTGCAAGGGGATTTGGATGATAGGTAAGGTTCTGGTGAAATTTGGAGAATTTTTCTGGAATAAGGTCTAGGACAAATGGGATATTAAGGTCATGGTGTAGGATTCAAAGAAAATAAATAAATAATAGTTCAAACCGCGACACCTTTTCCTTGACGGGAGAAAACATTTGATTTATCTGGAATAAATACTGCTTTGAAGTCGGTTACATCTAAAAATCTCAGTTCATCCTTTCAGAGACAAGGTGCAGTCGTCCAATTCAATTGTGACAACTGATTGTCGGTAGGCAAGCCGTTCAATACGATGAATTATGATAGTAGGCGATTTTTTTTTTCTAACCTCCTCGTTTTTGTAATATTATTTAACTGTAATATTTTTATTTTATTGACGTTATAAAAATCGGTAGTCTAGAGATAACTTGTGGAATAATATTTCTGAATTTATGAAAACAGTTATAATATAGAGAGAAGACAAATAAAATTGGCAAGAATTACTGAAGTTCTGGAGACCGACTCTCTTACATACATTTTAGATAATTTATTAATGGTTTATTTTAAATATCTAAATTAATTGAAGTTAACAGGCCCTGTGTGAAAAAAACAACAAGTTATTTAGTAGTATTTAATTAGTAAAACTCAAGAGAGTTTCAGAACCAATTTATTTTTTTTGATAAAAGTTTGTTCCTATTAGTTCTGAGTTGTGAAGAACGTAAGGAATTTCGAGTAAAAGTGTTCCAAAGCTGATGTAGGGGCGAAGTACTCGTCTTTCTCTGAGAAAAGCCGGAGTTATTCGAAATCGATAATAAGCAAATTGTTTAGTTCTTTATGCTGTATTAATGAATAATTAATTTTTGTTAATTCAGTTTTCTAATTATAAGATAATATTAAAAAAAATATTTTGATGTCTGACGCCTTATTATAATTTTTCTCTCTGATCTCGCCGCACGTTTTTTAATATATAGAGAATTAAAAAAAAATACATATGAGATACCGCAAAAAAAAAAAAAAACCACAAACATGAGTAGTGTAATTCGTATATGTATTTATATATAATGATTGAGATACAAATCTAAAAAGATCATAAAATCCATTTTTTCGAAATATTTCAGAAATTTTTTTTTCTAATTAGTTGCTGCTTGAATTTTTATTTATTTACTTCCTGTTGTATCATCTCCCTAAGATGGAAATTAATCAAATCTATGGTGTAAAAAAAATATGGTAAAAAATTACCACAAACATGGGTAGTGTAATATGTACGTGTATTTGTATATTACAATTGAGATACGAATTTAAAAAATTATTAAATCCATTTATTTATTTTATTTTTTTAACAAACTGCAGAGCCATCCGAACCCTCTCGTTTCAAAACTTGCTTCCTCCTCCATCTCTGATAACCCTCCTGTCTGAAAGGAAGGTGGCCTCGTGATCTTGTTTAAATTTATTATTTGAATGCTATCAGAGGGTAGTTTCTCAACAAGAGATTTCATGGCATTATATTCCTGAGTGCTCATTTACTAGTTATATTTTTTTTTATAATACAGTTGTAAATATCAATGAATAAAATAAAAAAAAAAAACATTTTTTGAAATATTTCAGAAGAAAATTATTTTTCTAATTAGTTGCTGTTCGAATATTTATTTATTTACTTCTTATTGTATCAGCTCCCTAAGATTGAAATTAATCAATTCTATCATGTAAAAAAAAATATGGTAAAACATTACCACAACATGGGTAGTATATATTTATGTGTATTTGTATATAATAATTGCAGCAGATGTGTTGTGATAAAATAAGGATTGACATTATAGGCATGAGGAAGGATAGCACCCTCGTTCCGGTCATTATTTACTTCCTTGATTTAGGTGAGGAGATCTCTCATCCAACTTCTTTTTAGTCTCCTCCTGATGGGCATGTCAGTCGTCCTCATGTCGTTAATAAGTCTGTCTGTTTGTCCGTGTAGTTTGAGATGGAAACGAGAGTAGAGAGTACGTATGTGTTGGTCTATTGTTGGTTGTAATTCGTTGCGTAAAGTATTATTGTTGACGTACCAGGGAGGGAGTTATAAGTCGTAAAATTTTGGTTTCAAATTACTGTAGTTTTTTTCAGTGCCTCTTTTTTACCGAATCGTAAATATGTCCAGATGGGTTTGAGTAGGTAATTGTACTATTACTAGGTAAGTGTAAAATTATTAAATACTTTTTTGAAATATTTTAGTAAAAAATTATTTTTCTAATTAGTTTCTGTTTGAATTTTTATTTATTTACTTCCTGTTATATCAGCTCCCCAATGAGGAAATTAATCAAATCTATGGTGTAAACAATACAAATTGATATGGCTTCAGTTCATTGTCACCTGTCGGACTATTGCATAAACAGTGTCGATTACCAAGATAACATTCCAAAAGCCATAGAAACAATCGATGATTATTTTATTAAAAAACAAATTTAAGATATCTTAATCGGAAACACTTAGGCTTATTTTTTTATCTTTCCAGGGAGGAGCCATGTCGTAAAAAACATAGATATCTTTTCACAACGCCTTAAAATTTGAGATTCATCAGAGTTATGAAATTCAGCCGCTAATATTATTTATCGAGGAATATATCCAACAACTCTAAAATAAGTCAACATATATTTAAAAAAAAATAGATCAATTATTCGTAGAGACTGCTTTCAACGTGTTTCTAAATGTTTAACATTTTTTGAATTATTCTCCATATCTTCCTCATTATTCTTTGAATAAGATCATTCGAAGGGAGAAGTTTTCGTTTGATTATTCTGACCATACCACTCCTAAGAACCTTGAATTTCAGCAGTTGTCTAAAGAGGTGTTTGTTCTTCACGACATAGTTACTTTCTAGGATAGAAAAAAACGCATTATTTATTTAATGTGTCATAAGATTTAAATTTTTTTTTAAACTGTATAAACAATATTTGGAAGTAAAAATCTAATTTAACACTATAAAATTGTCTGTGATTTATTCTGTAGCTTTCAGAATTAAAAAATATATATATATATATATATATATATATATATATATATATATATATATATATATATATAATATAACATAATAATATAAAATGGCATAACTGCCTTTATTTATTGTTGAAACAAATAAATATTTTAAAATTTTATTTTAAGGAACTTCTTTAATTTTTAGATGTAAATCGATAGATTGATTGATATATATATATATATATCAACTCAATTCTGTGATACAGACTCCTTTTTATCATTTTCTTAACATTCGCCAGCTTTAATCTACAAATTTTTAATCTACGAAAATTCTCGGAAGAAAATGGAACGTTTCTAATTAATTAATTAATTAATTAATTAGAACCGTTCTATTTTATAGAGACTCAATATTTTTGTAGATCACATTTTTCTCGATTTTGTGAACACATCTTTCGATTCAAGTGGAAAGCAAATGGGTGTACATGCATTTTTATAACTTCATTAAATAGACAAACTTCTCCGATCTCCAGATTGAAACCTCCCGAAACCTATGAATGAAGTCATAGGTTACGATGAGATGAAAACATTGACAAAGTTTTTGGCGAATGTTAATAAAATGATAAAAAAGGGTCTGCACCATGGACTATTAGTATTTATTCTTAAACTTAAACAGTGTTCATTAATATCTACCTTTTGTGAATCGACATCTCTACAATTAAATACACACACACAGACGCACACACTATATATATATATATATATATATATATATATATATATATATATATATTTATACATAAAATAAGAGACAATGTATAAATAAATTTATTATTATCATTTAATTAACAAGTACAGGAATTAATCAGTAGTTGATCAATATAGAACGGATCATATCATTTTTCTATATTAGAGATTATATTCATTATCAATTAACCTTGGTCAAAAATGTTGTTTCATAAATTATTGTACATTTTAATTAAAAAACTATTGCTATTTATTACTGTAACGAAATCTAGTGTTGGCAGATCTTATTTATTCATTATTTTGCTACAATTTATTTTTAATTAATTAAATATATTTCATTTAATTTGATAAAATTTGGGTGTCTACTAAATAAAAAAGGATGTGTATTTTTAAATTGGAATCTATTTTAATTAAAGTAAAAATATTTTTTTTCAATAAAAGCTTTTAATGATAATAATCAAATAAATATTACATCAGTTTATCATGAGAGACGAAAAAATCTGAATTAAATTTTATATTTATGCACTGATTCGGAAAGAAATCCAGAAAGCTGTATGAAGAATGAAATAGCTGATTCAAAATCTGGGATCTGTTAACGGCTCAAACTGTTATTTCTCGATTTTGTAACGCATGCTTTTTTTATAAAAGTCATTAGACATGACTTTTTTTTTTTTCATTCTAGACCTAAACGCAAATCCGCTATTTCAAATGATTCCCGAGTTCTATAATAGTGTTCGTGAGCTGTTACTAGAGATTAAACTAACAACTGCTATTAGCTGTAACATATTAGATTATATCTGCTTATCAAGATCTAGGAGGTAGTTAACAGGTGAATTAATTGTCGTTCCCTACCTCTGTGGATTCTGTGCAGAGGCGAAATTAGTCAAAGGAGATATTATTTCCTCCTTCCCTGTATTGTCTAGCTCTTCGCCTTTCACCACCAATTCCGTCTTAGGGCTATTAAATTTACATTAGTGCTTAATTTGTCTGCGTTTAAGAAATAATATTACAGCTAATCTGATGATATATTTATTATTTCTCGTACTACGACTATTAGAATTTCAATTCGTGATTAAAAAAAAAAAAAAAACGTTGCGAATTATTTCACAATGGTTTATTATTTCCAAACAATTATAAATCTGAAGTAACATTACCTTCCTAGTTACAAAGAAAAATAAATAAAAAGGGATTGCAATTATTGGACTAAACTATTTTTTTTAATCATTAGTAATATGCTAAAAAAATTAGCATTACTTCAGTAAAACATTCAAAAACCAAAACAAAGGATATAACCTTTTGCAATAGAAGATATAAATTTCAAGAACAAACTCTAGAATCTTTGCTCCTAATTGTCTGATTTTAACAATTTTTTTTTTTAGAAAATTATGTAAACTTTTAAAGAACCATATACATTCAGTTATTTTAGTTATTCGAAATCTAATTATATCATCTCTTTAACTTTTTTTACCATGTCTATACTAATAGTGCTTTGATTTCGATGAAACTTCTTCATTTTTCAGGAAATTTAAATACCATTGAAACATCTTATCACACTATCGACAAAAAAGTGTATAATTTTTGAGTTATTCGGATTTTAATCTTACCATCTCTCATAACTTTTTTCGCAGCTTCTTTTCGTTGAATATGTTATATAATATGTCGAAAAAGTGACTTAAGCGAAGTTTCATTGAAATCGTACATTCGCATAGGCGCTACAATCTAAATGCGCGGACGCCGTACGGCGGACGGATAAAACAATTTTTATTCGTTTTTTAGTTTATATTTAATTTTCAACTTTATTTGTTTTCTTAAACTTATACAAGTTTATCATGTTTTATTAATGTATTATTTTTTAGTTTTATTGTTTTTCCCTATACTTTTCTTCTCCTGCTTTATTTATTTTAGTATTCGCCACAAAAACTGAAACGTTGTTAGAATACATGAAGAGTAAAAAATCGATTATGCGTTTTTTATTTTCCGATCGATCTCCAAAACAAAATGCTATTTATATATACAAATATACTATTTATTGTTATACTATTTTCTTCAAGTTGGTATTTTCTTAAGAATAAAATCACCTCTACGATTTATTCATTTTATAAATATTCATGTATGCAATATGTTGGCAACGCAATTTAGAACACCAATTTAAAATGTAATGATTTTTTAATTTTTTGTTTGTTCTCCTGTTGTTGGTTAAGTTTTATCATTTTAAAAAATTTATAAAAACATACATAATTAATGCGGTCTCTACACGGTAAGAGAAGTTGTCTGAATTAATTTGTGTCACACCACGACACTGTCAGTATATGTTGTACTTTCCGTGACGTAAATATACTGTCTCTATCATCCTGCTTTATCCTTATCTGTTGCTGGACACCATTTTACTTCACCTTAGGTTGATAGGGCTGAAGATGTAGTAAAAGAAGAGCGGATGTAGTTTGGGACAGAGAAGGAAAGCCCTGAGCAGATGTCGCTGGCTGTAATCACTACTTGGACCTCTCTAAGTTAGCGTTTGACATCCACGTAACTGGGTCACCCATGTTTCAGCTTCTCTATTGTGTTCTCAGCACGTGAGGATAAGTTCAAGGCTCCTTACTGCGTCTCTAACATCATTTTATTTTTTTCTTCTGTAAGTGGGTTCCGATGGTCATCTTGTTACCGCTTTTGGAGGCGTGGCAGAGGCTGCATAGCAATTGCCATCAAGTAATGTTCGGATTAAAATTTATAGTTAGTGAATCTGGTATATGATTTTTATTTATCAAATCCATCTAATTTTTTTATAACGCACTTTGAATCTTCCGAATTTTTTTTAAATTTATTTAGACATATAATATTCTGTCACGGGGACAATAGTTATATTGATAAATGAACACATTCACACCGTATACACACACAAAAAAAAAATTAACAAAAGTAAAATAATAATAAATAAAAACTATATACAATAAAAAAATAAAATAACCTAAATATAAGTAAATTAAAAACATAAAAATACAGTCATACCTATATACAATTAGGCGGGGAACCCAAACCCCTGCGCTACTCTTTCAACCGTCTCACTGGTGCTAAAGCCGGTAGAGTTTGAGCGAGAGCGCTTTAGCCACATACACTCATGTCTTGAGTGGAGAATCTGGCCATTGCCAGAACTCCAAAATAAATACTATAACAGATCTCTGGGCCACTGCCGCTTCAACCTTCGAGGAGGGTTGTAGGGATGAGTGGAACTAGATAGGGATTGGGCTAGGGGATTTGGATGATTGATAAGGTTCTGATGGAATTTTGAAAATTTTTCAGGGATAAGATCAAGGACAAATGGGATATTAAGGTCATGATGTAGGGTTTTGTTTGTTACATAGAACGGAGCATTGACTATTGTTCGGAGGACTTTGGATTGAAAGGATTAGATATGTTTGATGTTAGAGAATTTTGCTGTCCCCCAAAAGTCAAGTCCGTAGGTCCAAATAGGTTTCAGAGTTGTTTACTTTGAAAAATTGCGTTGGTTTGATTACGTAAAAATACATTTCTTGTGATTCCTCTTTTATTTTGATGTAATGTTTAAAATAATATTAAATTTAGAAGAAGAATCAACTTTATTCTGGGACAAAGTCCCTTAAGAATAACAATTTTGTACATAAAAATTATATACCATCTGGCCAAAATACATATTACAATAAAAAAAAAAAAAAAAAGTAATAACAGAAGTATTTACATAACTATACAGATATATTAAAGAAATAATATGAGCAATATGGTCACAATACTGCAAAAAAAGTTGTTACAAACAATAAACTATGGAATACTTAATGGAATTTGAAATGAACGATAAATTATTTGTGTTGTCATACCATTGAATTAATGAAAAAAATAATAATAAAAGAACAGATTAATATTTACTATAAATGATTTACATCTGTACCTTAATATGTTCAAATGAATACAATAATAGTATTGTAAACATTATAAAGAGTATAATGAGTTATATAATCTATAACCTAAGCTGTAGATTGATCGGAGAAAATAAAAGATGATACACATATAGAGGAGTGAATTCAATATTAGTAATCAATTAAATACTGCTCAAAGACTTAGAATCTTATACATTTAAAAACTGACCAAAAAAACAATTCTTAGCGGACATCTTTTCCATACTCAAAAAAGAATATATATTTATATACAAATGCTACATAGAGAAAAATGCAATTTTGTTACATGATCAATGGCTACCCAGCGTCTGATTGAATTGTAAGGAGGAAATTTATACAGCTTTTGTCATTTATTTCATATGAGATCTAAAAAAAAAAAATATCCTTAGAGAGAGAAGGACGTTTTACATCTTTTAAAATTAAAGATAGATAGGTGGAAAGAACGATCATGAATGAGTATTAATCTTAATGTTAGAATAATATCTGTCAGAACGCAGTCATTATACATTTTTTTTTATTTGTGCCAACGTTTCAACCCAATCGAGTGCTTGAAAGAAAGCCTTCAGTGCTCGATCCACGCCCTGAAGATTTATTTGTGTCAACGTTCATTTCATTACTAGCCAATATTCACTATTTTGTAACCATAAGAAACAACGCAAATCTTGTACACATCTAAAATATTTAGTCAGCAAATTATTTACATTCTACTAACAGAATTGTTACCTCCCTTCCCCTCTGACTATGTTTACCTACCTTTTGCTATCTGAAAAAGGACAACTGGGAAATCCTCCCCCGACCTTTTCACTTACCTACCAAATGCGTACTTGAGAGCCTTCAGTGCCCAAACCACGGTTAGTAAGAGAAAATATTACAATTTTTTATAAATAGATTATATATATATTATTTTTAGTTTGTATAACTTCTTACATATTTTATTTTTAATATAGTGTATTGTAATAATAGTTGAGATTCATGTACCATCAATCATTATAGTTTATTATTTATCATTATCGGTCGTATAATATTGTATTTTAAAATTTTCAGCCCTGATGATGACCCACATGTTTGGGTTGAAACGTTGGCCCAAATAAAAAAAAAATGTATAATGACTGCATCCTGACTATTTATCACCCATGATATGTAGAACAGTCGGCTAGCTCCCTTCGAAAATGCAAATTGTAAAGCCATGAGTCAGACAGATGAAAATAACTTTTCATTATCAAATTTAAATGACAGGTTAACACCTAACACTAATAAAATAAATAACACCTGTACCAACGTTTCGTCAATTCAGGCGCCATCAGGACTTGATCGCATATGTGCAAATGAAAAAAACAAAACCGAACTGGCAAAAAAAAAATTAAAGGTTCCTTTTGACATCTCACATAGTCATCCAAACACATTCTGAAGGAAAGAGAAGGTTCTATCTTCTAGTTCTAAGGAAAGTTATGTTGAGCAGCTGATTAGCAGGAATAATTTGTGAAAAAAATACGCGTAACTAAAAGATAATTGTACAAAACGAGAAGTTGATATTCTTTTTTATTTGGCAATGATTATTTCCAATTAACAACAATTGAATATATTTGTTGTATTATCAAAATTGCATGTATACAAGTTTATGTTTCGGTATATTTACTTCTTCATCCTTTCCATCTTCAGAACCACAATCCCAATGATCTTGTGGATACGTGGCTTAAAACTAATGTGCTCCATCGTAAGTTTCTAATTCATGTTATACTAAATCTAGGTATATAACATCTAGTGCAACACCTAACCACCCCAATAATTAGTCTAAAAGCAAGAATTAGATGTTACATACCTAGATTTATTATAACATGAATTAGAAACTGACGATGGAGGACATTAGTTTTAAGCCATGTATCCACAAGATCATTGGGATTGTTGTTCTGAAGATGGGAGTAAATATCCCGAAACGTAAACTTGTAAACATGCAATTTTGATAATACAACAAATATATTCAATTGTTGCTAATTGGAAGTAATCATTGCCAAATAACAAAGAAACAAACCAATTTTGTTATAAATGGAAATGATGAATATGATGGTATGCGTATGATAAAAATGGGATGATGCCTGAATTGGCGAAACCTTGGTAGGTTAAATTTCCCCCCGTATATTAGAGAATCATGGCTTTATAGTTTGGATTTTTCCATTTATAACATTATCAGTTTGTCTCTTTTCTAGCTACTTGCTTATTCTAATTAAACATATACTAACATTGCATAATTCACTTTCAATCATACCATAGAAGAAATCCAAACTCAGGAGTTAGCTCACGAAACATAAAAGTCGGATACCAAAGGCAACTGAGAAGCTAAAAAGTTGTTTGGTTCTAGCTCAGAATGACTATAAGGTCCACTCGCTTCATTTCCTCCGAACTTTCTCTAAAATTGCTTTTTCCAAGACCTATCAAACAAATAAAATGACTTCACTGATTCTACCTCTGAGATTCATTGAGTCTTTTGTTGTTCCCTGAGACAGCTCCTCGTTGGAGGAAAGACCCGTAATTTCTAACTTGGTCTCCTCAGCACTTCTTATGAATAATTTTCTCAGCGTGTGCCCCATTCCTTATTTATATTTATGACATTTTCCTCCATTAAAAGAGACCTAAACGAAGCTATTCAACTAAAGTAGATTTCGTCCTTAAAAATAAAACGGAGATATTGTACCAACAAGGCTTTTATTACTCTTTAATATTTATAATTATTCTTTTATTGTTTTCGTAATTATAAAATCATAATTTATATGAATAAATAATTAAGTAACGTATTGTGAAAAGCCCATTATGTCATAGACTGCTGACAAAGATGCCATAAAATATTTTTTTAATATGGTCCATTTTAAAGTTTATATTATTGTTATCATCATTTGGGATCGTTTAAATCATCATTTTTTTATTTTAGACTGGTTTGGTAAATAGAGTCTTGAATTGTTGGTTGTGTGGATGGTTTAACTGACTGATGCGCCTGCTTGAGCCAAGAAAAACTTTTTATTGAAGGTTTTTTCTGAAAATATGAAAAGTTTTGTCTCGTGAGATTATTTTACTTTAATCTAAAGTGCAAGATCAGTAAATCCAGATTTATATTGATCAATAAACTAATTAAAATTAACTATTTATGTTTTCTATGCCATCGGTGTGATTCAAGTTAATGGAAGATGATTTGATAACAAAATCGAGAAGAAAGGTCACCTATAAAACAATTTGGCCGTTTGGTATATATAAACATTATTTTAACATGTAAGATGTGAAGGTCTCTCCAAACGGCCCAATGTTTTTGCTGTTTATCCATTTCAACAACACTGGTCACCCAAAATTTATGTAATTGTCATTTATTGTAATTGTCAAAAACACTGGTCACCCAGTTTCTCGCTTTTGTGATTAAAGTATGTTACAGTTTAAGTTGAAAGCAAACGAGTGTTGATGAGTTTTTAGTAACTCATTAAATAGAGAAACTTCAGCGATTTCCAGATTGAAAACGCCCTACTTAGACGCCTACTAAGACGAACAAGAAGACTGGCAAATAGAAGAAAAGAGAAAATGCAAGTATCCCTCTTCTGACACCACAAATGTTTAATTTACTATGCCAATCCCTTCCACGGCTGTCAGGAATATTGTCATAATAATTTTGCTTTAAGAGCTGTTGAAAATTTGTTGCTGTGGACTGTACAATTAGAGGAGTTAATGGATTAAAGAAGTGAATGTGTAAAATTGATTGCTTTATTTTATAACATTTAATTTGATACAGAGGTTAAATATAGGAGGGTTGGGATACTTGCATTTTCTCTTTTCTTCTATTTGCCATTCTTCTTGTTCGTCTTCCCTCTCTCTTCCTTTCTCGGCCCCTTGCCTGCTGATGTAGTTTTTTACTCCATATTCATCAAAGCAGTGGAATTACGAATATTCAAACTGGCCAGTCTCATTAATCTGTCACGCTACGTGAGCGTCTACGCTTCGGTAATGGCGGCGTCACAATAACAACTGAGGTGTATATGCAGTATGCTCGAGATAACAGCTGTGTTGTGTTTACTTGATTTACTTTAAATTGCATTTAAATCGATAGTTTGATGTGTTCCCTAAACACTATCAGTTAGATATGAAATTATATTAGATAGTATGTCGGAGGAAGTAAAATTTTAAGTTTGGAAAGTAGAGAGAAAACTTTCTGACATTAAACCTATTAAAGCAGGAGTACCTCAGGGTAGTGTCTTTTGACCAATATTGTTTGATATATATATATATATATATATATATCTGACCTACCGGAATACAATGACACAATGCTGGCTACTTTTGCAGACGATACCGCAATCCTCAGCTCAGATAAAAACCCTGAGCGAGCATCTACCACTCTTCAAAATCATCTGAACGATATTGCTGATTGTGCCACAAGGTGGAAAATTAAGATGAATCAAAAAAAGTGTACACGTAGTATTCACTCTTAACCATACACCTCCTAAAATATTTTTTAATCAACAACCAACATCGGATGTAATTAAGTATTTAGGTTTTTACCTGGGCAAAAGACTTACTTGGAGGACTCACATTAGACAAAGACGAATGAAATTAAACAGACGATATGCTCTTTTATCCAGATTACTTATCAGACGTTCAAAATTATCTTTAACTAACAAACTAACCCTTTATAAGGTTTTATTTAAACCTATTTGGACTTACGGTCTGGAACTGTGGGGTTCTGATAAAGCTTCCAACATAAAAAAATTCAGTCATAAGTGTTGCGAAAGATTGTTGACCCACAGTTTTATTTCGGAAATGATACGCTACATAAAGACTTAAATAAGATAAGATACAGCAAAAGAAAACTACGATAACGTTTACTAAAGACTGACGTAGAACATGAATCCTCTGACAGAAATCCTTCAACATACAAGAAACCCGTACAGCCCACCACGACGATTACTTAGGCGTTGGCCAAGAGACTTGCTGATCTGATATATATCCCGGACGTGATGGGAAGCTGTGAAACTGCCAAAAAAATTTGCTCATTGCAAAGAAATTTGCAGATTGCAAATTTAATCTAATGTTCTACATTTTTGTTTGGTTAGTAAAATAAATAATAAATTTGTTTATTTATTATTTTTTATACTTTTTATTGAGAGGAAATTTAAAATAGACATCAGAGAGAACATTCAGACCATATGTACAAAAAAAATGAATGAATTAATTATGTAATACCAGTGTAATATATAGAAGTAAGAACAAAGTAAAATATTATAGAAGGAAAATAATAAAATAAAAGAAGAAGAATTAAATTATGAATATATAAAAATATAACATACTTAAAAAGTAAAATAAACAACTTAGACACAGGCATACTTACACACAATAGAATTTGGTTTTTAGGAATCGAAAAAACATAAAAAATATTGTTGATTGGTTGGTTGTTTTGGTATTGTAGGCGCAAAACATCTATGTCATTAGCGTCCAATTTGTGAAATAATAATAATATTAAAAAATAGTAAAAGTAAAAAAGGATAAAAGATAAAGTAAAGAAGATAAACAAAATACAATAACGAAAATAAATACATAAATAATTAATAAATAAAGAAGTCTATAAAAAGAAATATGACAAATATATCTTAAATTAATTTAAAAAAAAAGAAAATCCTATCTGTTTACGTACGATTACTTAAAACATATTAACAAAATAATTCATATTTGTCATTATTAAAATCTGAATGAATTATCGAATTTTTCGTTATAATAAATTTAATAATAAAAACAGAAATCTACTATTTACTGACTCCTTTAAAAATAGGTCCCAAGGTGAAGCAACTTCGAGAGAAGACAAACAAGAGGGAATGGTCTGGTAAATGTTCCATTGAAATAGGTTATTATTCTTACAGCCTTTTATTAAGTTCAAAAGGTCTAACTCTTTAATGAATTGAATAAACTTCTTTTTTTTTTGGTGTATTTATTTTGTTTTTTTCCCCCGAGGAAAGCATCTGTACACTTAAATAAAAACATGAGATGTTTTACTATTTGGTCGACCATATTAATTACATTCTAGTATAATCATTGCTTATGAAACATAAACATGATTTATTTGAAACAGGAATCTAAAAAGATTATTTTTGCGGAGACAATTAGTCCCAAACAATCGTAACAAACCTCTTAATTCTAATATTAGATTGTGTATTTTGTATGAAGTTTTGGCCGATTACTCCATTTTTTTAAAATACTTATAGATCTAATATAAATACTAGAGACCGTGCTTATTATCTAATTACTATAATATTGACCAGTGATCTCCATTTTTTTGTTTGATAGTATGTCTATAGCAACTAAAGGCAGCCAGCATATGTTGCTTCCTTTTGGAACTTCCTACCTCCATACGTCAATCCTCGTCCACAAATTCCTTCAAACAACTCCTGTTCCAACACCTACTCCACATTCAAACATTCCGCAAACATGTAAAATTACTTGCATCTGTCCACTGTTTAATTTCAATCTACTGCACAATTGCAATAACAATTAACAGTTAATTAGTTTGTATTTTTTATTATTTTGAATCAGAGTAAGACTAAGATAAATTTGTAACTCTGTCATTATTCTTAGGGGACAGTAGTCCCAGAATAAAATTATTTTTTAATTTCTTTTCATTTCATACGCCCCCTCAGTAGATCCTTAATTTGAAGGGAGCACGGATATCATAAGTAAATATGTCCAACATGGAGTCGATAGGAGAACAGAACTATATAACATTACGTAGAGGAAAGTATCTAGCTCGTATCAGAGGAGTTTGAATATTATATGATATCTAAATCATTTCCTGAGAGGATTGAAAGGATACTGGTAAATAAGAAGAGTAAAAGCGGTTCATATTCAAAAGTGTGTATGTCCAACCAAGTTTCGAACCTGCAGGTGTGGTGATTGATAAGGGGAAATTAAAGGGGTGAAGTTAGAAAAATAGGCTTTCCAGATGGGATTTTTCTATGGAATTAAAGGGAAAATTAGTGCTCAGATCAGCGGAGATGATTATTTGGTGTAGAGGATAACGAAGTTGAACAAGGTTGATTCAAAGAACGTATCAAACAGAAATGTTGAAGAGGACAATATACTAAGGAATGTCGAAAATGAAAAGTATTACAGGAAATTTCGCCGATAAGGAACCCAGCTTGAGGAGGATCGGATGACTGATGCCTTAATCATAATTTATCACTTCAACCATTAAAGATAAATTTAAAATTATTTTTTAAACATATATACTATTGATACCGCCTGTTTGCCTAACAGCGGACCAACCCCCCCATTATACAACTCATAAAGCTGTCAATTTAATTGTACCAGTCGTTGCTCAAATTGTATGATTGTAATGTACATGTATTCTGCAGTTCAGATTATATTACTTTTTATCAAAATATAATAAACGGAACGAAACAACAGTTCGGACAAATTTTTGATTTCTTTAAAAAATTGTATTATATATATGAAGCTTTATTGTCAATTTATCTTATTATATAGTTATAATTATTCTTATTGCCCATTTTAAACCACAATAAGAGAGAAATAATTCTGGTAATATGAAGTGTGATGTCTTTGTTACGTTCTGACCCGCTGGTGTCTTAGTTGCGGTCCGTCCCGCTTTGTATAAATGAGCGGAGTTCCCCCTCAACTTCTAAATCACAAATATGATCTGATATCAGGAAAGTATATCAACCATTTTATGAAGGTTCAGGTAAACAACGTATCGGTTTATTATTTTAGTGTCACGATTTATCTCTATTTTTTTGCATTATTTTTCAGAAGGATCAGGGGAAAAATCGGTTAATTGTTCTGTAAAATATAACGATTCATGGTTTATTATCCAATAGGCAATGAGGTCTTAAAAAAGGATTGCAGGCTGTAACTAAAAGTGCTAAACTTTTTTTTTAGAGGTGCTTCATATAGAGAAGGTAATTCAGGAGTTGGAAGCGTAGCTGAGGGAGTTCTCAGAGCGAGAAATGGGTAAATAAAGCTTACTGGTGAAAAAGTTTAGCTTGCTCTCTGGCTATAAAAAGTTTAGCTTTCTGTGTTTTTATTTATTTATTTTTGGATTACCAATTATAAAAACAAATTAAGTCACTGTTCTTCTAATATTTTCACCTACTTGATTTTAAATAATACATAAATATAAAATACTATGGATACAACGAAAAATATTCATAATTAAAAAAAAATGTATTATTTTTATTTATTTTAATTGAGACCGGAAAACAAACAACTAACCAAGACATGTAAGTGTGAAAAAAAATCTCATCTGCCATAAACCAGTTTCCATTTATTATTTCAAGTTAACAAAAACAATCTTCTGTTAACATCTGGTATTTCTAATGTTTATGCTACTACAAACTTAAAACTTCCATTTTCGAGATAACTTAGGTTACCATCTGAGACATTATATTAATAATACTGAAAGCTTGTGTACTTCAAAAATGCAATATATTTACTAAAAATGATTTACTTTTTTAAACTATTTAATCTTTTATCCATATCTCTTAATATCTTATGTATATTATACATACATTCATTCGGAAAACTATTTTGTTATACGTTATTCAGGACAATGCAAGCATATATATTGACTATAGAAAATTTATCAAAGAGGATAATAAATTGAAATTTAAGAACCTTCTCATATTCACATAAAAACAACAAAGCTAAAAAATAAACCAAGGATAAATTGTCAGCCTTCATCGAATATTTTAAAATGATGTTTTTATCAATGACTATTTTCTGCTTGCTCGCTTAACAACATTCTTCCATATTACCAATAACACTCATACCGCAGTTTAAGAACAGTTCCATTACAATTGACTGAATTACTATTCTCAAATAATTTCCCTTAACAAAACCTAAACTCCTGAGAAATTACTCCTACCATCCTTCTGTTTGATTATACTTAAACCTGCATCCATCGTGTAATGCATGCAAATGGAGAGAGAACTGTGTAATTTGTCCAGCAATTGAGGATTCCTGTTATTTGTTTGAAGGGTTTGATTAGAAGGAAATAAAATATCGTATATTCCTTATGTGTTGTTTGTAGAACTCTTATATTAGTTGTAAGAAAACCTTCATAAGATATCTATTTTTTTATGACTTCCAAGTATTTTTAAAATGGACTCCAGAACAGTGGAACACGTAGAACAGGAGTTCCCAATCCAGAGCTCGCGGGCACCAATTTGCCAGCATGACGTCACTTGTGCTCGTGAATATGCCTTGTCGGTCTAACTAAATGTTTTACAATTCCTTTATTAAATATATGAATATTTAAAAATCTAACAAGAGTTTATAGATATACTATTCAATAATAATAATTATTTAAAAATAATAATTCATTTACCGATATGATGTCATTAACATTGTTTTGATTAATCTATTTCTTTCGTAGTAGTATTAGTAAAATAAAATGAATAAAACTGTTGGCAACATTGCATTTAACTCATTTTATATCTGGTTAGCCAATGGCGCTTTTAATTTATTTTTAATTTTAAGTTGAAAATGGGTTAATTTCATATAAGAAAACTATATAAAATTAATACAATCATTGCACTTTTTTTTTTTCGCCTTTTCTGTAGATGTCTAAATGATAAAGATGTCTGCTAATATACGTCTGTATTATATTTTTTGTTATTGTTACCATTTACATTTTCTTTTTAAATTTATAAAAAGCAACCTACCTGAAATTTACAAGGAAAAAAAAAATCTGGTGTGTCCACTCGCACGACTTTCCTAACTATTTCAGAAAAGTTTTTATACCTTTACATATGTCCATCAAGAAACAAAAACTAATTAAATTAGATTTATTTTCCTGGAAATGGATCAAATAAAAGATTCGAGTACGATTTATTCGATAAACTAAAGCAATATAAACCGATTTAAGGTGGATCAGTGTAAAAATTTCAATATCTTCTAATATTGCTGTTTTTGTTTAAAGTAGAGGAAATATTGAAGGTTGTGTGATGCGGGCAACAGATATTCTTACTTTCACTTAATTATCTTTTTTCTCTCATTAACCCCTTTTTGACACCAATATATGAACTCGCAATCTTTCATTGTTAAAATCAGAGGGCTCTGAAACGTATAGATCCGTCAAAAACCACATATCGGAAATTTGACCCGATTGCAATATTTTCCTTACCTAGTAATAAGGGCATCTATTAGTGTGCCCGCTGCTAGAAAAAGGTTGAGAAACCCTAACGTGGAATATAGAATAACATGGAGTAGCAATAAGAGAAAACTGGATAGAATGATCTTAAATATTTCTTTGGAATAGTTCTTATGTAATCGATAGTAGCAATTGTGCCTGACTGGTGACAGCATTTCAAGTGCCCTCATCGGCCTGAATACAAGTGCTAACAAATCGATCTCTGTGCCGCCGTTGTAGCCATCTGTAGCAGGCTGCCCATGCAAACTGTTTCTCAATCCTTCTAATTACCTTTTCAGTTTTCTATTTATTTAATATCTTTTGTTATAACCTACTGTTATTGCTTTATTGCTGTTATTATTTCTGTTAAAAATTGCTTTATTTGATAATAAATATTTTTCTTTTTCACTGGATCGGTGGCCAAAATTCTACAAAACAAAAAAATAAGCAACGAAATCAGTCCTTCCGTTACCGAGATGATCGTAGCACAGACATACAGACCAATGGCTGAAAATTTGTTTGTTTTTTTATGTGTAAACTTCTTTAGGCGCGTTTTGCCCTTTTTTGTGAAGAGTGAATTAGATTGAGCCGTCATATTTCCGATGTGTAACGCTCGAGACGGTTGGAGTCGACCAATTGAAGCGTTTTTGCATATGCATTAAAATATCTCAAAAACTAATGATCGGATGTGCTTATTGTTTGCAAGGGATGTGTTCACCATTTCATACTCTTTTTAATGAGCTATTATTCAAAATTGTATCATAACGCAACGCCTTGTTTGAGAGGCAAAAATAAAAAATAACCAAATCATAACGAGTTTTATGGAAGATATGGATATCTCAGAAATCGGGCCTGCATATCGTAAGCGAGAGAAATGTTGAGCATTTCATCCTCTTTGTAATAGCCTATTATTTATAATTTAGATTTCATATTATTAATCTCGCCGTGTTGATGTTTTCACTTCTATCGTGTGGACTAAAGCACATACCTTAGTTTTCTTGTACCTTGAGGGTTCTGAAATGTTAAGATCCCATGAAAAGCACACATCTGAAATTAACAATACTTTTCTTACTTTTTAGCAGTATAAATAGGCTATTTTCTCTCACGTAATAATATTCTATTTTATTCCAAATAGTTTTGTAATTGGGATTGGATCGTAGCAATTACACATATTTTTTGTAGTTATTATTACACAACTTCTTACATTACTTAGAATTAAGTTATTTTATTTTTGTTTTGAATAATTAAAGGTAGGTGAGCATTTTGTTCTTACTGTTCTTAAGGTATATTGCAATTTTCATACTTCACTGAATATAGACTTTTATGGAATAGTAAGTCTCAGACTTGAGAATGAGACTTTAATAAGAATCTTATCTAGTTCAAATAACCTGAATTTATCAAAAAGTGGAAAATATATATACATTGAGGTTTTGTCCTGTTAGGAACTAATTACTGTATTTATGTTTCTGAGTCTCTTAATTTGATAATATCCTCATTGCTATCTTTAATTTGGTTTAATGCCCTTATATACTTCCACTAAATCAGGAATGACGGCTTATTATGCAGGTTTACCAACTTTTAATCTGAATGCAATATTCGATATTTATTGTGCAGTCGGAAGAGAAATAAAATTAATCATCTACAACCAGGATTAAAACCTGCGGCTGACTCAAGCCTTCCAGTATAATTATACGTAATTTTACTAACGTAAAATATGTCATATTCATTATGTTATTATTATGATACATATTACTATTGGTGCGATAGATTAATACATATATTATATGCCTTTTTATACAAACAAACACCCATATATCCATAAAGATTAACATGGTACTGAGTCTTACTTGCTTCAACAGTCCTTTACGGAATGTCTCCATTGAGATAAAACATAAAAATATAATAGACCAAAATTTCTATCGAGAAATAATGCAATACATCACATTCAAGGCCGATAATTTTCCATTCATACTATATACCACAGGTGGGAAACCAGCGACCACGAGGCCGCATGTATCGTATAGTTGCTGTTCCAAACGTTTTTTCGCTATATTTATTAATTAATTTATAGCTAGAATTAATTAAAATTTAACTATTTGGGTTAAAAAAAATTTGGAAATTAATAGAAATAAGTTGAATATATATATTTATCTGGATGTGTGAATTTAGTTATAAATAAAAATAGCAATAGTAAAATATAACACGTTGCGGCCTCCTGTAGCACTGCATGATCTTACTGAATGATAGATGGGTTCCCCATATATCCACGTATTCACCTATATATTTAAAAAAAATTAACAATAATGTTAAAACAATGAATTAGTATATGTATTTAACAAATAAAAGTGAAGAGTAAACATAAAGAAAGATTAAGTTAAAACAATATGAAATAAACATTCTTGATGGCATTCATACTTAGCTACAGAATATTTATTTATTTGAGTGTTGCGACCACTAGGGTCACTTACACTGAGGTCTCTTGAAGTTTTTTTAAATTTTATTATAAATATCGATAGTTTTTCTGTAGTTAGTCCTGTCTCAACAATACAGAATAATAGAGGTATTGGCAGCATGCCTTTCTTTTCTTTTCAAATATTTCTTGCTATTGTTGTTCAAGAAATTTGTTGATCTATCACGAGAAATGTTTTAATAACGAGACATTAGGTTGATTTTATTTTATTTATTTACATAATAAATTTTTCAAATAAATATTATATTAGCAAACACGTTAGATGGAAAATTAATATATTCGTCAATGTGGAATTAAATACAATTTTTTCAAATTATTATTGTTGCAATAACAGGGACAACAGTTGACGACACACCCATTACTACCCACTCCCTATCGCCATAATTGCATCCCACTATTCGTTCGTTGTAATTATACCTCCAAAGTCTTCAATTTTTAGTTCTATTAGTGTCACTAGACGATTACTGAAGTTATAAGAGAGGAGGAAAACCATACATCACCACCCTTCAAATTATTTAAAGCAGTGGTTAATTAATTAAAAGCTAAAAACTCTTTTGAGCTTTCTGACCTATCATCCTAATTGATGAACGATTTAGCGTCTAGTATCGTTGATGTTTAAGTTGTAAGTGTGTAACCAAGATTAAGAAAGCACTGGAAACAAAACAAACTCTACTCTCTTTTGTTTCCTGAGCCAGATGACTAATTGATATTTTATCATGTGCATTTACTCTTACATCTTATTGTATCTTAACTATCTTTTCTAGATGTTTGGATGTGGCATGCCCTACTAGTGTATATAGAATAAGTATCTTTTTTTTGTTATTTGTATTATCTTTATTATCTTAAATATCTTCCTTTTTATCTTTAATTGTATATAGTAATTATGTTTGAATTCCCTCTTTTTCCTTGTATTTTATTTCTTTTTATTGTACATAGTATTAATTCTGTAAATATTTCTTTTTGTAAATAGGTCTGTTAACCTTTTTTGCTGCTTTATAATCAAATATCCAACCTAACCCTTCTCACCTGAGCTAACATGGTAGAGTAAATGATTTATCATGGCCAAATTATGGGTAAGTAACTTATATTCTCTATAATTATCTCTTTAGAGATGAAAGGCTAGTAAATAGTAAAACCAGGCGCCCAACAAATAAAAATTCCTATGGAAAATTACATTTATTAAAAATTATTTTATTAACTTTTATTTATTCTTTTTTTTTTTGGTCATAAGTGTTATATAAAAAGCGAAAAAACAATTATATTTTATTTTAATAAATAATAACAATATGCAATAAATATAAAATAAAAGTTATAAAAATAAATTAATTCAAAAGATTAAAATAAATCGATACACTGGTGCGCGAACTTAAAATCGATATTATTTTAGAAAGATATTCTAAGTGCTCTCTGGATCATCCCATATACTTAGACGCTGAAAAGTTGACCTGAAATATTCACATTTTCTCGGCTAAGTTCCTACAGAATTTTTAGTGGCTAATTTCTTTTGAATATTAATTTTAAATTTGAAGTTTTAGTTTTATATTCCTTTTTTTTAAATAATATAGTATTAGCATTGAGACTTTGGGTTCACAAGCGCTTGTTGTTTCATGAGACACTAAAACAATAGAAATATGACAATAAAAACAAAATCCCTTCATCCTGGAGCTGAGCAAGATTGGTGTTACCCATGGCGGATTTAAATTTACAATCAGGAACAACACACACTTTCCAGTTCACCTTGAGTATTCGGCTTATATAAATCAGTGTTGCCCACAGAGCGGGGTTAGAGCGCAAGTTGTGTCATTCAAATTCTTGAGGAGAGAGGGGAAAATAAGTAACAAATAAGTTTGTTTTGGTTTTTCAGGAAAAGGAGAGTGTTCTTATATTTAAAAAAAAAATCGGGGAATATAATTTGACAAAGCTTAACCTTTATGAACATTTCTATTAATTTCGACCTTATGTATCAATAAAAAATACAGCAATGCAACGAAATGATCCAAACTCTTCTATATATCAAATATAGTTCTATCGAAGTCAATTGTCAAAAAACATGTCAAAATGTTCTGCATTCACAAAAGAAAAATTCACCGAAGTTCTTAGTAATTTAAGGTTATGAAATGTCTTTTAAATAATTTTTTGCAATAAATCGACTATGTGATATGTGAGAATAATCGTTTTTTAACTTTTCTGTGAAAATATATTTATTCTGTTTCTATAAATCGTATATTTTTGTATGGATACAATCTACAATTTGAGAATTTGGACTTAACTAGCATTTGCATCAAGGCTTTAAAATGTTTTCCTTAAAAGGGAAAGAAAAAAAAAAAGAATCTTATATCTTATCAAATATTCGAATGTATTACACTTTCTGTTGTTTTTTTCATCATAATAAATAAACATAATGCCGTTGGGAAGGCAAGAAATCGGTTGGTACCTTGCGGATAAAAGGACACATTTCTCTTCCTATTAGATTCATTCTAGTTAGTTCTATACACAATGGTCTGAAGCGTAGTTTTTTTCTTTTAAATTTATTTCCTAATCTAATATATATTTTCTATTATCCACGTGACAGATTGTTATAATGCTAAATAAATAAATAAAAATTATATTGGCCTCTTTAGAAATAAAAAGAGATTCTAAATATCCTAAAAAATATATAATTTATTAAATCTTTTGAAGAGAAGATTGATTAGGGTGCTCAGTCGAAAAAAAGTAAAAATAAATAAATTATATTTTTTTATTTTCTCCGACGTTTCGGCCCAAAGTTCAGGCCTTCATCAGGTTTAAGAACAAAATATATAACAATGGGTATGAGAAACTATTAACATTAAAAAGAAATAATAATAATATATAGGTGAAAGGTATATTCTAAAAACATAAACTTAAAGTAAAATAAAGTAGGTAGAATAAACTTAGAGGAAATTAAAATAACGATAACCAGGGTTGCCCAGAAGGGGGTTTCATGGCGATCAAAATTTTTGAGAGGAGCATATTTTTACGGATTTTTGGTGGGGAGGAGGAAGAAATTTCGACGGAGTTATGAATTCCCCAACTAAAGGACAAGACATCATATGGAACCGACCGCAGCATGTGTATTTATATATGATCTACGATTTTTCTGATTTAACCTTAGCTTGTTATGTTTTTAAGAAAGGTGAGGAATAAAATATCTTGGGAGGAGTGAGAGGTGAGGGGGAGGGTAGGTTCTTGCGCTATCGACCTTGGTGGGGTTGGGGGCATCCTTGACGAAGATATGATTAGAAAGTAGCGGAAGCAAAGTTAGAATATATAACATAACGGCAACCAAGTTAGGAACTTATGAATAAAATAATAACAGTAACAGAGAACTGTGAACTAAATAATAACGGCAACAAAGTTTTGAACTAATAAAATAAACATAATGAAATAAGGTACCATAAGAAATAAAAAATGAATTATCAACGAAATGAGACGAAAAAAAAAATGTCAAACCCTTACGTTTTTTATCTCATATATTCCATTGCATTTCTTTGTTAATTCATGTTTCATTTCTTATGTTGGAAGAAATGAAAGAACCTAATCTTGGGTTTGCTTCTGCCACTTTATATTCCTGACTTTGCTATCGATATTTTATATTTCTTTATTGTACCTACCTGCTTTTAGACTATATCTTTCACCTAAATATTATTATTTTCTTTTTAATGTTAATAGTTTCTTATACCCATTTTTATCTGGTTTTTCTTAGCTCTGATGAAGGCCTGAAACGTAATAAAAATAGATATAATTTATCTATTTTTACTTTTTTTTTTACTGTACAACCCAACCAATCTTCTCTCCAATTATTCACTACAGTCAATCATTAATTCGCAATTATTAATTTTTTTTTTAAATTGTTTCAAATGTTTTCCATTATGTCTGTTTATACTCTGCGACCTTTTGTCTCCGGGCACAAAATCACGTAAGTTGCATTGCCGTTACCTACGACACTACTTGTTTGAGGACAGACAACCTTTTATGATATTATCACCCTCTTCAATTAGTCCGTTATAAGGGGAGTTCCAAAGAAACAAATGATTGTTTTTAATGATTGATATGAAGCTGTAATTATACTGTGGTATACTCACAATATATACCTACAATTGTAGAACTTATATAACGACTTTGTATCGTTTTCTCTATAAAACGCTGTATTGTATATAAGTCACCGACTAAGGTCAGCGGTTGGGACTCGACCACAATCCCGACTAGCTCCCTCATCCATTCTCCTCTACATCGGCCCTGGATTTCCTCTGAGACATCGGAAGATTACCTTGGGCATCACGATCGCCGAAGAGTCTAGGATTTTTCTCTTTTATCTTTTCATCAGCACTTAGAACTGTGGCATTTCTTTGACAGTTATTTAAGGCCTTCTTCGAAACATAAAATAAATATTTTTTCATAGTAAATTTTACAACTTACACAATATTGTTTTAACGATTAAATAATTATTTCCACATTTTTGGTTCTATCTACGCCATTATGTATGCATAATTCTTGTTTCATCAGCATACTGCTACTGTGGACTTTAGAAGAATTTAAATATTTATGAGAAGGAATTAGTCGAGGGTGCGGTAAAAAAAAAATAAAAAAAATTAAAATATATAAATAATTTTAATTTTTGCCGACGTTTCGACCCACTTTGCAGGTCGTCTTCAGGGCTACAAAAGATACAAACATGTTGAAAATATAAAAATAAAATAAAAAATAAATATAAGTATATATAAATTACGAAGAAGTTATCAGATACAGAAATAAAAGATAAAGAAAATAAATACATGATAAGAAAATAGATAAAAGAAAATAAATACATGAATGTTAACGAATAAATGAATGTTAACGAATAAATAGATTGAAAATTGAATAGCTATTGTTACAGTAATTCAATACAGCTATTCAATTTTCAATCTATTTATTCGTTAACATTCATTTATTCGTTAACATTCATTTATTCGTTAACATTCATGTATTTATTTTCTTTTATCTATTTTCTTATCATGTATTTATTTTCTTTATCTTTTATTTCTGTATCTGATAACTTCTTCGTAATTTATATATACTTATATTTATTTTTTATTTTATTTTTATATTTTCAACATGTTTGTATCTTTTGTAGCCCTGAAGACGACCTGCAAAGTGGGTCGAAACGTCGGCAAAAATTAAAATTATTTATATATTTTAATTTTTTTTATTTTTTTTTTACCGCACCCTCGACTAATTCCTTCTCATATCATATCAACGGTCAACCATCTCTACATCATTTTAAATATTTATCTTTACGTTTAAGATTTTATCTCTTTAAATAAATCTTGAAGTAAATATTTTGTTGTAATTATTTTTAAAGGTGGAAATTTGTTGCTTTTTTATTTGTAGGATTTAAGTTCTAAAAGTTTTGATGAAACTTGCTTATAGTATTATTGCTTAGAGCTCTTTGAATTTACTGCTGTCATACAACCCCGAAAAAACAAAAACAAAAAAACCAAAACAGAAAAAGTATAGATGAAGAAAATATTGTGCATTATTCAAAAAAGTATATTACTCCCAATTATGTAAAATATGATTAATTATATTTCTCTGAAAAGAAAAAAAAATCAACAAATTTAATATCTCTCTATACATTTAACTTGAGGAGGTAATGTTAATATTATAAAAAACAAAGGGAAGGTATTTCGGCCGATTTATGGTTCATCGAAATTGGAAACTTGAAAAAAAAATCAGGCATAATACAGAATAATAAGGAAGTAGGTACATAATAAATTATTATTTTTTTTTTCTAATAGCTTATTTATTGAAATATATTACAATCTGTCTCAGGGACATTAATAATAGTGTTCACAGATCACATTTACACTATTAAATTATTAGCTGTTTAAAAAAGCTTTGCTGGAAATACGGCTTTTTCCAATGGGACAAGCTTCTTCATTTTCCTATCCCTTCTTGTTTGTTGTTTGTTTAGATGTCTAGGCGCAAAACTTCCAGGTCATAAGCGCCCGATCAACTAAATAACATCATTTAATACTATTTGGATGATTGGTACAAAAAAAATAGATAAAAAAAAATAATAATAAAAAAAATAAATAAATAAATAAAATAAAATAAAATAAATAAAGAAATGGATTGATAGAATAAAATAAATAAATAAGGATAATAATAGACATTTATAGGTAATAAGATGTATAAAAAATGTATAAATAAATAAACTTTAAAAAATAGCAGTAGAATCAATAAATGAATTGAGATTAATAAACAAATGAATTTAAAATGAAATGAAATCAAGCGAAAAAAAAAAAATAGAAAATATAATAAAAATAAATAGATAAAAAGGAAATTAATAAATAAAAAGAAGCCTGTCAAATGTGTTTTTTAAGTCTTTCACTATCCAGAAACTTGATGACTATGGTAACTATTTCTTCTTGATTTCCCAGAGATGCTGATATATTCTGGGGTATTCCAAAATCTTTTAATCCTGCGGTGTAAAAAGGGCATTCTTCCAAAATATGTTTTATAGTTAGTGATTGGTTACACTTTTGACATCAGGGGATAGAATCTTTTGTTATGAGGTGGAGGTGAGTCAGTCTAGTATGTCCGATCCCCATCCCTTCTTTTCCAGTTCCCTCTTAATAAAAGGCAATAATACATTTGTTTTTCATGTGATATATTTTAAAATAAATGATAAATTTAATTGCTACGAAAATTCCATTGACTTATAGGAGCCAAAACTATTATAAAGGAGTGGAAAATTGTATGTAATCTATAATTAAATATCCTTGAAAATTTGCTGCTCCCTAAATCCAGTTCAGACCCTGATAAAGGAATAGATTTAATATCATTACTGATTATTTGATTACAACAATTTTCGAGGATGCCACCTTATTCACAGCATTATAATTACATCTCTTGTTCTAAACAAAAAATCATAAATGCCTATCTCAGTAACTTTAGGGTTGATAATAAAGTTAAGGGTATTATCTATCGCACGTAGAGTACATTGTGGTCCGTCCTCAAATTAAAGTTCATTACGCCCAGATCGGATCCCAACCCTACATTGCTTGTAACGGGAATATAAAACGTGAAAGTATTACGTTTTGAAATATTCACATCTCTTCTAGCATTAGAAGTGGATTTTCATAAAGCATTCAGCCTGGGGATATGTGGCTTTCGATTGGAAAATCTCTGTTTCTCCATCTGCATTGAAATGGAAATTGAAACTGGTCTTGAATTCAGTGAAAACCACAATGGAAAACCTTGCTTCCACTGTTGGACAGACGTTCCCTCAAATATGACGATTTTCAAATTCAGTTTTTTTTTTTGTTTTTTTTGTACTGAATCCTTTAAACTGATTTTTTTTTTTATAAAATAGATTAATGTTTTGTTATATAAAAATAAATACACAATACCCCATATGACTTTATGGTCTATTGGGTTATAGTATTTATAGACCTACAATAGCCAAATAAAATTAATTTTAATTCTTATTATGTTGCTTTTTAATTTTTTTTATTTACTTTACATAGAGTATGGATGTACAAAGAGGGTCAACATTATTATTAATGTCCTTAATTTAGTCAGATAGTAACATTTCTCAATAAATAAGTTTAAAATTTTTTTTTTTTTTAAATCAGACCTCCGACTATTGGTCTCGCAACTGCTTCCAGCAGTGCCTGATACTAAAAACATATACGCCCTGTCAAACATATATAAAGTAGGTACAAACGACACATCGGTGATATCATTAAAATAACATTATAATATATTGTATTTCAATTGACTACACCCTGACTATCTCCTACTCAAATTAAAAAAAAAAAATAATATAGATTATTTTGTTGGTCATTACCGAAAGAATAGAAAAAACGTATGACTCTCTCTTTCTCTCTCCCCCTCTCTCTATCATTGGGATGGATCGATGAGATGTTATGCATATATCATTGAAGAGGCTCTAGATTTTTTCATCAATATTATTAAAAAATAATAGAATTTGCCTTGTATCGAAGATAATCAGAGAGAGTTAGTAGTGAATTTTAAATCTGTTTTGGAACCTCTAGAACACGATTATGAAGATTTTGGAGAGGTTTTATATATATACACAAAATAATGAATAATAATTGAAGTAGTGTATAAAATAAGACTGTGTTTATTTCTTCACCATATTTATTTCAATTTACATAGCTACTTTTCGGCCGGTAAGCCATCTTCAAACCATTTTATCCAACCATGCTGTTTGCATGTAGTTCAACGTCAGATTAACTTTAATAAAAAAATATAGAATTACTTCAGTAACACATTTAAAAACACATGGAATTTCATAAACTTTTGAATAACCATATCAATTGATATATACAAGATCAACTAAAAAGTGTATACTTTTTGAGTTATTCGGAATCTAATTTTACAACTTCTCGCAATCTTTTTTGCAGCTTCTTTTCGTTGAAGCATGTTACATATAAATTTAAAGGGCATAAAGAAAAAGACTTAAGCCAAGTTTCATTGGAATAGGTACATTCTTTTAGGCGCTACAGTTTATAACAACGCAGTTTTTTGGCTGCCATCTTGAAAGGAAAAGTCGGATAGTAATGTCGATGAAGGAGGATCATTCTCGGGTGACCTCTGACTTTAAAACCAAATTTGAAAAAAATGGGTCCCGTAGTTTTGGAGTAAACGCGGACGGCGGACGGAAAAAAAAAATGTATTTATTATACGTAATTAATTATACGTATCCTGGAAGTTGAAACCTCTAATTTTAAGTGGGGGTTAAGTTTTTGAATTTTTCGTTCGATTGCAATGGTTCATTATTGAAAATAATAAACTAAAAATATTTTAAACTCGTGATATATTTACTAATACTGCTCTGATTTCGATGAAACTTTCTTCGTTTTTTAGGAAATTTAAATACCTTTAAAATATCTTATCAAAATATCAATAACAAAGTGTATACGTTTTAAGTTATTCAGAATCTAATTTTACCACCCCTCGTTACTTTTTTTTTTCAGCTTCTTTTTGTTGAAGTATGTTATATAGATCTTAGATAGATCCTTTCCTCTTTATTAAATTCAGCAGTTAATTTCTAAAGCTTACGTTTTTCTGTTTTAATTTTCCAATGATAACTTAATATTATTGTTTATTGTTTTTTCTTTTTGGTTTTGGCTTTAATTATTTATTAAAGTTAATACAATTATCCTCATTTAGATTCTTTGAACAGCAGTCAGTTGGTGAGCGTGTTGAAGTGCTCAATGACTTCGACTTCAGTCAACTATGACTCAATAGTAATTGAGGAGAGGGTGAAGTTGTCCCTTTGAGCCTAGATTAGAACCCGGCAACTTCAGGCTACTTAGCTTCTAGTTTTGCTTCCGTTTCTTAGCCCATGAAACAGCAATTTAAATACTAATAATTACTTTTCCAACTCTTTTGTAGGATCTTTATTATTTCCTTAACAGTATTCCCAATAAGTATTCCACCCCTTCTCCCTGGTTATTCAGGTTTTATGTGCTTTGAATAAATCTATTTTGGCCTGTTTGACTTACTTCCAGTAGTAAAATTTAATGAAAAAAGTTTTGGAAATCACGAGATACTTAACTTTTACTTATTTTTGACAATTTATTTATTTATATAAGTGGTCAAAAAGAAGTGAAGTTTATTTTAAAAAATATAAAATAAGATGGAGTTAAACGTATGGAGTCAGCAATTTAGAACTCTTTAGATACGAAACTGACAGTTTAGTAACTCTCTATTGGTCAAAGCCTTGCTTTTATTGACGGTTTCTAATGTCTGCTGTAAGAGTGATCATAGGTTATACAATATCTTATTATTGTGTATATATATAATTTATTAGGGTATACGAGTTATCTTCATAAGGTTCTAATTGCAGCACTTGAGCGTATGTGGCTTTAGTGCTCTTCCTCAATCTCCCTATCTCAGGGATACGGCTGAGAGAGAAGTGCTGGGATCTCTTAGAGTCTTGCCTTATCTTCCACGCGTGTGGGAAAGGGCCCGACTTGGAGCTCTCTCTGACTGTAAATATTGTAAATAAGCATGAATGTTTTATTTTTCTTATTTATACATTTTTTAAAATTTGTTTTGTATCATATTTTATTTCATCTGTTTTACTAAGCTTCTCTTTTCCTATTTTTGTTATAATTTCTATTATTTTTGGAATTGTATATATTGTATGAATGAGTTTCTCAAATCACAAAAACTCAATGCCCTTGATTGAGGTAAATAAAATAAAATAAGATTAAAAAAATAAACATTGATGAACTCACTTCGTCAAAATTTGAGTTCCGGTTAGGTTCGAATTCAGCTGTTTCTGAGCGCTGCATTTTAAAAGGGAATATTTCAGCGATCAGACCTTCTAACATAAAGAAGATAAACTATTAAAAAAACTAAGGTGTGTGCTTTAGACGACACGCCAGAAGTGAATAGATCTACAAGGGGAGGTTAATGATATAAAATATAAATTATAAATAATAGCTCATTATTAAAAGGACGGAATGCTAACAATTTCCCTCGCTTACAGTACGCAGGTCCAATTTTTATTATCTGAAATATTTTAATCCATATGTTCAACTAAACTCGTTATCATTTGGTTTCCGACAATCTTTTTCTCTTTTCACCTCCCTAAAACGGCGTCACGTTACGATAAAATTTTGAGATATTGCCTATTACAGAGAGGATGAAATGCTGAAAAATTTCTTACAGTATGCAGGCCCGATTTTTAGTATGTAAAAACATTTTAATTAATCGACTCTAGCCTACTTTAACTCGAGCGTTAACACTTCGGAAATCTGACGGATCAATCTAATTCACTATCCACAAAAAAATTCGAAACGCGACTAAAGAAGTTTTCATTTCAATGACCCTGGTTATTTTTATGTGTAACATGACGGAATGGCTAAAAAATCTAATGACGTAGATAAGTACCTTAATATTTTTACCTTTAAGATTTTTTTCGATAAGATTAAGAAATATATTCCCAAGTCTTGTCTTTGCTATGGCGGAGAAAAAGAGGTTGTGGAAAATAGAACTTCTGAATTATTAAAGGAGAACCAAGGAATATAATAGGGATTTATAGTTTTCTTCAGCCAATCCTGCGTCATTCGATTTACATATTTTTGAAGCTTTAAACCTTTCTCTATTCCTCGTAACTCCCCAATATTATTTATCACTTAAACAACACTTATTAGTTGACTTCGAGGCGGCTCACTGATAACAGCGGTTTAAGAAACATTTGGTCAGACTAAGGTACTTCAAGTCCAAACATTGTAGTATGTCTTAAGGGACTTTCGCTATTGAAGGAATCTATCTAAGTAATAAAAATTGAATAAAATGTGCAAGTTTTTAATTTTCAATGTTTTTTTACTAAGTTAGTATATTTAATTTTGAATTATACTTTGTGGAAAAAATTAATTTTTTTTTTTTAATTTTCTAAAAGTGGGGTCTATTGTATAATTAACCTATTGATATTCAATGATTCAATTCTTATCGAAGTTGAGCTGAAAATAAAAATAAGTACTAGTAAAATGACATTCAAACAATTAAGTTTCTTTTTTTTTCAATGGATTACTTGTTTATTGATAAATATTACAATCTATCTCAATAAAGGACATTTATAATGGAGTTCAGAGAAAATATTCACACCATATTTACAAAATCAAAAAATAAATAAAGTAATTTAAAAATAATATACAGCGAAATAAGAACAAAATAAAATATCTCAATGAAGGAAGAAAATATAAATAATATTAACTATAAAATAAAAATAAATAAATAAACTAGAATTAAAATGTTCTAAAAAAAAAAAATCGCAGGCATACCTATTTACATTCGGCCATGAGAACGAAAAGCGAGGCTTCAGGAGATCCCTGCGCTTCTCCCTCAACCACTTCACTGGTATTAAAAGCTAGCGGAGGCCGAGTAAGGGCGAATCAAGGTTCTGAAAAAAATACTTATAAATTCAGTCGTCTAAAAGTTGGAACATCAAAAGCAAAGACTGTGGCCTTATGTATCTATAGATGAATTGGCCATGCTTCATTTCAAAATTAAATGGTCATCAATATGGCATTTTTTCTTTTTGATCGAATTTAAGAAATAATAATTATTTAAGGATTCGTGTATGCATTTTTTCAATTACTTTAATTAATTTTTTTTGTGTCTGAACTGAACAGAAGCCTTTTTGCGTGGATGTTGCGGCTGGAAGGCAAACATAAAAACTTTTAATGCGATTTTTAATAATTAAAATTACGACTTGACGGCTGTATGTTCCAAGTTTATCGACCATTGGTGTAAGAGGGTTTTTATATTTTTTCTAGCATAAAACTTATGGGATATTTTTAAGGGAAGGGAATTTTGCTTTGCAAAATTTCACTACGGGGTCCTACCACCCATGTGATGTCACTGATTGAATACACTGCGAATCAAGTTTCGAAACGAGAATGATATACTTTTATTGATTATAGTGGTAATAGTAATAATAATTTACCAAATTAAGCAACTTTACATTTTTTAGTTAAATTTTATTCACTATGGAACGGAATTTCTTAATTTGTGGAATATTTAACGGTCACCGAACAATACCAAAAATCTTTTTGCTCTAAACCGTGTTTATTAAGTCTGGTATCACATTCAGGCATGTCGACAAACCTTTTTTATTTTTGCTAATATTATTTTCAAAGATTACATTACTTATCATTTGTATTAAGAAAAAAAAAAAAACATTTCGTTAGTAGAATTATGATAATTGGAGCAGTATGTTGAGAGTGTAAAGGAGGAATCTAATGACAGTGCATTAGTAAGCAGATATCTGCTGACTGGTCAAGGCTTTAAATAAAGATACTGGAGAGTTTGTTCGGGCACAACCGTTGCATCTCAACCAGCGTTGAGTCATTGATACGTCGTCGAATAATGTAACCTTAAGTATGCAAATGAGGTTCAACAATACGTCGTAAGAATTACTTAATTTACTTGAATAGTGTCATTAATAATTTTCTCACTGGTAATTATTTAAAAACAAATTAGTTTAGATGAAGAATAAATTATATCTTAATTTTTCTGGTTTCAGCTTATTTTTTTTTATTTTTTTTTTATTTTTGGGTACTTTCGGTTAAAGTTATTGATACGGAAGAAATAATTGGCCTTAAGAAAATTTTTTTTTCTCTTGAATATTATGTAGATATTGCCATTCAATCATAACTACATTGAAAGTTATTTATACCACATTGAAATCTCCTCAAGGATAAAAATGATTCCATGGTTCTTGAAACATTCATTTGAGATTGGAACAAATTTAAAATAGATATTAACGTATCGGCTCTAACCAGACGTTAGGAGACTATTTATTTTATAATTTAAGACATCTTTTATGACCAAATAATAACGATTCACTCGGAAAAGTTAGACGGCTACACAAAACTAAATGCGTGAATTATTTTATTTGATATTATAGAGTGTTTGAAATATGGCTAATCATTTTTTTTTGTCGTCAGAAAGGAATTAGCCTCGATAAAAATTAAGCTCTGAGCAGACTACATATCCGACACGTATGCGGGAGGATTGCGTTATAGCTTGAGTTTAAACCGCGCTCAGTATGGCTGAAATAGCGTTTTTGCTAAGGATCCTAATTCTAACTTCTATACCTTATTAAAAATTATTACGTTTAGAAACAACGGGCCATCATAACTTGTATAAAACCAATCATATCTTCACTGTGTTAAAAACATGGAAATGAAATATCTTGCGAAAAATGATTATTACTAAAAATTAATAACAAACAATCGCATATAATTTGAAAACTCTCTTCTATTTAAATAATTGTAATGTTTTCTTATTTCGTTCACTTCCGAAACTCGCAAAAAGCAAAGACGGTGAAATATTGTGAAGATATTTAAAGATTAATATCATAAGTATTTAAATTATTCGAAAATAGGACCGATAGACCATAAAAATGAGATTTTTTTTTTGTAATCCGTGCTAATTTGAAAAATCAAATGCTTTGTTATTATTTAATTTTATTTTATTCAATTTCATTTAACGCAACCTTTTTACTAGATGGCCTGATTGTAGTATTCAGGTAATACTTGAAATTCTACAATGTATAGAATTTTATTTATGAAAACAAAAATAAATTGAAGCTGAAAATCGGTGTCTACAATATACAACTTTTTTTTTTTCGCATGTTCTTAATAATTTGTTTTTCCTCTTTACCCCATAGACAAGTTACCCCATAGCTTTGTCCTTTAGCTCATTAAATATACGTGACCCCATGATAGCCGAGCTTTGGTTGGTTGTACAGTAAAGGCGTAGAACGTATTGGTCATCAACGCCGTTAATTAAAATTATATATTATTATATCTTTTGGTTATAAATATTAAGAATTGGATAAAATTAAAAAAATGTAAAATGCACGTTAAGGTTAAAAGTTGTTTATTTTTATCAAAGTTTAGTTATTTAAAGTTCGCACGTTAGGTAAAAAAGAAAAATGAAAAAAAAATTGCAAGAGGAAAAAAAGAGGTGAAGAGTACTGCGTGAGAGGTTCAGATATTTTTTAAGATTCCTTCTTCGGGGAGATAACATATTACTTTGCCTAGGATTTTTTCATAATTTCCCAAAGCAGCCGGTGCATTTGCTTGTATTTCCATGTTTAACTGTCTAATGTAAAAGACACAACTCTCGAAGATATGGACCACTGTCATACTCTCTCCACACTTCCGACAAATGTGCGAAATTTCTTTGGTAATTAAGTGAAGATACGTAAGCCTGCTGTGACCTAATCTTAGTCGCGTAAGGACAACTTGCGTTTACTGCGACTGGAACTGTTCCATGGCTTCACTTCCTTTTTTATCGCCTTTAATTTATTTGGAGTGCTATTGTCCCATAATGTCTGCCAATCCTAGTGTATGACCTCGTTCAGGGGTCGCGTCAGTTCGGACGCAGTCAAGAATGCTTTACCACCTCCTGGAAGGTCAAGAGCTTCTTTTGCTGCTCTGCCAGCCATGGATAGAAGTATTTAGGTGGTAATTATCAATCCACGTTTAGAAAAAAAAAACATTCGGTTTTTAGGTACTTAGTTGAAAAGCAGTAATCTAACCTGGTTTCTATCGAAATATCCTCGGAAAAGGGAAAGAGCAGAACGAGATAAGAAGGTAATTAGAAAAGAGGCTGTGGTTGGTTGAGCTTAGCAAGTTTGAATGAACCGAGTTGAGCGGTGCCGCTGAGCTCGCCCCAACTTGGCGAATTACCCTCCCCCCTTCTTCAAGCAGTAATATCTTCTAGGTGTGTGTGTGTGTGTGTGTGTGTAAGGAATCGCCTCCTCTCTTCTGTCTTAGTTTCTCTCAAAGGGCGCTCCAAACTTTTAGGGGGTACCAAAGCGAATTTAGTATCCTAGTTTTAAAATATTAACGTAGCAGAGCCGAAGTAATCCCCTTCTATACTTATGAAAATATATTATTTATTTATTTTACAATATATTTGTAACTGCGATTCAACGAATCAAGAAAACATATTGTTTGTTTCGTTTTCGTTGTTCTTGATAGTGACAATTCTTATTATTGTGAACAGGAAATCTCTGGGCCACTACCTTTTTGTTCAGGCTGACCGGGTTGTAGGGAGGAAAGAAAGAGACAGGACGAATGGATTTAGATCATTAAAAGTTCAAGAGTAAAAATTTTGGTTTATTATTTTCAATAATGAACCATTGTGATCGACTAAAAAATTCAAAAACTGAACCCCCTCTCAAAATTTGAGGTTTCACGTTTCAGGATGCGTAGAATCCGAAAAACGAATAAAAAATTTTTTTTCCGTCCTCCGTCAGCGCATTTTCTCCGAAACTACTGGACCGATTTTTTTTTTTTCAAATTTATATATAAAATCAGAGGTCACCCCAGGATGATCCTCATTTATCGACATTATTATACGCCTTTTACTTTCAAAATGGCGGCCGAAAAACCTGCGGTGCTATAAACTGCAGCTCCTAAACGAATGTACCGATTTCAATTAAACTTCGCTAAAGTCATTTTCTTGAAGCCCGTTAAATTTATCTATATAACATACTTCAACGAAAAGAAGCTGGAAAAAAAGTTACGAGGGATGATAAAATTTAATTCCAAATTACTCAAAAAGTATACACTTAAAAAGTTTACTGAATTTCCTAAAAAACAAAAAAAAAAAAAAGTCGTTAAAATCGGACAATTAGGAGCTAGATATGGTCTCTAGGTTTTCTTTATATGTTCTACTCCTAATGTCATATCCTTTGTTTGGTTTTTAAATTTTGAATGTGTCACTGAAGTAATGCTATTTTCTTTTAGCATATTACTAATGATTAAAAAAAAAAGTTCAGTCCAACAATTGGAATCACCTTTTATTTATTTTTCTTTGTAACTAGGAAGGTAATGTTACTTTAGATGTATAGTTGTTTGGGAAATAATAAACCATTGTGAAATAATGTGCAGGTTTTTTTTTTATGTAAATGATATTTTACTGTTGTAAGTTCATTTCAGTGTATGGTGTGATTTGAAATTACACCCAATCTGGAAATATAAATGGTATATATATATATATATATATATATATATATATATATATATATATATATATATATATATATATATATATATATATATATATATATATATATATATGTATTGTATAAGATTAGTGGGACTGATTAATCATTTTATAACATTAATTTCTGAGGTACTCGTACAGTTATATGCACTTTTAATACAGAATGTTTTATCGAGATTATATGACGTTTTCCTGTTCTTCAACGCTAATATTTGCTCCATTTATGAACCAATCCTTGAGAACCAATATTCCTCCCGCTATTCTTCAAGTTCTTATCTTGCGTACTTCCATTCACTTCGCGAATACCACAATCCAACTTATCGATCATTATACTCCCCCACACAATATAATAATGCTCCCTCAAGATTTCATCCTTTGGCAAATCCTTTCTTACCCGTTCATCCTCCGGTTTTCATTGAATTCCATACCTATTCCTATCTGTATCGGTCCTTACCTAGCATCATCAAACATTATTTATTCAATCGCCCATTGAAATATGAATCACTATATTTTATATAAATAATTTCTGTTTGAAATTATTTTGGCTTGTTGAAATATTTGTAGGTTGCCATAAGATAATTTGATAAAAAAAAAAAGAGGCTGTACCATGGACTAATGTTCTTATGGTAAAATTTATACTACATTGAAACTAAATTTTTCTCATTTCTGCGCAACATCAAGCTTTTTTTTTTCAGAAACAACTTATGTGACTTTTTTCAATTCTGAAAACTGCCCGAAAAACTATTCTTCACTGAATTTATCAAATATTAAAGTCTACAAACAATATATTACCTAAACAATCAATCTCTCTATATATTTATGTGATCTCTTACATTAAAATATGTTTCTAATGAACAATCTTCTCTGAAGAAGCCTCAATAAAAATTACTCATGTGCTGTTTTTGAAACAACCTATTAATTAATTATTTTCTAGAATGATTTGCTGAAATTATTGTAGTAAAGTAATCCTAAAATAAAAATATAATTAACGTTAAATATAATTACTATGCTATATCTTTTATTACATAAGTTATTATCTATTTATTTTTAATGTATTAATAATCTTGTTATCGTTTTTTCTTAGTGATATTTATTCAATTTAAATTTGCAATACTAAAAAATATACGCAATAAAACTTTTAACATGTATGTTTTTTTCAGCTTAAACGTTCGGGTTGTGATTTTATAAATATTATAAATTGGTGATAATATGATAGATAATGCAGTCCTAAATGATGTTTTTGTAATATACCAATAACTACTTTTTAGAGTCTGGATTAAATAATGGTTAAATTTTATATTAACACACATATTAATAATTGATCAATGTATTATAGCGATATATTAGTGGGTGAGTGAATTTCGAACGTATTAGTTCATTTAGGTTTTCATTGAAAAAATACAACACAAGTTTGTCTGGGTTTCTTTTGAACACTTGGAAGTACCATAACATTGTATTCTATTAGCTCTTCAGTTAAAATTATGTAATACAATGGTAGCTTAAGTCTCGAATAGGATTTTATAAATATAATTCAAGAGTAATTCAGATATATAAAGAAAAAAAAAAAAGCTTATAAAACTGATGTGAATAATTACCGAATATATACTGACAACGTTTTTTAGTTTTGAATGAACTTAATGAATGATTCTTTATGAATGATTCTTCTGAAACAAACAGGAAACGGTCAATGTAAATTATTTTGCCTTTGATCGCTTCTATAAGTTTCCATATATTTGGTTACAGTTATCATTCACATAATGTATAAAATAAACTATTCAAACTGAAAACAATTAATTAAAAACGGGTCTCTGCAATCCAACTTGGTTAATTATTTTGAGAATATAAAACATTGTCATAACCGAAACATTGTCTCTATCTTGTGATACTCACTAAGTTCATTTCACCGTGCGGCCACCAAAGAAAATTGCTCTATCCAATTGAAGAAGCTCTCTTTGATCACACCACAAAGGTGGCATCCCTTGATGAAATACCCCTTTACTTTCTGCTCTTCAAGTCCCTGGGTATTATGAGCCTTCGATTGAGCAAACGTCTTCTTGTAGAAGAAATTCCTCAACATCGCATTGTTAAACTGATAAATATAATATAGTTATTTTCGAAACACTTATACTGGAAACGTCGGCTTTCAATAAAATAGTTTTATCACTATTTAGCCTATTTATGACCGCAACCCCCGACCATCTCCTTCCTTTGTATTAAACCGATAATTATTAGGTATTAAACCGAAGGTATTGAACTGACTTTTCAAGTGTTTTTTTTTTTTAAAATATTATAGAAAAATAATTATTGTCCGCGTGACAGATTGTTATATTTCTAAATAAATAAATACAAAAAATATTATAATAGTTATTTGTATAAGCTTAACAAAACAAAGATAATGGATTGATATATTTATAATTGTATTAGCGGTTTTAGTAATTTTAGTTTGCATTGGTACATTCGAATGGTTTCCCGATTTTTCGCATACTGTAATATTAAATATCCAAACCAATTCTTATCAAATTTTAAAAATCCTGTAGCTTAATATTTGTCGCTTTATTGTCCGTGATGCTGATTATTAACTTCGTGAATAGCTTCATCTCATCGTAATATATAACTTTTTTATTTACGAAAATCCTCGGAATTGGGGCGTTTTCAATCTGGAGATCGGCAAACTTCGTTTGTTTATTAGGTTCTAAAAACACACGAACCATTAAATGTATAGAAGAGATAACAAAAATGCGAGATAGAAGAAAAAATATATAAAATTTGTGGCCTGTTTAACGACATAGATTATATGTCAACGCGAAATCACATCACGTAGTTTGTGGCCAGTAAAAATAATGAGGCTGAAGCTCAAAAGGAGTTTTGATGAGTGTTTTAAGTTGTATGCTTAGACTATAAATAAATTTTGAAGAAGGTAATCAGCCCTGAAATGATACAGAATTATTTAGATCTAATTTTTTTTTTTTTAACTTTTATTATGATATTTACAACTGTATTAGTATGAATACATCAAGTGAATGTGTACAGAGGAATATTATCACACGAAACACGCTTGTTGAGAAACTACCCATTGGTAGCACTCTAATAATTTGTCTACATGAAAAGATCACGAGGCCATCTTCTTTTCAGACGCCTCGGAGGGTTATCAGGAATCGAAGAGGAAGCAAGGTTAGAAACAAGAGGATTCGGATGGTTATGAAGTTTATTATGGAAGGATAGGTATCCGGATTTGGTCAAATCGGAAACATATGGAACATTGAGGTCTTTATGGATTATTTTATTTGTGACAAAGTAAGGAGCATTGAGGATTTTACGAAGGATTTTGGATTGTAAAGATTGGATACGAGAGGAATTTGATGGTTTAGTGGAGCCCCATAGCTCAACTCCATAAGTCCAAGTAGGTCTTATTATAGTCATGTATATGAGTCGTTTGTAATTCATTGGAAGTTTAGAGCGTTTGTCCAGTAAGTGTTGGAGTAAGCGGAAACGTCGAGCAGTTTCTTGTCGTTTCAGTCTTGTATGAGGATTCCAAGTGAGACGTTTGTCTAGCTGGAGTCCTAGGTATCGGATTTGTTCTACAGGGATAAGTGGGGTGTTATTAAAGGATACTATAGGACAGCAAGTCATTGGTTTACGACGAAGGGTAAAGGTGATTTGATGGGATTTATTGGAATTTATTTTAATCCTCCAGTTTTGACATATCTAATTTTTATATTCAAAATTTAAAAAAAATGTATTGCCATAAAATTTGCTGATTGTCAACAATAAATTGACAGCCGCAAATACATCTTTTATAGACAAAAAAAAAATGACTATCTTTATTTATAGATACATTAAACATTTCTTAGTTCGTTAATGATTCTGTATTTCATCATTTATTCAGGTGTATCAAAGAAAATTTGAAGGAAACTCGATTAATCTCTTGAACCATTATTATTTTTTAACGCCTTCAAAAAGATTTTTTTTGTAGTATGGGAGAACGAACTCCAAACAAGTCTAGCCTTTTTTTGTAGTTTTATGAGCTACTGTATATTAAGGAAGCTACTTTTTGTTCTAAAAAGTTTTTCAGCTTGATTTATAGCATCTGATAAGTGATCCAACTTGTCAATAGGTTTCGTACTGGATACTGGTATCATAACATTGCTGGATACTACTATTTATCATTATCCATTTATATCTTTTAACTCAATTAACTCAATGTGAGTTTGATATTTTAGATTTTTTGGAGCTGACTGGTTCAGTGCCCCTGCACAGCTATATTTATTATCTTAGCCGTATTCACATTACCACCAATCTACACGTTATCAGGTCTCTTGCGGAACACGATATGGTCTGTTATAAATGAATAGTTCCAATAAAATTTAGCTCCTTCCTCTGAAAAAGATTTTTATGGTTGGAAAAAAGAAAATTATAAGAAGCCTGATTTTTACTGAACGAAAATACTGTCTCTACTTATAATTTTTTTTTTCTAACCATAAAAATGTTTTTATAAAACGTGGAGGGAAAAAACTCAGAATGTATAAAATCGGGCAGTAAAAATCCAAAATACGTAAAATTGTGTAATTAACACCTAATAACGTGTAAAATTGTCATTATTATTTTATTTATAATATTAATACATCGAAATCTTATCAGATCTTGAGGTAACCGAGACGAAATTCGAAATTATAATCAACGATTATTATCAAATAATCAAAAATATTTTGAAATAGACTGTAATGTTTGAGATTTTCAAGTGTTCAAATATTAGTTAAAGTGTTCAAATAAAGGTCTTACTAACAGAGCAGCTAATTCTAGGAAATCAGCTTTTTATTATCCAATACTCTAGGCAAGTTCTATTCCAAGAATAGATCTCACTTGTGTTTACTTGTTCTTTTTGTAATGAATAAGATTTTTGCTTCACACCACTAGCGGATCCAGGATTTAATTTTGGGAGGGGGGACGGCTTCAGCCCGAAAGATTTTTTTATACATATACATATAACGATAATTAATTTGAAAAAAAAAGAAAGAAATTAACTACCTATATGGAATGGTGTTTAAGTGGTCCCTGAAGTCCTATTAAATGTAATTACAGGAACAAGAATACTTTCAGAGATAGTTTTTAATATTTTTTTCTGTAAAACGTTGTTATATTTTACCATTTTGGGGGGAGGGGCTTCGGCCCGAAAGTCACACAGAATTATTTGCTTTCCTCATATTTTTCCATTTTGAATAATGAATTTAATTTGAACAATATAGCAAAACAAATAATAATATACTCACTAATACATTTATGTTTATAAATCGTCTAATCTATCACAAAGGGGCAATTTAATGCAACAAACATCAAAATCGTGCAATTTATGCCCAAAATGATTAAACGTGCAATTTCGTGAATATATAAAATAATAATATATATAAAATAATATATATAAAATTAAATATATTATCCACAGGTCCTGAATAGATATTCGGGTCCGGAGTTTTTATACACAAGCAAATAAAAAGTGCAATAAAATGGAAATCCGGTCTCTAATTATAAGGAAATAATTAGTAATATTTTTACATTTGCGGAATCGATACTGAAGATGGAGAGAAGTCCAACCACCTTTACCTACGATTTAATTTTATTTTTCTTTCAACTATTTGTAATTTTTGTATCGATTCTTACCATCTTCAAGAGAACTCCATTTGGCCTCTCTTAACACATCAAAAGGCTATTCCAAATCATTCGTGCCTGTCAATATTTGACTCAGACCATTTGTCGATATTATAATAAACATTGCCACTACGCGTTTCAAATAGCACAATTCTTTTATTTCAGCCGCTTGCTCCTCACTTTTCCGTAGTTTCTCGCCGATATTTACATACTACCGAGTAATTCAACATCTTTAGTGCTCGAAACACGCCCTGATAATGACCCACATGTTTGGGTTGAAACGTCGGCACTAATAAAAACCTTGAAAATGGCTGCGTCCTGACTATTTATCATCCACTTCATATTATTGTTATTGGGAATTGGGACATCAATTTGCTTTGCATTTTTCAGGCATTTGACACATTGCCTAGGCTGTGATCCTTCCTACCACCCCCCCTCTCCCCAATACATTTTAAATGGACCTCATAATTAGTATTCTTAATTATTACAATTTAATTAATGATAAAATAAAATGACATTTTTTCAAATGATTGCTGGTAAATTTATGCTTAAAACAGGATATGAGAATAGAGAATTAATGATTGGTATAGTGCTTTTATTTGAATAAGTACACATTTGCTTTCTGCGCGATTTATTTTCGAAGAATGTGCTAATTTTCAAAATAATTTATATTTTATTCGGAAAGAATGCAAAACCAAATTACAACAGAAGAATTTAAATAATTTTGTCGAGTAAGTTACTTTAGGATCAAACTCAAGGTTTTGTTCCTTCACTAGATGGGAAGTTAATGCCATTATCTGATTCACTGCGACTTGTTCTGCGGTAGAGATAAACGTTTCAAACAAGGGGTTATGTTAAGGATCTTTTACCTCTTTTTCTCATGATAATAATCCTTACTTCATAAAACTTAAAGTACTTCATAAAATATGTACAGAAGTAACTATGGGAAAAGCTGCAAATGCCTTTGTGTCAAGTTTCAAAACTGAAGTCAGATTAGAAATGAGAATTTCGTTGGAAGTGGTATTTATATATTTTTTTTCCGGTTCCACCCATCTTGAAACTTTCAAACGAATCTTGGAACTTTTAATGGATGTTTTTAATTTTTTAGTAGTGATGATTTCAAAAACAGCATACAGTAATTATATGAAGTTCAATATGAAACTTAAATGTTTTATATTTATCCTCAAGGGGGAAAAACTCTAAGACAAAATTGGCGATTGTAGTTTTAAAGTCATATATATTAAATTATTTATCACGAATTTGATGTAATATTCATTAATAAATGTGTTAATTTTAATTTGTTCGCTGAAGATTACAGATATAAAAATCTCCTATTTTTTTATTTATTTAAATTTGTAAAAGTAGTTTTGTATTGTTTGGGTCATTTGGATCTAATTATTATACTTCTTTTTTTTAAAACCTTATTTTCAAATGCTTACAACTATTTAAATCCTTCAACAAAGAGAATCCTTCTATACCTATCCTTCCATAATAAACGGCAAAACCATCCAAGTTCTATACAGACCCTCCAAGGCGTCTGAAAAGATGTCCTCGTGATCTATTTATGTAAATATATTATTAGAGTGCTATCAATGGGTAGTTTTCATTCAAGCGTTTTCATAAATTTGTATTATTCCTATGTACACATTTACTAGATATAGTTTTATATTAATACAGTTGTAAATATCATAAATAAATAAATTAAAAAAAAAAACTTTTTTATGAGTTTAGCCAAATTAAACTGACTAGTATCTTTTCTTCACATACTATTTTCCATAACAATATTTTTCCATACCTACTATTCTATAACTACAACTTATTACCCATACTATTTTTTCATAGCTGTACCAGTTACAATGACCTAACAATCTTTTGTTGGATGGTAAAAGGTTGTTGGATCACTTTAACTGCTATGGGAAAATAGCATGGGTAAAAAGTTGTAGTTATAGAATAGTAGCTATGGAAAAATGTTAGTATTGAAAATAGTAGGTGTAGAAATAAAGTTGGCCTTGGAATACGTGTTGAAAATCCCTGAAGATTGACTAGAGGTTTTTCCTCAGGTGCAAACTAGAGTTGGGAGTTGATAAATATTACTAATCCATGTTGGGATAGAACCCACTCCTTTCCGAATCGGATGTCCCCAACCATCTCGATTTCGTGGATCACTGTTATTTCCTTAATATTATTTAGTGTCCAACTTCAGTACCATTAAATACTTTAAATATAATTAAATATCTTAATATTTAGCATATTATTACCGAACTCATCACCGTCTGAATCACAACTATGTTTTTAATTTCGCGGTAAATTGAAATATATATAAATTCAAGTATTTTTCAAGTAAGTTCAAAGTATGATGTTAATGTTGATATCTATCAAGAATGTAATGGTTGACTGTGATGACTTTGAAGTTTCTCTGCCTTTATTCACCTGAGAGTGCTGTGATGAAACTTTCTTCAATGAGCGTTAGGGAAGGTACCCTCGAATTAGCATCGTTAAACCTTGAAATAACTTTTGTTGAACCCTTAATGCCTCCCCTATCGGTATCAGGCCAATTCTAAGGGAGTGTCATAAATTAGATTTAATTGGAGGATTTTTTTTTTTTTTATATTAGTCGGTAATCATTAAAACTTGTTATGAAGTTTTATTAGCAGTTTATTTTCCTTTGCAGTTTTCTAAGTTAAAATATTTTCCTTTTCCTTGTAGTTCAGATTGAAGTGCCTCTGCAATGGGTGCATATAAAGCGCTAAAAGGTCATTTCTCTACTAGATCCGACTTTTTAGTTTTTAAAGAAATTAAGAAAAAAATACTGTTTATATTATTCTTCGTAGTATATTTGAAAAAAAACACAAACTTAATCAGTTTTATCAGAATACATTGAAAATGGAAGAAATACTTTTTAGATTAAACAAATTCGGATTGTTTATTTAATTCACGTGTCCGAAAAAAATCTTTATAATAAATGGAGTTCGACCATTTTTACATACGTCGACATTTGTCGTAGAACTTTTGTACTATTCATTCTCAAATGCCACAAAAATTAGGGTGTTGAAGTTTAAACAAAAATTTGAAAATTTTCGCAGCAAACAAACATCTCCTTTAATAATAGAAACTGTTAATCGTGTAGATAAAAATAATGTTTTATCATTTTTTTTTGTATTGGTAATAAAACAGTAAATTACTAAATAGAAAATTATTTTATTCTGGTATATTAGGCCCCTGAGAATAATTATAATGTTCATTTTTCTGAATTTTTATTGTGTTTACAAAAAACGCTCTTGTCAATTATCTATTAGTGAAGAAATAAATTAAATGCTATTTAAAGGAAAATGTGGAGAAGGATTGATGAAATGTTCATCGGTTTTGTTTTATCCATTTGTTATAGCTCCCTGATGGAGAATAAATGAACGACTTTTTTTAAATCTGTCTGTATCCACAATAGCAAAGACGATATTTTGGAAAGTATTGTTCTTTCTCTGGAACAGAAACACTTGTCAGAATAAAGATGGAGTTCATATAGGAAATGACCAACGGCGTGAAGAGAAACCAAACGCCTTCCTTAGGGACACATTTTTCTAGGACTCCTGTCAAATATAAAATTCACTCTTGAAACCCTATCCAGCAATGTCATCGTGTGGTAAAATCCTTAATGCTCCATACTTCGTCACAAATAAAACCATTCATTAAGACCTTAATGTTTCATATGCCGCTGATTTAGCCCGAGCCAGATACCTATCCTTACATGATAAACTCCAGTGCCATCCGAATCCACTAGTTTCCAGCCTTGCTTCTTCCTTGATTTCTGATAATCCCTCTAGGCTTCTGAAAAGAAGATGGCTTCGTGATCTTATCTAGAATTAAATAGGGAGTGCTACCACCGGGCAGTATCTCTTTTAAGTTTTAGTGTAAATTTAAGTTAAAAACAAAACACCTCTAATTTAGTCTGGAAATAGAGATGTATGTATGGCGCCATCCTTACCAAAATCCATGTTTCCCAAAGGATAAAGTAAATAAATATCCAAAAATCAAGTTAAATTAAATATGAATAAAATAGTAGTACTGTAAGTACTAAAAACCTATGAAATAATTTTTTTATTTAAATATTGATTTATAAATTAATTAATTTTTTTGTTCAGTATGGCTTAAAATAGGGTTTTCGATAAAAAAGTTAATAAATGGATTGAATAAAAAACAAAACAAAATAAGAATACAGAACAATATAAATTTATTATTACAGAAAAAAAATATATGTAAAATATATTTAAAGAAGAGAAGAATAGTTGGGGTGGTCAGTCAAAAAGGAAGGCAAAAATAAATGATAATATTTATTTTTACATATGCCGACGTTTCGACCTGAAGTTCAGTCCTTCTTCAGGGCTAAGAAAATAACCAGATATTCTAATAGTCATTATTCTAACAATTTCATTTTACTTTATATTTATTTATTTTATTTTTTTATTTTATTTTATTTTTTTTATTTATTTATTTTTTTTTACCATCACTACTTATGTTTCTCATACCTTGTTATCTGGTTATTTTCTTAGCCCTGATCAAGGCCTGAACTTCAGGTCGAAACGTCGGCATATGTAAAAATAAATATTATCATTTATTTTTGCCTTCCTTTTTGCCTTCCTTTTTGCCTTCCTTTTTGCCTTCCTTTTTGACTGACCACCTCAACTATTCTTCTCTTCATTATCCACGACAGTCAACCAATTACCAATTATAAAATATATTTACTTTTTTTTTTGTAGAAAATTATGTTTTAATCTTATTTGATATTGCCATATGTTTCATGAGTAACTACTCCTATTCTTTTGGCATCCTTTAAGTAAGTCGGGCTAAGCCTTGCGTGATTTTCTCTCATTTCTTCCGTGGAGCTATTCTTAGCTCCTCAAACTTATCAGAAGGGTTAATTCTTCTCACTCTTCTACCAAGTTTATCTTTGAGACGCTTTATTCGATTCAGGTCAGGGCTACAATCTATCTTGATGGTATATCTTCACCGTTTATATATGGGTTTTAATGAAGTTTATGATCTTTAATAATTTAATTTAATTTACTTAACTTTTTTTTTGTTAGATGGTACAAAAATAAGTAAAAATATAAATAAAAAAGTTTAGTTGTATAATTTCATTTTAAAATATTTATTTTTAATATAAGTAAAAGTGGAGGTACTAGGCACGTTTAGAGTATCGATAATTATCTAACGGTTTCCACCGTTTGTAAACTGCCAATTTACCTGAAGCATTTATTTAGGAACACTTGTAATATTTTTACATGGATGTGTTTCAACATAAATCAACTCTATTGTACAATTATTGCTGATTTGAAAAAAAAATTTTTTAGGATGAGGCAAAAAATAATCCTGATAGATTTCTCAACAAATAGGAGTGTTGGTTTACATACATACATCCCTGATGTTTGGTTAGGCTATTTAATGGTTACTAATGTTTCTTATTTTTGTCGAGAATTTCTCCAAGTAAACTATCCACCTACCTGATCAGTTATACTCATCGTATTACATTGCGTTGAACAGGTTTATATTTATTTCCCTTGGAATTGTTTGCTGTTTATACACGATACTTTGCTATCTTTCCTTGCTCATCTTTTTTTTTTTTTTTTTTTTTTAAACTTTTATTATGATATTTACAACTGTATTAGTATAAATACATCAAGTAAATTTATACAGAGAAATATTATTACATGAAACACGCTTGTTGAGAAACTACCCACTGGTAGCACTCTAAGCTCATCTTTTATCTTAATTTTTCTGTAAACTCTAGATATTGTATTAATTTATGTTATAATTAAACTTTCTTTTTTTATTTTTTATATTGAGCTTATATATGGATAAGACATGAAATACTTTTTGCATTATATAGCTTAATTTTTTTTCTTGATATAATATAAAATAAGGTAAGTGAACGATAATCTTGAGTAGAGATTTCCAAACTTTTTCAAAAAGTCCAAATCTACCAAACACTCATATAATCAATTGAAATATTCAAGTTCATTATGTCTATTAATTAGTCTGTTTCTCAATTGGCTGTTGAATAAACGTGTCTGATTATTATTTGGTTGAATTTTGACTTAATCAAAGTGAACTGTCTCTGACTGGTATACTTCCATGAGAACTCTCACTTTGAACTATTCCTCTTCCTAATGCATACGACGCATAAACAGCATCAGAGAGAACCATGATTTTCTCTTATATACAATATAATATTATGAAGATCAAGAAGTCTATTCAACAGACGAAAATTTAATTAATTAGTGATTACTAAGGTCTAAAATCGACCCCCCACCCCCTCGTAAAAGTAGTATATAATTTCAAATATTTAAAACAATTATTGATTAATCAAATATTAAAGTATTTAATTTAAACCGATTGAAAGTACAATGTAAATGACCCCTCGTGATCGAATCACTTAAATAAATGTTTTAATTTGTAGATATATAATTGGTTAGTACTTAAAACATTATGAAATTATGTTTTTTTAACAATAAAAATGTTCAATTCGAAAGAGAAGAGACATGATGTGTATTTAAGATTTTTGTATAATATGAAAAAAAAAATGTCTAAAATCGAATAAAAGAGATAATAATGAGTTTATGTTTTAATAATTTTTTTTTTTAAACGATATATGAATTTTCTTTACTCCTAGCCTTTTTATTTTTACTTTCATTCTACTTTACAGCTGTTGGCAGGTTCCACTTTGATAGAATGGATGGCGGTGGTGTGTTGAACGAGATATACATGGAAGGGTTTCAAACCTTATGCTACCACGAGGGCTGCATGTAATCTAGGCCACCCGGCGAGCAGCGGATTATCCCTGCCCGTTCCGAACCTCAGCGCCAATATAATGTATTATTGTAATTTTTTATTACAATAATAAATCAGTTGAAATTAGTCAAATAAACGGAGTAAACAAACTTTATTATGGTTTTAAAAAACAAATACTACCGTATATTTGTTTATTTTGAGAGGAACAAATAAAATGTTGGATAATAAAAAATAAAATAAAAAATATGTTTGTATTCTGAAACAACAGCATTTTCTTTTTTAACTGTATTTAAATAAGATAATTACATTTAATTTATTTTGCCGATTTGGAAAATTTAAATTTCATTATTATTTTATTCATTGGCTAAACTTGCAACTAGTTGGATGGCACCATGTTGAAGAAAAGATACAAACGATCCAAAAAAAAAAAAAAAAGTAAATAAAAACTTCTTGCCGTCATCCTCTACTACATAATTCTCATTCGGTTTACTACATAATCGGTTCGGTTCGAATCGACTAATTTAATATTTGGATTAAAATTAAATTGAAATGTTCAGCATTTGAATTTTATTTACAAGTTTACAATTACAATTTACAAATTACAAAGCAGTACTTTGTAAAGGGCTATTACTCAAAATTTACACCGTGGTAGAAAGGCCATAAAGCGAAGATACCAATACTGCATGATTGTCTTATACTAATTGACGTCTTATTGCATACGAATATATAATATTCAGATATTTGTTTTTGATTAGTCGAAAAAAGAAAGAAATTAAGCTTTCTATTCGGGTAAAGTCGGTTTGAGTTGACCATTTTTTTTGCATTTGGATTAAAATATCCCAGAAACTTAAAACCGGACCTGCATTTTGTAAGCAAAAGAAATGTTTAGCATTTCTTCCTCTTTGTATTATACTGGTGTTTATATTATTAATCCCACCTTGTAGTTTTTCTCTTTTTCAACTTTGATCTGTGTTAGTATAAGCACGGATAACAAAGTATTACAAGCAATAAAATAGATAACTGAGATGGTCCGGGGTGGCGGTCATAAATAGGCTAAATAGTGGCAAAACTATTTTATTAAAATCCAACGTTTCGACCCAACTTTGCAGGTCTGCTTCAGAGAGGTGTGTTCAGCTAGGAATTTCACTTAGAACTGAGTTTAAACACCGACTTGAGAGTAACACACCTCCCTGAAAATGACCTGTAAAGTCTGGTCGAAATGTTGGCTTTTAATAAAATAGTTTTGCCACTATTAAGCCCATTTATGACCACCACCCCGGATCATCTCCTTCCTTTATAATGCAACGGTCAACTATTAAATATTCAGTAAAATAAATAATTTTATCCTGATGGATTTCTCAGATGGGAAGAAATAGGAGGTTTTCATAATACATCCCTAATATAAAGTTTGGTTTGGATATTTGATAAACTATCCACCTATCTGATCAGTTATATTCGTCGTATTTCATGCCTAGAAGAAGTTTATATTCATTTACTAGGAATCGTTTCCAGTATATTAATGATGATTTGCTATCTTACCTTGCTTTTAACTTAATTTATACTTTTAGTTCTTGTTAAATTGCCCTTGCTATGTCCTGTTTTATCTTTTATCCCTTAAAGTTCCTTCGAAATGAAACCTCACAAAAATATAGTTTCTAAAAATTCAAGTCTATTCTGGACACCCAAGTAGAAAATAAATAATAAGGCAAATCTTCTAAATCTTGTATATTTCTTAGACTAGTGTGCCCATGATGCATTCCAAAGAGCTCTTTTAATACAATTAAGTATTTATTTTGACACTGACGTTTTCTACAGATTTTTCTCTCTCGGTAATCCTGGCTTGTATAAAAATAGAACTTTATTGACAAATGAAAGTTTTTACGTTAATTTCTCACATCGATTTTTTTTATTATAAATTTTCAGAAACATCAACTGCAAATTATATATCTTGAATTATAAACACAATAAAGACGAAGGTGGTGAAACGGGAGAAAGGTTGAAAAATAGTACAGCAAAATAGATGAAGAAATTCCCTGATTATCTTGGACGTTATCGAAAAGCTCGGAATTCATTAGGGCCCGCCCGGAACAGATGACGGAGGAAGCATTAAAAGCGGTTGGTACCAAAATTACAGAATGATTTAAGTTGATAGCCTAAATACGGAAAGAATAAAGAATTATAGAAAATGTGCCGTGACGTTAGTTCTAGTTTTTTTACTTACTTATCCGCTCAAACATATTATAAGAATAAATATTTCTATATTTAAATAATTTCGTTTATTAGTCTTAACTTATATATATAATATATATATATATATATATATATATATATAATATATATATAGAAGAAATAGAATGATAGAAAGAAAAAACTTTATTCTGGGACTAAGTCCCTTCAGAATAACAATAATGTACAAAATAATAGAATATTACTGGCCTGAACGTTGAAACAATAAATAAAATTGATAAAATAAAATAAAAAGTAAAGAAAACCTTAGGTGCACAAGCTATATACAAACAGATAAAACTATGTACAGAGCATTTAAAATTATGAACAAAACAATTAAAACTATGAACGAATCACTTGAACTATGAACAAAATTATATTTAAGGGTTGAACAACATAAACATACACTTTGAGAAATGAAGAACGAAAAAGAGATACAATGAGTTCATTTCATAAAAAAAAAAAAAAAAAAAACTTTACTTGAATATATATATATAAAAATAAACAGTTACTTATAATTGAATAAAAAAAAAATAAAAAAAAATGTATGTATTGAAATTCCTACGTCGATAGTAGGAAATGCATGTACTATCTCTTACCAAGTGTTATGATTATATGATTGCTACACAATACATATATAATATCAATAGTTAGCTGGTATCAGACTGTTTTTGGAACAGGAATTGGAATAGGAGGTTTTTGAATGTATACAGGGAAGGGGCATGTCGAATTTTGATCGGGAGGGAATTCCAAAAGTTGACAGAGCGGGCTATAAAGGAATTTTGGAATGAGGCAGAACTATGAGAAGAGATGTATAGGTCAGAGGGTCGGGATCTTGTAGTGAGTGAATGGATTGAGGACTTAAATTGGAGAAGGTTGTAGGCATAAGAAGGACGATGATCGGTAATGATTTGATAAAGGAAAGTGCCAAGGAAATATTGTCTTCTTAAGGAGGGGAAGAGCCACCCTAACTCAGTGTAGTGGTGGGAGACACGGGAGCGTCTCGGGGTTCCAATTACAAATCTTACGAAGCAATTCATAAGTCTTTTGAGTCTATCACGCAGTTCCACCGAGAGGCCATCGTACACCACACAGCTGTAGTCAAAGTGGGGAAAGATGAGAGAGGAAACTATGAGTCTACGGGTATTTTGGGGTAGAAGATGGCGGAAGTGATGGAATAGTTTGAGGGTAGAAATTGCACGGCGGGATATATGAGAGATATGGTGATTCCAGGAAAGGGTTTGATCTATGAGAAAGCCTAAATTTTTAACAAAGGGATAGAAGGTGATGGGGTGGTTGTTTAGATAGAGTGAGGGAAAGTTGGTGTGGGATCTAAGAAGGGGCTTGGAACCAATGAGAATGGCCTGAGTTTTGGCAGCATTTAGCCTTAATCCATTTAAGTTGGCCCAGGCACTAATTCGATCTAAATCTTCTTGAATTTTGGCAAATGCCACCAATAACTCAGCGGGAGAAAAGGATAAATAGATTTGAGAATCGTCGGCATAAAGGTGGTGGGAACAATGGATAATTGAATCATTTAGGTCATTAATATAAGAACTGAAAAGAAGAGGAGACATGCTTGAACCCTGTGCAACTCCTGAGGATAAAGGAAGGTAGGCAGATAGAGGTTGATTAGGTATGGAAACTGCTTGGGTTCGTTGTGAGAGGAAAGACTGGAACCAAGAGATGGAACTATTGGAGAAGGATAATGATTTTAGTTTGTTGAAAAGGATGGAATGGATAATGGAATCGAAAGCTTTGGAGAAATCAAGCAGTATAAGTATGGTTAGTTTTTTGTCATCTATTGCAGTCTGGATATCACTAGTAATTTTAATCAGAGCAGATTGTGTAGAGTAGCCAGGACGGAAGCCAGATTGGAGAGGATCGAGTTGGTTGGATTGTTCAAGGTAGTTGGAAACTTGGGATTGCACTAACTTTTCTAGGGGTTTAGAAAGATTGGAAAGGATTGATATTGGGCGGAAATCTTCGGGAGAGGATGGATTAGGCTTTTTGTTTAAAGGAAGGACAATGGCTTTTTTCCAAGAGGTCGGGAATATTGAATTCTGCAGGGAGAAATTGTAGATGAAAAGGAGTGCTGGGAGGATTTCAGGGAGACATAATTTTATTAGTTTGATAGGAATGCCATCTGGGCCTACGGAATTGGAACGGGATTTCATTATAACGGTAATAAGGTCTGTGGGAGAAATGTCGGAAAAATAAAAATTATTGTCGTTAAAAGGTACCTCTGGAGAAAAGCCGGAAGGGGATGGTAAAGAAGAGGTGGAAACCGATATAAAGTGGGAGTTTAGGTCATCAGGTGATATTGGGAAAACTGAGGAAGGGGATCTAGAAGGTTCACAGAGGGAAAGCTTACGAAGTAGAAGCCATTTTGATTTGATATCAGGAGCTGAGGAAAGGGCTTCGTGAAAGTAGTTCGCTTTCGCTTGTCGGATCCTTGTCTGTGTCGTGTTACGAAGCACTCTGAATATTTGATAATCATCTGCAAGCCTAGTCCGTCTGAAGCGTCTGCGTGCAGCGTCGCGTCTCTTCTGCAGATCCTTAATTTCCTGACACATCCAAGGAGCAGGACGATGACGGAAAGTGGAGGTTTTGAGAGGAGCGTGGGTATTGAGTATATTGAGAAGATTGGTGGTGAGAATATCAACCATGGTGTCGACAGAGGAGCAATGATATATTCCATTCAAATCCAATGTTACTAGATCAGGTAATATTTTTTCTCGAGTAAGGGTATCCAGTTGGCGGAAAGTGATAGTTCGAGGATGGATTGGAGGAGTGCGGATATTATACGTTATTTGTATCAGATCATGAGATGAAAGAAAGGATACTGGCAATTGAGAGGCGGAGAGGAGGTTTTGTGCTGAGTCGATGATGTAGTAGTCTAGCCAAGTGTCAGATCTGGTGGTGTGGTGGGTGGAGGAAAAAGGAACGATGAATAGGTGAAGTGAGAAAAACAGATTTTCTAAATAGGATTTGTCATTGGATTTTGAGAGGAAATTGGTATTGAGGTCACCGGAGATAATTATTCTGGGATAGAGGGGAACGAAGTTGAATAGAGTTGATTCGAAGGACGGGTCAAATGGCACGAGAGGAGGGCGATATACCACGGCGTAAAGGATAGGAGAAATATTACTGAGAATTTCTACTAAGAGGTATTCTACATGAGGATGATCGGAAGATGGGGAGCAATCGAGGATTCGGGTCTTTAGGCTATTGTGGACAAACATGGCTACTCCACCGCCAGTCCGGTTTACCCGGTCATGACGGAGCAGGATGTAATTAGGCAAGGAGACTGAAGATGATGGAATATAAGGTTTGAGCCAGGTTTCGGATATTGCTATGATATGATAAAAGTTTTGGGTAAAGTATTGCAGGAATTCGTCATAATGGGCAGAAAGTGATTGAGAGTTAACTTGACATGTGATTAGGGAACTAGACATACAGTGGATTTGGAGAGAAACAGTCAGTGTTTGGTAGCGAGAAGACAAAACGAGTAGAAAGTACAGAAAAGCGATTATCGTACATGAAACTAAGTGAAGAAAAAGTAATATTAACATTAAAAATAAATAAAGAGAATGTACTTGAAAATAAATAGATTGATGAGTGACGGTGTAGAGATAGCACTAAGAGAAGAAGTAAGACTATTTTAATGAGGCTAAGGGGTTGACGGCTTCTAGGTAGTCAGTCAAATACATCTAGATCCGAGGCCTGTTCTATCAGGATGACTCTATGTCCGTCCTCTTTTCGACACCGCACCTTTCCGGAAGCAAACCACGTATATTTGATTTTTCCCGCCGCTCTCTTCTGCCGGGCTAGCCAATAGAGGTGTCTGTTTGTGCGAGTCATCTCTTCACCCAGATAAATTCGGTGGCAGTCATTTTCCTGCCAACCGATATCCCGCGTGGAGAAATCCCTCTTCACTTTCCTTTTCGTAATTAAATCATCTCTAATTACATATATATATATGTATATATATATATATATATATATGTATATATATATATATATATATATACATATATATATATATATATATATACACACAAAATAATGAATAATAATTGAAGTAGTGTATAAAATAAGACTGTGTTTATTTCTTCACCATATTTATTTCAATTTACATAGCTACTTTTCGGCCGGTAAGCCATCTTCAAACCATTTTATCCAACCATGCTGTTTGCATGTAGTTCAACGTCAGATTAACTTTAATAAAAAAATATAGAATTACTTCAGTAACACATTTAAAAACACATGGAATTTCATAAACTTTTGAATAACCATATCAATTGATATATACAAGATCAACTAAAAAGTGTATACTTTTTGAGTTATTCGGAATCTAATTTTACAATTTCTCGCAACCTTTTTTGCAGCTTCTTTTCGTTGAAGCATGTTATATATAAATTTAAAGGGCATAAAGAAAAAGACTTAAGCCAAGTTTCATTGGAATAGGTACATTCTTTTAGGCGCTACAGTTTATAACAACGCAGTTTTTTGGCTGCCATCTTGAAAGGAAAAGACGGATAGTAATGTCGAAGAAGGAGGATCATTCTCGGGTGACCTCTGACTTTAAAACCAAATTTGAAAAAAATGGGTCCCGTAGTTTTGGAGTAAACGCGGACGGCGGACGGAAAAAAAAATTGTATTTATTATACGTATCCTGGAAGTTGAAACCTCTAATTTTAAGTGGGGGTTAAGTTTTTGAATTTTTCGTTCGATTACAATGGTTCATTATTGAAAATAATAACCTAAAAATATTTTAAAATCGTGATATATTTACTAATATATGTGCTCTGATTTCGATGAAACTTTCTTCCTTTTTTTTCAGCTTCTTTTCGTTGAAGTATGTTATATAGATCTTAGATAGATCCTTTCCTCTTTATTAAATACGAATTCAGCAGTTAATTTCTAAAGCTTACGTATTTCTTTTTTAATTTTTCCAATGATAACTTAATATTATTGTTTATTGTATTTTCTTTTTGGTTTTGCCTTTAATTATTTATTAAAGTTAATACAATTATCCTCATTTAGATTCTTTGAACAGCAGTCAGTTGGTGAGCGTGTTGAAGTGCTCAATGACTTCGACTTCAGTCAACTATGACTCAATAGTAATTGAGGAGAGGGTGAAGTTGTCCCTTTGAGCCTAGATTAGAACCCGGCAACTTCAGGCTACTTAGCTTCTAGTTTTGCTTCCGTTTCTTAGCCCATGAAACAGCAATTTAAATACTAATAATTACTTTTCCAACTCTTTTGTAGGATCTTTATTATTTCCTTAACAGTATTCCCAATAAGTATTCCACCCCTTCTCCCTGGTTATTCAGGTTTTATGTGCTTTGAATAAATCTATTTTGGCCTGTTTGACTTACTTCCAGTAGTAAAATTTAATGAAAAAAGTTTTGGAAATCACGAGATACTTAACTTTTACTTATTTTTGACAATTTATTTATTTATATAAGTGGTCAAAAAGAAGTGAAGTTTATTTTAAAAAATATAAAATAAGATGGAGTTAAACGTATGGAGTCAGCAATTTAGAACTCTTTAGATACGAAACTGACAGTTTAGTAACTCTCTATTGGTCAAAGCCTTGCTTTTATTGACGGTTTCTAATGTCTGCTGTAAGAGTGATCATAGGTTATACAATATCTTATTATTGTGTATATATATAATTTATTAGGGTATACGAGTTATCTTCATAAGGCTCTAATGGCAGCATTTGAGCGTATGTGGCTTTAGTGCCCTTTCTCAGTCTCCACTGAATCCCCATCTCAGTGATGCGGCTGAGAGAGAAGCGCTGGGATCTCTTAAGTCTTGCCTTATCTTCCACACGTTGGGGAAAGGGCCCGACTTGGAATTCTCTCAGCTGACTGTAAATATTGTAAATAAGCATGAATGTTTTATTTTTCTTATTTATACATTTTTTAAAATTTGTTTTGTATCATATTTTATTTCATCTGTTTTACTAAGCTTCTCTTTTCTTATTTTTGTTATAATTTCTATTATTTTTGTAATTGTATATATTGTATGAATGAGTTTCTCACATCACAAATACTCAATGCCCTTGATTGAGGTAAAATGTATTTTTTCTTAATAAAATAAGATTAAAAAAATAAACATTGATGAACTACTTCGTCAAAATTTGAGTTCCGGTTAGGTTCGAATTAAGCTGTTTCTGAGCGCTGCATTTTAAAAGGGAATATTTCAGAGATCACACCTTTTAACATAAAGAAGATAAACTATTAAAAAAACTAAGGTGTGTGCTTTAGACGACACGCCAGAAGTGAATAGATCTACAAGGGGAGGTTAATAATATAAAATATAAATTATAAATAATAGCTCATTATTAAAAGGACAACCTGCTAACCATTTCCCTCGCTTACAGTACGCAGGTCCAATTTTTAGTATCTGAAATATTTTAACCCATATGTTCAACTAAACTCGTTATCATTTGTTTTCCGACAATCTTTTTCTCTTTTCACCTCCCTAAAACGGCGTCACGTCACGATAAAATTTTGAAGTATTGCCTATTACAGAGAGGATGAAATGCTGAACAATTTCTTCCAGTATGCAGGCCCGATTTTTAGTATGTAAAACTCTAGCCTATTTTAACTCGAGCGTTAACACTTCGGAAATCTGACGGATCAATCTAATTCGCTTTCCACAAAAAAGTGCGAAACGCGACTAAAGAAGTTTTCACTTCAATGACCCTGGTTATTTTTATGTGTAACATAACGGAATGGCTAAAAAATCTAATGACGTAGATAAGTACCTTAATATTTTTACCTTTAAGATTTTTTTCGATAAGATTAAGAAATATATTCCCAAGTCTTGTCTTTGCTATGGCGGAGAAAAAGAGGTTGTGGAAAATAGAACTTCTGAATTATTAAAGGAGAACCAAGGAATATAATAGGGATTTATAGTTTTCTTCAGCCAATCCTGCGTTATTCGTTTTACATATTTTTGAAGCTTTAAACCTTTTTCTATTCCTCATAACTCCCCGATATTATTTATTTCTTAAACAACACTTATTAGTTCATTTTAAGGCGGCTCACTGATCAGAGCGGTTTAGGAATCATATGGCCAGACTAAGGTAATTCAAGTCCAAACATTGTAATATGTCTTAAGGGACTTTCGCTATTGAAGGAATCTATCTAAGTAATAAAAATTGAATAAAATGTGCATGTTTTTAATTTTCAATGTTTTTTTACTAAGTTAGTATATTTAATTTTGAATTATACTTTGTGGAAAAAAATTAATTTTTTTTTTTAAACTTTCTAAAAGTGGGATCTAGTGTATAATTAACCTATTGATATTCAATGATTCAATTCTTATCGAAGTCGAGCTGAAAAAAAATAAAATAAAAATAAGTACTAGTAAAATGACATTCAAACAATTAAGTTTCTTTTTTTTTTTCAATGGATTACTTGTTTATTGATAAATATTACAATCTATCTCAATAAAGGACATTTATAATGGAGTTCAGAGAGCACATTCACACCATATTTACAAAATCAAAAATAAATTAAGTAATTTCAAAATAATATACAGCGAAATAAGAACAAAATAAAATATCACAATGAAGGAAGAAAATATAAATAATATTAACTATAAAATAATAATAAATAAATAAACTAGAATTAAAATGTTCTAAAAAAAAAAAAAACGCAGGCATACCTATTTACATTCGGCCATGAGAACGAAAAGCGAGGCTTCAGGAGATCCCTGCGCTTCTCCCTCAACCACTTCACTGGTATTAAAAGCTAGCGGAGGCCGAGTAAGGGCGAATCAAGGTTCTGAAAAAAATACTTATAAATTCAGTCGTCTAAAAGTTGGAACATCAAAAGCAAAGACTGTGGCCTTATGTATCTATAGATGAATTGGCCATGCTTCATTTCAAAATTAAATGGTCATCAATATGGCATTTTTTCTTTTTGATCGAATTTAAGAAATAATAATTATTTAAGGATTCGTGTATGCATTTTTTCAATTACTTTAATTAATTTTTTTTGTGTCTGAACTGAACAGAAGCCTTTTTGCGTGGATGTTGCGGCTGGAAGGCAAACATAAAAACTTTTAATGCGATTTTTAATAATTAAAATTACGACTTGACGGCTGTATGTTCCAAGTTTATCGACCATTGGTGTAAGAGGGTTTTTATATTTTTTCTAGCATAAAACTTATGGGATATTTTTAAGGGAAGGGAATTTCGCCTTGTAAAATTTCTCTACGGGGTCCTACCACCCATGTGATGTCACTGATTGAATACACTGCGAATCAAGTTTCGAAACGAGAATGATATAGTTTTATTGATTCTAGTGGTAATAGTAATAATAATTTACCAAATTAAGTAACTTTACATTTTTTAGTTAAATTTTATTCACTATGGAACGGAATTTCTTAATTTGTGGAATATTTAACGGTCACCGAACAATACCAAAAATCTTTTTGCTCTAAACCGTGTTTATTAAGTCTGGTATCACATTCAGGCATGTCGACAAACCTTTTTTATTTTTGCTAATATTATTTTCAAAGATTACATTACTTATCATTTGTATTAAGAAAAAAAAAAAAACATTTCGTTAGTAGAATTATGATAATTGGAGCAGTATGTTGAGAGTGTAAAGGAGGAATCTAATGACAGTGCATTAGTAAGCAGATATCTGCTGACTGGTCAAGGCTTTAAATAAAGATACTGGAGAGTTTGTTCGGGCACAACCGTTGCATCTCAACCAGCGTTGAGTCATTGATACGTCGTCGAATAATGTAACCTTAAGTATGCAAATGAGGTTCAACAATACGTCGTAAGAATTACTTAATTTACTTGAATAGTGTCATTAATAATTTTCTCACTGGTAATTATTTAAAAACAAATTAGTTTAGATGAAGAATAAATTATATCTTAATTTTTCTGGTTTCAGCTTATTTTTTTTTATTTTTTTTTTATTTTTGGGTACTTTCGGTTAAAGTTATTGATACGGAAGAAATAATTGGCCTTAAGAAAATTTTTTTTTCTCTTGAATATTATGTAGATATTGCCATTCAATCATAACTACATTGAAAGTTATTTATACCACATTGAAATCTCCTCAAGGATAAAAATGATTCCATGGTTCTTGAAACATTCATTTGAGATTGGAACAAATTTAAAATAGATATTAACGTATCGGCTCTAACCAGACGTTAGGAGACTATTTATTTTATAATTTAAGACATCTTTTATGACCAAATAATAACGATTCACTCGGAAAAGTTAGACGGCTACACAAAACTAAATGCGTGAATTATTTTATTTGATATTATAGAGTGTTTGAAATATGGCTAATCATTTTTTTTTGTCGTCAGAAAGGAATTAGCCTCGATAAAAATTAAGCTCTGAGCAGACTACATATCCGACACGTATGCGGGAGGATTGCGTTATAGCTTGAGTTTAAACCGCGCTCAGTATGGCTGAAATAGCGTTTTTGCTAAGGATCCTAATTCTAACTTCTATACCTTATTAAAAATTATTACGTTTAGAAACAACGGGCCATCATAACTTGTATAAAACCAATCATATCTTCACTGTGTTAAAAACATGGAAATGAAATATCTTGCGAAAAATGATTATTACTAAAAATTAATAACAAACAATCGCACACAATTTGGAAATTATCTTCTATTTAAATAATTATAATGTTTTCTCATTTCGTTCACTTCAAGAACACGCAAAAAGCAAAGACGGTGAAATATTGTGAAGATATTTAAAGATTAACATCATAGGTATTTAAATTATTCGAAAATAGGACCGATATACCATAAAAATGAGATTTTTTTTTTGTAATCCGTGCTAATTTGAAAAATCAAATGCCTTGTTATTATTTCATTTTATTTATGTATAAAAACAGAAATAAATTGAAGCTGAAAATCGGTGTGTATAATATACATCTTTTTTTTTCTCATGTTCTTAATAATTTGTTTTTCCTCTAAGTTATCCCATAGCTTTGTCCTTTAGCTAATTAAATATACGTGACCCCATGATAGCCGAGCGTTGCTTGGTTGGTTGTGTAGTAAAGGCGTAGAACCTGTTGGTCATCAACGCCGTTAATTAAAATTATATATTATTATATCTTTTGGTTATAAATATTAAGAATTGGATAAAATTAAAAAAATGTAAAATGCACGTTAAGGTTAAAAGTTGTTTATTGTTATTAAAGTTTAGTTATTTAAAGTTCGCACGTTAGGTAAAAAAGAAAAAGGAAAAAAAATGGTAAGAGGAAAAAAAGAGGTGGGGAGTGCTGCGTGAGAGGTTCAGATATTTTTTAAGATTCCTTCTTCGGAGAGAAAACATATGATTTTGCCTTGAATTTTTTCATCATTTCCCAAAGCAGCCGGTGTATTTGCTGGTATTCCCCATTATGTTTAATTGTCTAATGTAAAAGACACAACTCTCGAAGATATGGACCACTGTCATACTCTCTCCACACTTCCGACAAATGGGCGAAATTTCTTTGGTAATTAAGTGAAGGTACGTTAGCCTGCTGTGACCTAATCTTAGTCGCGTAAGGACAACTTGCGTTTACTGCGACTGGAACTGTTCCATGGCTTCACTTCCTTTTTTATCGCCTTTGATTTATTTGGAGTGCTATTGTCCTATAATGTCTGCCAATCCTAGTGTATGACCTCGTTCAGGGGTCGCGTCAGTTCGGACGCAGTCAAGAATGCTTTACCATGTCCGGAAAGTCAAGAGCTTCTTTTGCTGCTCTGCCAGCCATGGATAGAAGTATTTAGGTGGTAATTATCAATCCACGTTTAGAAAACAAAAAAATGCGGTTTTTAGGTACTTAGTTGAAAAGCAGTAATATAACCTGGTTTCTATCGAAATATCCTTGGAAAAGGGAAAGAGCAGAACGAGATAAGAAGGTAATTAGAAAAGAGGCTGTGGGTGGTTGAGCTTAGCAAGTTTGAATGAACCGAGTTGAGCGGTGCCGCTGAGCTGGCCCCAACTTGGCGAATTACCCTCCCCCTCTCTTCAAGCAGTAATATCTTCTAGGTGTGTGGTGTGTGTGTGTGTGTGTGTGTGTAAGGAATCGCCTCCTCTCTTCTGTCTTAGTTTCTCTCAAAGGGCGCTCCAAACTTTTAGGGGGTACCAAAGCGAATTTAGTATCCTAGTTTTAAAATATTAACGTAGCAGAGCCGAAGTAATCCCCCTCTATACTTATGAAAATATATTATTTATTTATTTTACAATATATTTGTAACTGCGATTCAACGAATCAAGAAAACATATTGTTTGTTTCGTTTTCGTTGTTCTTAGTAGTGGTAATTCTTATTATTGTGAACAGGAGATCTCTGGGCCACTACATTTTCGTTCAGGCTGATTGGGTTGTAGGGAGGAAAGAAAGAGACAGGACGAATGGATTTAGATCATTAAAAGTTCAAGAGTAAAAATTTTGGTTTATTATTTTCAATAATGAACCATTGTGATCGACTAAAAAATTCAAAAACTGAACCCCATCTCAAAATTTGAGGTTTCACGTTTCAGGATGCGTAGAATCCTAAAAACGAATAATTTTTTTTTTTCCGTCCGCCGTCAGCGCATTTTCTCCGAAACTACTGGGCCGATTTTTTTTTCAAATTTATATATAAAATCAGAGGTCACCCCAGGATGATCCTCCTTTATCGACATTACTATACGCCTTCTACTTTCAAAATGGCGGCCGAAAAACCTGCGGTGCTATAAACTGCAGCTCCTAAACGAATGTAGCGATTTCAATGAAACTTCACTAAAGTCATTTTCTTGACGCCCTTTAAATTTATCTATATAACATACTTCAACGAAAAGAAGCTGGAAAAAAAATTACGAGGGATGATAAAATTTAATTCCGAATAACTCAAAAAGTATACACTTAAAAAGTTTACGGAATTTCCTAAAAAACAAAAAAAAAGTCGTCAAAATCGGACAATTAGGAGCAAATGGTCTCCAGGTTTTTTTTATATGTTCTACTCCTAATGTTATATCCTTTGTTTGGTTTTTAAATTTTGAATGTGTTACTGAAGTAATGCTATTTTTTTTTTAGCATATTACTAATGATTAAAAAAAAAAGTTCAGTCCAACAATTGGAATCACCTTTTATTTATTTTTCTTTGTAAATAGGAAGGTAATGTTACTTTAGATATATAGTTGTTTGGAAATAATAAACCATTGTGGAATAATTTCCTTTTTTTTTTTATGTAAATGATACTTTACTGTTGTATTTTCATTTCAGTGTATGGTGTGATTTGAAATTACACCCAATCTGGAAATATAAATGGTATATATATATATATATATATATATATATATATATATATATATATATATATATATATATATATATATATATATATATATATATATATATATATATATATTGTATAAGATTAGTGGGACTGATTAATCGTTTTATAACATTAATTTCTGAGGCACTCGTACAGTTTACATGCACTTTTAATACAGAATGTTTTATCGAGATTATTTGACGTTTTCTTGTTCTTCAACGCTAATATTTGCTCGATTTATGAACCAATCCTTGAGAACCAATATTCCTCCCGCTATTCTTCAAGTCCTTATCTTGCGTACTTCCATTCACTTCTCGAATACCACAATCCAACTTATCGATCATTATACTCCCCCACACAATATAATAATGCTCCCTCAAGATTTCATCCTTTGGCAAATCCTTTCTTACCCGTTCATCCTCCGGTTTTCATTGAATTCCATACCTATTCCTATCTGTATAGGTCCTTACCTAGCATCATCAAACATCATTTATTCAATCGCCCTTTGAAATATGAATCACTATATTTTATATAAATAATTTCTGTTTGAAATTATTTTGGCTTGTTGAAATATTTGTAGGTTGCCATAAGATAATTTGATAAAAAAAAAAAGAGGCTGTACCATGGACTAATGTTCTTATGGTAAAATTTATACTACATTGAAACTAAATTTTTCTCATTTCTGCGCAACATCAAGCTTTTTTTTTCAGAAGCAACTTATGTGACTTTTTTCAATTCTGAAAACTGCCCGAAAAACTATTCTTCACTGAATTTATCAAATATTAAAGTCTACAAACAATATATTACCTAAACAATCAATCTCTCTATATATTTATGTGATCTCTTACATTAAAATATGTTTCTAATGAACAATCTTCTCTGAAGAAGCCTCAATAAAAATTACTCATGTGCTGTTTTTGAAACAACCTATTAATTATTTTTTAGAATGATTTGCTGAGATTATTGTAGTAAAGTAATCCTAATATAAAAATATAATTAACGTTAAATATAATTACTATGCTATATCTTCTATTACATAATTTATTATCTATTTATTTTTAATGTATTAATAATCTTGTTATCGTTTTTTCTTAGTGATATTTATTCAATTTAAATTTGCAATACTAAAAAATATACGCAATAAAACTTTTAACATGTATGTTTTTTTCAGCTTAAACATTCGGGTTGTGATTTTATAAATATTATAAATTGGTGATAATATGATAGATAATTCAGTCCTAAATGATGTTTTTGTAATATACCAATAACTACTTTTTAGAGTCTGGATTAAATAATGGTTAAATTTTATATTAACACACATGTTATTAATTGATCAATGTATTATACCGATATATTAGTGGGTGAGTGAATTTCGAACGTATTAGTTCATTTAGGTTTTCATTGAAAAAATACAACACAAGTTTGTCTGGGGTTCCTTTGAACACTTGGAAGTACCATAACATTGGATTCTATTAGCTCTTCAGTTAAAATTATGGAATACAATGGTAGCTTAAGTCTCGAATAGGATTTTATAAATATAATTTAAGAGTAATTCAGATATTTAAAGAAAAAAAAAAGCTTATAAAACTGATGTGAATAATTACCGAATATATACTGACAACGTTTTTTAGTTTTTAGTTGTGAATGAACTTAATGAATGATTCTTCTGAAACAAACAGAAAACGGTCAATGTAAATTATTTTGCCTTTGATCGCTTCTATAAGTTTCCATATATTTGGTTACAGTTATCATTCACATAATGTATAAAATAAACTTGGAATTCAAACTGAAAACAATTAATTAAAAACGGATATCTGCAATCCAACTTGGTTAATTATTTTGAGAATATAAAACATTGTCATAACCGAAACATTGTCTCTATCTTGTGATACTCACTAAGTTCATTTCACCGTGCGGCCACCAAAGAAAATTGCTCTATCCAATTGAAGAAGCTCTCTTTGATCACACCACAAAGGTGGCATCCCTTGATGAAATACCCCTTTACTTTCTGCTCTTCAAGTCCCTGGGTATTATGAGCCTTCGATTGAGCAAACGTCTTCTTGTAGAAGAAATTCCTCAACATCGCATTGTTAAACTGGTAAATATAATATAGTTATTTTCGAAACACTTATACCTGGAAACGTCGGCTTTCAATAAAATAGTTTTACCACTATTTAGCCTATTTATGACCGCAACCCCCGACCATCTCCTTCCTTTGTATTAAACCGATAGTTATTAGGTATTAAACCTATGGTATTGAACTGACTTTTCAAGTGTTTTTTTTTTAAATATTATAGAAAAATAATTATTGTCCGCGTGACAGATTGTTATATTTCTAAATAAATAAATACAAAAAATATTATAATAGTTATTTGTATAAGCTGGAACACAACAAAGATAATGGATTGATATATTTATAATTGTATTAGCGGTTTTAGTAATTTTAGTTTGCATTGGTACATTCGAATGGTTTCCCAATTTTTCGCATACTATAATATTAAATATCCAAACCAATTCTTATCAAATTTTAAAAAATCCTGTAGGTTAATGTTTGTCGCTTTATTGTCCGTGATGCTGACCCTTTTGCTATTAACTGCTACTATTTTACTATTGGTGCTGACCTTCGATTATTAACTTCGTGAATAGCTTCATCTCATCGTAATCTATAACTTTTTTATTTACGAAAATCCTCGGAATTGGGGCGTTTTCAATCTGGAGATCGGCAAACTTCGTTTGTTTATTAGGTTCTAAAAACACACGAACCATTAAATGTATAGAAGAGATAACAAAAATGCGAGATAGAAGAAAAAATATATAACATTTGTGGCCTGTTTAACGACATAGATTATATGTCAACGCGAAATCACATCACATAGTTTGTGGCCAGTAAAAATAATGAGGCTGAAGCTCAAAAGGGGTTTTAATGAGTGTTTTAAGTTGTATGCTTAGACTATAAATAAATTTTGAAGAAGGTAATCAGCCCTGAAATGATACAGAATTATTTAGATCTAATTTTTTTGTTTTAACTTTTATTATGATATTTACAACTGTATTAGTATGAATACATCAAGTAAATGTGTACAGAGGAATATTATCACATGAAACACGCTTGTTGAGAAACTACCCATTGGTAGCACTCTAATAATTTGTCTACATGAGAAGATCACGAGGCCATCTTCTTTTCAGACGCCTCGGAGGGTTATCAGGAATCGAAGAGGAAGCAAGGTTAGAAACAAGAGGATTCGGATGGATCTGAAGTTTATTATGGAAGGATAGGTATCTGGATTTGGCCAAATCGGAAACATATGGAACATTGAGGTCTTTATGGATTATTTTATTTGTGACAAAGTAAGGAGCATTAAGGATTTTACGAAGTATTTTGGATTGTAAAGATTGGATACGAGAGGAATTTGATGGTTTAGTGGAGCCCCATAGCTCAATTCCATAAGTCCAAGTAGGTCTTATTATAGTCATGTATATGAGTCGTTTGTAATTCATTGGAAGTTTAGAGCGTTTGTCCAGTAAGTGTTGGAGTAAGCGGAAACGTCGAGCAGTTTCTTGTCGTTTCAGTCTTGTATGAGGATTCCAAGTGAGACGTTTGTCTAGCTGGAGTCCTAGGTATCGGATTTGTTCTACAGGGATAAGTGGGGTGTTATTAAAGGATACTATAGGACAGCAAGTCATTGGTTTACGACGAAGGGTAAAGGTGATTTGATGGGATTTATTGGAATTTATTTTAATCCTCCAGTTTTGACAGATCTAATTTTTATATTCAAAATTTAAAAAAAAAATGAATTGCTATAAAATTTGCTGATTGACAACAATAAATTGACAGGCGCAAATACATCTTTTATAGACAAAAAAAAATGACTATCTTTATTTATAGATACATTAAACATTCCTTAATTCGTTAATGATTCTGTATTTAATCATTTATTCAGGTGTATCAAAGAAAATTTGAAGGAAACTCGATTAATCTCTTGAACCATTATTATTTTTTAACGCCTTCAAAAAGATTTTTTTTTGTAGTATGGAAGAACGAACTCCAAACAAGTCTAGCCTTTTTTTGTAGTTTTATGAGCTACTGTATATTAAGGAAGCTAATTTTTGTTCTAAAAGTTTTTCAGCTTGATTTATAGCATCTGATGAGTGATCCAACTTGTCAATAGGTTTCGTACTAGATACATGTATAATATTAATACATCGAAATCTTATCAGATCTTGAGGTAACCGAGGTGAAATTCGAAATTATAATAACGATTATTATCAAATAATCAAAAAGATTTTGAAATAGACTGTAATGTTTGAGATTTTCAAGTGTTCAAATATTAGTTAAAGTGTTCAAATAAATGTCTTACTAACAGAGCAGCTAATTCTTGGAAAGCAGCTTTTTATTACCCAATACTCTAGGCAAGTTCTATTCCAAGAATAGATCTCACTTGTGTTTACTTGTTCTTTTTGTAATGAATAAGATTTTTGCTTCGCACCACTAGCGGATCCAGGATTTAATTTTTGGGGGGCGGCTTCAGCCCGAAAGATTTTTTTATACATATACATATAACGATAATTAATTTGAAAAAAGAAAGAAATTAACTACCTATATGAAATGGTGTTTAAGTGGTTCCTGAAGTCCTATTAAATGTAATTACAGGAACAAGAATACTTTCAGAGATAGTTTTTAATATTTTTTTCTGTAAAACGTTGTTATATTTTACCATTTTGGGGAGGGGGGCTTCAGCCCGAAAGTCACACAGAATTATTTGCTTTCCTCATATTTTTCCATTTTGAATAATGAATTTAATTTGAACAATATAGCAAAATAAATAATAATATACTCACTAATACATTTATGTTTATAAATCGTCTAATCTATCACAAAGGGGCAATTTAATGCAACAAACATCAAAATCGTGCAATTTATGCCCAAAATGATTAAACGTGCAATTTCGTGCTATATAAAATTTAAATATATTATTCCCCAGGTCCTGAAACATAGATAGATATTCGGGTCCGGAGTTTTTATACACAAGCAAATAAAAAGTGCAATAAAATGGAAATCCGGCCTCTAATTATAAGGAAATAATTAGTAATATTTTTACATTTGCGGAATCGATACTGAAGATGGAGAGAAGTCCAACTACCTTTACCTACGATTTCATTTTATTTTTCTTTCAATATATTTATAATTTTTGTATCGATTCTTACCATCTTCAAGAGAACTCAACAATTTGGCCTCTCTTAACACATCAAAAGGCTATTCCAAATCATTCGTGCCTGTCAATATTTGACTCAGACCATTTGTCGATATTATAATAAACATTGCCACTACGCGTTTCAAATAGCACAATTCTTTTATTTCAGCCGCTTGCTCCTCACTTTTCCGTAGTTTCTCGCCGATATTTACATACTACCGAGTAATTGAACATCTTCAGTGCTCGAAACACGCCCTGATAATGACCCACATGTTTGGGTTGAAACGTCGGCACTAATAAAAACCTTGAAAATGGCTGCGTCCTGACTATTTATCATCCACTTCATATTATTGTTATTGGGAATTGGGACATCAATTTGCTTTGCATTTTTCAGGCATTTGACACATTGCCTAGGCTGTGATCCTTCCTACCACCCCCCCTCTCCCCAATACATTTTAAATGGACCTCATAATTAGTATTCTTAATTATTAAAATTTAATTAATGGTAAAATAAAATGACATTTTTTCAAATGATTGCTGGTAAATTTATGCTTAAAACAGGATATGAGAATAGAGAATTAATGATTGGTATAGTGCTTTTATTTGAATAAGTACACATTTGCGTTCTGCGCGATTTATTTTCGAAGAATGTGCTAATTTTCAAAATAATTTATATTTTATTCGGAAAGAATGCAAAACCAAATTACAACAGAAGAATTTAAATAATTTTGTCGAGTAAGTTACTTTAGGATCAAACTCAAGGTTTTGTTCCTTCACTAGATGGGAAGTTAATGCCATTATCTGATTCACTGCGACTTGTTCTGCGGTAGAGATAAACGTTTCAAACAAGGGGTTATGTTAAGGATCTTTTACCTCTTTTTCTCATGATAATAATCCTTACTTCATAAAACTTAAAGTACTTCATAAAATATGTACAGAAGTAACTATGGGAAAAGCTGCAAATGCCTTTGTGTCAAGTTTCAAAACTGAAGTCAGATTAGAAATGAGAATTTCGTTGGAAGTGGTATTTATATATTTTTTTTCCGGTTCCACCCATCTTGAAACTTTCAAACGAATCTTGGAACTTTTAATGGATGTTTTTAATTTTTTAGTAGTGATGATTTCAAAAACAGCATACAGTAATTATATGAAGTTCAATATGAAACTTAAATGTTTTATATTTATCCTCAAGGGGGAAAAACTCTAAGACAAAATTGGCGATTGTAGTTTTAAAGTCATATATATTAAATTATTTATCACGAATTTGATGTAATATTCATTAATAAATGTGTTAATTTTAATTTGTTCGCTGAAGATTACAGATATAAAAATCTCCTATTTTTTTATTTATTTAAATTTGTAAAAGTAGTTTTGTATTGTTTGGGTCATTTGGATCTAATTATTATACTTCTTTTTTTTAAAACCTTATTTTCAAATGCTTACAACTATTTAAATCCTTCAACAAAGAGAATCCTTCTATACCTATCCTTCCATAATAAACGGCAAAACCATCCAAGTTCTATACAGACCCTCCAAGGCGTCTGAAAAGATGTCCTCGTGATCTATTTATGTAAATATATTATTAGAGTGCTATCAATGGGTAGTTTTCATTCAAGCGTTTTCATAAATTTGTATTATTCCTATGTACACATTTACTAGATATAGTTTTATATTAATACAGTTGTAAATATCATAAATAAATAAATTAAAAAAAAAACTTTTTTATGAGTTTAGCCAAATTAAACTGACTAGTATCTTTTCTTCACATACTATTTTCCATAACAATATTTTTCCATACCTACTATTCTATAACTACAACTTATTACCCATACTATTTTTTCATAGCTGTACCAGTTACAATGACCTAACAATCTTTTGTTGGATGGTAAAAGGTTGTTGGATCACTTTAACTGCTATGGGAAAATAGCATGGGTAAAAAGTTGTAGTTATAGAATAGTAGCTATGGAAAAATGTTAGTATTGAAAATAGTAGGTGTAGAAATAAAGTTGGCCTTGGAATACGTGTTGAAAATCCCTGAAGATTGACTAGAGGTTTTTCCTCAGGTGCAAACTAGAGTTGGGAGTTGATAAATATTACTAATCCATGTTGGGATAGAACCCACTCCTTTCCGAATCGGATGTCCCCAACCATCTCGATTTCGTGGATCACTGTTATTTCCTTAATATTATTTAGTGTCCAACTTCAGTACCATTAAATACTTTAAATATAATTAAATATCTTAATATTTAGCATATTATTACCGAACTCATCACCGTCTGAATCACAACTATGTTTTTAATTTCGCGGTAAATTGAAATATATATAAATTCAAGTATTTTTCAAGTAAGTTCAAAGTATGATGTTAATGTTGATATCTATCAAGAATGTAATGGTTGACTGTGATGACTTTGAAGTTTCTCTGCCTTTATTCACCTGAGAGTGCTGTGATGAAACTTTCTTCAATGAGCGTTAGGGAAGGTACCCTCGAATTAGCATCGTTAAACCTTGAAATAACTTTTGTTGAACCCTTAATGCCTCCCCTATCGGTATCAGGCCAATTCTAAGGGAGTGTCATAAATTAGATTTAATTGGAGGATTTTTTTTTTTTTTATATTAGTCGGTAATCATTAAAACTTGTTATGAAGTTTTATTAGCAGTTTATTTTCCTTTGCAGTTTTCTAAGTTAAAATATTTTCCTTTTCCTTGTAGTTCAGATTGAAGTGCCTCTGCAATGGGTGCATATAAAGCGCTAAAAGGTCATTTCTCTACTAGATCCGACTTTTTAGTTTTTAAAGAAATTAAGAAAAAAATACTGTTTATATTATTCTTCGTAGTATATTTGAAAAAAAACACAAACTTAATCAGTTTTATCAGAATACATTGAAAATGGAAGAAATACTTTTTAGATTAAACAAATTCGGATTGTTTATTTAATTCACGTGTCCGAAAAAAATCTTTATAATAAATGGAGTTCGACCATTTTTACATACGTCGACATTTGTCGTAGAACTTTTGTACTATTCATTCTCAAATGCCACAAAAATTAGGGTGTTGAAGTTTAAACAAAAATTTAAAAATTTTCGCAGCAAACAAACATCTCCTTTAATAATAGAAACTGTTAATCGTGTAGATAAAAATAATGTTTTATCATTTTTTTTTGTATTGGTAATAAAACAGTAAATTACTAAATAGAAAATTATTTTATTCTGGTATATTAGGCCCCTGAGAATAATTATAATGTTCATTTTTCTGAATTTTTATTGTGTTTACAAAAAACGCTCTTGTCAATTATCTATTAGTGAAGAAATAAATTAAATGCTATTTAAAGGAAAATGTGGAGAAGGATTGATGAAATGTTCATCGGTTTTGTTTTATCCATTTGTTATAGCTCCCTGATGGAGAATAAATGAACGACTTTTTTTTTTTAAATCTGTCTGTATCCACAATAGCAAAGACGATATTTTGGAAAGTATTGTTCTTTCTCTGGAACAGAAACACTTGTCAGAATAAAGATGGAGTTCATATAGGAAATGACCAACGGCGTGAAGAGAAACCAAACGCCTTCCTTAGGGACACATTTTTCTAGGACTCCTGTCAAATATAAAATTCACTCTTGAAACCCTATCCAGCAATGTCATCGTGTGGTAAAATCCTTAATGCTCCATACTTCGTCACAAATAAAACCATTCATTAAGACCTTAATGTTTCATATGCCGCTGATTTAGCCCGAGCCAGATACCTATCCTTACATGATAAACTCCAGTGCCATCCGAATCCACTAGTTTCCAGCCTTGCTTCTTCCTTGATTTCTGATAATCCCTCTAGGCTTCTGAAAAGAAGATGGCTTCGTGATCTTATCTAGAATTAAATAGGGAGTGCTACCACCGGGCAGTATCTCTTTTAAGTTTTAGTGTAAATTTAAGTTAAAAACAAAACACCTCTAATTTAGTCTGGAAATAGAGATGTATGTATGGCGCCATCCTTACCAAAATCCATGTTTCCCAAAGGATAAAGTAAATAAATATCCAAAAATCAAGTTAAATTAAATATGAATAAAATAGTAGTACTGTAAGTACTAAAAACCTATGAAATAATTTTTTTATTTAAATATTGATTTATAAATTAATTAATTTTTTTGTTCAGTATGGCTTAAAATAGGGTTTTCGATAAAAAAGTTAATAAATGGATTGAATAAAAAACAAAACAAAATAAGAATACAGAACAATATAAATTTATTATTACAGAAAAAAAATATATGTAAAATATATTTAAAGAAGAGAAGAATAGTTGGGGTGGTCAGTCAAAAAGGAAGGCAAAAATAAATGATAATATTTATTTTTACATATGCCGACGTTTCGACCTGAAGTTCAGTCCTTCTTCAGGGCTAAGAAAATAACCAGATATTCTAATAGTCATTATTCTAACAATTTCATTTTACTTTATATTTATTTATTTTATTTTTTTATTTTATTTTATTTTTTTTATTTATTTATTTTTTTTTACCATCACTACTTATGTTTCTCATACCTTGTTATCTGGTTATTTTCTTAGCCCTGATCAAGGCCTGAACTTCAGGTCGAAACGTCGGCATATGTAAAAATAAATATTATCATTTATTTTTGCCTTCCTTTTTGCCTTCCTTTTTGCCTTCCTTTTTGCCTTCCTTTTTGACTGACCACCTCAACTATTCTTCTCTTCATTATCCACGACAGTCAACCAATTACCAATTATAAAATATATTTACTTTTTTTTTTGTAGAAAATTATGTTTTAATCTTATTTGATATTGCCATTTGTTTCATGAGTAACTACTCCTATTCTTTCGGCATCCTTTAAGTAAGTCGGGCTAAGCCTTGCGTGATTTTCTCTCATTTCTTCCGTGGAGCTATTCTTAGCTCCTCAAACTTATCAGAAGGGTTAATTCTTCTCACTCTTCTACCAAGTTTATCTTTGAGACGCTTTATTCGATTCAGGTCAGGGCTACAATCTATCTTGATGGTATATCTTCACCGTTTATATATGGGTTTTAATGAAGTTTATGATCTTTAATAATTTAATTTAATTTACTTAACTTTTTTTTTGTTAGATGGTACAAAAATAAGTAAAAATATAAATAAAAAAGTTTAGTTGTATAATTTCATTTTAAAATATTTATTTTTAATATAAGTAAAAGTGGAGGTACTAGGCACGTTTAGAGTATCGATAATTATCTAACGGTTTCCACCGTTTGTAAACTGCCAATTTACCTGAAGCATTTATTTAGGAACACTTGTAATATTTTTACATGGATGTGTTTCAACATAAATCAACTCTATTGTACAATTATTGCTGATTTGAAAAAAAAATTTTTTAGGATGAGGCAAAAAATAATCCTGATAGATTTCTCAACAAATAGGAGTGTTGGTTTACATACATACATCCCTGATGTTTGGTTAGGCTATTTAATGGTTACTAATGTTTCTTATTTTTGTCGAGAATTTCTCCAAGTAAACTATCCACCTACCTGATCAGTTATACTCATCGTATTACATTGCGTTGAACAGGTTTATATTTATTTCCCTTGGAATTGTTTGCTGTTTATACACGATACTTTGCTATCTTTCCTTGCTCATCTTTTTTTTTTTTTTTTTTTTTTAAACTTTTATTATGATATTTACAACTGTATTAGTATAAATACATCAAGTAAATTTATACAGAGAAATATTATTACATGAAACACGCTTGTTGAGAAACTACCCACTGGTAGCACTCTAAGCTCATCTTTTATCTTAATTTTTCTGTAAACTCTAGATATTGTATTAATTTATGTTATAATTAAACTTTCTTTTTTTATTTTTTATATTGAGCTTATATATGGATAAGACATGAAATACTTTTTGCATTACCCATATAGCTTAATTTTTTTTCTTGATATAATATAAAATAAGGTAAGTGAACGATAATCTTGAGTAGGGATTTCCAAACTTTTTCAAAAAGTCCAAATCTGCCGAACACTCATATAATCAGTTGAAATATTCAAGTTCATTATGTCTATTAATTAGTCCGTTTCTCAATTGGCTGTTGAATAAACGTGTCTGATGATTATTTGGTTGAATTTTGACTTAATCAAAGTGTACTGGTATACTTCCATGAGAACTCTCACTTTGAACTATTCCTCTTCCTAATGCATACGACGCATAAACAGCATCAGAGAACCATGATTTTTTCTTATATACAATATAATATTATGAAGATCAAGAAGTCTATTCAACAGACGAAAATTTAATTAATTAGTGATTACTAAGGTCTAAAATCGACCCCCCACCCCCTCGTAAAAGTATTATAATTTCAAATATTTAAAACAATTATTGATTAATCAAATATTAAAGTATTTAATTTAAACCGATTGAAAGTACAATGTAAATGACCCCTCGTGATCGAATCACTTAAATAAATGTTTTAATTTGTAGATATATAATTGGTTAGTACTTAAAACATTATGAAATTATGTTTTTTTAACAATAAAAATGTTCAGTTCGAAAGAGAAGAGACATGATGTGTATTTAAGATTTTTGTATAATATGAAAAAAAAAATGTCTAAAATCGAATAAAAGAGATAATAATGAGTTTATGTTTTAATAATTTTTTTTTTTAAACGATATATGAATTTTCTTTACTCCTAGCCTTTTTATTTTTACTTTCACTCTACTTTACAGCTGTTGGCAGGTTCCACTTTGATAGAATGGATGGCGGTGGTGTGTTGAACGAGATATAGATGGAAGGGTTTCAAACCTTATGCTACCAAGAGGGCTGCATGTAATCTAGGCCACCCGGCGAGCAGCGGATTATCCCTGCCCGTTCCGAACCTCAGCGCCAATATAATGTATTATTGTAATTTTTTATTACAATAATAAATCAGTTGAAATTAGTCAAATAAACGGAGTAAACAAACTTTATTATGGTTTTAAAAAACAAATACTACCGTATATTTGTTTATTTTGAGAGGAACAAATAAAATGTTGGATAGTAAAAAAAAAAATTAAAAATATGTTTGTATTCTGAAACAACAGCATTTTCTTTTTTAACTGTATTTAAATAAGATAATTACATTTAATTTATTTTGCCGATTTGGTAAATTTGAATTTCATTATTATTTTATTCATTGGCTAAACTTGCAACTAGTTGGATGGCAACATGTTGAAGAAAAGATACAAACGATCCAAAAAAAAAGTAAATGAAAACTTCTTGCCGTCATCCTCTACTATATAATTCTCATTCGGTTAAATAATCGGTTCGAATCGACTAATTTAATATTTGGATTAAAATTAAATTGAAATGTTCAGCATTTGAATTTTATTTACAAGTTTAAAATTACAATTTACAAATTACAATACAAATACAATTTTACAAATTACAAAGCAGCTCTTTGTAAAGGGCTATTACTCAAAATTTACACCGTGGTGGAGAGGCCAAAAAGCGAAGATACCAATACTGCATGATTATCTTATACTAATTGACGTCTTATTGCATACGAATATATAATATTCAGATATTTGTTTTTGATTAGTCGAAAAAAGAAAGAAATTAAGCTTTCTATTCGGGTAAAGTCGGTTTGAGTTGACCATTTTTTTTGCATTTGGATTAAAATATCCCAGAAACTTAAAACCGGACCTGCATTTTGTAAGCAAAAGAAATGTTTAGCATTTCTTCCTCTTTGTATTATACTGGTGTTTATATTATTAATCCCACCTTGTAGTTTTTCTCTTTTTCAACTTTGATCTGTGTTAGTATAAGCACGGATAACAAAGTATTACAAGCAATAAAATAGATAACTGAGATGGTCCGGGGTGGCGGTCATAAATAGGCTAAATAGTGGCAAAACTATTTTATTAAAATCCAACGTTTCGACCCAACTTTGCAGGTCTGCTTCAGAGAGGTGTGTTCAGCTAGGAATTTCACTTAGAACTTAGTTTAAACACCGACTTGAGAGTAACACACCTCCCTGAAAATGACCTGTAAAGTCTGGTCGAAATGTTGGCTTTTAATAAAATAGTTTTGCCACTATTAAGCCCATTTATGACCACCACCCCGGATCATCTCCTTCCTTTATAATGCAACGGTCAACTATTAAATATTCAATAAAATAAATAATTTTATCCTGATGGATTTCTCAGATGGGAAGAAATAGGAGGTTTTCATAATACATCCCTAATATAAAGTTTGGTTTGGATATTTGATAAACTATCCACCTATCTGATCAGTTATATTCGTCGTATTTCATGCCTAGAAGAAGTTTATATTCATTTACTAGGAATCGTTTCCAGTATATTAATGATGATTTGCTATCTTACCTTGCTTTTAACTTAATTTATACTTTTAGTTCTTGTTAAATTGCCCTTGCTATGTCCTGTTTTATCTTTTATCCTTTAAAGTTCCTTCGAAATGAAAGCTCACAAAAATATAGTTTCTAAAAATTCAAGTCTCTTCTGGACACCCAAGTAGAAAATAAAGAATAAGACAAATCTTCTAAATCTTGTATATTTCTTAGACTAGTGTGCTCATGATGCATTCCACAGAGCTCTTTTAATACAATTAAGTATTTATTTTAACACTGACGTTTTCTACTGATTTTTCTCCCTCGGTAATGCTAGCTTGTTTAGTTATAAAAATAGAACTGTATTGACAAATGAAAGTTTTTACGTTAATTTCTCACATCGATTATTTTTTATAAATTTTCAGAAACATCAAGTACAAATTATATACTAGGTGCTTTTCACCCTCGAACGAAACTTTTGGATAATTACATTCACACGTAATTGAGATGAAATTTACTTGCCAGCAACCGTAATGTTCAACGGGATCCAGCTATAAAACTACTTTTAAATATTTGTATTTAATTTCTATAACTATCTACCGACAGTTAAATTATACATAAGTATCCTTTAGAACGGATAGTGTTATTTCTATTAAGGATTTTTTAAATGAAATATTTTTTGTTTTTATATTAGTCTTTAAAATATTGACAATTTATATTCAACACAAAATATCACGAACTTAAGATCTTATAAGCTGAAGAAGACGACAGAATTTGATTACATCGATATAGGAGCTCCGTGTTATTGGCATTATTACCACGATCTATGAATATTTCATAAAATCGAGTTTCATGGGGTGTAACGTACGTCACATGAATTCAACAACAGAATACAGTGTAAATAAATCGTAATCGCAGTACGTGTTATGTTCAGTTTAAAAATTTGGACATCATATAGCTGCAGTATAAATGCAACATTCATTTACTATGTCCACTGCCTAACACGAGTGAATTTAAGGAACTCTTAGATGTATGGGGCGGATTGGATAACTTGGAAGCGGAAGGATTGATGCTAGGTAATACGAAGGGCAGAAAAAAGTTTCTCAACTTAAAAAAGAATCTGGAGATAGTAGTGTCCCTTGTGATTCAGATGAATTGTACATAGCAATTTATCAGACTTTTTATTTTCGCTTTGGTATTTCTGGGGATATATAGTCGAAATTGGTGAATTTTGAGGAATCAATCAGGAGCCTACATGTTTCAATATTTTTGAAATGAAAACTTCTTTAGGCGCTTTTAGTATTTTTTTGTAGAGAGTGAATTAGATTAAGCCACCAGATTTCCGATGTGTTAAAGTTCGGGTAAATTCGGCTGGAGTCGACTAATTTAAGTGTTTTTGCGTATGGATTAAAATATCTCAAAAAATAAATCGGACCTGCATATTGTTAGTGAGAGAAATTTTCATCATTTCATCCTCTTTGTAATGCGTTATTATTCAAAATTGTATCTTAACGCGACAACGTGTTAGAGAGGCGAAAATGGAAAAAAAAAATAGTGTCGAAAATCAAGTGATAACGAGTTTATTGATGATATGGATTAAAATATCTCAGAAACTAAAAATCGGACCTGCATACCATTAGCAAGAGAATGGTTCAGCGTTTCATCCTCTCTGCAATGGGCTATTGTTTGTAATTTCTATTTCATATTATTAATCTCACCTTGCTGATATTTTCACTTCTATTGTGTGGTCAAAAGCACGCATCTTAGTTTTTTTTAATTTAAGCTTTAAAGACACCTCTCCGTGATTGAACACTGGTTTAATAAATGGCGCATCTAAGTAAACGAATCCAAATGCAAACAGATTACCTTCACGCTCCGGCGCAGATCCTGTACACCAGTCCACTTTAATTCCACCCACCTTCTTTTTTCAGACACAGTCCTGTATCTTGGCTTTCTCTTAGACCGAAGACTAACGTGGAACCCACATACCAGACTAAAAGACCTGAACTTAACCGACGAAAATCTCAATTTTCAATTCACAACAAATTATTGATCTACAAGACAACCCTGAAGCCTATTTGGACCTACAGACTTGAACTTGGGAGGACAGCAAAATTTTCTAACATCAAACGCATCCAATCCTTTCAGTCCTAATTCCTCCGAACAATAGTCGATGCGCGGTTCGACATTTAATCAACAATACCCTACATCATAACCTTAAGATCGCATTTGTTCTTGATCTTATCCGTGAAAATTTTTCCGAATTCCTTTAGAACCTTATAAATCATCCAAATCCCATTGCACAATCCCTATCGTGTTCCACTCATCCCTAAAACCCTCCTCGAAGGTTGAAGCGGCAGTGGCCCAGAGATCATTTGTAGTATATATCATGGAGTTCTGGCAATAGCGAGATTCTCCACTCAAGACATGAGTGTATGTGGCGCATTGCGGTTGAGAGAGTAGCGCAAGGAACCTTGGAGTCCTGCTTTTCCTTCTATAGTTGGTAGGAGAAGCCTAGCTTGGGGTTTTCTGTCTGATTGTATATAGCCATGAATGTGTTTTTTATGCTTTTAATTTACTTATCTTTAGGTTATTTTATTTTTATTTCATAGTTTTTTATTATTGTTTTACTTTTGTTAATTTTATGTTTTCTGTATATATGGTGTGAATGTGTTCATATATCACTATAATTGTTGTCCACGTAATATTACATTATTATTACATTTCTAAATAAATAACAAAAATAAAAATTAAGCTTTTGAAATTTTACTCTGCGCAACTATATTATGTAATCTAATTCATTATTAAATATTTTATCAATTCATGAATTTTTGTTTTGCACTGGCGAATTCTTCTGACTGATTTTACTTATCTCTATATTATTTTTGTAATACGAAATAATTGTTTTTAGACCGATTTCTCTTTATGGCTTGTTTTTTGTTTTTAATTAAATGCTCAACTTACTTTTAGTGTCCCCCCTCCATGTTAATTATCCCACATCCATAACCTTGAAGCAGCAGCTGTACTCCCAGCTGATGTCCCAAACGATGGCATTAACGGGTCCTAACTTATACGGCCCCTTTGTGCCAATCCTCGGTGAATAGGGGCCCGGCGTGTGTTGCATTCCGCATCTGCCTCGGCTCACTGGGATGGCTCACTCATCCTCCTCATAGGCATTAGTCACTGGGTCAATCGCTCAATCTAGTCAGTCGTTTAAAGTTAACCGTCTGTTGATGAGGGGCCTCTTCGGATTTAGATAGGATAACTGTGCCTGTTTGCTTGACCCGATAAACAACCAGCGGATTAAAGCTCTAAGTGGGTGACTAGCAATTTTAGGACTTGTGACTTGTGATATGATTTAGTTTTTTGTTTTTTTCCTTAATTCTTAAATAATGGATTCTTCTTAAAAACGTCACTATAAATATTTTGGAATTTTAAAATATATTTCATTTTGTTAACTTGGAAGCATCCCTTTTAACTTTTTAGACATAAACAAATAATGGTTTTGTATATTGTCATTGCACACTTCACAGAAATGGGCTTTCGATTCCTCTGACACTGATTAATAATACTTTTCAGGCTATAAGTTTGTCCTCTAAGGTTTTTTATTTAAGAAAACATATGCACACAACATTCTCATCGTTGGTTAGAATTTAATACAATGGAGGATAATTTAAAATGACCTTGAATTTTTCACATCGAATCCTGTTGATAAACATGGGATGACCTATACGGACTTTTTTTTTTTTTACTTTCACTTATCTATACATGTAATATATAGTAAGAGAAAGTATTGTGATCGTGAAAATTTTCGAATCTGAGTTTTTAATAGAAATACATTTTTTGAGGTCCCTTGAGCAGAAGTTCGCAAAACTGATCTGTGAGTGTGTGAATAGAATAGCTCAAAAATGAAAAGTCTTATGAAACTGAAATTAAGTATTGAAGGTTTGTATATGGCTCGGATGTGATACAACTTTTTTATGAATGTATTTATTACTAATAATTAAAAATACAAGTAAATATTAATTGGTTTAACAACATTAACCGACTTGTAGAGAAACTACACATTGGTTTTCCTCAAATAATATTATATTAGTAGATATATCTTTTCAGACTCCTAGAAGCATTGTCAAAAATTGAAGAGTATACTATGAAAGGTTAGAAACTAGTGAGTTTGGATATATAGTTTATATGGAAGAATAAGTACCTGAATTGGGCTAAATTGGCATTATATACAACATTAGTGCCAATAAGATAATTTTGTTTGTGACAAATTAGTTGAAGATATTGCGAAGGTTTTTGGATTGTAACAATTGGATACTAGAGAAATTTAAAGATTTAATGGGGCCCCAAATCGCAACTATAAGGAAAATTAGATAGATATTTTATAGTGGAAACACAATAACCTGTTAATGCTTTTAAATAAAAGTTTTAATATTTTATTTTATGGTAAATTTCCATAATCTCTGACAGTTTTTTCCTCTACATTGCTCAAACTTGTTGTTAGTTGGGCCTAATAACATCCTTGATCTATTGTTTTTCAAAATTAATTTAAAAACTATTAAAAATTTATCCTTTTATTTCCAGAGTGAACTCTAATAAATTTTTATGGAAATTAAAGTAAGCATCAATCCTCATGTAAAAACACTCAACGCAATCCGACATTGCAATTATCTGTTTTTCAAAAACGATCGATATTAAAAAAGTAAAGTGAAAATATGTTATATTGTTAAAATATATAACCGAAAGTTCCTTCTTTTTTTACAAGGAAGGTAATAAAACTTGCATTTATTAAGTATTCTTAAAAAAAAGGTAATCCATTTATTAAAATAAAAATTAATTTATTTTGTTTTACCATTATTGGCAATTAAAAGTCCATTTTTTATCGTTTATTTTTCTCCCCCAAACACACACTATTGTCTCCAAACTAAACGCCAATAAACATTGTTAATGTTCTTATAGTTTATTTCTTTCCAAAAGCGACTCTATACAAGTTTCAATTTATTTAGTTATTATTATAATGGTAATCACGAAATAAACAATAAATAATAATTAAAAAATAATAAATAATAATTACAAAAAGGTTAGTTCAATTAAAAAATGTATCCTTAAACCAAATTCAAATAATTAATAGTACTTATATTTTTCTTTTTTAAATATATGTATTTTTAAAAATTTAAATAAGCTTAACCACGATTTATTTTATTTTATTTTATTTACTAGGTAGGTACTTCCTAGAACAGATGTTGAACTATTTTAAATTAAACTATAAATATATCATTTGATACTATTGTTAATTTACTAAAATTATCATGATTGTTATTAATCATGCTTGTTTAAATTGATTAATCTTGTTTGTACTGTTTTATACCTGATTAATCTTGTTGGTACTGTTTTATACCATATAATATCAAATTTTACTTGTATTTCTTATGATACATATTACATTATAATTTAGGTTAATTATATAATTCTAAGATCTTCATTAAAAATAATCAATTTACATTAATTTTAAAATTATTATGTCAGAAATTATAATTTTTACCAATTACACTTAAGCATTATAATTGTATGATATATAATTAGTACTCTAGTGTTATTTTTTTATTATTCATATACCATAGCGACCGTAGATGCCCTATAATACCTCAACATACAGATAAATTACTTAACAGATAAATAACTTTTAATCGAGGTATATTTTATATTGTATTTGATAACATTTTTAGTATTATATATTTATTTTTTATTTTATTTTTAATTCAGTTATATAATACTTTGTCACTTGGATAATAATTATAGGAGGTAAGACAACATTCATACAGAAACAATAATCAAAAAGTATTAAAAAAAAAAATATATATCAGGCGAGAGAACTCCAAGACAGGCCCCTCTCTCCATCTATGGATAGAAAATCAGGACTCCAGGAGATCCCTACGCTACTCTCTCAACTGCCTCACTTATACTAAATCCAGTGGAGATTTCGATCACATTTTAATTAAATAAACATTTGTTTAATTTTGTTCTAAACTTAAATTTTAAAATGTTTATTCTTTATTCAATTGGATGTTTTGTGTAAGATAAGGTTAATCGGCGAGAGGAAATCAACTGAAAATTTAAAATGTCGCTACTGGCAGAGTCCATTATACAGGTAAATATTTAATCCGGGGCTGGGGGCCCAGAAGACAGTATCGGCTTATTATTCCATTCGCCCCTGCCCCCCCCCCCCCCCCTTCCACTCCCTCAGCAAATGGCTTTCAATCCCTCTGTCGGAAAATGGAAATTCCCGGTTTTAAAACCCAACACTCACGGTTTATGGTTCATTCCCTTATCGCTGGCATAATTGGTCTTGTTTGGAGAAGAAATAACTACACCATATAACCCCTACTTATGCTGTATGCTTTGGAATCTTGTGATATTACTGAATTGGATATGTTTGAATTGCTAACAGTAGCGATAGAAATTTTCTTATTTCATAAATTGTCCTTTATGTATGCGATTATGTAGATGATATCGCATTACTATATACAATATAGTAGATACTGGGGCGAAGACTGAGGGCAGTTATGGGCACACAATACGTTTCAAATTGATTTATTATTTTTTCATTTTTATTATGAAGGGAATAGTATAAAACAAATGGTATGAGAAATTTAAAATTCAACAATTGAAGGCGAAAGCAGTTCTAAACCAGATATCTCGAAAATTCAGCTCCTTCCCTTATGCCTTAGGATGAGCTTTACAATTTTAACCGTATAATTGCGATTTGTTTAAAGTTGATTAGTAGTAACAAATTCTTAGTTTATCACAAAAGTTTGCTCATGAATGTTTCATTTAAATTTTGTTGTATCTAAACATTATAATTAATAATTAGTAATAAATATAATAATAATAATAAAAGGCTTAGCGAACCCGAAGGTTTGATGCCGATACCACCAATTGATTATTACATCGTTCGCCGTCCAAATCTAGTTCCTTCAGATCGGCTTTAATGAAATCTTCCCACCTTCGTTTCGGGCCACCCCTCGGACGTTTACCATTCGGCACAGCAAATGTTAACCTTTTAGGAATCCTCCTACATCCTGTTACCAGGATAAGGTTCTTTTCATTTGTTGCTCGTTAGGAAATTTTCTGTCGACCGGAAAAACCGATAATCTGGCGGTACAATAGTAGTTAGCTTTGTAAGGAGGGTGACTCTAGATAGGGTGAGAGGTGAGATTCTAATACCATTAATTTATCAATAGTGTGAATGTGTTCATGTATCACTATAATTATTATATTTTATATTTATAATATATTACTATAAAAAAAAGATATATATCCTATGAGTTTTTCTATGATTAGGTGGGAACAAGAAGTGTTGTCTATAGCAGAAGTGTCGCTTTATTCCAATTAACCGATAGAGGGTACTTATTTTTAAAAATTTCATGTATGCTTCCCAGTTTTTCAAAGTTTTCATATAAAAATAATTTTTTTTTTCTTGTTCTTGACGAACCTCTATTTAAACTGCTAGATCTTGCAGTGTACTCTCTATTCTTGGTTGATAGGATTACTTTAAAATATATTTTCAGCACTCGTTACAATTCTTTTTCATTATCTATTATATTGAGAATTTTGGAGAAACCTTTTAAAATCAATTCGTCGTTGGGAATTAGCGACGGACAAGTCTTAAGGATCTGTACTGGTTCGTTATTTAACATTTTTAAATGATGGTGTGCCATAGAATTAGAAATTTCTATTTTGGACGATAATTCTGGAGTGGCATCAGACATATTATGACCGTCTGACACTAGATATCACATCAGCCCTCTATTAAGTAGGTAACATTTACCTCCTACATACGACGAATATGAAATACCTCCATGTACATTATCAAACTTTGAAACAGCAGTACTTCCTCATCAAGTACCCTAGACCCTTAGAGTCATAATGGTGCAGATTTTTTGTTTTCTACCGAAAACATACATTTATTTGAATACGTAATTAAGCCACAAAGCTATGAATGAAATCCATATCAAAAGGTCTGGAATACTCTTGTTGGAATATTATAAAACTTTTTGTTTCGTTTATGTGAAATGAAAATTCTCTCTCCATTCGTTTTCAGCCTCTTTGAGCTGACTTATGCATTGTAATAAACATGCGCACACCACTATTACTAATGCGATGACTAGGCATTTCACAACCAATTGGCTGTTGATGATTTGGAGCTTTTTGACACTGAATAGTCAACATGTCCCTCCAATACTCAATGATTATACGGCTAGCCTAGTACCCACTGATTTCAGATTTGTGCTAACCTCCAATATCTAACGGTCCGATCTGCACTTCGGTGTGTATTTTCGTCCTTCCAGCTGGTGGGAATGTACCCACTGAACCGTTTGTCATTGGCTCCTTGGGACAGTCCCCTAATGAAATGGTCACGAAAACTGATTATAGGCGGCGAGAAGTACTGAGGGCTGGGAATTAGCTTTGATGAGAAGTCAAACAGGCCTGGGAGGTGTGATGCGGTCCGGGGCAAGGCAAACACCGGCCTGCTACCGCCTCCAAATCCAATTACCCTTGGTCCCTCCCGATGGACAATCGAATTGGGGGCTTCTGGGTCGATGGTTAGAGTCCGAAAAGAAAGGGAATGGACCCTCCTGAAATTGTATTTCTTACGGTCAGAAGCAGATTTAGGCAATGTCCACGCTAACAGATGTAGATTTTATGGAGATTCCTTGATTGAGAACAGCCCTTTAGATTGCCGGCTGCTGGATATTTTTTTAAATTGGTTTTTGAGTTGTGTAAGTTATTAGAAACTAATTACCAATTATATTTTTACAAACATCTAACGGATCAAAGGTATCTTATTATGAATAGTTGAACATCGTTTTGAAAAGGGACAATTCTTAAATTATAAACATTTCCAAATGTTAAATGAAAAAGGAAAAAATAAAACTGAAATAAAAATTATGCAATAATATTAAAGAAAATTTAAACACCTTCTTAAATACACAAGTCTGCCATTCTGGCAAAAGACTGCTGTGGATTTTTCTGTTTCTTATAGAATTTGATTTTATAATATTGAAAAATGGTTTAAACAACTAAATTTTTTTTTTTTTTCGCGAGATGAAAATTTAAAGTTTCATTTAGCGTACAAGGAAGGTAAAAGTATCTGAGGGATATCTTGTGTACATATGTACAATCTCTCGAGAAATTCCTCAAGTTTAACATCTCCATTACTCTCTTATCTTAAAATTATTTTAGAATCCCTGTGTTGCAGAAAATCTTCTCGATATTACCTTCAACTGTGGATCTTATGATCTATAAAAAAAAAATTAGAGTCACGCTGCAAAATTATAATAACGCATTCAATTTCAATTTTTCGATAAAAACTGAAAATTTGAGGAAAACGACAATATCTGTTGTTGGACAGATTAACCATGATTACTATAAACAAATTTATATTGGACTGTTGAAGTAAGCTTAGGTATTACAGACCGTTAGATAAACTCCTCCACCATTAATTTAAAAAAAAAATTACAATACCATAATATTGATTTGCTAGTTATTAGATTTCACATCTAAGTAGTTTGTTTACTGTTGAACTGGACCTTCCTTAAATTCCAGTTCATGGGGCCTATGCCATACATGGCTAATAATATAAGAAAAAAAAAAGGGGGGTTAAATGATGACATAATGTTAAAATAAGGAGCCATTCTAGACGAGAGGTGCCGGAGGACACTACGAATGGGGAATTTGGTTAAAAGATGTACGTACATACTAGTAATTCGACAAGCTTAACATTAATTACAGTCCGCGGTGCAAACACCTTTTTATCAAATTATTAACATCCATCTAAAATGCCGTGAATAACTTCATCTTATTATAATCTACAATTTTTTTATATACGAAAATATTGGGCCTTTTGGCCTATATTACCTCGTTATTTTGGCATTTTTGGGGGAGGCGGTCATCCCAGACGGTCCAATTTTTTTGTTGGCCACTTTTTTCGACTTTGTTATCAAATTATCCTACGATTCCAATGAAAAACAGATGGATGTTCACTAGTTGTTGCCTCATTAGTTAGAAAAAGTTTACTCATTTTCGTAAATATATAAATTATAGATTACGAAGAGATGTTCACGAAGATTTAGACGTGTGTTACTGGTAATGGCAGGGAAACTTAGTCCGGCAAGGGACCACATATTCCTTTTTGCCAACTCCTGACGATTACTTTGATGTGGCCGCCGCTTACTTACCAGAGTGGGAATGTCAAGATTCACTTCCCGTGGCCGCCGCAAAAATGAAAATTAATCGTCCCAGATGGGAATCGAACTTTCAACGTTCTTAACCAGCGAATCTGAGACCCACGCCCCAACGCCACAAGATGTATAAGTAAGTCTTCCCTTCAAAAAATATTTTGTAGCTGGCAATCTATGTGCAGTGAGAGTCCGTTAAGCAAACTAAAAGATATTAAAAAAAAAAACAGTAAAGCCGTGGTCAACATATAACCATCCTATCCGCAGATAAGAGGTTGTCTCAACCAGACTAAGAATAGGTCATACCAATCTAACCCATTAACATCTCATTAGCAAACAGCCACCACCAAAATGCCAACACTGTAATATTTTAACATTTTTCAAGAATGTTCTTTCTCTATCTCGAATTTTACTAGTTTCAGACTCACGATCCCAATATCAAACATTCTTAAAAATGTCGAAGACACATTAGAGTTAGTATTGATTTTTTTTTTTTTAATTAAACAGTTTATTAAACAAAATTTAAATCTAGTTCAGCGATAAACAAAATTAAACGCAGGCGTTGATGACCTCGATGTTTTTCGCCTAAAAACCCCAACAATCCGTCCTCTTGACGGATGTTAATAATTCGATAAAAAGGGATCATTACCGTGAACTATTACTTATTTCAGGACAGGTATTCTTACTGTACATTGCATTCTTTACTTCTTTTAAAAATTATTCTGTGAAGTTAATCCATTCTTGGTTAAGATATTTTGACATTTTTCTAAAATTTAGAATTCCGAATATGAACAATCAGAAAGAAAACTGAAGGACCGTAAACCTCGTTTAAAATCCGAGATTATCTTTGTAAAAATAATTAATGTTATATTCTTAACTTTTTTTAGTATTACTAATATTTTAAGATAGATTTAATTTATGAATATTTTTCAGAAACCACTTTCGATTCAATCGTCGAATCAAAATTCTTTTTTTGTTTTTTTAATTTTGTTTGTCTATTAATATAACGATTTTTTTTGTGGCTATATATATATATATATATATATATATATATATATATATATATATATATATATATATATATATATATATATATATATAATAAATTATTACAGGCGTCCATCACGGAAATAATTAAGCGTTAATGTACTTAATTCATGAGAGAACCCACTTGCTCAGTATTTGCAAATAATCGAAGCGATCATTTAGTAAATTGATGACATCGGTGGACAATGGTCTAGATCAATTAACTATCCAATTAGCACTACCTGTTCGTTTCGTCGGCTCCTGTTCAGGACAAGCCTTTAATTCTACTCAGTCGCCGAATCGAAGCTTGTGTTAAAGGATGTAATTTTGTTTCAATTTATTATAAAATATGTATCTTTATTATAAAAGCGAAGCTGGTAAAATAAAATAAAAAATACATTTAATTATTTATTATAATTTTAAAAAAAATCTTTTGTATAAGGTTATCACGATGATCACTTGAGATGAAAAATAAATGAACTAACTACCTATATGAAATGCTGCTTAAATGATCCTTGATGTCATGTTAAACGTGTAATTAACTGTTAGCAATTTTTATACGCTGGTGTATTGCCAACTGTTGATCATTCATTAAGGTTATTGTGGAGCTGAAATATTTGAATTTTTCTACACTTGTAAACGATTTCCGATCTGCGCAGATCCTGTTATTGAATATTTTATTTTGTTTTATTTGTAAGCAGACTTGCTCCAATTCTCTTATCAGAGTCTTAGCGTGTTTCTCAATGTCCACTTGATTACTTCCGAGGACAGTTATATCATCTGCATTTCCAAGAATTTTATGACTCATTTCACAGGAACATAGATATTCGTTATAATTCTAATTTTCCCCGAATTGCCAGCGCTGGATGTCCCAGTTTGTTCAAAGCATTTTTCCGTCCTTTATGAAGTTTACCTAACTCTACCTTTGTTAAATTTTCTCTTAAATATTTTCCTAACAAAATGCTATCTTTTAATAAAAAATTACATTGCTTGAGGACCAAATTAAAGAATTTCCAATCAATAGACTACTGGGTGGCATCAAAATTAAAAAATTGAAAAAAAAATGGAGTTTCACTATTTTTCCTCTAATCCCTTCAATTAAGTTTTCTTATTCAGTCCTTTTACAGGGATAAATAAATGAAACATAAACAAACTAACTGGCGGAAAAGGGGTCTTCTGGGTTTTGATTTACCTTTAATTTAGTAGAAGTGAGAAAATATCGTCATCTAATATTAACTAATATATTAGAATAGATTAAAAGTAACTTCTTTTTTTTTTTTTTTTACATTATTATAAAAATTAGGAATATTTTAATGAACTATTGAAATGTTGTCTTTGCAGATTGATTAAACAATTGTTGACTCTACTGATCGATAGATTTTAGTCTTGACTATGTTTACATTTCATAGCTCTGATGATTTCTATCTCTGGAACATGACATTTATTCAATGAAACGCCATCACAATGGATTTTTGACACTTCATTCTGCTGAAGAGTGAGAGCTAAAATAAACCATTATCATTTAGCATACAGTCTTTATTAAGGATCACAACTCACGGTTGATGCTAGAATTACAACAATTTAATAATCTGAAAATTATAACATTTTCTAAAAAGTATTAAAAAAAAAATTAAAGGTTTTTCACATTTTAATTTTAATAACATTTTTGTTCAAGCAAATGTAATTTAACATTGGTGAGTTTAAATTAATTTTAATATATAAATAGATTAGATCGATAGGCGTGATAGCGTTATAACTCAAGTCATCAGATGGCACAAGCCGAAAAGTACATAAAATCTTTTTCTTCTAAAATTCATCTATTTTGCTTTCTTTACCCACCCTCCACACTTCATTCTCCATGTTTCTTAGCCCATAATGTTTCCAATGTCGACGATGTTCTTTATGATACGATTTTTCTTTCGTTTTTACTACTAATTTTTTGCTTTCATAGCTTTTGAAGAAAGTAAACGGTTTTGAATGATAAAGAGTCTCCTGTTTCTTTATGGAATGGAGTCCCTTGTGTTGCATTGGTCGTATGCATTTTAAGGGAGTTATGAGGAGTTTAATGGTTTTTATAAACTTGTACCTGCTGAGTCGTTAACCAGTGATGGGGCTCAATTTGTCTTGTGTCAGTTAGTAGTCCACAGTCAAGTCAAGTCTGAGACTTGTAAGCGTTTGCCACCTCTGTGGCCACCCCGTCGGAGTTAGAATGTTATAAAGTGGGTTAGTCGCGTTTTGCAAGCTATCAAAAATGTTTACGTACCCACGTGTTATAAAGTCTGTTACAGTCGACAGTTCAAAATTCTTGTGGAGTTGGTCTGTTTTTCTTCTCTGTAGTGATGTATGCCTCACAATACGTCTCAGCACTCCGTTCTGCAACTGCTGGAGCTTAGTCGCAGTTGAGGCTGATATATTTGATGAACAAGGGTCTAAACGCTTTAAAATAAATTGAGCGAGGATATATTGGGACATGACAGGCGGTCTTAAAACGCTTTTATAAATTAATAATTTGAGGCGGAGGGATATATTTGGTGAGGTCAACAGATGATTTAGCCTGTGAAACTTGGCCTTCACCAGCTTAACCTTCTTCTGGCAGTGGCAGACTAGTGTTAGGTGCCCGTCAAGAGTGTCACCTAAGTACTATGCTCACTGCTGTCCTATTTGTTTTGCCACTATCCTATATATCTTAGGAAGATGGCGTTGATCAGCTACTAGGAGAAAAGTATTTATTTATATTTCGTGTAACATTTGTTTTTACAATATAAAATTTGTAAAAATTAAGCCTAGAACAATTATTATAATTATTACAAGTGTGTCTCACCACTAAACTGAGTTAAAGTGGCTCTTCCCCTCCATTCGAAGACAATATTTCATAGCTACATTCCTCTATCAAATCATCAACAATCATCGTCCTTCTTACGCCTATAACCTTCTCCAATTCAAGTCCTCAGACCACTCCTTTTTCACAAGATCTCGACCTTCCGACCTTTACATTCCTTCTCACATATCTGCCTCGTTCCAAAACTCGTTTATTGCTCTCTCTGTTAATTTCTGGAATTCCCTTCCTGTCAAAATTCAGCATCCTCTCTCCCTATCTACATTTTAAACCCAACCCTCCTATTCCAATATCTATCCCAAAAACAGTCAGATACCCCCGGCTAACCTTTTATGTAAATTTACATATTATTCAAAGTAATTCACATAATGATATATTTACATATAATTCATCACTTAAATACTTACTATTAGATTCTTCTTCTTCTTCTTCTTTTTTCAGCGCAAACACAGAGTTTATTGCTAAGAAGAATGTAATGTATTTTTTATTTATTTATTTTTAAAAGTTATACTTATGTTTTACTACTGTACATAGTTTTAAATGTCTTGGCATGGTTTCAAGTGTTTTGTATATAGATTTTTTTAATTTTGTACATAGTATGTTTAACTAATATTTTATGTACTTTTTTTCTCTTTATTTTTACTTTTTATGTTTGTTTTTACTTATGCCAGATATAATACTTTTATTTTGTATTTCTTTGTTATTCTAAAGGGACTTCGCCCCAGAATAAAATTATTTTTTATGAGATTGGATGTATGTATCTAAACAGTGGGGAAAAATCATAAAATTGTTCATTTTATGAAAATAATAATGTTATAATAATGAAAACTTCGATTTTTTTTTTTTTATTGTTTTTGAATTTCAGTAATTTGTTTTTGCACATTTTAACCTAAAAAAATTGATTCACCATTTCCAATTTAAACTTCACTATTTTATGTGATAATATTTTTTAAAAAAATTCTGACCAAAGATTGAAAGGCAAAAAGACAGAGGTTTGGGAGAGGGGCCTAACGGTGTGAAATGTTGTTAACAGTAGAGCCAAGGTTGGGACTCTATTTAGGTCAGTGGAAAACAGGGAGATCCCATTTGCAGCCTCCTCCTCTTTCCAACATTTACTGGTGAAATATTCAAAACCTCCCTATTCATATAACGGCCGCTATTATTTTCTTAACCAGCTTTATATCCTAAACAATGTGATGGGATTTTTGTGGTTAGTTGTTCTAACTCCACGTGGATCTGCTGTAAGCATATGATTAATTTAACTTTAAACAAATAGCATCTTACGAATGGAGAGTCTAAGCCATAAAAATACGAATGATGAAGGAGTATGTGCAAATATATGAGTCGTCGTTTCCAAAGTGAAACCCAATTATCAATCAGACAAGCAGTGACATAAAAAAAAAAAAACAACTAGGAAATCAAAATTTCGAAATCATCATATTTAATAATTTCGATTTTGGAAAAAAAAAAATTGAATTGAAAGAAGAGGAAAAATTGTTCTATTTGTTTGGGTTAGGGGTCACGCAGGTATTAAAGGCATCGGTGAATCATTTAGGGAAGGAAGCCACAAAAAGACAAACATTTTTCAGACATAATAAGTGAATTAAAAATTTCCATGAAGATCGGATTGCAGGAAATTTATGAATAATTTCTTTATCTCGCTTTGTAAACTCCATAGGGAATTAAATTATAAAAAATAAAGAAAGTTAGTTGATGCTCTATATAAGTAATCATTTAGAATAATTATTGTTTAAAATTTTGTCCAAGGGCGTCTAGCTGAAGCCTTACAGTAATAAATAAAAAAAATAGACAAGTTTTCATTTTCTCTTACAATCTTAATATCAATACTACCAATAATAATAAAAAAGAAAAAAAATGAAGAAATTTCTTATTTTTAGCACATGTTTCCGTTTCCGGAAATCATCGATTGTTTTAGTAGAAAATACAGAAAAAAAACATTGAAACTTAAATGGGGTCGAATTAGAATTCAGGACCCTTTTCGGAATAGAAAAAGTTTGATTGGGGTTCGGTTTGGAAACAACAATAGGCCTATGATTCGGGAAGAAAGGTTATTAAAATTGGTTTATAAAAATTTATCATTTTATTTACAATAATGTCACGATAAAATAAATTTATTTCTAATTTCCATAAAAATGTTTAAAAAATCTTTTAATGAATTATGTTGGTAACATTACATTACTTGAAAATAAAAAGGCCGGTTTTGGAAATTAATTTATTTTAATATATTTGGTTAAAAAAAAAAATAATGTACTAATAAATTTATTATTCCATCGATAGAGATGCAGTAAAAGGTTTATTTTTACATTTAAACATGAAAAAGAATAATTGTGCATTGAGGTTTTAAAACAGTAAAATGAAATTATTAGAAAATTATGGTGTTATGGGTGGGTGAATAAATATTATTCTTTTCTTTAAAGGATTTTATTTTTTCGGTTTTAATTTATTTTTTCTTTTTATGTTAATCACAATCTATTTTTCTTGTTGGTTTCATTCTTTTTTCTTCAATATTATTTCAATTTTATCCTTATTAAGTCTTTATTTAAAGCTGTGTTCTTCATACTTTTTAATGCATTTTGAGTACAATTTTTATTTATCAGTGAAAATTGTTAAACGATTGCATTTTCTGTGACAATAAAGTAATATTATGATTAGTAATTATTATTATCGTATATTTATAGGACTTATATTATTATCGTTGTCGAATCCAACATCGATCAGTTTTGCTTGTTTCCCTTTTAAATCTATAAGGAGGACGTCAGGTCTGTTATGACGCACAGTATGATCCGTGATAATTGATTCATCCCAATAGAGCTTGATGGGATCTATAGGATCTTTTTGAAGGAGTCTATTTTGATGTTTGTTATAATACGGCGCCTCATCTTATGATACTTCATCGCCAGGGCCTGATAAAAAATTGTTGCTAAATTGTTATGTCTCTAGATATACTCAGTACCAGCTAACACTCCACATCCACCTATGATGTGTTGCATTGATTTCAGTGTAACTGAGCATAATTATGGGGTGTTGTTGCGTTTTTTAGAACGTGCAGGGATGCCCATCCCCTCAAGGCCGATGGCGCTTAAACCTTTCCCCACTCCTCCCAAGATATTTTATTGCTCTCTTCTTCTTAAAAACAGTGCCATCGAAAGTAGAATTTAAATATTCATAGATTATATACAATTACATATCCTGCGGTCTGTTCAATGCTTCTACTTGTTTTTTATTTGAAACTTTTCATTTTGATAATTCGTAAACCCGTCCAAGTGTGCCTCCCACAAAAATTGAAAATGCCATAAAAATGTACCCAACTTGCGCCATGAAACCCCCTTTTGGGAACCTCTATGAACGTTCCTTCTATATGAACTGGTGACAATAACCTGATCTTGGATGGCGATCAAAAACTCTTCTGTTTCGGAGGATATCTTTCCAACTTTTAAACATTCGGCTGATCTGTTGTTGTCAATGGAGATTTCATTCAATTGGCTGTAGAATCTCCCACGCAGTGATTTGGTTTTCCACTCTTTGAACCGTTCATTTTCTGATACAAGGGTAGGGTCTTCATGTTTGCTCAGATTATTATTGTTATACTTATTTATTATTATTCATTTATTGAAATTTACAACTGCATCAATAAATACAACAAGTAACTTTGTTATAAGAATATAAAACATGCTAGGGACTTTTTAAGTCTTAGATTGAAAAAAAAATGTCCGATTACAAATATTTGTATATTTGTATGTGTGTGCTTATATATTTGTCTAGGACATCCGTCAGATTTCAAGCTCTTAGTTTGGAGTTGAATGTTTTACTCATTGATACACCGGTTCACGACTGTTAAGTATTGGATTGAAATCCTAATTAATCAACAAAAGAATAATACGTGTAATTGATTAGTTTTATTTACCTGACCCCTTAGTAATAATTAATAATGCTAAATAATCACGTTCGTCTTATTGAAGTACTAAAATACAAAAATAGTATACAAGGCGATGTCCGTATATTGACCACATTTATATTTATTATTTTAATATTGAATATATACATAACATTTATCAGTATATACACACCCGAAAACATATTCAATATTTAAACAGCCTGCAGACCTCCGAAGCAAACTCCTCTCCCACATGTAGGGGCAAAAGACGTTTGATGTTCAAAAATTCAACTATCCTCCACTGCTCCCACCCGAAAGGTTTGGCAACAACCTTTCTAAACTTTACTTTGGAGAGCTAAGAGCTAAGAATTTATCCAGAAGAAATGATATACGAATAGATATAAAAAAGAAACTTGCTAACTCTTAAAGAAATATATTATCAAGAGGGTACCATCTCCACTATATTTAGCTGTTAGGTATACCTAAAAATCATGACGGTTTTGTAACATAAGAAGTTTTTAGGCATTTCAGTCACACCCTTATAGATTTCATCCTTCATCTCTACCTTGTTTGCCTCTGTCGATTTATTTATTAATTCTACAATTGCATATTTATGCATAGAAACGTAACTGACTATTTATTAATTAAAATTCAAATAAAAAATATATAGACATTCTTTTTTTGTTCCATCTTTTAACTTTACAGAAGTGTGGGCCTCGCTTGAAAAAAAAAAATAAAACCAGTAAAGATAAAAAACTCCGCAAGTCAAGCAATCTTTCTCCTGAGGCAATACAAACTTTCGTGGATAAAATTTATTTTAGGATGTATCATATGCCTTCACTTATGTCGAATTTTATCTATGCTACGATAATATAAGTGCTAACTGCTTTCTATAACTGCTAGGATTGAAAATGATACAAAGGCCTGGTTTAGAGTCGTCCATCGGTCTAATTGTACAATATTATACCATAATATAAGTATGAAATGTTATACAGACAAGTATTATTTAAAATTTAAATAATTTATATTCTTTTATTCCTCTAAATGAATCTTTTGATTATTATGATCAATATAATATCGTATAATAAACAGTTAATTAAATTTTATACCTAATAATATTATTTTTATGACAATTTTCAATCTGTACAGCGGGTAAAACTGATAATTATTGGAATACAATATTCGGATGAGAAAATTAATAAAATGCATAATTACACTTAAGAGTTAATTAAAAATTGTCTTGCTAAATGAATTTTAAATATTGGAATTAATGATAAAATTGTTATTACTTTGATTATTTTATAAAAATCAACTTATATCTTTTGTAATTTATTTATTTTTAATTTACTAATTTATGCAGCCGTCTTTATGAGATTATCAGTTTATAAATATCAGAAATTGATTATTATAAATTTGAAGTACGCGGAATAAAGGAAACTAATTATAAAGGAAACTTCTTCCTTTCTGTACGCGAATGATAGAACTATATTTAAATGACATTTAAAATTTATTGAAATTTTATATATGATGATTTTTTTCCCAATAATAATTATTGATTTTTTTTTTCTTTTCCAGGTGAATACTGTGGTGATCAATTCTTAAGATTTAAGGTAAAATTTGATTATATATTATAAGTATAAATTTAAGTACGCCTGGTGATAATCTTTTTAATTGTAATTAATCATAGTCCTATTATCTTAATATAAAAAATATGATGATTTTCATCAATTAAAGTTATATTATATTATAGGAAGTGTATTATTTTAAACTATTTCAAATCCATGCGCCTATATGACATTAATAAATTAATTTTAGTTATTAAAAGCAATTTTATAGAGAAAGATTACTGGCTTAAATAATATTTGCTGATTGTTATGCACATATTTCCCTCTGCATGATTAAATAAATTTTTAAAATTTTTTTGGATAGAATCCCCCAAATATATTATCTGAATTTCTTAATCATGATATCAGCACATTTAAATTGTTTAACTTTTTTGTTAGAATTTTCTTTCTTTTTTGTTAAATCTATATAAATATTGTTGTTTTAATACTTATTTATTTTTTGTTTTATTCATTAACCGATGGTCATTATCTTTTAATTAATCAGATGTTTGTACTATGTACATGAGTTTAGAAGAAAAATATCATTAAAATTGTAGTGTATTTTGTAAGTATTTTAAATTATATTTCATTTTTAAAAAATACATCAAAGGCTTATAGACTAATGATAATGATATGTATATGTGAATGTCCTTCATGAATATATATTGTTAGAGAAACTTATTCACTGTGAAATTATTCTCACCAGTTATTGCCTTCATTATCGTAATTTCACTAGGAGATATGAATTGTCTGTAAAGAACTGTATAATTATTATTTAAACATAACCGCATCATTTCCACCTTTAATTCCCTTAAGGGAAAAATGAGTGGGCCGAAAAAGCAATTACAGAATTAGGATGAGAGGGCACCTTATCAAAATCGGCCTCACCACTTTGTTTTGTTAAGCCAGATAGCTTCAAACCCTTTCTTAATGGAATCTGTTTTTGTTCCAAAGAAATTGAATTTTTTTTTCCTTATGGAAATCTTTTCTTTGGCCCACTCCTACCGCTTTTAATTTCATCTAGAGGTCTTCACAGGTTTCTCTCTCACTCTTTTCCTCCTCTCTCTCTCTCTTTCTCTCTCTCTCTCTCTATATATATATATATTTTTTTTTTTTTCTTTTTCGGTTGGCTCTACAGACCTTTGGCCGCCTGAACCAGCCTTCTCCACTTATCTTGGGCTACTGCTTTCCAGTTGGCGGCATGAAGCTCAGCCGTATCTTTGTTTATCCTATCTATCCATCTGGTTTTTGGTCTTCCACGTGGTCTCTTGCCTACTACTCTGGCATTCATTGTTGTGTAAAGGCGTCCTGATGGATTGCTACGAGCTATATGCACCACCCATCTTAACCTCTTTGCCTTCATGTCATGAGATATTGACTGACTCGTTTCTTTCAGCAGTTCTTTATTGTTCCTTCTCTTCCATGTGTTTCCATCCTCCATGTTCTGGTCCCATATAGGTCCTGTTATCTTACGTAGAACTTTTCTTCCGAATCTCTCAATTCTGGCTTCTAGTGTGTCGGTTAGAGCCCAGGTTTCACAACCGTACAGCAGAGATTTTTCTGGATTTCAGTACCCTTGAAAGAGAGATTCGCACCTGTTATTGGCTGGCACTTGTTATTCTATCTTTGTTAGTGATCATTTATTGAGGTTATTGTGGAGCCGAGCTATTTGAATCTTTCGGTAATGACTTAGACTCCACGCAAATCATGTTATTAGGGTGGATGTTTCGGCTAACTATCTTGTATTTTGTTTTATCTACATTGACCTGTAGTCCGATTTGCTCTGCTTCTTTTAATAGAGTCCGAGAGAGTCTCTCAATATCCTCTTGATTACTTCCGAGGACAGCTATATCATCGGCATATGCTAGGATTGTATGTTTCATTCCAACGTGCGCCCCTCCATCTTCGCATGATGTTGTTCTTATTACCTTCTCTAGTATATATATATATATATATATAAAACATACGATAGTAATTATAGTCGGATATAGATGATGAAATAAACTTCAATAATATAAAACGGCTCCTGCTTATTCTTTTTTTAAAAATTCAAAACGTTACAATTTCTGTTTTCTTAAACAAACAATGGGTTCTTCTTCAGTTTTAGAATGAATGAATGAAGTATATATATATATATAACAAATATTATAATAATTTTTTAAACACTATAATTGTAAGTTTGCTGGTATGTCCGAGACTTTTAACATGGTATTTCTTATATGAAGTCGAGTAGCATGTGATCTTGTACTGTATATACGTTGTGATTTAAAAAGAGAAACTAACATGGCTCATTAAAAAAAAAAAATGATTTTTTTTTCTGTATTGAGGGTTTTCATCAGTCTGAAAGTCTTCTTCCCACACGATTGAATCCATACGTGAGACTTATCAATTTAAATTTACAAACTAGAATAATAAGGAGTGGTATTAGCTTTTAAGAATTTAGTAGTTGCAGGAGGAATAAGTTACCTTCCCTAGGAATCTCATTGCCGGCACTTCAAAGAGCATCCCACCTTGCTCTACTTCCTTTAAAGGGCTTTAATTAAATTCTTACCCTACGTCAGCCGCACTCCTAGGTCCATATAGCCTGTATGTAAAGTTATACCTACCCCTGGGGCTTTGTTCCCATCCGAACCTAATAAGGACTTGGGTCATACATATGCAAGAAAAGTTTGCAGTATTTTGGGAATTCAGGAGCTACTTTAACATGGAGTTATTCCTGACAAATATGTGAGGTATTGAGTTGGATAAATTAAATAATTGAAGACATCCACAGACTTAATTGTTTTTAATGCTACTTCACAACCGGAAGTAGGATTGCTTTTGTGCGGGGTGTAAAAAAATAATTGTGCTCAGTATCGAAACTTCGTAGTCGCCTTTTAAATTGTTGGTATCCAGGAACAAATTTGATTCCATGCCTGTCTGTATTCAAATCAATGAGACGGCTTATCACCTACTATCGTACATCTAATTTTTATGAAATGTTCAGCGATTATGCTGGTTGTTCCTTAGATGGTTCCATAGCAGTTTAATCAAATTTTATCCAATACTTTTGTTTATGCTTGTGTAAATGTATTTTCTTAGATATCCATATATTTCGGTCTCGATTTTTCATTTAAACTTCAAAGTAGTAAGGGGTCATATTTCACCATTTATTGAACTAGTTATGGTTGAAGAGTAAGATGTGGGCTTCAATGAATTTTAAGGATGTATAGATCTTCCTTTCATGTGATTTGTAAACTTCACTCATACTCTTATATTCCTTTATTCTCTATATTTCTCTCTTCTACTGCGTTGCATAATATTTAGTTTCCAATTTATTTATTTTAAGTCACTTTACACCAATTTTTAATTTGTTCAACTTAATGACTACATCTTATTATGACGTTTTGGCACGTCGAGCCATTTTCAAGTCTATAATAACTTTTTTCCAAATTTACAATCATATCTATAAAATTTTACGTATTTCAAAATATCAAGATTTTTTCATACATAATTACCCATCATGTACCTGTCCATTTCACTTATGCGAATTACATGCGTCTAATCATAATAAAATGTATCACTCTTGCCATGTCCACCTTTTATCACAACATTATTACACAATTCCTTCTTATTAAAAGATATGTTAAAATTAACCTTATCATGTTTCAACCCACCTGTTGTCGGTCTTATTTCTATAGAGTAACTAGTTATTATATAGTCTTATTATATTATATGAATCTTTTAATAAGAAGTAATTGTGTAATAATGCTGAGATGAAATAGTTAAAGGTGGACATGACAATCTTGATGCATTTTATTATGAGTTTAAACATGTAATTCACATTAGAAGTGAAATGGACAGGTACATGATGGGTAATTATGTATGAAAAATCTTGATATTTTGAAATATGTAAAATTTTTTAGATATGATTGTAAATTGGAAGAAAATTTCTTTTAGACTTGAAAATGGCTCGACGAGCCGAAAAGTCGTAATAAGATGTTATAGTCATCAAGTTGACCAAATTAAAAATTGGTGAAGAAAACTATATTTCTTTAGTTTTTTTTTCTGACTGATGGAAATATCTGTTTCATTAACACCGAACCAACTAACATTTTTTTTTCACTTCATATATCTATCTATACGCTGTCATGATAGTGACAATCAGTAAATTTGTTGTGATAAATTAAATTATTGGCATTACAGACATTAGGAAGGATGGCACTCAGCAGCACCTGTTCTTGGTAATTGGTTACTACTTTGATTCAGGAGATACGATCTCTCATCCAGCTCCTTTTTAGTCGCCTCTTGATAGGCATGTCCGTCGTGGCCATGTTGTCTATAAGTCTGTTGTTGTGCCCGTGGAGTTTGAGATGAAATCGAGAATTGAGGGACGTATGTGTTGGTCGATAGCGGGTTGTCGTAAGTCGTTAAAGTTTTGTTGTTTACGTACCAGGAAGCTGCTGTTATTAAATATTTGAAATTTGATTATTAATTATTAGTCAATTATTAATTTGACTAATAATTAAATTGTTATAATGATTTTTTACTCATACATTTCACGAGTGAAAAATACCTATTAATTACATGTATGTTAACTATTTACGTGCTTGCAGTACTGGGAATTATTTTCACGATTTTTTTTTTGTAATCACGAATAGTCAAACACGCAATCCAATCCCGAATGATTAAAGCCATGAATGTTGAGAGATTAGTATATTTTGAAAACGGCTTCTCCCGAATATATCTTAAAAGAAAAAATATTGATCTTGTTATTTAAATAATTGTGTAAGCTATCAAAAGAGTGAGGAAGCTATATTGACATTAATTGACAGCCTTTTTTTTTGTTTAAATGAAGGATAAAATATTTTGAGTAAAATGGTATTTTATTATACTCTACTCTTCAAAAAGTAATATCGGGATTTCTCTAAAGTTGTATTTTTTCTTGAAAGGTACCTTAGATTTTTTAGAAAACACTTTCTCTTTAGCGTTGTAAGATGTCGGGAGTAAAGTTCTCTTTTAAAAATTTCAAATTATTGATTTGAGTAATTATTTAGAGCTAAGAGCAATTACCAAGGAATAGATAGCGCATAATATTTCAGCTACTTAAATTATAAATATAGATTACAAACATAATAGAGATAGTTTGAAAATTGATAGACTAAATCGATTTTTACATTAGTGGCCCCTACTAGAATTTCCGATTCACTCAACAGGGAGAAAGTAATTATTTTTCAATCTACCGTTTGCTCTGTGCACATTTCATTATTAAAGTGATAGACTCTTTTTATGTCGAGCTTGGCTGGTTTTACTACCTCTCCCGTGTCAGTAATGTATTTATCTTCATGCATACTGGCTGTATTAGGCCATCCAAGTCAATGAACCAAATTCGAATGATAATTCACTTTTCTTCCATTACAGTTGAGGTTTATTAATCTTCTAATCTTTCATAAGACACGAAAACTATATTGTATCTGAAGTTATTTATCGGTAGATAATTAATACAAAAAATAGGTTCAATTATATATTTTTATGTAAGTTTTAATTAAAACGAAAACGTAAATATTATTGATGAAAACTTGAAAATATGTCACTTTAAATATATTGAAATATATCACTTTAGAAGACTGGGTATACGAAACAAAGAAAAAACAACTCGCAGAGTGGGAAAAAGTGTGGAAGATCAAAGAGTGTAAGCTGAAAGAAGCAAACATAATTACGATAAATGGCTCATTAGCACCAGAAGTTCCAGGCGTGAAGAAATTATATTGTGCCGCCTTAGGATTGGGCACTGATAACCCTATAGCTATCTTTTAAGAGGTCTAGAAGCTTCCACTTGCGAAAAATGCAATAATATACCTGAAACTGTGAAACACCTTCTAGTAGAATGGCCCCAATTCGAAAGCCACAGAAAAAAATAGATCTAGGAAAAACACTAACCTATATTCTTCAAGATAATGAAGAGCAAGTCTCTATCGTGTTTAACTTTTTAAAGATTGCAAATCACTATAACATAATATAAATTATAGAAAACGGCAATGACCCTTTAGGGTAGAGGCGAGAAAAAGAGAGAACTTAAAAATCCTATGTCAGAAATCGCTTACAAAAACCTTAAATTTCCTACTGGAAATTGGGCAATTGTTTATATGAACTTTTTTGTAGATCTTGATGTCTACTATCAATCTTTTAAATATTTCCCTCTACTTACGGAACATCCTGTTATTTTAGTTATACTGTTTTCACTTATTAACCGATTGTATGAATTTGAAATGTTGATCAACATCTTTGATAGGTCGATAAACGTATAATTACAAAAGCAGTGTCAATCTATGCAATCCATCCTAAAATAAAAGATATTCGATAGTATATTTTAAACTGTTCTGTAAAGGAAAAAAATAAAATAAACTGAACCAGTAACGTCGTTGACGAAGTAATGTTATACTTTTAAGATGTTAATGGTTGGCAAAAATGTTGAAGCGGAACACATTTCCAACTCCTTGAAATATGTTTAACTCAAAACGCAGCGTACACGTTTAAACGGGTTCATTTAGAGAGGAAGAATTTGAGTGTTTGAGAGAGGTAAAGTGTTGTGTTGTAAGGTGGTTGCATATTTTAGAAGGTTTTTCTCTGTTCAAGTGGGCAGTAAAGGTTTGCCTAACAAGTGTTTCAAAACCCCCAAGGCGATACCTAACGATCTCTATATCCATTTTTAATTTCTTCTTTTTCTTCCTGTTTACCTCTCTTTCCTTTTTCTTTCTTCTTTGAAAACTCACTTTTCATAATCTTTATTTTAATCTAATAAATATTTAAAGTTATAGTCTAACTTTATATCCTTGGCTCATTAGTTTTGATATCTCCATTTCATTTTAAAGTAAATCGGCATAATTTCAAGAAAATTTCACAAGGTTGGTGTAATATCCTCTTTTGAAGAGACTAGAATAATTCATAAGCATTAGTAAATTTGAAACTTTTTGATTTGAATTTATTCCTCCTACATTTTCAGGGACAAAGTAAAATATACGCCAGATATTTGTATTATAACATTTTTATTCTTGGTTTAATATATTTTTTGCCAGCGATTATAGGTCACTTTTGGTTTAAGATCAGCCTAACCACCCTTAGCCAAAGTTCTTACTAAATTTAACTTAAATATTAATTAGTTATTTTACACAATTTTTAACTTTTTTTCAATTCCTCAATCTCAACCTTATTTAGAACTGAAGCCTTTTCGATGAATTCTTGATGGTTGAGTAGAAACGTTTATAATATGTCGTTAAAAGCTCAAAATTTTAAGAGATACATAGCGGTTTTTAAATGTGTTTTTTTTGAGCGGCTTTCGCATTGGTTCATTTATTTAAAGCTTCGTTAAATGAGTTGATTTTTCCTGGGTGTCAGTTGACTTAGATTTTGTAAAAAGAAAATAAATTCATTAAAAAAAAAAATTTCACGAGACCAGTTTCAACGGCTAAAATGCTTCAATCGATTGGAATTATGAAACCAAATATTATATAAAATTAATACAATAGAAATAGTCCTTTTTAGTTATTACTTCTTAACCAGTAAATCTTATATCTTTTCCCGTTATAGTTCCTTTTGATACGTGACAATACTTTCCAACTAAAGCATTAGGTAGCCATTACATTCTATTATCGTAGTAATGGCGCTATGTCAATTTTCGAGTCCAGTGACTCGCAACTGTCTCGATTCAAATGAAATAGACCATTTGAATTGAAACAATTGACCAATTATTCGAATCGGTCCCACCTATTCGTTCTGAACCTATCAAATGAATGTCAAGAAACTAATTTGAACCTTTCATTATAGTGGCCTAGAAAATATCTCTTATAAACTTTGTATGAAATAGTTAAAAAGAATGTATATTTTTTAATTGAAAATGCAGGATAATACTTTTAAAAGATCCAATGATTTTCCTTGCAACGTATGGGTTGTTTATTACAAGGGTAATGCTGAAAATTTTATCTTTGTAATTCTTATTTTGGGATCCAGGGGTAGGGAGACACCCTCCTGGGTTCACACCCAGACTCTACAAAGTGGTAGTCCTTAATTAAATAATAAGGGGGAAAATCCGGCGGTTAAGCGTGATCTCGGGCAAATCATCTCCTTGTACAACCTTTGACAAAGAAGCATTACTTCCCTTACATAGTATTGACCCAAGACCCTTCATGGATTGTAGTGGTACAGGTTTTTTTTTTAATTACTACATATCGTTTTATACTAGACTAAAGATATAGTCCGTGGCACGGACCCCTTTTTATCGAATTATTAACATCCGCCTGAAACTTTAGAAATATTTTCATCTCTTCGTAACCTACAACTATTTTATTTACAAAAACTCTGGGAATTGGGGCGTTTTCGATCTGGAGGGGGGGCAAACTTTATCTATTTAATTAGGTACTAAAAACTCGTAAATCCACATTTCCTTTCTACTTGAAAATAGATAGATTCTACTTTACACAAAATCGAGAAAAAAGGTGGCCTTCAAAAATATTGAGCCGTTTGGCGTGACCTACCCCCCTCCTCCCAAATTTTCAAAATAACGAGTTTATATAGGACAAACGGCTCAATATTTTTGTACGTAACCTTTTTTATTTATTTTATGACCAATTATCTTACGATACAAGTAGTAATCAAATATGTATTTGCGAGTTTTTAGTACCTAATTAAATAAACAAAGTTTGCTCCCCTCCAGATTGAAAACCAACCAAGAGTCTTTGTAAATAAAATGGTTGTAGGTTAGGATGAGATGAAACTATTTACGAAGTTTCAGGCGGATGTTAATAATTCGATAAAAAGGGGTCTGTACAACGGACTAATATAGTTCATTATCATTATTCTTAGGTGACTAAATGTCCCAGAATGAAATTTACTTTTCTTATTCTTCTTCATAGGATTTTTTCGGGGGGAGGTGGAGTGGAAGTGGAATACCATTTAAAATACCCCAAGTACCCTTAAAACATCACAGACCCCTCGGCTAGCTGCTCATCCACCCTCCCGCTGCTGGTGGTACTAGCAGTGTGTGGCCGCTGGCTATTATTAGCTCCGGTATTGGGGCACTAGAGGATGGCACACGGCCAGCTGGAAGGGAGTTCAGTCACCTCCTGCCTTGTCTCTGTCAGGGGTGTCATCTCTCTATCAATGCTGCCTTCGTCAAGATTTGCCTTTTCCGCTTGGTACAATTAACTAACTACAAGTAGTGGTTGAATCGTTGAAAATAATAAAATGATTCTTCTATACTATTTTAATCAAGATCAGTTTCAATTTTCTATCGTGACCATTACAGAATGTAGACACAATATTAACTTAAATTTCAAAGCAAAACCTGCTTCATCAATAATGCAAAACTCAATCCAATGCACAGGCGGATATACGGGGGGGGGGAGCTTTCGGGCTGAAGCTCCCCCCAAAATGGTAAAATATAACCATGTTTTATAGAAAAAAATATTAAAAACTATCTCTTAATCTATTATTGTCCGTGTAATTACATTTAATAGCACTTCAATAATCACTAACTCACAATGTCATATGGATAGTTACTTTCTTTCTTTTTTTTTCAAATTAATTGTTGTTATAAATATGAAAAAAAATCCTTCGGGCTGAAGTCCTCCCAAAATTAAATCCTGGATCCGCTAGTGATCCAAGGCTCACAATCAAGTCGGAATTTGCTAGATGTGAATAGAATAGAAACATTTTATTGGCCTAATATACATCGTAGCCATGGAGTCTGGTCAATTTCGTGTTAGTAAGGATTAGTTTTATAAGTAGGAGAAAATAAGTACAGTATAAGAAGACAAAAACAAAAATATGTTTATGTAACAAACATCATGAATATTGGTACTTGTGAGCGACGCGGCCTCTGTGGGCTGCTATCTGCAGTTATCTTGTTATTTAAAGTGTTGTTGTTGTTATTTATAATTTTTATTGTTAAATGTTTATAACCTGAACACTGATAATTCTTATAAGGCCTATCTGCATATGAAATTAGACCCTCGTATAATAAGAAATATCAATATATTTGGTGTTGCCCCTTTTTTGCCTGTTTCTTATTAATATATATATATATATATATATATATATATATATATATATACACACACACATACATATATATATTAATAAGAAATATAAATAACAACAACACTTTAAACAACAAGATAACTGTAGATAGCAGTCCATACAGGCCACGTCGCTCACAAGTACCTAAATATTTTTATACTCCGAATATTTTTACTATTTATATATAAATATATTTATATAACAAATATCATAAATGAATAAAAATACATGTATACCAAAGAAAATTTACTATGCAGAACACAACCAAGCATAACAAATAGAAGTGATCTTAGGATTACAACGCACATGTAGAATCGTACAATTAATAATAATATTTAAGAGGCACCCTAACTGTGAATAAACACACGTACGCCCACGGATATATGAACACATGCCTGACTGACCTAAAGCTGAGGGTTTGTACTTGTATTGATAGAGTCACAAACACTTACAATAGAATAAAATATTTCCTAGATGTGTTACAGGGCAATTCCAAATATAGTAGAACATTAAAGAGCAAAATAAAAAAAAGGTGTCATATTGAAGGAAGTTTATCGACTGTTCTACATATCATGGGTGTTAAATATTCAGGACGGAGTCATTATAAAGTTTTTATTGGTGCCGACGTATCATTAAAAAACGTGATACTTTGCAGAGAAAAGCAGATGCTTCAGAAAATTACTTAGACGTTTTAGGAGTATAAACTTAAATATTGATATTATTGTATTTTTCTTGGATTCTTCTTATAGAAATAATTCTCACCTTGCCAATGCACATTTAAAATCCGTGAAACATTATCCCCTGTTTTTAAAAACTGTAAATTTAAAGAATAGTTTTGTTGTATCACTAGTACCATTGTAGTTTTGTTATACAATTGTTTTATTTGAAGTGTTCCTGTAGTTGACAGAGATGAGAACAAGGATGTAATTATGCGAAATAAGGTGTTGAAGACTGAAACAACAAGAAACCGCTCGACGTTTCCGATCACTTCAGTACTTACTACCCAAACGCTCTAAACTTCCAATTAATTACAAAAGACTCATATACATGACTATAATGAGGCCTATTTGGACTTACAGAGTTGAGCTATGGGGCTCCACTAAATCATCGGATTCCTCTCGTATCCAATCCTTACAATCCAAAATCCTTCGTAAAATCCTTAATGCTCCCTACTTTGTTACAAATAAAACCATCCGTAATACCTATCCTTCCATAATATACTTCAGAATCATCCCAACCCTCTCGTGTCCAACCTTGCTTTCTCTTCAATTCCTGATAATCCACCGAGGCGTCTGAAAAGAAGATGGCCCCGTGATCTCCTAATGTAGACATTTCATTAGAGTGCTTGGATAGTTTCTGAACAAGTGTTTTCACGTCATTATATCCATATGTCCAAATTTACTAAATGTATTTCTTTTATACAGTTGTAAATATCGTTATAAATGAAAAAAAAACGGATAATTACAAAAATTACCTTTATCTTATTACAACACTATTTTTCGCGTTTCTCGAATTAAATATATCGTTAGATGCTGGACATTGTCAAGAACTTGTTTTTGCGATAAGAAAACCTAATTTCTAAAAACACTCTAAGAAAAACTAAAACAAAAATTTTGAGATAAATCAGACTAGTTGGAGAGGAAAAAACGAACTAAAGGAATGATATACTTACTGAAAGATTGTTGTTCCTGAGACATTAAGTGGACTGTGAGAGACTTTCCTTATTTGCCTCCCATTATTTCGGTAACGCTTCCCGACAAGATTAAAGCCAAGCAGAAGAAATATACGAGGAGAAAATTTAGAAGCCACAAATTCATGAAATAGAGGTTCGGAAGGTCCTGAAATTTTATTATTCCCGTTTTTCGAGGTGAATGTCAGTTATTGGTATACAGCGAGCTGCTGTACTATTACCCTATATCTAGATCGTCCTAGATAAAGAAAAATTCCTGGAAGATAAAACATGAAAAAGAAAGATATATAAGGAAATAATTACCTGTTGAATTTTGTCGAATTTGAAAACTGAAATACTTACCGATATAAAGTAAACTGAATATAGACATGTAAAGTAAATTGATAAATAACAACAAGATTAAATCTAATCGATCCATCGACTCTTAAACCGATGGAACCTGTGAGACTTTTCCTATGTCCATCAATAAGATCAGTGCTGAATTTAGGAACATGCTAAAAAAAAAGTTTCGCAAAGTAATAAAGATTGAGGAAGTACACCATACGGCTTAAAAAAAAAAATAATGACTCATAAAATATCTCATTGTATCAACGTGTAAATAGATTACGCTAATTAATTTACATAGAAATGTGTATATATCAATGTATGTATTTTCTATTTATATTCATTATATATTTTTTCTTTTCCTATCTTAACTCCATATCGATAATTTTTTTTTTACGTCTTTATTGCCCAACCTTCAATGAACCTTCGAAATGTATGCTGTAGATTACAGTTTTTCGTATTTTAAAATATTATTTACATGAAACCGAGTTATTAAATACTTTTTTAGTTTTTCATGTATTTAACACTTTATGGATCGATAGTTTATATATGGAAACATTGATACCATAGCTGTTCTTTAGTCTATTTTGGCTGACTGCAATTCTTGTCGATGTAATTAATGTTGATGAATAGGAATCTTAAACTTCTGAATATATTCGTTGAAAAAAAATTTTATCGAGTAGACAATCGAGTAGACGTTGGAGATAACTAAAATTAATAAAATACACAGTAAATTTATCATTGTTTGAAAGTTTCAGCTTGCTTGTTAGGACACCTTCTGTGCTATATAAACAAAATAGGAATAATATAAGAACAGGATGATAGCTAATAAACAAGTATAGTGGAAAAATAAAAAAGCCATAACTTAAGAATGAATGTAATAAAAAGGAAATAAGGTCCTTTATATTACTTTTACTCCTGTACTCCAACTTTAATCTATTTCCTTTATATATCTGATTACTGTATTTTTCTTGTATTCCTATTACGTTTTATAACTCTGAAGTTATTTATTTAGTTATTCACTACGCATTTTGCATTGAAGCCTCTCAAATAACATTCCTTGTGTATAAATCGGGGTCAGCATTTTTAATATACAATTTATTTCTGATCCGTTATTTTCAATGCTTCACCTTGGTAAAAATTTCAATTTGATCTATCAATCGGTTCCTATCTTAGAATTTGATTTATCAGGCACAGACTAGGTGAAAAATAAAATATTTTTTATTAGTTATTGGTGCATGCATCTATACCCCTCTACAGTTTTCTCTTCCGCCTTAAATTGATTTTCAAATCAAGATTACTAACTTTGCCTATTATTTTGGAAAATACATTGAGCCACCGTCCTCCATTAACGGTGAATAATCTTAGTAAGCGGGAGAATAATGGAAAGTGGAACGAAATGGGACAATCGGATTGCACTTGTGGAAGGGCTTAGTGGCCTGCCGCGTCATACCGTCCGTGAAATGGCTTTTTACTCAACTCTTCCCGCCCAATTTTATTTCTTTCCCTCCAAGTCCCCGAGAAGTAGATTCCCAACTTGGATTATTGCATTTCAGATGCTACTTATTATTGTCTTTTATATGAATGTAGCCTCAGTTTTTATGACGTTGCCTCTTTTTCTTCTGCTATTCTTCACTTGTCAGTTTCTCAGCTGTTTCTTTAGCTATAACAATATGGCTGTTAGTACACATACTTTATGAATTCAGTCTATTTTTTTTTTTTTAAATCTAGAGTGCTCTTTAATTTTGAAAATAGAATGTTATTAACCACCAATCTGTTATGCTTCCATTTATATGTTATAAAAAAATTGCTGTAAAATTGAAATTCTGCTATTTTCCGTCAAGTCAAAGTTGCGAAATTATGTTGAATGATAATAACAATGGCATATTTAATATTAGACAATTCTGGGCTTTAAAAAAATCTTCTTTTCGATATATCATTTACTAATGAAGTTAAAAAAAAAAATTAATTTGTATCCTTCGTTTTACATCTAGAATAAAAAATTATTTTTTGTATTAATTTCTTTTTATCGTTAATAATATATAAGTAGTTTTGCTGATTCAATTTTTTCAAAGCTCAAAATTACATTAAGGATCTGATAAAATGACAGTTCAGCTTCTTTCTGTACCAATAAAAGCTGTGAATGGGAAAAATATACATCGTTACTGTGTCTGTTTATTTCTTTTTTTTTTTCTTAATTTAAATAAAATTTCTTTTCTTTTTCACGTTTTCTAGGCAATAGAAATCATTTCAAATGGACGCAACGTATCTTTAATACCTAATAATTTTATACAATTTTTCAATATTTATTATTTTAAATACTTATGATTTTAACACAATTCATATTTTCTTAGAATAGTCTGTATACGAAGAAAGCAATAATCATAATTATAATAAACAAAAATATCATCTACATTTAATACTGATTTTTATAACTATTTAATAAAGCCGAACACGCTTTTGGATTAAAAATATTTTAAAAACAAAGAAACTTTATTGGCAGATAAATCTTATCATTAGTTTTTAAAATGTAAGAAGAAAAAAATGATGACGAAAAATCTATTAGCACACCTGTATACAATTGACGGAACATAACCATGATTGTACATATATGAATAATATTTAAACTTATTTCGAACAATGATGATTATGGAAAAAGTTAGCCATAAAATAGAACTAGCGTCTCCTAGCTTGTAGAACTTTTTGAAGTTCGGTAATTTTTCATAACATTTCCTGACTTTTCAAAGTGCTCTTGGTTTCTCGGGTCAGGTTGAAACCCTGGTATAGTGAGTATTTGCTTTCATTGTACTGTCTAATATATGTTATAATATTTTAGTAAATGGGCTGCTAATGAATTTTCTATTTATGTAAGTTTGTCATCGTTTCGCGCGAATCATGCTTGTACTATTGTACATGCTTCTATCCTTTGTTTAATTAATTTTCTTTTCCCTTTGTTTCCTTCCATTTCAATGAAGTTATCTCATCCAGTCTGGGGAGGCTTTGGTTTTTTCGGACCTAGAATAAATTTGAATTGAGAGAGGTTCATATAACATCCTCGCATTCTTCGAGTTTGCTCAAAGCCGTTTTGTTATTCAATGTATCTTCATTGTTTTGAAAATTTACGATTTGATTAAATCTAATATTTTAATGAGTATCCTCTATGAATATAAAATTTATCCCTTTTGCAGTAAATAAATATAATTTTCCTAACCACATCTTTGCTGATATTCGGGCCCGTGTTCGTATTCAGTTTGTATGTTGAACGACGCGAAAAATCTTGGCAGATGACCAGTACGTCTTAAAATAGATTAGCTGGAGTGCTAATATATCATCCGAAGTTTGATCCCAAGCGTAGCTGTAGTGCCTTTGTTTTTAGTTTAATGGAGCTGAAATCATTGATTTGTTAATTACGACTATTAAAACATTATTTTTATGGCCTATTGTTTTAAACTTTCGAGTATATAATAAATCTGTCTAAATAATAGATTTATTTTTACGAAAATATTAATTTTAAGGGAGAGTTGGAAAAAAACATTGGATGCAGGTGAAAGATTGTTCAGCAAGCCAAATCCTTATTCAAAACTTATTTTGTATAAAAAATTTAAAAAAAAAGATACCCACCAAAGGCGCGGTGGGCACAATTACTGATTTAGGGAGACAAAATTATATTATGGTTGACTATAATGTTTTGTGGGCCGCTGAGATTGAAAAAAATAGTTCAAAAAATATGACATCAAGATTTTATTAATTATAAAATAAATCATATGATAATGTGCAAATTAAACTAAACTGGTGTTAAAAAAAAAATGAAATTTTCATTCAGAATATTAGAATACTTGATTCTTGACTTTAGTTTCAGAAAAATGGCCAAAAAGTTGATGAAAAGAAGTAATTAACAGAATTATTCCAAGTAAATATTTTAAATCGTATATATATATATATATATATATATATATATAATATATATATATATATATATATATATATATATATATATATATATATATATATATAATTATAGATATTATATATATAATATATAATATTATATATAATAGATATATATAATATTATATTATATATAATATTATATATAATATTATATATAATATTATATTATAATATAATATAATATAATATTATATTATATTATATTATATATAATATTAATATTATATATAATATTATATATAATAGATATTATATATCTATATATATATATATAATTATATATATATATATATATATATATCATCGGCGGAAAATATGAATTAACATGTTTATAAAACTATCCTTACCTTTTCATGGGTAACTTCCTCAGAGGTCTACAAGCGCCCATCTGCAAAAAATGTGACAACACACCTCAGACAGCTAAACACTTATTACTAGAGTGTCCCCAATACGAAAAATAGAGGCAAAAATTAAAGTTGTCCACTACATTGAAAGATATTTTGGCAGACAGAGAAGAAAATGTCGTCATTCTCTTCTAATATTTAATTGAAACAAAATATTAAAACAGAATATAAAAATTAAGAATCACTGCCAATGACCATCTAGGGTAGAGGCAAATAAAAAATAAATAAATAAAACTATTCTTACTTATAATACAAGGGAACATAGTTCTCGAATTTATCTAAGATAATTTTATAACTAGAGATGATGGATATGACGAACTCGCACATCGCTTACTGAAGTCTTAAAAAAAATAACTGACTTTTAATCTCTATGATTTTCCTTTTTCTGAGTATGGTCAGATACCAAATATATTCAAAAAGCTTATCGCTTTGTCTGTATTTTTGATACTTGGCCATTTGTCAACGAAAAAACAAAAAACCTTGGAATTTCATTCTTTCACTTGATTTAATTTCATGTGATGTTGTCTAATTACAGAAGTAAATTATTTATTAAGTAATATATATGTTATTTATTACCCGTGTTTCCCTTATTAGGAATAATTTTGGTTTCAATTTCAAACATAGAAAAGTAAATACCACAAAAAAAGGATTTTTTTTCTATAAATGATATTACTAGAAATAAGTTATAATTAATGTGTGTTATATTCTACTAACAATATTAAAACACAATGTAATAAATATTATCATTTTTCAGTTTCAGCTTTTTCTAAAAAAAGTGAGAATAAATTCTTAATATGTCCGTTCATGCACAGCGAAAGGGCATATTGAGAGATTACGTTAAATTACCTCTAAAACGATGTAATAATCATCGCGGTAATCCTCAATACTTTTATACTTTCTTCCTTTTGAAGTTGACGAATGCCAGTAATTTGAATTTTTTCTATACAATATTCTTATATTTATTAGTCGTACATACCTTTCTAGAAACCATCCGTATTACTATTTTTTTTTTATGGCCCCTTTTTTATTTATTTTTGTCTTGAATCCTTGGATTTTTTTTCCTTCTTAATAGTCCTTTTACGGCTAAAAAGCATTGTAAGGTGTATTTTGCTTTTTTTGTCATTTCTGAGTATTTTGTTCTACATCTGTAATGTAATCGGTGATGGGGCTCACCTCAGGCTTGAGTTAACCTTATCCTGTTGATCTTACAACTAAATTAAAACACCTATCTTATGTGAGCTGTTGCCAAAGTTTTGGCTGGTAATAAGCTGTTGGAAATAGGGTTTGACAATTGTTGGGACTTTTCGAAAAATGATTTTTTTCGTTTTGTGAGAAATTCTTTTACTGTTGATAAATTTAGCGCTGATTGTATATCCAATGTTTTCATTCTCTGCATCGTGGTTCCTCTTACTATTTTTCTGTTTGTACCATTTTGGAAATATTGTAACCTTTTCCCAGTTGTTTTGCTGACATGATCAAACAGAGGTGCACCATACTACAGAGTTCGTATTATACTTTATAGATGAGGAGCTTTAGGCGTAAAAATAGGTTTGTTGTCCTAATTAAATTTTGGAGTCTGTACGTATTAGATCTTACTGTTTTATTATTTTTGTCAAAATACCGATACCGATAAGTGAATACCGATATATGTTAAGTCGATAATTTAACACTGTTGTTAATTTTGAATTGATTTGGCATTTTCTTTTTTCCTTTTTGATATGAACGTTACTGCAGTTATTACTACAGTTCTATACCCCTATAAATAAGAATTTAGGAGCCAATGAATTGTCTAGGATCGAAGAAAGAACATAAAGCGATACTAACCTAAAAACAAAGGTCTACAAAGTGTTTATAAATTATTTTTCAAAGCTGGTCTTACTGTTTTTGGACTATTCAACTATCCTAGTAAACAATGATTATTCAATGAAGAACGATTGTGAGATTGACTTGTGTCCGCATAAATCTTTGTGCACTGTTGCGGGGCTAGGAATTGATTCAAATCAGTGTATCAAATGAGACCGAAGAGAAACGATATAATGCTCATGTGATAAGTTTCTAACTCAATAGGCCGTTCCCGAAATAAAACTATCCGTTGTTCTTAAGAATTATTGTACAATTTAATGAGATTTAGAAATGGTGATGGAACTCTTGCTGAAGCATTAGAATTCTCTCCAACAGGTTCTGTCATTTGCATAATTTTTTTTTGCGGTAATTAAGATAGGTATATTAGGAACAGCCTGAAATGTCTCCCTTTATCTCTTAAATGCTCTCTCTACATTAATGTTGGAATAAATTTCAATTACAGCTTTTTACTTTAGGGATTATTCGATTAGATTAGTGAGCACTAAATATTTTTTTTTTTATCTGAATAAATATATATTACTACCATTTATTTTATTTTTTTATTAGAGAATTTCGTTATTTGCAAGTGTCCAAAAAATACATTAGTTCGCTTTAACCAAAATAAAAATTATCAATCCACTATACGAATTTAATAGATTTTTCTTTTTGTAATTAAATCATTCACTAGCATGTGAATCATTATCACTAGCGTTAATATATATAGTAATTTGTTAACTCCTCTCCTGTATTTTTCAGATTTTTCCAATTAAATATTTGAGGCGTGGAAATCTAAAAACAGACATATCTTTTTTTTTCTAAATACGATTATTTCAAAAATGCCTACTAGAGGTAATGGTGTTTGAATTTACTACTGATGTTCTAATTTAAAAAAAAAAAATGCGTTTTGTTTACGATAAAAAAAAACTGTCACAACATTACATAGTTAGTGCATTGCCTTTCAATGATGAATTTTAATAATGTAGACATGATGTGAATAATATAAACAAAAAAAATTAGAGCAATAAAACATTTTAAGAATGATATTTAAATTAATAGCAATTAAAAACGTTTTATTAAAAAGTAGTAAAAAAAAACATTAAAAATGTTATCGCACCAGTTATAGACATTTTGGCCTTTAGGTGGAATTAATAAGCTTCCTCGTTGGTTTACAGCTTCCTATTCTTTTCCAAGAGAAATGGCTATAAGATGAGGAAAGAAAAGAATTTTAAAATGTGTGTGAATTGGGGGTCACTCCCAAAAATTTGGTGAAGCTTATGTTGCTAACGGATGAACATTCGGAGCTGTGGAAAAATCCACCACACTTGTTCTGAAGAAATTGAGAGAGGAAGAAATGATTGGTGGATTTCTGTAACCAGAAGATAAATAATGTCTCGCGACTGTTAAATGGACATAAAACAATGAGACTGCACATTGCCATTCTCCTCCATGACGAAATGCTTAACGGGGTTCCGTGGAGAGAAATATTCAGGTGAAGGGAGCTAGGTTTTAGTGGATAAGATTCCCACACGCGAATAGGTATTACTATTCCGGGCTTATTCCTATCTTTTGAAGATTTTCACATACCCAAAAAAAAGAAAGAAAAAAAGAAAAACTTTTTTGTGAAACTTGTTCATTTAGACTAATGGAGAATTCAAAACATTATTTTTCTCTTGCATAATCGGATTAGAAGTTTTTCACGATCGCAATATTTCATCTAGGTATATATTCATATATAGTTTTTAGTTGAGTGATATTGTACATTAATTAATTAAAATTGTTGTTTTTCGTAGTTTAGTAATGATTTTTGTGTTTTTTTGAGTTATGTCCATCTATGGTGCCGATCCACTGTCTATAACTAGAACAATAGGATTTTGGGATGTTCATCACTATTTCAAAAATTGGTTATTTTAAACTGGAGATTATACTTGCAAAACTGACTATTTTTTTCAATGTTAAGGTTTGCAATATGAAAAAGATATCCTAAAGTTTCTAAATATACAACGGAGAAGTCCATTTTTTTTTTTTTTGTCCAGAAGAGAAAAAAATTTCCTTAGCTATGTCCATCACTAGTGCCCTTACCATAGAGCTTGTTTTTAATTCTACACCTCATTTCATTACGTAATAAAATCTTTAATTATTTTGTGTGTATTATATTACATTGATACATCGTTCAAGTTTCATTTTATCTTATCTGTGTTTATTTATCATATGGCTATAATTATGAAAAATTACCATATTTTTATTTAATTTATTTTTCATTACCTCGCCAAGACACCAGTGAGGGCTGTATTGCTGTTAGAAGGGATTAACCTTGCGGTTGGCGAGGCTTCGATCCTCCGGGTCAGGCAATTCCTAATGAACCGAAGGATACAGTAGTGGATTAGTTCTAAGGGAACCCAAACCCACAAACATTCTCACTGAAGTAAACCAAAGCGTCAAACGACCTTGATCATTTTCGTTAAGCATCTTTACGTTTAATTTAATTCACTTTTTTATGACGAGCTGTTTTTATGATACTAGAGGATATAAAACCGTCATTAGCTGGAAGCACCCAGTTCTATTACTCCCATAAAACCACCCGTTTCGCCTCAAGGTCCAGAAATGAGAATATAATAATTTTTACTGCAACATAAAAAGTTATAGTTATAAGTTCATTTATATTCAATCATATTTTAATTCATTGAGTCTTGATAGATGAGCCCAGATTTGGCCAATTTACATGAGGTTTTGGTTTGTTGATAAACTGCATTATCATTTTTGGTTATATTTTTCTCATAAAAAAATATTATTTTTCTTCTTCAAGTTAAAAAAAAATAGTTAAATTTTACCCTTGAATTGAACATTTAATTGCAAAAACATATCAAAATAGATAATATTAATAATTATTTTCCTTAAATCTTTATTTGTCGTAAGGTTTTAAGAGTATGAAACTGCCTTTTCTTCAACCTCCATTGTTTTTATAATGTATATTTCTAAAAAAAGAGAATCAAATGAAAAATATAAAAAAAAGTAATAAAAGAAAAAGACCGAAGAAGGGAATAAATGAAAAAACAAGAAAACGGTGGCTATTAAATGCTCAAGATCCATTAACTATTGGAAAAAAATTTCATGACCACATTCACGGTGCTTTCATCGCCATATTTTGCGTAACCCATAATTTGTTGTTTAGAATCCTCGTTGAAATTACAGTTTTTTTTTAAACACCTTTCAAACCTAAGTGGTGAGCCACAAGAAAATTATTATGTACCTTTACTATATGAAATTTTCTATCACATATATATTTTCAAATATACAATTACAAATTTATCATTAGATTAGCGATTCAGAAAATAAAATAAAGGGCTACTTCACCATCACAAAAAAACATAATTTGTGGGGCCATAGCTGGTTGTTATGAGAGGTCAAATCCAACACATAAGTGGTCCATGTATCAAACTCGGTATAAATTTAATTAACTGTATAGTTATAGAACTATATAGGTTGTCCCGTAAGTGGAGGGAAATATTTAAATTGATAGTAGAAATCGAGGTCTACAAAAAAGTTCATATAAAGAATTGTCCAATATCCACCAGAAAATTAGGAAGTATAAGATTTGTATTTTTTTAAGCACTAGCGGATCCAGGATTTAATTTTTGGGGGGGCTTTTAATTCATGTATATAACGATAATTACTTTGGACAAAAAATACATATACTAACTACCTTTATGAAATGGTCTTTAAATGATTCTTGAAGTCGTATTAAATGTAATTACTCAAACAATAATACTTTAATGGATAATTTTGTAATATTCTCTTTCATCAAGAACATGGATGCAATGATGTTGATTAATAATCAATTATCATTACATTACATGTTTTATTAGACCTTCAGGAATCCAGTGAGGGTACAAAAGCTCATGAATATCGATGAAAACGATCATCGCTGCTTTGAATTTTGATTCAAGCTTTTTTGATCTCGGTGAAGTTGGCCTCTTACAGTGCATTGTAAGGCGCTTCATTTCAGGGCAATAAATAAAAAAAAAACTGATTCGTCGATTTAATTTATAAAGAGAAAGAAACACGCTTCCGAAGGAACTGACAGAAGAATATTTTTAGCACTGTTTCAGACAATGGAAGATTCACGCGGAGCGTTGTAGGGATACAGGAAGGTATCTTGAAGGTGACAATAAATAAATGTGAATGAAATCAAAATAAAATGTTTTACACCCGTTATTTAATGGCGAAAATTCATACAGTCATTCATCTTTTTATTCGCATCACTCAAAAAAAATTCGTGCCAATCAGTTAACCTAATTATTACGATATTATATTTAGATTTGTTAGGCCATAGAGATAGTATTAGTCCACGGTACTGACTTCTTTTTTCGTGAATTTTATCGTAATCTACAAGTTTTTTATTTACGAAAATTCTCGGAAATGACGCATTTTCAATCTAGAGATCATTTGAATTTTTCTGTTTAATGAGGTACTTAAAAATTACGGACATCCATTTGCTTTCCACTTTAATGGTAAAATAATTCGATCCCAAAATATAGAAAAGAAGGTGGCCTAAAAAAATATTGGGCCGGTTGGCGTGACCTCCACTCCCAACATGTCAAGGTTATATAGGCCAAGCAATCTAATATTTTTGAGCCCGGCGATCAGTATAGTATATCTAGGTGTTACCCTTTTGTTTGCCAATTGACCACAATTGGCTCGCCTCTGTAACAAGAAATTAAAATCGGTTAAGACCAAGGCATATAGTCATCACTATTGACTTCTCCGAACTTATTTACAAACGTATTTTAAGAACGGACCTCCATTATGGAGCTCCACTCCTAACATATTACCGGTTATAGCGAAGAAGTCACAACAGTTTCAGAACGGTGTTCTGAGAAAAATAGCAAACCCACGACCTCGAATTACCGAAGGTGGGCGACTTTATTAAACGCAGGAATATCAAATACTTTGATAGCCCATAAATACTCGACAAACCGACCTTTTAAAAGACTCCACTTATTCAAAAACCTATGGGATGGCAGAGTCACTTTAAAAACTGTTTACTTTAAACTGAGCTTTTTTTATTTATGAAATTTATAACTGTACATTTAATATAAATGCAGCAAATGTAGTACCGATAAATAAATGACATGACAAGGCTTGAAGAATATCTACCCATTGGTAGCACTCTAATAAAGTTTCTAAATTAGGAGATCACGAGACCATCTTCTTTTCAGACGCCTAGGAGAGTTATCAGGGATCGAGGAAGAAACAAAGTTAGAAACGAAAGGATTAGGATGGTTCAGAAGTTTATTACGGAAGGATAGATATCTGGATTGGGCCAAATCGGGCTCATATGGAACATTCAGGTCATTATGGATTATTTTATTTCTTACAAAGTAAGGAGCATTAAGGATTTTACGAAGTATTTTGGATTGTAAGGATTGGATACGAGAGGAATCCGATGGTTTAGTGGAGCCCCAAAGCTCAACTCCGTTAGTTCAAATAGGTCTTATTATGGTCATGCATATCAGTCTTTTGTGATTAATGGGAAGTTTAGAGCGTTTGTCTAGTAAGTGCTGAAGTAATCGTAAATGTCGAGCGGTTTCTTGTCGTTTTAGTCTGGTATGAGGATTCCAAGTTAGATGTTTGTCCAGGTGGAGTCCTAGGTATTGCGTAGGGGCCATGCTAATCTTCTCTGTATCGTTCAAATTTTAGTATATGTACCGCCGAAGCAAGTACGACTGAGAAAATTAATTGGCATTTACAGAACACTAGTGAGTCCCGTCACTTGACTAATCCTTACACCATATATGCAATAAACATAAAGAGTACTCCCAGCTTCGCATCTCTCTCTTAAAATGCACCTTGTACAGTTAAACAGGTCTCATATTTTATCATCGTTCTACATCCTGTTCTCAACCCCATGGGGTTAAGGAAGAATATATATACTTTTTTGAACGCTAACTTTTTCTCGATTTTGTTATAATATTATCTTACGATTCAATTCGAATGGGTATTCGAATTAATGAATTAATTAATTTAATGAGAAAAGGCCCCATATCTGAGAATTTTCGTAAATAAAAAAGTTGTACGATAATAACTTTTATGCAAGCCATTCACGAAGTTTTAGACGGATGTTCATAATATGACAAAAGGGTTTGTACCGCTTGCAATATGCTCAGTGTTTCTTTCTATATTTGGTCAGACCACAATTGTTATGGATATTTTACTCTATTTTTAGTTATCTTCTCAGATTGATGGAGACCTCAGTTAACTGTAGTCATTATCAGATTGAACAATTTAAATTCTAAATTTAAGATGTATGCATTCCATCATTTTAGAAGCTGTTATCTCTATTTTCAACTGAAATGGAGTAACCTGATTCAATATTAATATTAGTAATAGAACAAATTGTTGTAGCTTGTTATAGCTTAACGTTATTCGGAACTTCTTCATCATAACATTTAGGAGCCTCCGGTACTCGGTTTAAATAAATCGTAATACTTGAGAGCCCATACTTTGTTATATTTCATAATTTTCATACATAACTTTGGCCCGAGTCCTGAAATATGGTTCAAGTTACTCCGACCCACTTTAGCCCCGGTTGTATTATGTAAAATTATCATAAATTTGTTTATTTGACTCAGAGGAGAGGTAACAGCTTCGTGTTTTCACTCCAGTGTTGTTTGTATATTCGTTAGGTTGTTTCCTCTGGCGGACTATAGTGCGTTTCAACGCCTCCCCTTCCCCCGTTTATTTTCATTTTGGTTCGCTCAGTCTGACATTCGCCATAAACTTCCCCTGCCTCTTGGAACACTTTTCTGACGGTCCTCCAGTAGTGAAAATTTCATGTCCCTCTCAGATGTTTCCAGATTTAATATATATTAACAACTCTTATCCCTCATGGAATATATAGGTATTTATTTTGCGTTTTAATGCAAACTTAACAGTTATTTATATCATTGATAGCAGTTCCCATTGCTGTATAAGTCATTGAAGTTAATTTTTAGTTATTCAATGTGTTTCAAGTAGGTGGTAATTGAAGATATGTTTATTGTTTTTAAAATTAATTTTCAATTATTATTTTGTTATTTATATTCTATTATGATTAGTTATAATTTCCTTTGAGTTTCAGAATAAATTAAGGGAATTTTACTAAAATATAATTGTGAAGCACACGTGATAACCACTACACTACGGAAACTAATGTTGACACACTTCGTAGATTAGATCTATTCAATTAAATCACATAAGCCTTTTCACGCTATTACTATTGCTCTACCCGTGCAATTAATAGCGTTTGTGTTGTTAAATATTTTTGGTGGTGGTGATAAACCACACGAACACATCAAACAGTTATTTTACTAGCTGGAAGCAGAAGCAGGACCTCTACTGAAGACTTCTATTGCCAGATTGCCAGCTCCTTACTTAGATTGCGCCTTTACGCTGTTGGGGTCCATTCATATCACTTGGAACTAACCTTGACAGCTAAACGGGCAGCATCGCTCTGGTAAGGAGACCCCAACGTGATGGCCTCCCACGACACCCATATGGAGGCTGAGGAGGATGCGAGGGGCGAGAAAAGATCAGGAGGTGCCGAAGTTTACCAAGAGCCACCAAAGCGACACCAGATAAAGGGCCGCGCAGAGGTCACCGTACCTGTTGGAATTCCGGTTTCAAACCGCTACGAGGCTCTTGCGCCCCAGGAACCAGATGTTACCCAACATGAAAAGATCCGACCGCCTCCACCCATCATAATCAAGCCACCTATTTCACTGACATCGCTGAGAATTCTACTAAGAGAGCTCAACATAGAGGAATACTCTTCCAATTCTTCTAAGCAAGAAACCAGATTGTACCTAGCTACTGAGGTGGATCATAACACAGCTCTCCAGGCACTTCTACGTGAGAAAAAGGTAGAATTCCACACCTTTGCCCCGCGTGGAACCAAAAGAACCCAAAAATTTGTCCTTTATGGCTTTGATGTAGATTACGACGTCAAAGACATAATCGATGAGTTAAAAAGAGTACTACCAGGCTTCAGACTCGCTAGAAGGTTAACAAAACAAGCCCCGAATGGTGAAAGATATGACATCGAAGCCATTCAGATAATAGTAGATCATTTTGTAAAAATAGAAGATATACGAAACCTTGGAGCTATCAACAGGATCAAATTTAGAGTGACCTCCTTTAAAGAAGATATTGGACCTGTACAATGTAGAAACTGCCAGGAATACGGCCACACAATGAAATATTGTGGCCGTACATGTCATTGTGCATGGTGCGGAGATCATCACCTGTTGGCACAATGCCCCAAGACTGTTAAACCTTATTGCTCAAACTGCAAAGGAGACCATCCAGCGTTTTCAAAAGAATGCTCCTACCGAAAGAAGATTATTGACCAACGTCGAAACCAAAAGAAGAAGAAAGAGGAAATAACCACGCCACTCCCTACACGGAAACCAAGTCAACTAGTGAAGTCGGGGTTAGAATACTCAGCGGTGATTGGCGGATCAACCAGCCAATCACAGCAGCCCGCTCACCCCCATCACCATGACTTCCCCCAGAGTTCTCCCCACCCGTCTGCCACACCATTAGAAGCAGCCCAGCCGTCTAAAAAGAATGAACAATCAACGCTCATCAGGCTAGTCGAAGGAATGCTCCAGAGGTTAGACCAGATGATGGGCTTCATCACAACCCTCCTTAATACCGTGCTGAGCCAACAAAAACATGATTGAGCACCTAGTTTGCACCTACAATATCAGAGGCCTCGCACAGAAGCAGGCTGAAGTAGAGCTTTTCCTGCAGCAACACAGACCATCGGTGATGGCGCTGACTGACACATTGATGCCCCCCTCGTCTCGACTATACTTCCATGGGTACACTGTATACCGGGAGGTTTGCTCACGCGGGTCGACAGAAGGCGTTGCTATACTGGTCAGAAGAGATGTCCCTTCGAAGATCATCACGAACCCAGTGGAACCTACAGAGGGAACTCACATAGTCACAGTAGACGTGCGATTTAAACATCGGTACAGGTTCACCTGTGTCTATAGGAGACCGAGGGCGGTTCTCACGTCAGTGAAATTACTACTACAACACGCCCAGGCAAGAAGTCGGTATGTTGTCCTTGGGGACTTCAATGCTCGACACACCTCCTGGCTGTGTGGTAGTAACAACCCATTGGGCACGTACATCACAAAGACTAGGCTCGCCGTCTTCCACCCGGGTGTTCACACCTTCAGGCATGCAGCCCGACCTGAGTGGACCTCTACGTTAGATCTGCTACTCACCAGGGATCTGCACACCATCACGGATTGCCACGCACTACCGTACGGACCCTCAGATCACCGGCCGGTGCTATACACATTTGAGGGCACACCCGCCACTCCACCCGCGAGCAAATATCTGCTTCATAAAGCCGATTGGAAGAGATACAGATCTTGCGTTGAGGAAACACTACCAGCAGTTACACCATGCAGAACCCGAGATGAGGTGGATAATGCTGTAAATGTCATCACCACCACCATCCAAGCCTCAGCCAAACGGAACATTCCCAAGTTTGCTCCACAGCCCAACGCCATCAGAAGACCTCCACGGCACATCCTAGTTCTGATCAGACAGCGAAACAACCTGAGGAACGTTTTCCAGCGCACTCGTAACTACAGCTTAAAACCGGCCATCAATGCGATGACCCGGCAGATAGCAAGACTCATGAGCGACTGGAAGACATCACTCTGGCACGAGCAGTTACGAAGGACTCATGACGATTACCGTCAGTTCTGGCGACTTGTCAGAACCTTCGTTAGTAAGAAAAGAAGCGTGCATCTGACATCAGGAGACGCGCTACTAACAACTGGGGAACAGGCTGAACACCTGGCGAAAAGTTATGCAGCAAGGGATGCTGAGCGAACTAGAAGCTCCCCACCGGTGCAGCAGAGATCATCACCTGGACTCACTGAGAAGCCCATATTCTGCAATTTTAACCAGCTTGAGTCTGTACTACGACGTATCAAAGGAAACAAGGCGTCGGGACATGATGATATCCCGTATGTTCTACTGAAGATGCTCCCAAGGAAGGGTAAAGCCTTCCTTCTGAACATCTTTAATTCATGCTTGCGGATATCTTACTTCCCTACAGTCTGGAAACATGCCATCGTAGTGCCACTACTCAAGCCGGGGAAGAAAGGAGACATGACTGACCACTATCGCCCGATCAGCCTCCTCCCGCACGTCAGCAAAGTCTTTGAGCGATTGATTCATTATCATCTCCTGAGTCACTGCAAGGAAGAGCACGTTATACCACCAGAGCAAACCGGTTTCCAACGCGGAGTCGCCTGTGAACATCATCTGGCTAAACTTCAGGCACACACCATAGAGCAGATGAATCACAACAAAGCTACGGCACTCATCTCGTTGGACTGCAGCCAGGCCTTTGACTGCGTGTCGCACGCGCTGTTACTTCGACGACTGGAAGAGTACAAATTCCCAGCCCCGCTATGCCGTCTGGTCAGAAGCTACCTCAGTGGAAGAACTTTCGTCGTAAGAGTTGGTAATGACTATTCGAACCCAGTCGATACAACGTGTGGAGTACCTCAAGGGTCTGTGTTGGGGCCATTACTGTTCGTCGTTTTCACGGCGCCAGTAGTGGCACTTAAACATCCAGAAGCGGTGGTAGCAGCCTATGCTGACGATATCGCAGTCTATGCATCCAGCCTTAACGCAGAGAGAGCTCTCATGAAAGCACAGAATGCCACAGATACCATCGTCAAGGAGCTTGAGAAGAACGGCATACAGGTAAATCCTAATAAGACCGATGCCATAGTGATGTCATTTCAGCAAGGAAAGAAGCCCCTGCCCACTCACTTCACCATTGGTGGAGTGGACCAGCGGATCTCCAACTCAGTCCTCTACCTAGGCGTGACTCTGGATAGGCACCTCACCTTTACTAGTCACGTCAACCAGAGGCTCAAGCTGGCTCGGAAAAAGGAGTATAGGCTCTACCATCTGCTAAAGTCGCCGCAGCTCTCGTTGAGACTAAAACTGCAAATCTACAAGGCGGTCATCAGGCCTACGCTGCTCTATGGTGCACCGTTGCTCCGCCACCTGTATAAGTCCACGCTCAAGAAACTCCAGAGTTATCAAAACTCCATCCTTCGGCGAATAGTCAGAGGTACCACCCTGCAAAGGGCAAAGAATGTAAAGATCCGAGAGGAGCTTCAGCTCCCATCGGTGCCTGAGTTCATAGGCCGAAGACACGTCAAATTTTTCGATGGGCTGAAGGTCTGTGCTAACCCGCTTTTCCAGGAAATAGTACCGCCGCCCAGGCCTGGGAGGTGGCAAGGTAAAGTCCCCTTGGTTGATGTTCTCGCCGAGGGAAGGGGTTTGGACTCTGTAGTTCACACCCACTAACAATAATATAAATAATAAATTAATGCAGGGCGGTCCCTCCACGCCCAGTGGTATAATAAAAGGCCTCTGGCCACAGATGCAAAGAACGCATACAGCGTGCAGAGCCCTCTTAACTTAAAATGCCCTTGGGCAATAAAAGGAAAGTTGAAAATTTATGTATATATACATTTATATACATACTGTATTTATTCAAGAAATTCCTGGGGGGTAGGAAAAAAAAAAAAAAAAAAAAAAAAAAAAAAAAATTGTATGTTTATTGATTAACGTAAATTATTTTAAAATTATAATTAGATGTTGAACATATTCTTAAGAAATAACTCAAATCTTCCTGGAAAGATACTTATTTTTAAGCAAGTTTAAATTATTTTCGTACTCGATAAACTATACTCAGGTTTTTTTTTATAAATAAAATTTTAAATTTTTAAATTTTTATAGCTTTCGAAAAAAACATTTGATACACACGCAGCGCTAAATTTATCAACAGTAAAAGAATTTCTTGCAAAATGAAAAAAATCATTTTTCAAAAAGTCTTAACAATCGGCAAACCCTCTTTTCAACAACTTATTACAAGCTAAAATTCCAAAACGTTGGCAACGACTTACATTTAGATAGGTGTTTTAATTTGGTGGTAAGCTCTAGAGGATTTTGATGTAAGTCAACTCAAGCCTGAGGTGAGCCCCATCACCAATTATATTACAGATTTGGAAAAAATACTCAGAAACGACAAAAAAAGCAAAATACACTTTAAAATGCTTTTTAATAGTAAAATAATTATTATAAAGACAGTGAAAATCCAAGGATTCAAGTCAAAGATAAATAAAAAAGGGGCTATGAAAAAAAAAAAAAAAAGCTTTGCTTCCACTGTACGTAATTAACTAATATATATATATATATATATATATATATATATATATATATATATATATATATATATATATATATATATATATATAAGAGATAATATTTAATCTTCGTCCTACCCCTGTTTTCAACAACACATCCTATAGGCTAAAAAAAAATAAAATAAATTTTTCAGTATAATTAAATATATCAAATTTGTAGGTTAGGACTTAACCTTAACAGTAATAATAAAAAACATATTTGATCACAATAGTCCTACTTTATTATTTTTTTTAAATCAATACATTTCACTCTTTAGGCCAAGGAGCCTTTTCAAGAGAAGTAACCTATTTTAAATAATTAGAAATCATTATGGAATTTGTCCTTGTTAACATCATTTAATTTCAGCATTTTTAATCTAAATTCACACGTTATGAATATATTATTCAATGTTCTTAACCGTGTTACTTGTTGACAGCCTCAATGAATATTTTGCTCTCAGGAATACTTAAGAGAGAGAATCTCAAGATCTAACTAATACCTGTTTCATGCCGCTATGTACGGATCTCTCGTAATAATCCCATTTGAGCTGGCACCCCAGAATTTGGGGGTGAAATACTAAGCTTCCTTTTGCTTGCTGCAGGAGGTGCCCACTTGTGCTTCCACCTTCAGAAATAAAATTTTCCCAGAATTTTCAGGTTGCTAGGAATATAGCATTATAATTTCATTCCACCAGGTCCTCAGAATTCCCGCAACTTCCTGAAAGAAAGTTTTGGCGTCAATATTTTATCTCCATTTTATTTCTTTAAGCTCGCTCCCATTTTATCCTCAACTTCGGTCTCGTTTTAATGACTCATTGAAATGGTACAGGTCAAAGAAGGCACGTTAATATTTTCATGACTCATGCCTCGTTAATATTCTCTTGTATCCTGCTCTGTATAATTAAGTATTCATTTTTGTTGAGCAGCTTTTGTCCAATCTTTAAATAATTAACAAGAAGTTACATGCCTTTTATAGAAGTTCTCTAGAGTTTCGGATCAAATCACGATGGATTTTTTTATCAATATTTATTTATCAATTGAATAGGATCGGATTCGATTATTTAATTAATTTTTCAATGATAAATCACCACCTATGCAGATGACATTTGTATCCTATCTGTTAATAATGACCCTTTAACTGTCCCAAACCCTCCACATATCACAAACCTTGAAGAATGGTGTCATATCTGAAGAATAAAAATAAATTCCAATAAATCCCATCAAATTACCTTTACCCTTCGTAGTAAACCTACAACTTGTTGTCCTACAATATACTTCAATGATATTCCACTTAATTCTGTTGAACAAATCCGCTACCTAGGACTCCACTTGGATAAACGTCTCACTTGGAATCCGCATACTAGACTGAATCGACAAGAAACTGCTCGACGTTTCCGACTGCTCCAACACTTACTTGACAAATGCTCTAAACTTCCAGTTAATTACAAAAGACTCATATACTTAACCATAATAAGACCTATATGGACATACGGAATTGAGCTTTAGGGCTCTACCAAACCGTCAAATTCCTATCTGTCCAATCCTTAGAATCCAAAATCCTTCTTAAAATCCTAAATGCCCCATATATAGTCACAAATAAAACCATTCATAAAGACTTTAATGTTCCATATGCCGCTGATTTTGCCCGTGCCAGATACCTATCCTTTCATGATAAACTCCAGTCCCATTCAAATCCACTTGTTTCCAGCCTTGCTTCTTCCTCGATTCCTGATAATCCCCCTAGGCGTCTGAAAAGAAGATGGCTTAGTGATCTTCTTACCTAGAATTAAGTAGGCAGTGCTATAACTGGGCATTATATCTTCAAGTCTGTTCATGTCATTATTTCTAATGTGCCCATTTTTACTAGTTCTATTGTTTATACAGTTGTAAATTTCATTAAATAAATCAACAATTTTTTTTTTTTAAAGTGTGCAAGTACTGTATCAATTTCTTTAGGGAAACAATAATACAAAAATCAAAACAACTGTATCGTATTTTACATTACACAAATAGTTATTGTCTTTAGGTCTTAAATCTTTTATTTTAATCGGTTATTGTTATGAAGGGTTGACGTTTTAAAACATTCATTTCTTAAACCACCAGAAACTGGTTTCTTATAAAAAGAAATATCGATTCACTCGTATTGGATTCCCTTATTTTTCTGAGCTTCAGAACCATTTACGATGAAACTTTTAAAAGTCATAAAGAACTCGGAGAGTTAAGATGATAACTCTTTCGAGCTGAGATAAAGGCAGTAAAAGTATTATCCATTGTATAGTAATTGATTTAGTAAACGTTAACCGAACCTGATTGATTAATGCGCTTTTGTGTATTTGGTATTGAATGTTTTCCTATTGATGAATATTTAAAAAATAGGTTTAATAGATGTAAAAGATTATATTAAAAAAAAACTAGAAGATTAACCGTGGTTTGAAAACGTTTTCACTAGTCTAATTTTATAAAAAAAAAAAAGCAGTTCGTAATTTGACTAACGCTTACTTCGTTATTAAAAAAGTTATCACTTTTGTTCTTCTAAGTGCCTATTTAATAGATTTGACTCATTTTCTCTTAAACGACTCCAAGATTTTGATTAAACGTGTTATATTAAAAATTCACTTAAACAACTTTTTGCAATAGCCCAATCAGAAAATAGTTTCTGTACAAAGTAGTGTGCTAAGTGAATGTTGTGTGATCTATTAGGGTGCCCAATCTTCTTCCATCTCTCAGGAAGCCCCTTATATCATTTTTTCAAAATTGTTGGGATTTACTGCCTAAATGTTCATCGAGATGTGTTTTTAATCCGCTTTCGGATTTGTGACATTTATCATGAAGAGATTTTTTTAACGTAAGAAACAAATAATAATCGGATGAGGCAAAGTCTGCGGAGTACGGAGGATGAGGTTAAAGTCCCAATCAAACTGTAAGAGTTTTTTTCTTAGGCCAACGCAACATGCGGGATTACTTCTATCTTTCGTCAACAAATGATCTCCGTTATAAGTATCACAAATCCGAAAGCGAAATAAAAACATATCTCGCTGAATATTTTACAAGTAAGTAATTTTACAAGTGGAGGCCGCATGTGGCCCTGTTTATTAATCTAGCTCTAGAATTATTTAGTATTTAATTATTTAGGTTTGGACGATTTAAAAATTAATATAATTCCGTAGAATACATGTTGTAATTTGTATTTGCTTAAAAATAAAAAAAAACACACCGATTTTTGAAGTTAAGTAAGGTTTTGAATTTTTGGGTCGATTAAAATGGTTCCTTATGGAAAATAATAAACCAAAAATATTTTAAAATCGCGATATCTTTACTAATAGTGTTCTGATTTCGGTGAAACTTTCTTAGTTTTTTTTTAGGAAATTTAAATACCTATGACACATCTAATCACAATAACAACAAAAAGTGCATATTTTTTCTGTCAATCGGAATCTAATTTTACCGTAACTTTTTTTCTAGCTTCTTTTCGTTGATGTATGTTACTTTGATAAATTTAAAGGATATCGAGAAGACGACTTTGGCAAAGTTTCATTGATATCGGTACAGTCGTTTACGCGCTACTGTTCTATAGTAACGCAGTTTTTTGGCCTCCGTCTTGAAAGAAAAAGGCGGATAGTAATGCGGATTTAGAAGGATCATCCTCGTATGACCTCTGACTTTAAATCCAAATTTGGAAAAAATCGGTCTAGCAGATGGCGGACGGACAAAAAATCTTTTAATCGTTTTTAAAATTCTACGTATCCTGAAACGTAAAACCTCAAATTTTGTAGCAGGGTTAAGTTTTTGAATTATTTGATCGATTACAATGGTTCATTAGTAAAAATAATAAACCAAAAGAGCAACATGAGAAGGAGTTGATCGGCGGGTACAGTCAAATAAATAATATATTATAGAAATAGTATTATTTAATATCTACTTATAATTCATTTATTTGATTTTCGCCATGTAACTTTTGTATTTTTTATCTTTTGTAGCCCTGATGAAGACCTGCAAAGTGGGTCGAAACTTCGGCATAAAAATTAAATAATGCTGTTTCAATAATTTAGTATTTATTTGACCACACCCCCCGATCAACTCCTTCTCATATTATATCGCGGTCAACCATCTCTAGTGCAAAAGTTAAACATAAAAGATTTTGCGGCCTCCATTATGAATGTTTAAACTTACTCCAGTCACTGCTACAGTATTCTCACTGTCAGCCACATTTTTCATGAGTGTCTCTATTACGTATCAATCTTAACGAAATTAGGACTCATACCAAAACTATCAGATATTTTAAATAATGATGAAGTTAAAGTAAGGTCGGTGATAAATTTTCTTAACGTCAATGATTTGTTAAACAAAATATAATTTATTTATTTATTTATATTGATATAAAATCAGAGGTCACCCGAGGATGACCCTCCTTCATCGACATTACTCTCCGCCTTTAACTTTCAAAATGGCGGCAAAAAACCTGCGTTGCTATAGACTGTAGCTCCTAAACGAATGTACAGATTTCAATGAAACTTCGCTAAAGTCATTTTCTCGACGCCCTTTAATATCTATATAACATACTTCAACGAAAAGAAGCTGGAAAAAAAGTTACGAGGGATGGTAAATTTAAATTCCGAATAACTCGAAAAGTTTTTACTTTTTTGTTGATACTGTATTAGTTTTTCAAAAGTTTACGAAATTTCCTTAAAAAAATCGGACAATTAGGAGCAAAGATATGGTCTCTGGTTTTTTTAACATTTTCTACTCCAAATGTTATATCCTTGGTTTGGTTTTTAAATTTTGAATGTGTTACTGAACTAATGCTATTTTTTTTTTTTTAGCATATTAGTAATGATTAAAGAAAAACAGTTTAGTCCAATAATTGGAATCACCTTTTGTTTTTTTTCTCTTTGTAACTCGGAAGGTAATGTTACTTTAGATATATAATTGTTTGGAAATAATAAACCATTGTGAAATAATTTACAGCGTTTATTTATTTATTTATTTATTATTATTTCTTTAAATAATTTAGTATTGAGGTAATGGAAACAAAGAATAGATAGGCGTTGATGTAACCTCAGGGTTTTACGCCTCTAAGCCCTAAACAATAACAACAACAACCTTAGTGAAGTCTCTAATGATGAAAATGTTTTGTTTATCCCCACCTATTATATAGATATTTTTAATATAAAATCTTTAATAATTATGACCCGTTTATAGGATGTTTTTCTTCTTACGGTTTTGAAGAATTATAAATTGAGATTTTCGATTAATAATAAATTCCTGGGTGATTCATATCATGAGGAGGAGGGAGATAGATATCAGTGACTGTTAGCCGGAGCAAGATTTACTCGCCTCATGGACCGGTTTGTCCAAAGTTACGACCCTCGCCCCAGTCAGTTTCACCTTAATGCAATGGCATTTGTCAAGAGAACCACCTCCATCTCGGTTACACCACCAGCCGCCAGGATGGGAGGAGATACGGGTTTCCTTTCCTAATCCCAGTCAGCTGTAACCGGCCCGTAGTTCAATTGAATACAGCTGGAGAAACTAATGCTTAACTTAATTAGCTTCCCGTTTTAAACTTTGCTGGATCCCTTGTTTCGCTCTGTTCCTACTTCCATTCTTGAGAATTTTAGTTTGGCGGTAACTTCAGATCTTTAAAAAATTATGTTTCCTTTATACCGATAATACGGCCGAGCGAGCTGTGATCTTTTAAGGTCCTTTCCTTCCGCAAGTATGGAGAAAGGCTTAACTCAGAGTTCTCCTGAGTGAATGAATTTTGTAATTTTTTTTTATTACTAAAAAATAAATATAATTATTTATTTTTAATATTTTTTATTTTGACTGATCACCCAACCATCCTTCTCTTCGAATTTTGTAAATCCTGTATCTTATTTCTAAAAGGTATTTTCTTGTCGGTACGCCATAACTTCGTCAATTCTTCATCATATCCAATGATTGACCGCTCATTTTGAAGATATCCTTCTCACGCGAAAAATAGTCCTATCCTCCCGAAATTTCTGTAAAAAATGTTAAGAAGGAAAAGAAACTTTATTCGTCAATAACTCAAAAAGTATGTATTTTTTTCTCGATTGTACCCATGATAATTAGAAAGATTACTGAATTACATGCAAAAACAAAAAAAAAATCGGACTAATATTAATAAAGTTATAGTAAATTAGTTTTGGTACAGGCGGATCTACGCGGGGAGGGCTTTCGGGCTGAAACCCCACCCCTCCAAAAAATGGTAAAATGTAACCATGTTTTACAGAAAAAAATATTAAAAACTATCTCTTAACATATTCTTGTTCGTGTAATTATATTTAATAGGACTTCAAGAACCATTTAAATACCATTTCATATGGGTAATTAATTTTTCTAAATCAATTTTCGTTATATGTATATGAAAAAAAATCTTTCGGGCTGAAGCCCCCCCAAGATTAAATTTTGGATCCGCTAGTGAGTTTTAGTATACTTAATTATGTCTTCCTATTTAAAGATATTGCATTTAGGAGTGGAATAGTCTACTACACTTTTTTTTTCCTGGCTGATATGTTAACTTTATTATTTCTTAAAGGTATTCGTTTGTTATTGTAGTATATTCTAAATTTGATATTTTTGGTGTTTTAGGGGAGTGTAAATTAGTTCATATTTTCTGTTGCACTTTAATTGTCTAAATCATATCGTTTTAAAAAGATCATTAAAACATTCATTTTGAGTTATATTTTAAGAATATATGAGTTATTACATTTTATTTTTTCCATAACTTATAATATCCTATTATCGGGTCATTATTTTGTCTTAATTATTTTTATTGTCTTTCCAGTCAGCGTTTAAAAATAGGTTTTAGCAAAGCAATTTGTACAAATATTTTGGTCTATTATGTTAAATGGAATATTCTAATCGACCAAGGAAAAACTATTAATTCCTTCCTTACATAATACATAGCATCTACTTATTTCCATATTGTTTTGCTATTTCTTTACTATACAAAATTTTCTGCGAATTATTCGCACGGGCCAACTTGTATTATATAAACGTATGCCTGTATGTTAGTTATTATTTTGATCACTTTAGTTTCTTTTTATTATTTCTTTGCATTTATTTCTAGTATTATTATTTTACTTTTTAATTACTTTTATGTATTGTACATAGAGTATGAATAAGCTTAAAACATAAATAAATACATAACGTAATATTATCCAGTAAAAAATTTAATTTTAAAAAATAATATGTGCTATTTATTAATATTATAAACAAAACCTAAACGAGTTGTTATTATATTAGTCCCTGGTACAGACCCCTTTTTATCAAATTATTAACATCAGCCTAAAACTTCGTGAATGGCTTTGTTTTATTATAGCCTACAGCTTTGTATCTTGTGCGTTCCAGCCCTGAAGAAGTCAGGTTGAAACGTTGGCTATGAATAAAATTGTTTTTATTATTTTAGTATTTTTATGACTGCCACCCCAATTCATATTCTTACTCAACAGAATAAGTAACGTTAATAACATAGTTGCCAAAAATATTGTTTATATGAGTATTTAACTGGATTATAATCCAGAAATAAACTGATCTTGCTGAGAACGAATTCAAAACTGCAGTGTGATGTTTAGGTAGTAGAAAGTTTACATATTTTTAATATGCTTATATATTTATATATTTCACGTTATATAAAAGTTACTAATTATTAAATTATTCCATTATTATTTATTCCAAAATATTATAAATTTACGTTATATTTTTAAAAGATACTTATTTTGAATGCAAGCAGGATTTTTAAAAAAAGTTCGTTGGATAGGAAAATATTTTCGGTATTTTAAGAAAAATCTATTAGTCATAATTATGCAAATAATGTCTGGACGAGGAAATTTTCCGCCTTTCAGTTACGATATTAAACCTCTGAAGTACATAATCAAGTTTACAAATTTTCACTGAGCAGGAAAATTTCCTACACTTTTAGAAGTGATGCATTTAATTACATGTCTTCACATACTCTTAGATATTATACACAAAAACATATATTTTATATTACATTACTGTATGAAATGTAATTTTTAAGTTATAGCTTCCTATTTAACAAAAAAAACATGACTTAAAATAAATACACAACTTAAATTTCCTTCTTTTCTGCATGGGATCGAACGATGGTCTATATAAACATTTTTCGTAGTTCTTGACTTTGAGGTCTAACTATAATATATTCTCTTCAATATTATCTCTTTAAATATATCGCATTATTTACGGGACACACTGTACGCAGGCTAAATAAACTATAATATAAGTTTTTGTTCTTTATGTTTTTTTTTCTTAATATTGGTGCTGAAACCATGAAATACTAAATAAAAGGCTGTAGTTGAGCTATTTATGACAGATGTTTTTGATATGGTAGGGTAATGTGTTTACTGACCATGATTCTACGAACGCGATGTAGTCTTTATTTTATATATATATATTTATATATATTTGAGGTGTTAGGAGTTTGTTCTACTATTAGATAGATATGTAATTACTTGAATGATACAGGTTACTACGTTAGAGATATAATAAAAACCATCACATTGAATTATATGTATTGCGAGTTATTATAATCGGAGATCATCAGACCGTTAAACCTGATAAATAGAACAATAAAGGATAAGGACACATTTGTTATTTTTGGCACGCAAGTCCGTTTTTATCTACCATTATGACAAGAGACATGCTAATTGTTTTATCTTAACATCCTAATGCCCTGACGATAGTTCTTATCTCAAAACTATCATATTTTGAAGTCATTTCAGGAAACCGGAAGTCTACTTGGCATTTTCGCAATCGAGAAATTTCCCTTCTGAGATGATTGTTCATTTGGAGGCTACTGTCGTTTCCTCGACAATCGAGCTTGTGCTTACCGATCACGAATATTGCGCTTTCCTCTTGAGCCTCGACGCCGGGACGACCCGACGGAATTATGATTTCCTTATGAACCAGAACTGGCTAAGGTTTCACTCCAGCACGTGCTACTTCCTACGCAGGTTGCATGAGTTTCCTCATGATCAGAGAAACCGTTCTTGGTTATTAGCGCTCTCCTTTTGTAATTTCACTTTCTTCTTTGGAATTTGCCGGGTGCGTTCAAGGAACTTTATGATGGATTCTCATAACATCTACGCACCGATTATACCTAGCGGTGATTAATGTAAATCACTTCCTCTTGTTTTGAGTGGGCGAACCCTCCGGATGGTTCGGACTAATCAGTTTGGCCATGGAATCCTTGATCAGGGAAAGCGTGGGTTGCAGCATGTGCTTGATACTTACTTTACTAGTAATTCCGTTACCGCAATCTTTATGTAACGTAGGTTTTATACAAGAACACGTTTTAAAGGATTTAATATGAATTGATTGATTGCGATAAAATATGAAGCGATTTGTTCAGTAACTCATCAAAATTCTTTCCATCCTACGAGGGATTCAAAGAACGATCTAGAAGAAAAAGAAATAGTTTCATATTTTTATAATAACTAACGTAAAAGTTTCGCTAATTTCTATTAATTTGTTGTTAATATAACTTGCGAAAGACGAAATTGTTTCACATAATCACTGTGTCATAAAAAGAGCAGTGATTTTAATTCAATTCCTTGAATCGGTTCGTTAATGTAGTTCCTAGACCAAGTTCAGCTCGTTATTATTTGTGATTATTATAGAATAGAATTTTTATAAAAACAACATACGGTTCATTTTGTTTCCAATTTAGCTCCATCCAGATACCTAAACTTTCATAATAAACTGCAAAACCATCAGAACCCTCTCTTTTCTATCCTTGCTTCCTCTTCGATTCCTCATCATCCTCCGAGTGGTCTACATATTAAATTACAAAATGGCGCCGTGATCTCCTAATGCCGATATATATTTGTTACAGGTTGTTAGTTTCTCAAAAAGTGTTTTCATATCATCATATTCATTTTTTCACATTTATTAGATGTATTTTTATTTTTAATGCAGTTTTTTATTCATAATGTTCACTATGAATAAATAATTTTTTTTTTTTTTTACATTAAGAATTGTGTAAATAATAAAGAAGAATCCGTGGTAAAACAACATCTTTAGTCAACACGGTGTTGTGAGGTAAAAATTAATAAAAGGATTTTATTAAACCATTGAAAGATGTCAATTCTAGATCGTTAATAATGTTTGAAATGTACATCAAATATATATACAAATAAAACAATATACCAAGTACTAAGTAGAATTAATAAATATATGTATTTTGTTTCTCTTTAAATATGTATCCACTGCTGTCATGGTATTGACGATCAGCAATATGTGTTGTGATAAATGAGGATTGACATTACAGACATGAATAAGGATAGCACCCAGCAGCACTTCTTTCTGTTCACTATTTACTTCCGTGATTTAGGTGAGGAGATCTCTCATTCAGTTCCTTTTTAGTCTCCTCCTAATAGAGATATCAGTCGTGGTCATGTCTTTTATAAGTCTGAGTGTTCGTGTAGTTTGAGATGAAAACGAGGATAGAGATTACGTATGTGTTGGTCTATAGTTGATTGTCGCAAGTTAATAAATATTAAATTACAAATTATATTCAAACCTTCAAAATTTTCCTAAACTACATTTGTCAACTTTACCATCGATATAATCACTTATAATTAATTTTCTAAAAAAACTAAGCGTTAAAAATAACTATGTAGGATATTTAGTAAATTAGATTTTTATAAAACTACTCGAAAAAAAATCGTCAATAAATACATACAAATACACGTTTTTTTAATGTATTTTTTCCTTTCGTTTGTATTTTTTTTTCACTTCCAGTCGAGTACAGTGTAATAAAACGAAACCTAACTGTAAAGGTTGAAATCGTGACAAATCGATTTCTCTTTATTCGTCAACCTTTCCGGCATCCGGAATTAGTGTATATTGTTTTGCTTGAGGTGTCAATTTTATTCTGCTCACGTTTGTTATTTAGTTGCTGTTGTAGTTTAGCTAGTACTGGTTTTACCTAACAAAAAGGGTGTTAATTCAACTTAAAATTTCATAGCTCAAATTTTAAAATAAATGTTTTTTATATTATTGTATAAAAAAATGTCATGATATGAAAATGTTGTCTATATCTAGCTTACATCCTGACATGGATTATATGATATAATAAATAAGTGAGATATGAGTATTGCACTATATGATGAATGTTGCCTAATTAACATTAACAAAAACCTTCAAAATTAGGAAAGTATTAAGCTGGTATTTTATGTTTTGAGATTTGACTTTTACCTAGAAAATCTAATTTGAAGAAATATCGTTATTCATTCATAATATGTAGACTATCTATTTTTTAATATAGAAATTGACTCTTGAAACAGTCTCATTTTTATTTCTTTCGTTTTAAGCTTTCTGTATTTTGTACCATATTTATCTATGTTAATATATATACATCCACCTAGATGTTTTTCGTTCAGAGTTTTTCCCAGTAACATTTTCGTTCTTTTTAAAATATATTGTGGAAGGGGAGAGGGTATTTTTTTAACCTTGGATGAAATGGATGAACGATTTCCTCTCTCCTTCAATAATATATTTGAAAAAGAACGGCAATCTATAGTTGGAAAAAATTCTGATAAGAAAATCCTTCTCCAGATGGATGGACATCAATTAACATAGACTAGTTGGCCCGTGCGAATAATTCGCAGAAAATTTTGTTTAGTGAAAAAATAGCAAAACAATATAGAAACAAGTATTTCGTATGTATTATGTAAGGAAAGAATTAATATTTTTTCCTTGGTCGATTACAATATTCCATTAAACATAACAGAATATTTGTACAAATTGCTTTGCTAGGATCTATTTTTAAACACTGACTGGAAAGATCATAGAAGTAATAAAACCCAGATCATGGGATTTTCTAAATTATTAAAAAAAATAAAATGTAAGAACAACCAAATGACTTCAAGAAATAATAAAGTTAATATATCAGTCAGGAAAAAAAGTTTAGTAGACTATTTTACTCCTAAATGCAATATCTTTAAACAGGACGACATTAGTAAGTATACCAAAACTAATGGATTGTATCTTTGTTAATAATTGTCCAATTTTTACGATTTTTTTTGTTTTGTTGGTAATTTAGTAATCTTTCTGATTATCATGGGTACAATCAAGAAAAAAATGCATACTTTTTGAGTTATTCGCGAATAAAGTTTCTTTTCCTTCATAACTTTTTCACAGACATTTTGGGAGAATAGTTCTATTTTTCGCATGTGAAGGAGAAAAATATCTTCAAAATGAGTTGGCAATCATTGGATTTGATGAAGAATTGACGAAGTTATGGCGTACCGAAAACAAAAAAAAAAACCTTTTAGAAATAATATATAGGATTAATATCGTGTAAATCCCCGAGAGCTTTGAAGACTCAATTTCTATATTAAGAAATTTATTTTTCAAAGGGATGTAACTTAAAAGATTTATTTATTTAGCGTTATGGTTTGATCATAACTTCTACACTTATGTGCTAGATGGCTGAGATACTGAAGATCTGTAGAGGTCTAATAACTATCCATTCTGGTCATACATTATGAATGTGCATATGGATGAATGTACTTTCAACGAGGAGGCGGAGCTTAAGTACTCTCTCAGCCAATGAAAAGGTCCAATGTTCCTCGGCAGCAAAGGGTGGGGGTTATGGAAGTTAATAAAAGGATATGCATAATCAAAAAGGCCTTTTCTTCCTCGGTTGCACTGGTGAGGTCTAGGAACTCTTTTTACATCCGGGTTTTATAATCGTCTTCAGGACGGCAGCCGTATTGACTTGCCGTTGGAAATTGAAAAGCAGCAAGTTTTTTTTTTTTTTTACTTTCTTCGTTCCGCTGAAAAATTTCAATTTCCTTTTTCCCGCAGAAAATGAGGGGAGTACTGTAGATCTTAAGAAGGTCTATGATGAAAACTGCATGGTTGGCTGTGCAAATAGGAACGATACGTTCCAAGAGTTATTCAGATTATTACGACGGAAATGTTTTATTTTATGTTGGCTGGATTTTTTTTCTTTTATTTAATACGAAATACATAATATTGTGCTTTTAAACCCACTGTTGATTACCTGGATGGAAAAATCAGGACTTGGGTTAGTGACCGCGTTGGCGGTTCCGTGGGTAGACTGGTGAGCTGGATAACACCGGTCTCTGTCTTAACAAAAATAGTTATACCCAATTATCTGCCTACTATAATAATAAGCTAGAAGAAAGTGCTCTTGTAATTAGGTACTGACCGGGAAACTTAATTATTTTAAAGTTTTCTTGATGTTTGTGTGTAGTATTTATTAAATAATAATTCGATATACCACGGTAAAAGATAATAAGGATTATCTTGCAAAAGATATCGATTCGTATTATATAAACATTCAAGAAAAGGAAATATAAATAATTTAGAACAACAAAATAATAACAATATAAATTGTATAAATAAGAACAAAATAAATAATAATGAATTAATCCTCTCACGAATATTTTATGAGAATATCAAATTCATCTATTATAGCTGTCATAATGACAGTGAAACACTCATTATTAGACTGACATAAATACAAAACCACAAGAACCTCTATGGATCTATCTGGAAATCATAACTCTTAGAAGACAGCAAAAACAATGTCGAAAAAATTTGTTTGTTGTAAATTATTGTTTTGCATAAAAAAAATAAAATATAAAGAGAAACAAACAGCATGACGCCAATGACTCTTTAGGGTACAGGCGAATATCAAACAAATAAATGAGTAAATACATAAATAATAACAAAATAAAATAGAAGCAAAAAATATATATACTTTATATATATATATATATATATATATATATATATATATAATATATATATATATATATATATATATATATATATATATATATATATATAAATAGGTAATGATTTCAAAATTAATATAGAACAAAAAGTAAATTGAAATTGAAAAAAATAAAGAATTAAATGTCTGCTAAACTTCCAATATAAAATATTTACATTCCCTCAAGAGTCTCCGAGCCATCTTTGTCTTACACATGTAAAAGGCGAAGCAAGACTCCAGAAGATCCCAGCTTCTGTTCCAGCCGCGTCACTGGGATTTCTCTTAAATATAATTTTTGCAATCCCATCCTGTAAGTTAATCAGAATCAATAGAGAAAGAGAGAGAATCTTTTGAAGCTTTAGGTAATTTATTTTAAAAGTTGTTTTATGCGTTGTTGTAAAATGCGTTTTATCTGTATTTTTGTATTTGTGTGGTGAAAAATGATAAAATGAAAAAGTTAGATTTAGAAAAATTCTTGTATAACTATGATACCAATGGTTGGTTCCTTTTTTGTGTAGAAGAAGTATATTATTCTTTAGACCTAAAGTTTTTAGGCTAAATTACAAAATACATAAACGATTCATGACTCTTTTTGATAAAATAAACATTTACCACGGTAGGCCAGTCTTTCTCACCATTTTCACTGGTTTCACACTTAACTATATCTCAAGGTCAGTAAAATTTCGTTTATGAATAAATTAAATTATCCCTAACTTCTCTTCAAATTTGGGGCAAATCGAATGTGCGGTTTTCCAGATAAAAGAAAATACTACAAAGTAGAGGATGGAATTAAATTAAATTTATACAGCATCATTATTTTACTAAAACCCATCTTTCTTTCTACTTTGAGCCAAATCTGAAATATTGGCATAAGTAAGAAAATACATTTGCACGAACACCTGCGGAAGTACCTTATGAGATTTAATGAAATGTGTTTTGGAAAATCTAGACACCCCGCAAAATCCATAAAAATTGGATAAACGATAGTGTACTATATCATGTGCCCATCACATCAATTTGACTACAGACATACACAGAACCAAATTTGGGCCTCGGTGTCTGAAAAATAAAACACGAGTTGAATTTTTCGTTTCTGAGAAAGAACATTTTTATAACAACCCATACGAATACCTTCTGTAGGAAGCAAATCGTTAAATACAAATAAATATATACATATACGAATTGGTAAGTTTAGGTATTTTTCTTAAAAAAAAAAAAAAAAGTATTTTTCTTTCTTCAACTATTAAGAAAAATATTTTAATCGTTGGCCAATGGTACAGAACTAATGGTTGAAACTGTTTAATCAGATATATAAATAAACTAGTGTAAAAAAAACCGAAGAGGATAAAAAAAATATGGAGTTACTGAACGCGGTAAAATTTTCTCTGTGTGTATTTGTGTTTGCTTATAGCGTGTATCTATATTTATGACAAGTATTAAATCTCTGTGTTAACGGTACAGCAAATGGGTGTCTTTTTTTTCTACTGTTCTACAAACCTCTACCTGTAGCGTAACTAATCTATTGATCACCTGTACATAGTGACATGTCCGTTGTAAAATTACAAAGACTGGATGGCTATATTTTTTACTTTTTCTTTTAACTTAAAATTTTTCTTATTACTGCCCTACAACGTTATTTAACTTAGAAAATACTTTGTCATTGTTAAAATATTAGGTCATTAGTTTACCTCGGAAAACGTTGGTATTGTTTTTTAATTAATGGATCAGCATATGAGTAGAATAATGAGATGAAAAATAAAAGATAGGAAAGAAGAAAATCATACCTTACCCTTTCCGTGATTTTAAATTACATAATTATACAGGGTGTCCTCAAGAACTACAATAAAGTTCATACAATGACCAAATTTTCTGCAGAAAAGTATGAAATTTAAGTTTTGTGTTTTTTATTTATTTTTTTGGAAGTCACGTTTTTTGTTGAAGCGGTAACTAAAAAAATACTTAATTTAAGTATTTAAAAATCGCTTCACAGTAAACTAAACAAAATTTACTTAAATGTAATACATTGGAAAAACCATTTAAATAGAAATCTTGAGTGGCTAAATTAACCCACGTTCTGTTTTTAAAAAAAAAATATTATAAATTCTCAACTATACTACAATTACCCCACTTTCAGAAAAACTCTTTCCTTTAATAAGATTTAAGTCCATATAAATTTATTTGAGGTTTTTTTGGGGAAGAACTTCAGATTCACCTCAAGTTGTGTATAAAAATGATATTATTTTATGTTCCGTCACCTAAAATTACCTGTGTTTTCAGCAAAAATTATTATAATAAATTGTTGTAAAGCTTTTATTTATTACTTTCCATAATATGTGATGTATTATACTGAATATGATTGCCTGAATACACTTTTTGTTGAAATAAACAAATGTTAAAAATAATGGCATTCTAAATATTTTTCATGTAAACTGGCTAATTGATTTTTTTTTTTCAAAGAGTTCTCTATTACAGTAATCGATCCCTATTAATAGATGACAAACTAAATGTTTCTGACACTAATATTTAAGTTCAATTGCTGCAGTACAGATCTTAGTAAAAAAGAAATTTACATTATTATTTAAGACTAATGAATAATCATTATTTTAACCTTTTGTTTAGAAATAAAAAATGTATTTATGCATTAATATTTATTATTATATATCCCAGGTAATAAAGCTTTACAATAATTTACTGCAGTCATTTTTGGTGAAAACATGGATACTTTTAGGTGACAGGACATAAAATCACAGAATATTTATGCACATCTTGGGTGAATCTGAAGTTTTCCCAAATTAATTTGTATGCACTTCAAGCTAATTAAACGAGAACGTTTTCTAAAAGAGGGGATCCTGTTGTATAGTTCAATGATAAATAATTTATATTGTTTTAAAAACAGAACATAGCTTAGTTCATTCGCTTAAAAGTTCTTTTTAAATGGTTTTACAGTTAAATGGTCAAACTTTATTTTATTTTGAAATTTCTTCTAGTTTACTGTGAAGCAATTGTTGAATACTTAAATGTTAATTGTTAATAGTTCGTGGTACAGACCCCTTTTTATCAAATTGTTAACATCCGCCTAAAACTTTGTAGATAGGTTCATCTCATCTTACAACTATTTCATTTATGAATATACTCGGAATTGGGGCGTTTTCAATCTGAAGTTCGTCAAAATTTATTTAATTAATTAGGTACTAAAAACTCGTATATACCCATCTGTTTTTCCCTTGGATCGTTAGATGATTTGATAACAAAATCGAGAAAAATAGGTGCCCTTCAAAAATATTGGGTCGTTTGGCCTTAATATCCTCGTTATTTTACATTTGGGGGTGTAGGTCACGCCAAATGGCTCAATATTTTTGAAGGCCACTTTTTCGTTCAAATTATTTGACGATTCAAGTTGAAAGCAAATGGGTATTTAAAAGTTTTTAGTTAAATAAACAAATTTTGACGATTTACAGATTGAAAACGCATTAATTTCGAGAATTTTCGTAAATAAAATATTTGTAGGTTACGATGAGATTAAGTTATTTAAGAAGTTTTAGGCGGGTGTTAATAATTTGATAAAAAGGGTTCTGTACCACGGACTATATTGTTTTTTAAAATTTACATAATGAAATTGACAACTGTATAAACAATACAACTAGAAAAAATGCACACATTAGAAATCATGACATGAGCAGACTTGAAGAGATACTGCCCAGTGGTAGCACTCCCTATTTAATTCTAGGTGAGAAGATCACGAGGCCATCTTCTTTTCAGAAGCCTAGGGTGATTAATAGGAATCGAGGAAGAAGCAAGGCTGGAAACAAGTGGATTCGGTTACGACTGGAGTTTATCATGAAAGGATGGGTATCTGGTTCGGGCTAAATTAGCGGCATACGGGACATTAAGATATTTATGAATGGTTTTATTTGTGACAAAATATGGGATATTAATGATTTTACGAAGGATTTTGGATTGTTAGGGTGGATACGATAGGAATTCGATGGTTTAGTAGAGGCCCAAAGCTCAACTCAGTATGTCCGTAGGTCTTATTATGGTTAAGTAGATGAGTCTTTTGTAATTAATTGAGGCTTTAGAGCGTTTCTCTATTGTCAATTGTCTAAGTGTTGGAGCAGTCGGAAACTATATTGTTTAAAAACAAATCTACTCATTAGGAAATACACATCATTGCTGAACTAATGATGTTATAAATCCATTAATTCAATGTTTAGACTCACTTGTGAGGTTAATTAGCTCTTAATAACAGTAGAAGCCTAAATTCTTAGCGTAATAACATTCATTACATAGCGACTACCTGCAAAGTACAAGTTGGGATCGTAATGTGCTGCAGTTATGTCAGCAATTAAGACGTGATCTGGCTCCGAGATTCTTCAAATTAGTCTCTGCTTTCCATGCGTTTTATTTGTTCTTGATGTAATTTTAAGGAATACATATGTTTTTGTTATTTAAATATTATTACTTTTCATTACAATTATTTGTAATCCGATTTCAATAATATTATCTATGCGAAAGTCTTGTTTATAAAATTTCTAATTGTTACCTTCGACTCATTATCGGTGTAATTAAGTCGTTTCGTGAGGAGAGGAAGGGGTAAGAGGTAGTAGGGAGTAATGAATCATTTTAAAAATGTGCAAATATTGTTTTGTTTTTTTAAATCCTTAAAAAGCCTCTAATCATCTGATTGTAACCTACGACTTTTTTTTATTTACGAACATTCTCGTAAATAGGACTTTTTCATTCTGGAAATCGGTAAACTGTGTCTAATGAATGAATTATTAAAAACTCACGAACATCCTCATTTTCTTTCCACTTGAATTGTAAGATATTTTTATCCCTAAATTGAAAAAACAGCTGGTCTACAAAGATGCGACCTGCACCCCTAAAATGTTAAAATAACAATAACGATTAACATCAGTAACACATGAAATAAACAATCCTCATATTTTTTTGGGTGTGCATAACAATACATTTTTAGGATATATATATATATTGAATATATTGTATTTGACTTCTATGTTTCTGATATGGTTTAGTAGTCTGAAATCGTACTTTAACATTATAGTTCTTTTTATAATTTATTTTATGACTCAAATGAAATGTACTAGTTTATTCCTTAATTAAATAATATTGTGACGTCTAATGGTCAGTTATATTTATTTCTGGTGTTATATTTAATAACAGCTGCGTACCATTAATTACCACACATTCCAGCGACCATAAAAACCGAGACAGGACAATAAAATCAAATAGTTTGTGGCTATAGTCAACTTATATCGACACGTATCGCGTTAGAGATAAAAAGGTCTTTAATGATCAATAAATATTATTGTTTATTATTCCTAAGACGGTGTTCAGTGAAGTTACCCCAAAATCATAAAATATGAGTTTAGACTTATCTTTGTAGTCCGTGTTAATTTGTGTTATTGATTTAAGTAATACCAGCTTATGGTACTTTTAAAATTGTCAGTGATTAATTTCTATTTACTGAAGTTATAAATCATGGTACTGTTCCCTTAATTGACAGTGTACAATATTTCTCCCAAGCACCAATATCATTATCAATTGCTCGTTTAAGTATATTTCCTCTGTTTATTTTTCATTATCCATATTCATTATATGCCGTTTGTATTAAAAAAAAAAAAAAAAAAGGAAACTATGTACTCTTGCATTACTTTAACATCATTTAAGCTTTCTATGTACAGTGTGCCCTGTAAGTAGAAGGAAATATTTACAGAGGGGAAAGCTGACCCTAAGAACTACAAAAGATATAACAGATATAAATAATGGTCTGATTTTCAACCGAGTTTTTTTTTCAACAGAAAAGTTGTAAACTTAGGTTTTGTATTTTCCTATTCCTATTTTTTATGTGAATACTAACCTGAGTGTAGAACATATATTTCAATGTAGAAAATACAGTAAACAACGACTAGAACTTAACATCAAAGACATCATTCCGTACAAAGAACACAAGAGATTTGAAAAAAACCCGAAGTTTATTAAAGAAACAAAATTAATGAATCTAACAAGAACTGAACAAGAACTGAATTTAACAAGAACGGTCGTCGCTAATGGCCATGGAAGTCGAAGCAACGTTAAATAACAGCAAAAAAATAAAAATGTTTCTATCGACCCAATGTATATTTCTATCTAAATGTTATTATTATTTACATTATAGTTCAACGCAGATAACATGTCAGATGAAAAGGATGAAGTACTGAAATTAGTTTCGAATTTACTTTTTTAACCCTCCTTCGGGGTAGCAAAGAACCGATTATTTTTATCGATTAATTTATCTATTGGTCATGACATGCTGTTATTTCGTTGGGTTAGATTTGTGATGGGGAGGGGGGTGGGAGGGGGGGAGGTATTCTGGGCCAGCGCCGGACGTGCGAGGACTAGGCAACCCGCATAGCTCCTTATAATCCATTCTCTCCAGTCTTTAATAAAATAATACCTCCCGGCATTTTATTGGTTCCCTGTTTCTCTTCTTGACCATTACGTATTTTACTCTTACCCATTTGCTTTTTCTAAAGATTCGTCTGTCCTGTGTTTATCGTTACGTGAATTTATTGTTTATTTTACTTTTTAAAACTGGCGTTTATTACTTGATGTAGGCACGACGGCTTGTACAACTCTTTATTATATCTGTGGAAATTAATGTTTGTTTGTCACTTCTTAGAAATATCCCAAATAGATGAGAAAGGATATTTGTGGAATAAAAGTTATGATTATTAGTTTTATCTAATATCATTAATGCTAAAAAAAACAAACAATTTTTTCCCTCTTCTAATTTTAATCCGCAACTGTCATCGACATGACACTATGCATACGTGTTGTTATTCCTTGAAATCATGAAGAAGAATAGTACCCAGTAGAACCTCCTCCTAGTTTTTATTTACTTCTTTAATTTAGGACACGATATCTCACATCCAGCTCATTTAAGTCTACTCTTGATGAACACGTCACCCGTGGCCATGACGATTATAATGATATCGAGTCTGTGTTTTTATTAAATCGGAGGTAAAAAGTACCTATTTGTTGGTCGATAGTTAATTGTTATAAGTCAGTATGTTAATTTCAATTTTTACCCAGTAACAAGAATCTGCTGTTAACATTCTTCACATTTTGGATTGAAAGGATTGTAGTTTTTGTATGTCTTTTTTTTTTTTTTTTTTGGCAAACCGTAATCTGTGATGCATATTTTATTATGGGTTTTAGTAGGTGTGTGTTTGTATTTAGTCGTTATCTGATTTTCAATTTTGTTTGAAAAAAAGAGTATATTTTCAGTCTTTTGTTTATATTGTGCTGACTGATGAATCCGTCGATACAAACTGGTGGACACGCTTTTCGTCTAAGTGTTAGAGCTATATTTTGTCTTTTTTTTCCAAAGCGCGTTCCAATTTTTGAAGGCCAAAATCGGTGAAGAAAAATGTAATTTAAAAAGCCCATCTTTTAAGTTTAATTAGTACAATGAAATAATCGTGGGGCTTCGTTTTTTCGCGTATATTATTTATTTTATATGTTATTTAACAGAATTAATGGGTTAAAATAAATATAAAAAGAACATATATGCAATATTTAATTTTGTTTTGCTACTATACAATTTTTTTTAACAATGCATATATATATTCTACACTGTAAGTGTCATTTGTTTTTTTAGATCAAATAACTGTTTCGATTTCTTAATTATGATATTTCTCTTATAGTTCCAAAGATCTTCTTCCACATCGGTTAAACGTGTTTCCCTCCCTATATATTAATTTTAAGTCAATAAATATTGTTAATTCGTGCTTTTGTTTCTTTTTGGAAAATAAAACTCCTGATATGTTGGATATACGATCGGTCGATGCGGGAACCTTATGGGATCGTAAGGGCTTGCTATCAATCATTGAGGCCCTTCGAGAGATTGGTTATTAAATAACACCGAGATACTTCACTTCTTTTATAAACAATACTCCATTTTTTGTCATCATAAATCAGGTTTAGATATTGAACAAAATATGTCTGTTTTGTAATATATATTCTACTATATTAATTTACTTATTGACTACGGATAATTATAAAGCAAGATGGAGATTACCGACAAACTTTTATTCGCTCGTTATCCAGAGATTAGGCTTGATAACTATACATTTCACACAGTCTACTCATAACCTAATCAGATGAATATAAAATATTTTTTAGTTTAAATTATAAATGATATATTTTATGATGATGATATTATTTCTAAAAGGTGTTTTTTTGTCTTTATGCCATAATTTCGTCAATTCTTTATCAAATCCAATTGTTGACCACTGATTTTGAAGATATTCTTCTCCTTCACATTCAAGACATTGTCCTATCCTCCCAAATTTTTTTCTGGATTGTGCCCATGATAATTAGAAAGATTACTAAGTTATCTACAAAACAAAAAAAAATCGGACAATTATTAACATAATACGGTCCATATACGGTCCATTAGATTTGGTATGCTTAATAATGTCTTCTTTTTTAAAGATATTGCATTTAGGAGTAGAATAGTCTACTAAACTTTTTTTCCTGGCTGATATATTAACTTTATTCATTTCTTAAAGACATTTGGTTGTTCTTACATGTTATTTATTTTTTTAGTAATTTAGAAAATCCTATGATCGGGCATTATTTTATCTTTATTACTTTTATTATCTTTCTAGTCAGCGTTTAAAAATAGGTTTTAGCAAAATAATTTGTACAAATATTTTTGTCATTTATGTTTAATGGAATATTGTAATCGACCAAGATTATTATTATTAAATGGCACTACATCCCAATTATTTGAGACATGGCCTGCTCCAGCATGGATCTCCAGTTCTCCCGGTTAGTTGCTGCAGCATTCCAATTTCTGACACCAAGTAGTCTTCATGCATCAGCAGCCACACAGTCTTGCCAGCGCAAACATGGTCTTCCCACTCGTCTGTTTCCAAACACAGGCTCATTCATAGCTCTCTGTGGGGGTGCATTCATATCCATCCGCGCGACATGTCCCGCCCAGCGTAGTCTTGCCAGTACGATGAATTGGCTCACATCCAGGTCATTAAACAATGTCTTTATTTCCAAATTCGTTCTCCTCCTCCAATTCTGTGGTGTTTCCTGGACCCCTCCAAATATGCGTCGTATAATCCTCCTTTCAAATCTGAACAGGAATTTCTCAACTGCTTTAGTTAAGGTCCAGCTCTCACAGCCATGTGTGAGCACTGGTCTAATAATCGACCAAGATAAAACTGTTAATTCCTTCCTTACATAATAAATAGGAACTATTTATTTCCAGACTGTTTTGCTGTTTTTGAGTGCTTAAGAAATAAAAAAAATTTAAAATGCAAAATAATATACTTTTTTTTGTATTTTACATTTTAATAAATATAATTTGAAATAGATTATTTGTAACTATATTTTTTAAGAAATGTAAAATACAAAATAAGTATTTGTATTTTCTTTGCAAGATACTAAAAAAAAATATTTTCTTTTATATTTTAAATGCGCATTATAAATTACTTACTTGAGTAGGTTCTTATATATTATATGAGACGTATGTATTTTGTTATCGAAATAAAAAATATTTTCGATATTTTTTATATAAAATATTTTTTCTGAAAATAATTTAAATTTTTTGTAATTAAATACATTATATTTTAAAAACACAAAATACTTGTTATTTTACAGACTCTATTTTAAAATAATATTATAATACTTTTTGCCCATGCCTGAACTAGTTATGATTGTTGGTATCTGTGGTAGTAATCATACTGGCTACTCCAACTCTTCTTCCCACCTCCCCCTCTGCAGTTTAAATATTTTAAGTTGTATTCGAGTAAAAGGATAAAATAAGAGTATATATTTTCGCATATCGATATTCTTTTTATATAAGAGCATAAGTACCTGTTATTTATTTATGATTTATTAGTATAATTTCATATTTTATTTTCTTCTGCTATTTTCCTATTTAGCAGACTGCTCATAGCAGTTGTAGACGTCAAAATATCACCGTTAGCGTAAAGATAGTGAATAAGTAACATTGTTACATAGGACCTTTTGCAATAACAATTGCCATATTATATATATTATTATAGATTAAATATTTGTACGATACATAGATAGATGTTACTAAGATGGTAGTAAAGGTTAAATGATGGCTCCACAAAGCCATCGAATTCCTCACTTATCCATATCTTACAGTCCAAAATTCTCAAAGCTCCTTGCTTTGCCACTTATAAAATCATCCATAATGACCTTATTGTTCTTTATGTTTCCGATTTGGCGCAATCAAGATATCTATCCTTCCATAAAAAACTTCAAAACCATCCGAACCCCCCTGTCGTTTCTAATATTGCTTCCTCTTCGATCCCTGATAATCCTCCTAGGCGTCTGAAAAGAAGATGACCTCGAGATCTCTTATTGTAAATAAAGTTTTTTTTAGATTGCTACCAGTGGTATTAGTTTCTCAACGAGTGTTTTCATGTTATTATTTTCTGTTATCACATTTATTGAATATGTTTTTTTTCCTCAATACAGTTGTAAATATCATATATAAATAATTACAAAAAAAGATGGTAGTAATTAAAGAAAACAACGTTTTTCATTAAATTCAGAAGGCCTTCTTGTTATAAAAGAAAAAATCGTATTTGTGATCACAAAGTTCTTAGCTTCCAAAATAATTTTTAAAATGTTTAAAAAATATCTAAAGTTTTTTTTTTATTAAATACTTGGTAATACTAACTTGTCCTCTTTTTTCTGTTTTTTTTTTTTTAATTTCAAAATTAATACATTCTGCTGCATTGGAGGGCATTAATATTAGGGCTACATTAAACAAACTTGTCCTCAAAAAACAAAACAAAAAAAAACAAACAGTTTTTCAATTATATTTTATTTTTTATTTCAGTGGAGAATGTCTACTTGATAGGACGCTTAAGTCCTATAAAATTAAAAAAAACAAAAATTCCTTCATTTCCCTAAAAAAATAACGGAACCGTTTTTAATCTACAGTTTTTTCTTTTGTTTCTCATAATTCAACCCACAAAATAAATGGTGACAAACATTTCTCGAGTCCATTCTGACTTAAAAAAAAAACACTAATTAATAGTTCAGAGATAAATCATGTGATTATATCTCTTAACATTTTTCTGGAGTCCACTACAATCGTACATTGAGTATTTTATAAGGGAAAAAAACTTTAATTAATTAAGTGTTAAACAATTTTGTACAGCAATATTATATTCGTAAAAAAATCAATAAATTTCAACAATAACAGTAATGCCTAGCACAGATGATAAATTTATCTAAACTTCAGTTATTGCCTGACCTCTCTCAGAATGATAGATAATCGATCTATAAAGCAACGACTGAAATTTTAATATGCTGACAACTGATATTGGAAAAAATTCAACGGTATGGTCAGAATGGACAGAGAACTAATATTCGAAACAAAAAAAAAAGGGAGAAATTAATGAAGCATTGTGGACATCGTCGGTGTTATATGCTAACCACAGCTTTATTAAACTCCGTGGTCTTGTAAGTCCACTCGTAACTATTGAAGGACAATTTCCGATCAATGATATTGTTTTATTAATTCTGTTAGAAAAAAAATCCTAATAGGTTTTCTTTTATCATAAATGTATAATGTTTATAAATTACAATAGTTGTTCATCTAATATTGTACTATTGAATATTAGGCATGTCATACTGACACTGGTGGTGTGAATTCGATTCCACGCAACGGGCTATCATTAGTAGGTGGAATATTATTGGTTCTGTGGCGCGGTCACACGTAGTTGTTATCCTATGCTTATATTCAGCTATTTGATGAACGCAGACTTATTATTATAAATGGTCGAACAAAAGGAGAGGGAAATGGAGAAATTATCTTTATCTTTATTTCGGATTTGAGTTCTACCAATGGTTAGTTTCTCTTCATGTTGTACATGTCACGTTACCAATTTCACATTTACTTATTGTATTTTCTATTTAATAAAGTTGTAAATTCCATTAAAATAATAATAAAAAAAAAATTCTTTATTTCGGAATTGAAATCCTCTGTACTAGACTTTGCGTGGTTTCTATCGACTTGATTGACCTTAATAGTGACTTTGTAATCCTCCATGCAATTTATTCGGATCACTTGCCACTGAAGCTATGTCTAAAATGTTCTTTAACTCCAGATGAAGATATGTATTTGCCCCTACTCCCAAGGCTGAATTGGTTAGTGGAAAATGGAGATTATTTTGGAAGTAAAGTATCTTCTTACTCTCAAAGTTTAGATGTAAATAATGTACCGGGAGACGTGGCCCTGGATAAATTTATATTCGGAATTTGTCAAGTGGCTATGAAATCAGACATAGTGGTAGTAAGGATAGGGGAAGAAATATAAGAGAAGTGGGTGGATAGGTAATGTTGGAAATTAAAACAAAAACCATGTAAGTTTTTAGATTTACATAGAAAAAAAATCATCAGAAGCATTGAAAATATTTTATTTATAAGTAAACAGAAATTACAAAAATTTATGCCAATTTAAAAAGCAGCAGTATTATGAAAATATTGTAAAAAAAATCAGGAATCAAAAGATTCAAAGAATATATCTCAATTTTCTATCTAACTACTCCATTCTCAATGTTTTAATTTTACTATTTTATTTTTCTAATAATTTTTTTTTTTATTTTTTATTGTTTTTTTACCATCATTACTTATGTTTCTCTAACCTTGTTATCTGGTTATTTTCTTAGCCCTGATAAAGGCCTGAACTTCAGGTCAAAACGTCGGCATATGTAAAAAATAAATATTTTCATTTATTTTGCCTTCCTTTTTGACTGAACATCCCAACTATTCTTCTCTTCATTATCCACGACAGTCAACCAATTACCAATTACAAAAGATTCAAAATGCTTTTGGGAAGTATCCGCTACCTAAGAAATAATAAAATCATGTGTAATCCACTTACATTAAAAATGTTGCTTTATCTCTGTTAATTTCAATAGTTTAAAGTTGAAGAAAACAAAAATTTAGTTGAAACAAAAACAACTTTACTTTAATCTTTATCACAAACTTTTTTTATTTTCTCAACTTCTCTAAAAATAGTGTATTACTGCCTTTGATTTTTAGGGGCATTTTGATTTCGATTTTTTTTTTAATTTGTTTATTTATTTATTGAATGTGCTTCTACCAGATAGGATCATTGGCAAACAAATGTGTATATAATTAAATTACATAATGTTGGATTGTTCATAATACCATAGATTCTAATATATATATTTGTTTTCAGGTGAGCTTCAAACTGCATAGTTTGGTGTGTTTTTATGGTCTGTAAAAAAAAGTATTTATTTATATCTATAATTTTCAAACATATTACTGTCATTTAATATGGACAGAGATGGTCAAATTTTATACTTAATAATATAAATGTCGATTGGATAACCAGGAATAACGCATGAGCTTGATACAGAACGATTTATTTTAAATATAGAAAGAGACATTCAGCCAGAGACGACTTGGTTTAAAAGTTCGTTCTCAAAACTTAAAGTAAGACTTACTTCACTTTATTCAGGCGAAAGTTTTGAAAAGCTGATTGACAGATAGAAGAGAGGTAATCTATGAGATTCTTTTACATGCTTAAATAGTTTTAATTCTTTTTATATTTCCTCCTGGTTAATGTTTTTTATTTCAATGAATAGATTAATTTTTAGAAAACAAATTTGAAAACTGTTATCAACCTATAAGTTCAGTAAGAAACTTGAAGAGTACAGAACAAATGTATCAACTAAATTTACCAACCGAAATTCGTAAAGAGATTTGAGTTTTAAACTGGTGATTAGACAGAGATAGAATTGTAATTTTAAAGATAGATTGTGTTTTCCTCTATTTTTTAAAAATATAAATGTTCATTTTCTATGTAAATATTTGACTCATATTCAATAGTTATTTCTAGAATATTGAAACTGCTGATTTTATTTGTCATAAATTATTCTCCTTTATTCTTCATACACGAGTTAAACAGCAACTTCACATATCATAATGGTATAATTGATAATTTAAATTATTTTAAAATATATATATTTTTTTTTCTAATGCACTATATACATTTGTATATAAATACAAAAATAATAACTATCTTATCAAATTAGATGCTAAATAATATGTAACATAATAATGTATGTAATATAATATTTGTAGAACAACATGCTATTAAAAGAAGTTAATAAAATAAAATATACGTTTATGGTGTACTAGTAAAACGAGCTTTATTTTTAGGGGATTTATTATTTTTACTTTATATCCAATGTTATATAATGTCAACTGCAATTTAAAGTGCATTTAATCATAGTTACGTGATAAAAAAAAAGAATTATCGAAACAAAAAAGAAAAAATGAACGTTTCATATCTTCTGTTGTACAATTTCTACGGATTGTTAAGTTTGAAGTAGAGACGTAATATCCGTTAAAGAAAACGTATTGTGTGGGAAAATCCATTTGCATTATGCATGCCACATTTGCGGAATTAAACTAGCATTCGGGGTTGATATACTTCCATTTGCATATGTAAAGATCACCAACAGACCGTGATACTTGGAAGAGCCCACACTCAGAGACGTGGGAGAGTTGTAGATTCCTAGAACTTGGAAGTATTGATACCAGACCGTCAGCGTTTTGGTTGGAATACACAATATTAGCAAGTATAGTTTATTTTCTGATTCTTGTAAAGTTGTTCATACCTGAAAAAAAATAATGTGGGCGGTATACTTGACGTAAGGCACGGAGTGAGGAAGGGATGTCACGCCACAGACCAGAATAAATAATCATGGATACTTCAAAAAAGACTTATTAGATCAATATATATTTCGTCTAAAACTGTTATGCTGAAAACGATACCTGTTTTTCTTTTGTTTGTTGTTGTGATGTTTCAAGAAAACATGTAGGTCACAAGCGCCCGATCCATAAAATAACACTGCTTCTCCATACCTATTGAATACTGTATAATAGATATTATTTAAGAGATTTGTAGACGAATTTTTTTAATTTATTGTTTATATAAATCAAACGTGTATTTAAATAATAATTGTTTTTATTGTAAGTAGTTATCCAACAATACAAAACCTTTTCCATTCAAGATGAGGACAATACAGAAAAAAATGAAACAAGTTATAATTTTACTTCAGAAATTCGAAAATGGCGTTAAATATTACTGTCACTAACATTGTAAATATTTATTTAACATATTATATACATACATATTTTGTAAAATAAAAAATAAAAAAATCAATTGCAAGCAGTAAACAGATAAATTTTACATTGGGGAGACAACAAAATATACAAAATAGTATTCATCAGCATAAAATGGACAGTAAAATATCATTACTACAATATAAGCAAAGCGCAGAATTATAAATAATCGTTTATTTGATTATAATTATATAAAACATTTAAATAAGATAAAAGATGTTATTATAAGAAATTTATAGAATCAATATATATATATATATATATATATATATATATATATATATATATATATATATATATATATATATATATATATATACAACCGCAAATATAAAAATGTAGTTTCAAAATTGGCATAAAAGGGAGCAACATTATGTTGATATAATAAACAATCAAGATTTTTAACTTAATTATTATTATGAAAACTGGAAATCATTTTAAATATTACAATATTACATAAATTCCTGTTAGCATAATAATAACATGAACTCACAATGGACATTGGGTTGTTTAAAAAAAGTTAACACATAAACTATAGGTTGTATATTGTAAGGACTATTGAATGGAACCAAATTTAAATAAAACGATAGTGTTTTTTTTTTATATATTTGAATGAATTTTAAGGTATCTTAGACGACCATAAGGTAATTAGTAAAATAATTGTATAAATAAGCATGCGTGATAACTATAGTAGAATATTAACTTAACTAGAAAAAAAAAAATATTTGGATTACCATCTAAAATGCACGCGTAGGAAAGAAAAGGAATGGAGTCGAGCCATTAAAAAAAAATCGGTTACCGATATGTTCAAGTTTATTCGGGTAATATAATAGATTATTTTATCAGACCTTCTTATTCGATTTGATTTTAAAAATACAGCATTGCCTTGGCTCAGAAGTGTGGTATATATTATATAACGGCTATAAAGTGCGGACTAATGAAGTAAGCATAATCAAAATAAAATAAAATAAGAACCAAAAATGCCGTTATTCATGAACTAAAAAGTCGTCATTATTATTTATTAGTTCTCTGTTACTGTTATTATTCTACCTACTTTAATGTTCACTCTATCTACTTCATTTTACTTTAAATTTTTCTACCTACATTGTTTATTTTTCTCATACCAATTATTATCTGGTTCTTTTCTCAGCCCTGATGAAGGCCTGAACATCGGGCCGAAACCTCGGCAAATGTAATAATAATTATTATTATTTATTTCTGCTATTTTTTATTTTGACTGATCACCCCAACCAACCATCTTTCTCTTCAAAAATATATATAATTATAACAATAAAATACATTGGAAGAAAATCGGTAAGTTGAGGCGGGTTATATATTTACTTTTTTAAATGAATATCATTGGGACAACTGAAAATTTAAATGAGTAACATTCTCCACAGAAAAAAATGTACTTTTTGTTAATTTTCAAAATATATTATCTGACTAAGGATGTTGCATATTAAAAAATAAATAAATGCAAAGATGGGCTAAGGACCCAAACCGTCGCTAGTGCAGCATACAAAACATAACAAAAAATCGAAGAGGATATTAAAAAAAAAAAAATTAGAAAATCATTATTCGGAATATTTAAAGAATTTTAACTTCTGGTTATACAAATTAATATTTCGAATTTAAACCTTGAACACTTATGTTTTTTTTTTATTTTGATTCCTCTAGCTCTAAATTTCTATTATATGTCATCTTTACTTTCCATTCCTTAAAGTATTGCTTACTTCTCTGAAGAACTCTTTCATGTATTTTCTCCATGAATAAGGCCAGCTATTTGGGCTAAAACTGTCAATATAAAGATCACATTTAACACGTGATCTTAAATTCGTCAATATTTTAATTAAAAGTGCCGACTATGCAGGGATGCCCAAAAGCGGGTTCTCATGGCGCAAGCTGCGTCGTCAACATTTTCGAGGGGAGTAAATTTCGATAGGATTATCAACTAAAGGACGAGGGAAAAACATGGAACAGAAAATGGGCTCTTATCTCGAAGAAATCCCAAAAGTTAAAATCTATACCCGATAGCTATTTCTAAAGATTATTAGTGTTTTCATAAAAAGCTCGTTTATTATTTGAATTGTATTATCGATATGAGTGGTAATGCGATTTAATGCGTTTCTATCACACAACATATCAGCGATCAATTTTCGTTTATGATTCTATGTTACTATAACGACATTCATTTCCTTCTCAAGTGTTAGTTAATATTGAGAGGTAGATAAATGAGGGTGGAGAATGGTACTATTCATCATGAGCTAACTGGAGCATGGTAATGGCTTCCTAGTGATATAGCGATAATGTTTTACATTTACTATTTCTCTATTGAAGAGATCTATGGTTCTTTCTTCTTACAATATACCTAACTTATTTCTTTGTTGCCTTATTTTTACGTATTATAGCTTCGTTCATACTTGATTCGTGAGTATCGAAAGTGAAACTTCTTGAAATATCTATTTCTGGATTCTAAATTTTTCACTTCAATATTTTCCATTACTATATAATAGGGATCCCAAACTTTTTTCACCAGTGGGTACATTAACAGGTTATTTATTACATAGTGGGCACCGTATTTTTTTTTTTATTAAATTTTTTATTCAATGTGAATGGTAAGTTACTGTTGATAATACTTCAAATAAAATGATAAAGGTATCAATGAAAAGAGAAACGTAAGTTTATTAACTGACACCGTTATTATTTTTAAAATTAATAACATATATTTTTACAGAAAAGGCGAAAACGTCCAATGTAATAATTGTTATTTACATTTTATATAGTTTACATAGACTGAATTCATTCATTTTAAAATTAGAATTAAAAATTAAAAGCAATATGGGTTATAACCAGACATAAAATAAGTTGAATTTAGTGTTAACACTATGTAATTAATTTTTTTTTCTTACTCCCAGAATATATATATATATAGAAGGTATAGTTGAAAAAGGCAATTATTACTTAGATTTTATTAAATTAAATTAAGAATAATTTCTGTTATAAACTAATTCATACAAATAATAAGCTAAGGCTATGCATTAGATAAAAAAAGGATTCCAATTACTGTGCAAATTATTTTAAATCTAATAACATAATAATATTGTTTTCAATACCAATATCCTTTGCCCCACCACACTCCTAATTAATTTTTTTTTTTTTAATTTTTAAACATATTTGTTGTGAGATATTACAATTTATAACAGTGTTTAGAGAGCACATTCACACTCTATTAACAATGAATACAAATAAATAATACTAAAAGTAAATGTATATAAACTAAAAGAAACTAAACTAATAAAAATAACTACCCACAAACACTCATTCTTCTATAAAATATCTAAAAAAAAATAGAAAAATAAAAAAAAATCATTTCCTTAAGATCTCCGAGCCAAGCCTTTCTCCCCACTCGTGGTAAGAAAGGCAGGACTCTATAAGCGCCTCTGACTCAGCCGCATTACTGCTATTAAGGACAAGTATAGGCTGATCAGAGGCGCTATAATCACACATACATGGCTTGAGTGGAGAATCTGGCCGATGTCAAAACTCCGATGTATACTTATTCACAAAAGGTCTCAGGGCTGCTGCCGCTTCAACCTTCGAGGAAGATTGTAGGGATGGGTGGTGCTGGATAATGATTGTGCAAGTGGATTTGGATGATAGGTGAGGTTCTGGTGAAATGTGTAGAATTTTTCTGGGATAAGGTTTAAGACAAGTGGGATATTAAGGCCATGGTGTAGGATTTTGTTGGTTACCTAGAATGGATCATAAATTTCGAAGAACTTTAGATTGAAAGGATTGAATGCGTTTGATGTTGAAAAATTTTTCAGTCCCCCATTGTTCAAGTCTTTTAACACATTAATTTATTGTAGTTTTTTTTTTTTTTTTACTTTTAGGTGATTAAATATCAATTTTTGTCTAGTTTACTAAGAAATACATCTGTAATTACTTAAATTAAATAGTTATTTTTTAGTTATCAGTTACTATTCAACAAAAAACGTACTTAAAAAACACAAAACTTTAATTTCTAACCTACCTGCTAAACGTAGTAGTTCTGAAAGATGTGGAGTATTATCAGGTATGTAATATGGGTAATCCGGAGGTACGTCTTTAATGAAGGGGTGGAGGTGAGTCAGTCTTGAATACCCAATCCTGAGCCGAGTAAGGCAAGTTCTGCGGATGTTGAGAATAGTAGTTTTTTTGGACAGTTACATTGTATCCCTTTGTCATCAGCACAAGACTACAATAAAAAAATATCTGGTGTGTCCACTCACACGACTTTCCTACCTATTTTAGAAAAAAAATTTATATCTTTACATATTTTCATAAAGAAACAAAAAGAATAGAGCTAGATACATTTTCCTGAAAATTGATCAAACATAAGATTTCATTACGATTTATTTATTAAACTAAAGCAATGCAAACCGGCTTAAGGTAGATTAGTGTAAAAATGTCAATACTTCCTAATATTGCTGATCAAAAACTTTTTGGCATAGGTCAGTATTGTCAAACAATAATTTATGTTAAAAGTAGAGGAAATAGTGAAGATTGTGTGATGCAGGCAACAGATTTACTTACTTTCACTTAGCCATCTTTATACTCTCATTCACCCCTTTCTGACACCAGGATATGAAACCATAATCTTACAATGGAAATTGAATAGCTGTAACTTTGTTAATAGTTGTCCAAATTGAACGATTTTTTTTATATGGCTTTGTAGGGAATTTCATTAATTTCCAAACGACAGGCGTATCAAAATCGTTTTTGCGCTACAGTCTGTAGAAAAACATGTTTTTCATTTATTGCACGCAAAATATTAAGATATAGCCCATCGAGCACCAAAGCTCTGTCACAGGCATCAGTAGTCAAAACCCTACAAAACAAAAAAAGAAGCAACAAAATCGGTTCAGTAGTTCCGACAGACAGACAGACCAATGGCTAAAAATGTGTTTTTCGGACTCAAGGGGCTCTGAAACGTAAAGATCCATCGAAAACCTCATGTCGGAAATTTAACCCGATTGCAATACTTTCCTAGCCTAGTATAGGTAGGAAAGTAAAAAATCTAAATATATGCTTTTTCGTCTCTAATGTAATTAACTAAGTTTTAACGTTAAACCAAACATTAAAAAAAAATTCTTTTCTTTTTATTAAATTTGTAAAACATAATAAATGAGCACTACCAATAAAGTTTTATTTATTTATCTCATATAGTGATATGTATGTTTTAAGTATAATTTATTTATTTTTAATTTCAATTCGATACTTTCTTAAATTGGTCGCAAATCTCCACTGTTTGTTCGTGGTTTATTTTGTCGTGTGTTCTTATATCTAAATGCAGCTGAACGAAAATCTGTTCAGAATCTATTCCCTTCTCATGATGTGAGTCAAACGCGAGTAAAACAACAAACTTCACTTACTGACATCTACGCGCAGCAATGATAAAAGAAAGGTATAACAAAAGTCGAGGAATAAGAGGAGGTAACTGAAAAGGTGAAGGATAGGTGGCAGGCAATCTTAAATTGACAGGAGCATTTTTGTTTCTTTTCTCTCTGTCTCAGATTGGTTCCGGGTTTTACCGTTTTATTTTGTTTGTTTGTTTTTTTCACTGACAGTCAACGATTTTAAGCAAAAAAAACGTTAAATAGTTTTATTTTTTATTTCAATTAAGAAAAGAAAAAAAAACTAGTTTCAATATTTTATTCTACTAGTTTTTTTTTCTGTTGAAATTAAAGGGTATTAATCTCGTTGGTTAGTGATTTGCCTCTGATTGCATTTGTATTGCGATTATCCAACTTCTCTTACTGATCATGGTTTTAACGATGTAACAACATCTTTCTAATCCTTGTCTGATTAACGGTACCTTGAAAGCTGTGAAACAATATATTTCCTATTAACGTTAAAATGCTGAGTATAAAGTTCATGTGGCGTCTAAGCTTAATTGGATGTGGCGAACCGAGAGTATATATATAAATATATTGATCTTTCCCCGACTGCTTAACTTTTAAAAAGACCATAAAAATGTTTTCATTTCAACCATATACGTGAAAATGAATAAGAATCATCATTTCTATCAGTTTGAATTGCTTCCAATAGGATTAAAAGTTCAAAACTTAACTTGAGAAACAAAGGATATGTGGTTTTTCTCTGGTATGAAATCAATTATTTTTAGTCTGATACATACCAAAGTATTTTAAATTAGACTAGTCATGGTTAGTAAAAGTTACAAATTTATTATGTTGGGTATTAAATTTATCCAAGATTCAATAAAAACTATTAGCAAATTAAAAGTTATTATAAAATCAGGAAATCTTTGGATCACATAAAACCGTACTAACCGCAGAGAGGAGGTCGCCGGTAAGAATAGGATACACAAATTTAACTCATTTACATCTCATTTAACAGACACCACCAAAATGTCAACACTGGAATATTATACATCAAGCTTAAATAGATTATCTCTAGGACCGGATATATCTCAGTAGTATTAAACAATAACGAATCACACTGTTATACATTTTCTTAAAATCCATAGAATATTAGATAATATATAGAAATGAATATAATTTATTTATTAATTTTAATTTATTTCATTTTTCATATGATTTTAAATATTTCTTATTATCCCCACATATATTGTTACAGTAATGCTCGAAATCGGTTTTATACCAAATATAAGCTCCTGTCATGCTCAAATGCCATGAATGGGGTACCGTTGGATTCAGAATTACCGGGGGGTTAGCGAATCGTATTCTCCATTTTTGTTTTTCTTTCTAAAATAAATAAAGTCGATACAAACATTTTGCTAGGCTTCGATATTGGTGGTAGGTTTGTAGATCGATACGGGACAAATTGGATCTTGAAGATTTTGATGCGTACAGCAAGACCCGGAACTATCGGATCCTGCGTTTTTAAGCCGAAAAACGCACTATTTTCGAGATAACGCAAGGCATAGGGTTCGCATCCGCACAACCTTACATTAATTGTAGTACTGTCATTGAATACATGTCTCATTTCGTCGACTTTAGGTCTCTATGATCGAGAGAGGGGGAGTTTATATTATTCATCGATGGTGTTTTTGATCGGCAAGCCATATCATCGTTAATTTTTCACCAAATCTCAAGATTGAGCCACCAATTTCGAAGGCTTCCTTCTCCTTCAGGCTGGCAAAATAGTCCAATCACTCAGAAAATTCAGGCAAACAAGTTATGAAAGACTTTCTTTAAACTTTATTTGCGAATAACTGAAAAATTACACACTTATCCCTTGGAAAAAAAAATCATTGAAATCGGACAATTTTTAGCAAAGATACAGCTTACTGAAATTTGTAAACATTTTGGTTCCAAACAAAAATGTAGATTTAAATTAATTTTTGTATTCTTTGTCGATTATATTTATCGATAAAGTAACATTTGATTTCTTTATCTTTTGATACGTTGCATTATTTTATTTTCTTATTAATCTGGCATTTGATAAAAATATGCTGTGCGAATTTTTCGCACGGGCCTACTACTATTTAATTATTATTAGTTTCTTTTTTAATTTATTCTTTTTTCTCTCTTCTAAAGATTTTATGAAATTAACAAACAACAAAAATTAACTGACTCACAAGCGTTGATGACTCTCGGGTTTTAAAGCCCTAACAAACAAGAAAAAACTCTGAATTAAATATTTTGATGTACAAAGCCACGATAGTGATTAATTATTCAAGAACGTTCAGAAAATAACATTCAAACTGAAAAGCTCTAAGAGGATTCCTATCCCGGGCACAGTCCCAATATCATCTTAGAGCGGAGTTATTGTTCTAGTTGCGAGGCGTGACTGGGGAGCTAACAGCTACCATTGTCTTCGAACCGTTACCTTCCTACTTTTCTTTTATTTTTCTATTTAGTTTTTTTTACATAACCTCTTTCAAATTTCCCTTCTTATTTTACTTCGTAATTTTCTAGGAAAAAAAAAAAAAAAATGCTGGTGATCTTCTTCAATACTCAGTACTCTCAACTGTTCTAATAATCTTAAATACTTTTTTAATTATTCAATCTTAATTGACCATTCTATTTTTTTTTGTTATGGATTCAGATTATTTTAAAGATGTCAAATCATTTTCTTAAGTATCTTAAGAAAGAAGTATCTTTCATTTCAAAATCGGTAAAGAAAGTTTGAAGGGATATGCAGGTATGAAAGTGAGAGACTTGAAAATTATTTTTAACAAATCTAAACTGCAGAGGCAAAACGTGGCTGCTTATTTCAAGTGGAAAAAGTAGCCTTAAGAATTTTAATAATGAAATATATTTTTTTTTATTTATAATTTTATTGAAATTTACAACTGTATTACATTAAAAATACAACAGGTAAATGTGACATTGGTAACATGACATGTAAAATATGAAGAGAAACTACCCATTGGTAGAACTCAAATTAAAGTTCTATATTAGAAGATCCCGAGGCCATCTTCTTTTCAGACGCCTCGGAGGATTATCAGGGATAGAGGAGGAAGCAATGTTTGAAACAAGAGGGTTCGGATGGTTCTGCAGTTTGTTATGGAAGGATAGGTATCTGGATTGGGCCAAATCGGAAACATATGGAACATCTAAGGTCTTTATGGATGATTTTGTGACAAAGTAAGGAGCGTTGAGGATTTTACGAAGGATTTTGGATTAAGGATTGGATACGAGAGGAATTCGATGGCTTAGTGGAGCCCCAGAGCTCAATTCTGTAGGTCCAAATAGGTCTTATTATTGTCATATATATGAGTCGTTTGTAATTGAGTGAAAGCTTAGAGCGTTTGTCTAGTAAGTGTTGGAGTAGTCGGAAACGTCGAGCGGTTTCTTGTCGTTTCAGTCTTGTATGAAGATTCCATGTGAGTCGTTTGTCGAGGTGGAGTCCTAGGTAACGGATTTGTTCAACTGGGATAAGTGGGGAATTGTTAAAGATGAAATATTTAGACCTGGATTTAGTGGATTCTGACAGCCTATATTCCATTAGTAATAAACACACAGGTTTTCATGTGAACTGTTTTTTATATAATCAACACTTCTTGCCATTATTTGATATTAATTATATTATATTGATTTTATATTATTATAGTCACGCTCACCAGCAGGGAAAAGTAGGAAGGTAAAAACCGATTGACCGCTATTTGGATTGACAGTCGAGACGTTTTTATTATAATTAATGTAACCATACACTGCATTGTCAGTTTAAATAAGTACATTTTAAATATCTATGTCTTTTAAATGGAAAAGCAAGAGGTGTCTATTGAGTTTTCAAGAAAATTAAATATTAAAGAGGAGGGAGCCCTCTGCATTATTTTGCCTTGGGACGGATGGCCTGGATCAACGTAATAGACTGTTATAGTTACAGATTTATAAGAGTTAAAATGAAGAGGATGCTTGGGGTGATCAGTCAAAATAAAAATGGCAAAAATAAATTGTGATATTTATTTTAACCCGAAGCTCAGGCCTTCATCAGGGCTGAGAAAAGAACCAGATAACAATAGGTATGAGAAACATATACAATGTAGTTTAAAAAAATCTTAAAGTAAAATGAAGATAAGATAAGATAGAAAACCAACCTGGTCGAAGCAATCGCTTTAAGAAAATAAAGGTATGGTAGCAAGAGAGGGGGGAGCTGTATTCTTTAATAAATTCTTTTAAAATCTATATTATAAATCCCACCTTATTGCCAATTTATATCACTATATGATTATATAAGCACAATATGGATTGCGAAGTATAACGGGACTTATACTAAATCGTTGAAAGATATTGCAGTTTAATTTTTTTGTTTAAATTTGCATATCTCATTATTTTATCTGTTTCATGTTTTCATTTGTATGCATTGATTGCTTTTTTACAATGCTTAAACTTTGGTAAACATTTCCATTAGATCTCTCCTCTACTAATTGATTACAAACATCCCGTTTTCGCTCGATTCCCGTGGACCCCTGGGTGATTGGTTTAGGAAAAGGCTTAAGCAGTGTTAGAGTGAAGTTAATAGAGCAAGAATTGGAGGGTAGAAAGGCAGAATGAGTCAGGATTTAGGGCCTCTAGGATACAAATTGCGGTGAAGGAGGCAGCTTAACCAGAAATCCCCTGTGGGTTAAGTCCAGTTCATCCCCTGCCGGAGGAAGGCTCCTCCAACTGTCCGTGAATCAATAGTGCTCTCCACTTCTTAAGTAGTCTTAGGACCATCTTTTTATTTTTTATTTAATGAAGCTGAAACTCTTTGGTTTCAATATAAGTCTTAGTATATAAGTAAATCGATGATATCCATGTTCAGTTCTGTAATGTTTGCTTACCTTCTTGTAAAAGAAATGTCGTAACCTAACTTTATTTTAGGTTATGGAAACATTTATAATATCAGCCAAAATAATTTTTTTTTAGCCTGGGAAAGAGAGGTTTTATCAGAGGATATAAGCAGAAGACTGTTTCGGGAAGCAGATTTTGTTAAACTTTCTGCTGCTTCGTTTCCAGCGATCCCACCGTTGTCCTCTAACACCTCCAGATCGTGAAGATTAAAAATATTTTGCCTAATTGTTTCAGTCAGTAAGTCGTGGTATTTGGGATTTTTTTTGCTGTTAATTAGAATTTTGTTGCCTGTGTAAACTTCGAATAATTTAGAAGTGGTATAATTTACATATTGTAAGATACAATCAGTGGCCTTTAAAACTTTTAACATTTCAGCTTGGTTGTTTGAACAGGTTTTTCCCAATCGAAACTGTTCTTCATGTCGTATTTCAGCTACTGTTAGAAAAAGCTAGTATTTCCCCTAAGTTTGCTTCCGTCTGTGTATATTTTCTTGTGAGAAGGAATTGGTCGGGGAGTGTGGTCAAATAAATACTAAATAAAAAAAAAAATTATATAGTATTTTTAATTATGCCGACGTTTCGACCCACCTTGCAGGCCTTCTTCGGGGCTACAAAATATAAAAGGTACATGGTGAAAATAAAATAAATAAATTATAAGTAGATATTAAATAAGAAACTGTTGCCAGATAAAGAATAATAAGATGACATCAGAGATATAGTGGGGGACAGTATAGTTGAAATATCAAGTATTATATATATATATATATATATATATATATATATATATATATATATATATATATATATATATATATATATATATATATATATATATATATATATATATATATATATATTTAAACTTTACTATTTAATTGGGAATAAGGTCATTTAATTATTATTCAATAAACTATTGAATGTTCATTTCTTTTGTTTATTGACGTTTCGATCCCGGTATTTTCGTTTTATTAGTCAACCATGGGATCCTCTTCAAAGCTAGAATTTTAAAAAATAGAGCTTCGATCAGGCTAGGGACAGTTCGACACACCGACAGTCTCAGCATCGTCCACTAGCACATATATTAAGCTAAATCTATTTTTTCATCCCATGGTTGACTAATAAAAAGAAAATACCGGGATCGAAACATCAATAAACAGAAGAAATGAACATTCAATAGTTTATTGAATAATAATTAAATGACCTTATTCCCAATTAAATAGTTAAGTTTAAATTTAATACTCAAAGGTCGATTAAGGAAAAGTTGTAAATATATATATATATATATATATATATATATATATATATATATATATAAAAGTTACGATTCGACCGAAGAAATAACAACACAGCTTGTGGTAATGAAGTGGCTTTATTTCCAACTCTTATATAAGTTTTCTACACTGTATTAATACAACACTTTTGTAACCTCACCTATTTGTTATCTATCAATTATACATGTTAACATATGTTAACAAACTGGTAAAGATTACATCTGATAACTGTAGGTTTACAGATAAAGAAAATGAGTGTTGACGAATAAAGAAATTGAAAATTGAATAAATAATGATCTAGTAAAGCTAAAATAATAATAAGATATCAATGGATAACAAGTTAGTGGAGGTTACATTTAATAAATTATCTCTGATGTCATCTTATTATTTCTTTATTAGACAAAAGTTTCTTATTTAATATGTACTTATAATTCGTTTATTTTATTTTCACAATGTAACTTTTACATTTTGTATCTTTTGTAGCCCTGAACAAGACCAGCAAAGTGGGTCGAAACGTCAACGTAATTTGAAATACTATTTTTTATTTTATTTTTTTAATTTAGTGTTTATTTTACCGCACCCCCGACCAATTCGTATAATATCATGGTCAACCATCTCTACATCATTATATATTTTCTTGTATTTGTAAGTCGTTACTTATGGTTTCATCTAAATATCGAATTAATTTTGAATGTATTAAGGGGTGTGTAAGTATTTATAAATTGATAAGTTTGTATTGTTGAAGATTAGGCGAGATTTTAATAACTATTTTTAAATGGGGTAGATATATACACTTGTTTTAACCATAGGCATTATTTATAACACCATCTATTATTAAACAATATTTTCAAATTAAGTAAAATGCCTATGAGCGATGAACAACTATGTATCTTAGCAACAAAATCTATTTAAGTAAGATAACTGCATTATGAGTTACGAACTGTGGGGAGGAATTGTGTGCCTGATTAAGTCATCAATCAATTCTAGCTTCGCTAAATTGGGATATGACGTAAAGGCACGATAGCTTGCCGGCTCCATCCCTATAGTTAGCATATTACCTAATATCCAAACAATTTTACTTAACAACTTTAAGTATGATTTATATTTAAACGGGCAGTTAGAATTAACAATTAATTTTGTGGAAATTTTACAATACTTACTATTTTAAAAGAAATTGAAAGGCTTAGGTTTTTTAGTGAATCTATTTTAATTTTTGTTTTACATATGTATGTTTTTGACATTTTAAAAATAAACTACTAAATTTGAAAACAATTAAAAATCCATATAGTTAATAACTAAACAATAAATTTTTCGTATAATTAGGGCTCAACTTCAGGTACTTATTCCGTTCTGTGCCATCTCCCTGATTTATAATTCTGCTTAATTTTGTAGATGTTTGGGTTTCAGATTTTTTTTTTTTTTTTAAAGACAATACTAACTCAATTTCTATATATATTAAATTGAAACATGGGATAAGAAAGGGATTAAAATAAGGACGATGCTTGTTACATTATCAATAATTCTGACATCAGCCCATAAATACATTTTATATGAAAGAGCGAAAACAATAACAATATTTTTCTAGTTGCGAGTCGTGCAACGCTTCATTTAATTTTAATTTTCATGTTTATATTAAAAAGAATATGAATTAGTTTCTTGAACTTAAATAAGTCGAGATATTTGGAGAAAAAATCAGTTTCTATCCACGAAAGATCTGAAAATTAATAATGGCAGACGGTCCCAAAGAATAAGGTGGGACACCAAAATAAATCTTGTTAAAAAAAACAACTACGGTGTATGCTTTAGATCACACTATAGAAGTGAAAACACCAACAAAGCGATACTAATAATATCAAAAAAATTTTTTTTTGTTTTGTTTATTCACAAAGTAATAAGATTTACAATACATACAATTCTAGTTGTGCATAAACTATTTTTTGTTCTATGTTCACTACGTAATAACATTTAATATATATACAATTTTAATTTTGTATACATTACTCTATTAAACTTTTTTCTGACTGATCGTTATTTGTATCATACTCAAAAATAACAGGAAAATGATACAAAACTCGTTATCATTCGGTTTTTGACATTTTCCCGTCTCTCTTACTCGGCGCCATGTAAATATAATTTTGAATTATAGATCATTACAAAGAGGATGAAATGCTGGATATTTCCCTTATTTACATTATGCAGGTCCGATATTTAGTTTATGAAATACTTTGATCTATATGTTGAACAATACTCGTTTATAATTTGGTTTTCGACAATTTCTTCTCCTTTCTGACTATGGCGTCATCTCAAAACACAATTTTTAATTATAGCTCATTACAATGAGGATGAAATGCTCAACCACGCTTACAGTGTGCCGGTATGATTTTTCGTTTCATAGATATTTTAATCCAAATACAAAATCGCATCAATTAGTCGACTAGACGCGACTTTATTCGAATGCGATATGTATCTGAGGATGACGCTCAGTCACTACCAAAATAAAAATGCACATGATTTCATCTATACGATGGATTCGGAATAGCTGTGAAATCACGTTCAATCACGTTAATTGAATAACATTTATCGTTTCTAAGGACTCCACTAACAATATGTTAGATCGAAATAATATTTTATAGAGGTCAACGTCAAAAAAATATACCATACCAAATCTTACAATGTTATTTCCTAGAATTGTTAAATAAGGATGGCATTGAAAATAAAACAATAAGCTTGTTCATTTTGTTTTTCAGTTTCCAAAACCGATTGTCTAACTCTAATTCGATTCTCTTAGTTTCTAATTCAATAGAATTCATTTCTAACATTGTCAGTTACGTTATACTGTACATTGTCTTTAGCCGTTCATAGTATTAAATCTTGAATTCACCTAGACTGTTTTAAGTTGGGTACTTAATCCTTCAGTGTCGGAGAAGATGAGACTGAAGATGTTTATGAATTATTTATTTATTTATTAGAATCCTACTGTGCCATTGAGGCAATACTTTTTTGCAGAACTGGGTTTTTACTCGCCATAACCGCCTGCTTCTGCATTGGGACCAATTTTCTTATTTAAATCTGTTGTTCATGACATTATTCCGCTTCTCCTTGTTCCGTCGGTCTTCCTGGACAGGGTCCTCTTCTTGTAAGGTTGGGGCGGATCCGAATGCTTTTTTCCACCCGTACTACAAAGAATTTGTGTAGCTGAGGGAAATCGTTCTCTGTGAGAACATAGAGACCGGTCTCCCTCAGCAATATGGCGCCTTTAGCGACTCGAACGCGTTGCATTTCATGATAATGTGCTCAGCAGTCTCCAGGATCCCACACCTAGGTTATAGAGGATTGATATATTTTCCAAATCCAAGGAGCTTGTCTCGAAAGCCCTCAAGCCCAGTAAGAAATTGCGATAGCCAGTAATCCGGGAGGACCCACTTGGCTTTCAAACGTGATACAACGGTGGGAACGTACTTCCTCAGAGTGACTCCTTTCGGGATTGTTATCCACCGTTGATCCATACTTTAATTGTATCCTCCCGGATAATAGTTTACATTTTTTGGGGTTTTCGTCGATTTTCTCTTTGAGGTTTCCCCGTATACCTAGAGATTAAAGAATTGTTTCATAGGGTTCACCTTTCGGATTCCTAATGTGTCTTGCTGGTACACCGGGTCGAAATGGATCCATCCTACTTCTCAATGGCGATTCCTTATTGGTGTTCACCATTTCCAAGTCAACAAAAATATGACTCAGAGCCAAAAAAATCCTCCGTACATCTTCTTGCTATACATTTCTCTGTTCGCTCTCTATATTGCAGATTCGTCCAACCTCCTTTTGGAACTTATTGCCCATCTCCACACGTCAATCCTCGTCCGAAAATTTCTTTAAGTACCTTCAATTATGAATTGAATGATTTGTTTCTCTAATTAAAATTGTGGCTAATGGTTTATTAACAAGTACCATTTTGTAGTTCTTCATGCCATAATAATGTGCATAATTTTCAAACTTTGTCATTATTGTTAGGAGATATTTGTCAACAAATAATGTTATTTTTCCATACATTCAATGTATTGTAAACAACCTGGAAGTTGTGCTTGATCCCTGCTGTATAATCGTAGGACATTAACCACTGCTCCTTTATTGTTGTGATTCCTGAATATTTTCATATTTAGATATTTGTTATATAATTCCTTGGTAATTAAGCTCCCACTATGATTTACTTATTGACATGAATTAAAAAAATAAACAAAAATGTTGAGATAATATATTATTCATGTGACGATCCCCGGGAAGAAGAGACATGTGATTGGCGGAGATGCAATAAGGATGGGGTTATGCCCCTTTGACGACAGTGACGCGGCTGAATATTTAACAGATATGCCACCTTCCAATCCTCCACGATTCTACGCATAAAAGGACATGAATAAATAAGCGAAAGGGAGAAGTCCAATATACCCAGCCTTCTGGTTCCTATGTATCATGTCGTATTTGTGTTTTTTTTCTTTTCTTTGGAACGCCACGTTTTCAGCCTCTTTCTTTTTATTCGAGCTAAAGATCGTTACTTAGCTGTGGTTGTGGAAGTCTTTTGTATTCGTTAGGGAAAAGTCTGTAATACTGAATAAAATCAATTTATCTGTGTATTTTCTGCGTTATATATTTTTTAATTCACTAAAAGTATTCAAATACAGGATTGTGGATGTGGGATTCAACCACATGGGTGGTATAAATAAGGAGAAACATAAATTGTTTTATGTTAGAGTTTGGCAGGGATCATCGACTGCCTAATGCAAGGTCACTAACCAACGTTCTTTAAGAAATACCATTATTGTAGTATACCAAATATTGTAGAAATACCAAGTATTGCAGCTGAGCTATAGCTACAAGATAAAAAGAAGTAACTTTACAAGGAACAATTTAAGGCCGTGGTACAGACCGCTTTTTATCAAATTATTAACATCCGCCTGACACTTCGTAAATAGCTTCATCTCTTCGTAACCTACATATATTTTATTTACGAACATTCTCGAAATTGGGGCGTTTTCAATCTTGAGATCGGCAAAGTTTATCTATTTAATTAGGTAATAAAAAATCGTAAATACCAATTCCCTTGCCTCTTGAATAGTAAGATAAATTAATCACAAAATCAAGAAAAAAAAAGTAGCCTACAAAAAGTTTCGGCCGTTTGGCCTTTACAACCTCGTTATTTTGACGTCACGTAAGGTGACCTTAAACAAGATTGAGCCCTTTTACGTGACGTCAAAATAACGAGGTTGCATAGCTCAACCGGCCCAATATTTTTGTAGGCCATTTTTTTTTCTTGATTTTGTGATCAAATTATTTTACGATCGAAGTACAAATGGTTATGTACGAGTTTTTAGTACAAAATTAATAAACTAACTTTGCCGATCTCTACATTGAAAATGTCCCACTTCCAAGAGTTTTCCCAATCGAAATAGTTGTAGACTACGATGAGAAGAAGCTATTCCCGAAGTTTCAGGCGTACGTTAATAATTTGATAAAAAGGATTCCGTACCACGGACTATTTTAGAGTATGTTGATAAACAATGATGATATGAATGTAGATGAGATGGCAAATAATAAAAGAAAACAGCCAAAAAAAATCTGTGGCCGAATGAGGGTACAAAGAGAACCAATTGATTTAATGTCCTTGAAATAAGAAGAATTCTTGGATACATCTGAAATGAAAGAACACATCGCCTTTAAGCTGGGAAGGACATATCAGTATTATAAATCAGTCTAATAGAGGTGTCCTTAGGTATGAATATGTTTAGAAGTTTTTATTTTATTTTGTTTGTTTACTTATTTTTTTATTTTATTTTTTTTTCCTATTGATTTACATTTTTTTATAAGTATTATTTATTTACTTTTTATATTTATAGTTGCTTCTGTATTACTTGTATATACTGTATGAATGAGAACTTCTAGCCTTAATACTTATAGCCCTCCAACAGTGGCTGATTGTATTATTATTATTATTAGTATTATTGTAGTATTATTATTGTAATAAAAAAAAAGAAAAAAAAAAAAAAAAAAAAAAAAAAAGCTGTCAAAGAAGCTAAAAATAGTTCATGAATAAGGTTTGGAAAAGAAATAGAGAGTAATTACCAGAAAAACATTACCCCTTCTCCCTGAATCCTGAGGAAAACTTCTTTTCCTAAAACATTTTAAAAATCTATACCGTATTGCTACTATAGTATAGGGACGGATTCGATCAGAGATTTTAGGAGAACTATCAGGTTGACCGCAGGCAAATGTGAGAAAGTATATTTTTTCTGTGGAAGAAACTGGAGTACTTGTTAACTATATCATACCTTGGACTGTTTTGAATTACTTTCGAAGGCATATTCTTCGGTAATTAAATGATTTCATCGATTTTTCTTTATTTATCTTAAGTTTATGAATTTTTAAACTATTTAAATTATACCTAATCAATGATCATTTATTAATATTGGTACTTAAGATTTATTTTGGTTGTGAAAATTTCCCTCTTATCTCCTCTGCTCATTAAAAGGCAAACGAACCCTTGGAAGAGAAGTGGCACTATTTCCTACGTACATCAATGACAGAACTTTTTTCATTTGTGGCCTCCAGATTGATAATCCGACCACTCCCGCACAAAAAGAAAAAACAAATCATTCACTTTGACCAAAGATGCCAAGGAAAACAGTAAGTTTCTCGATTAATTCCAGGACAGAATCGGCCCAACTCCCAGCCATTTACCGCTGATGGTTAAAACTGACAGAATTTGCCTCCCGAACGGGGTCAAAGTTCGGAAGGGTGGACCGTATACTCAGTGTTAAACATTCTTGATTAATGGTGATTTTCTGCCCTATCTCTCTCCTTTCTGATTAAATTTTGATCAGACGTGTCGTCCTCCTGACGGAGCGCTTTCCGTTGTGGCCCCGTCAGCCGGCTGGAATTAATGGAAATTAAATATTGGAATTTATGGAGGGAGCGCCACCGGTCTCATAATTGGATAAACCATTAATTGAAACATTACGTCCTGAGATTGGAACTGTGGAACAACGGAGTTTTGAGCTGTGAACTTGTGAAGGTGTTGCTGAAGTTCCTATTCTTCATAATTGTCTTAGGCCAGAGGTGAAAATTACTGATTTTAGACTATGACATGTCTTTTACATACAATACAAAACAAAGCAGTGATTTTTTTGGAACATGGAATATTTTTTTGAAACGGAAGAAGTGAGCTTGTAAGTACATTTACTGGAATGGAAAAAATATAATAAATTCCTTTAGGTACTAAATATATCTATTTTTAGTCTGTGAGGATATTTGCAAAAGATAGAATTAATTAGGCTTAATTAACACTGACTTTATGCATTTTAATTACTTTCTAATGCAATATTTTGAGAACCTTTTCCATACGTGAAAGTACAGTTTTCAAATGGCTAAATATTTACTAAGTGTGGAAATTAAATAACGAGACTGATTCTGTAAAACATTTTATCTTTATTTTATACATAATTTTTTATCAAACATAATTAGTGTATATAGTGTAGTAACATCAGTGTACAAAACAATGTATCTCAAATTAATTAATGCTACGAATTTCGTATGTATCGTTATAATGTGATTAATACTTCTTCTGTCGTTGTAATGAACTAGTTCATAGTTTCGTAGACTAGAAAAATTAACTGTAATTGCTTTTGAAGTCATAAATGAATTAAATTTGTTGAGTTCTATTAGATCTTTGATAAAAAAAACAAAAAACAAAGGAACAGAGTAAAAGCTAAGTAACTTCAGGGTTCAGCCACTCTAAGGGGTGAAAAAAATGTTTCCTTCTCCTTTTGTAAATTAACTTTAATTTCCTAATTAAAGAGATCCTTGCTGCTTTTCAAAATCAAAATAAACAACGGCCCGTTAAACAATGTTTCATCGTTCCAGCTTCAGAAGTAGTTTAAATCTGAAGTTCGACTTTTTAAATATTCCATAAACGTCTTGTGATAATATTTACTTGTTCTTAAAATCCAATTTTCATTCATTACGCTAAAGCAAATTGTTAGGTTGTGGGAATGGAATGAAATAACGATATATATCCGCCATGCACCATCCTTATCCACATTAAAACCCTTTAATCCCAATTCCTCTTCACAATCCAATCAGACGCTGGTTAATAGTGTATTATGTAACAAGGATACTTTTTTCCCCTTTTTATACACCATTACTTTATTTTTTATTTATGAATTGGAATGATTCAGTTTCACTTTTGGCATACCACTGTGATGCATACAAAATAAGTGACTGTTTGTTGTTTTTATCCATTGTTTGTTGTATATATATATATATATATATATATATATATATATATATATATATATATATATATATATATATATATATATATATATTGAATGTATTTTATTTTTTACTTTTCTCAATTTGTATACATATATATCTTTTCCTATATTAATCTCCGTGTGTGTTTATAGTTTTCATAATATATTGTTAGATAATGGAAGTTGAAATTTATGTTTTGTTCTTTTCTATAATATTGCTACAGAAAATTGTATCTGTTAACCTGAGTAAATGTCGTACGTTTATTATTTTTAAATGGAGCAGAGTACCTCATTGAGTAAGACACTATGCTCCAATGCTTCAAATTCTAGATTCGAATCCGGCTATGAGAGATAACTATTCATTATTTTACATCAAACGTGGATCGATCTGGGTTCGGAATACCCTCATGCGGCACTTCAGCCACTTTAAAGTGGTTACTTTTAATTAAATGATTGACGAGATCTTGTTCAAATCTCCTCCTTACAACGAATCCAGGACACTTTAGGTTTTTTTTTTCAACTTTTGAAAGTTATAAATTAATTAAATTCATAAATCACGATTGAGTCATGACATAAATTGTTTCATAATACTGATTAGTTGATTCAATCGTGATTTTAGTGTTAATAATTCAAAATTAGGGACCTGAGTACTTCCATTAATTCGTTTCCTATTCGTGAATTGGAGTGATGATGGAGCTATGATGATGGTTTAGGTTACCCGCAGCATCATTAATGGTTGGTCCTGAATTATCCTAGATAATCACTTTGATCTGATTACCTCTGTTCCATTAGTGCACGTGATTGCGATCGTCCGATAGCCGGCATTGTCCGTCTTCCTCATCTATAGGTGTTTGCAACATTTTATTGTACACGCCAACGAATAAGGATATTAAAAGTCTGCAATATTATTGTCAACCATGTTAACATTTGAATCATCTTCAGAAGTAAACATTTAATAAAATACATGGAAAATGGGTAAGAAATAATAGAAAATGAATATGTGGATTGGATAATAATTCGCGCACCTTAAAATTTATCTTTATTTCTTTACCATCATATATAGTGTGACATATTCAGTTTCTAGGAGACCATATATAAATTTTAATAAACAACAAAAATCCACTTTATACATCTGTAAAGAAAAAAAAGCAAATGGTAACTCTCTTAAACAAAATTAAAACGCATCTAATTTTTTTTCATCACGACATAAGTGTATGCAGCTAAAGCACTCTTGCTCAATCTCCACTGGGATTAGCCCTAGTGACGCACTTGAGAGAGCAGTGCAGGGAACTCCTGGAGTCATACTTTTCCCTCCACAGTTGTAGGGACAAGTCTGGTTTGGAGTTCTCTCGCCAAATTGAGATTATTGTACATAGAGTGTGAATGTGATATGTGAACTCTATTATAAATGTCCTAGAGACAGATTGTAATATTTTTCAATAAATAAGTTGAAAATGAAAATAATTTTTTTTTCAAAATTATGAAATCAGTCTCTAATACCTAGGTTTGCCTACTCTAGCTTAAATAACGTTCTGTACTCCCGTAGGCATAATTTATATAAGGTTGGCTACCCATTCTTGAATCTGATCTCATTCACGTACTTTGAGGCCACATGAAGGATTATGTTGTCAACGGACGGACGTTCCAAGTTGTTTCCAAAGATTTTAATTATGATTGAAGTCCGGCCTGCATGCTTGCCACCCCAAAGTTCGGACACTAACCTTCTCTAAGTAGTCCCGTATAACATTTTCGATGTGCGTTCCAGCATTATTTTGCATGAAAAGGAAACGGAGGGCGATAAAAGTACCACATATTCCTCGAGGATATCGTTGGTGTACGTATTTGTATTGACCTTCGGCCTTCGGAACACATGGAGGTCTATACTTGGCTCTAAACATATTCCATTCCAAATCATCACCGAGCCACCTCCGAACTACATTCTTCCCCCTGTATTGCACTGAGCATATTTCCTGCCTTCTCCATACTCCAACTCGTCCGTCTGCACCATAAAGGCTATACCTGGAACCCTAGCGTGCAGGTTGAGTTCAGCAATCCTTTTCTTTACTGTATGCCCGATGACATCCGCACCCCGATTAATTCACAAATGACAAGAAGTCTCAACTGAAGTTTGGTAGTGGTTTCTGAAGGTCTGCATTGCAATGAAATTATTATCAGCTGGACCTGTTGCTCATGGATGGCCTGATCATTTGAGGTAGCACGTGGACTCAGGTCGCGTTTCGCTGACGTCGGCTATTCTCAATTAACGCACTAATCTTAGCAACTGCTACGAGATCCATAAACATTTTACTCTCTTAAAAATGTTTGATTCAGATGAAATTTGTTTTCAAGAAAAAAAAACAAAAAAAAAAAACACACAAACAAAAGCAAAGTCGATTGAACAGAAAATTGGAGACAAACTGATGCACGTTTTATTTTAATTTTCTCGGAAAGATTAAAGCATAGTAATCCTCTTTTACCTGTCATATACCTGCTATTGCTTCAGGCTAATAAATAATTCTTTAATTTGTGGTTTGTATGTGAAATTCAAGGTGGGACGATTTCTTTGACAACTAGTTTAGATAGCATAAGATGGTTAAATGATGTTATGAATTAGTGGTTTAATTCTTGGCAAAAAATTATGAATAAGATTAACGATAAATACTCATATGATAAAAATCTAGAATGTAGTAATACAATAATAATAATAATAATAATATATATATATATATATATATATATATATATAATATATATATATATATATATATATATATATATATATATATATATATTTAAGGGAGATGATACGTGGTAATATTTAAGTTATGTTTCATTGATGATGAATACACTACATTTCTCTTAATATCTTTAATCATAAAAGTTATTAGAAAATACATCAGGATATTTATCTTCATTCGTTCAATTTCAGTGGAGTAAATTGCGATAGAAGACAAGGAAATCTGTCTACTAAATATTTTGCTAGCCACCTGTTACCGTCCGACATTTGGCAACTAGTTGCAGGCTTAGGAGTTTCATTTCATTACTTAGAGTTTCATCTCACCTAAGATTTACTGGATGTTTATTTTTAAATGAAGCACGCTCAACCATACAATTGATATTGGATTCTCAAATTATTTTGAGATAATGATTAAGACCGGATTATGACATATAAAATTATAGTCGAGATTTATGCTATTAAAAAAAATAATATTGTTTTGAAGGATAAAAATTATTCTGCTTATTACCCTCTGCTAGTGGGCAGAAATCATTATTTTTTATTTTTATATATTTTATGAATATTTACGCATGTGTTTAATGTTATTACACTAGGAATGAGTTATTCAAAAGTAGCTGTTCTCTCTCCAGCTGTTTATTATAAAATCGACAATAATAATTGTATTATGATATATCTAAAAATCGACACTTATATGCTAAATTAATAAAGTAATATATAACTAGTTGGCCTGTGAGAAAAACTATTTTCGCATATGAAGGAGAAGGATATCATCAAAATCAGCGGTCAATCATTGGATTTGATAAAGAATTGATAAGAAGTTATTGTCTTACCGACAAAAAAAACAAACCTTTTAGAAATAATATATAGGATTGTTTATATTTTTAACAATCCATTTTATTAAAATTTAGTCTTAATAAGAGTTATCAGTCTAAAGTCCTCCGTACAATAGTCGATGCTCCCTTCTATGTAACCAATAAAACCCTATACCATGACCTTAATATCCCATTTATTCTTGATCTTATCCCAGCCAAATTTTCCAAATTTCACCAGAACCTTTCTCATCACCCAAATCCCGTTGTACAATCCCTATCAAGCACCACACATCCCTACAATCCCCTTCGTAGGTTGAAGCGGCAGTGGCCACGAGACCTTTTGTAAATATGGATATTTTGGAGTTCTAGCAATGGCCAGATTCTCCACTCAAGTCATGAGTGTCTGTGGCTATAGCGCTCTTACTCATCCTCCGCTGGTTTAAAATACCAGTGAAGTGGCTGAGGGAGAAGCGTAGGGATCTCCTAAGCCTCCCTTTTCCCTTCACATGTGGAGGGGACAGGATTGGTTCGGAGATCACCTGGCAAATTGTAAATAATGTATATAGGTATGTTTTACATAAGGTGTTTGTTTTACTTTTATTTCAATTTTTATTTACTTATGTATATATATATATTTTTTTTTTCTTTACTCTTTTGTTCTTTTTTCTTATTCTTTTGTTATTACTTTATTTATTTATATTTTTGTATATACGGTATGAATGCAATCTCTGAACTCTATTATAAGTGTCCTTAAACTGTGACAAATTGTAATATTTCTGAATAAAGTGTTTTAATAGTAAAAATAAGAGTTAACGGTAGATAAATAGTATTTTTAGAAAGATTATGTTTAATAAATATCTTGAATTTAATCTTATGTTTTTATTCTTAACAAGCATCGAATTAAATAACAATCTAGAGTGTAATATGCAATAACATTTCTCAAAAATATTTCTTCTTTTTTAGAAGGGAACGGGAGGAGAATATTTTGTTATAATCTATAATCTGTTTTATTTTTGTTTATATTTTTCTGTTTGTTATCGTTGGTTTTATAAGTTCGTCAGAAGTTTTTGAAACGCATTTCAAGCCAGATCTGCACTTTCTCTTGACGGGAAAAGTGAAAATAGCACTTGAATCGATCGGGTTTCATGGAAATCTATCTATCAAACAACTCTTTGGCATTTAAGAGGGAAACCTATCTATCCGTGTTAAAGTGCCTGTTCAACCTTAGAAGGCAGTTTTTACGTTTCGATTTCTCTAGTAAAGTTTATTATTGCAGTCTTTATTTAGATATTGTGGAAGTGGAATAAATTGCCCACGTTATGTAGTTTCCTCGTATGTAGTTTTAATATCTTACGACTTGGATAGAGATCGATTGCAAGTATAGAGTAGATATTGCGAAAATGAATTCCGATTTGTAATGAATTTCCGTTACTGCTCTTATTTAAAAGTAACTGGATCTACACCTAACATGAGCTTAATATAATACGGACTCCGACAATATTATGTACATATACACATGCGGTTTTCATAAATGCTATCGTTGGTATTATTTAATATTTAGTTGTATAAAATACAGCGATATAAAAATTAAAATTTATATATATATATATATATATATATATATATATATATATATATATATATATATATATATGAGAGTATTTAACAAAAATACCCACAATGAAATGTAAATAAATATAACGTATATAATTTTTGCTTTCACTTCCCATTTGTCTGAAAATACTTATTTCTACTAAGAAGAGGGTAAGTGAATGTTGTGTGATGCGCAACCAGATTTTTTATCCTCTGTTCAAGTGCACCATTGTGATGATAAATAGAATAAAATGACGTCACATCATAATTTTATTGGATGAAATTATTATTCAATATTATTAAGAGTAAAACACCTATTTGGCAGGTATAAAAAAAATCTTTTATATCTCCTACATTAGTAGCTAGATATTTGGTTAATCTATTAAACATTATTTATATGTATTGATCAGTTTAATTATATTTTGAAATAGATTTATTTGTTATTAAATACTTAGCTGAATTGAAAACATACAAAAGGTTGATATTAGTAATTTTCTTGTCACAGCAAAACTGAATAGCTTTTCTCTCTTTTTCATATATGTGAAAATGTTTCTGATTATTTTCCGGTCCTTTTACCCTGTGTGCGTGCTGTAACATTTCTTTTTAATTGGAATCCTTTTGAGCTTTAATAATAATTTATGTTTAACATTATGCGAGATTACTTGTTCATTAAATTTTATACTTTACTAATTTTAGATATAAGCCTTAAAAAAAAATTTGTTAATAGTCTCACTTGGTTATAAATATATATATATATATATATATATATATATATATATATATAATATATATATATATATATATATATATATATATATATATATATAATACTTTAATTTTTTAATTTTTTGTTATTCTAAAGGCACTTCGTCGCAAAATAAAATTATTTTCTATTCTATTCTATTCTATATATATACAGATTATAGATTATAGATTAAATATATATATATATATATATATATATATATATATATATATATATATCTTTTAAAAATTGTTGATATTGAAACGTTAGAATTTTTTGAGAGATTGATAGGTTAGTTGTTAAATAATTTTGAATCCATAGACTTAATTATAAATCTTTTTATTTATAAGATAAATGTTAATTATCTTAACCATTTTCTATTATTTTCTATCCATTAAAGCTATACATATATACGTATGTAGAAAAACTTAACTTTCTAGTGATGAAGCAGAACCAGGCAAATAGCATGTTCCTCATTTTGAAATTTGTTATTATTTAAATATTATAAGGTATGTAAAATTATGTAAAAAGGTAGCCTAAGTTAAAAAAAGGTAGACCATCGCTGTCTAATTCGATGTTAAGAATTTGTTTTCCTTTTTATAGATAATTCTGCTAATAATAAACCGTATCGCCAATTTATTGGAAAAAGTCACTGAGTACATTTTTTATGGTGCTATAATTTTAATAACGTTATTGTGAATTTCGACCTTATTCATTGATTAAAAAAAACAGTAAGTGCACTATAATTTTCAAATCCTTTTATCACTATAATTATTGTCCACGTGACGGACTATTATATTTCTAAATCAATAAATAATATACTTAATAATAATATGCTTTTATATATGATGGTTATAGGCGCTCAATTTTCTGATTACAAGAAAGAAAAATTCTTAGCGATATAAGGTTGTGAAATTTCATTTATTGATTTTTTGCATTAATCCGACTGTATATTGAATACATTTTTAGCTCTGCCCGGAATTATTTTTCATCATCAGCGGTGAAAGTAATATACGAAATAATTTCTCGGTTGTTGGCTTTGATGAAATATTTAGGGGTGTATAGTTTACCGACAAAAAAACAAAAAAAAAAAAACATTGCTGATAACGACTAGCTATAATTTTTTACTTTAATTAAAGTTTTTTACTATTTTTCATTTTTTCTGTGTCCGAGATCGAGTGATTCGCCCACAACCCAAAACTAAAATTAAAAAAAAAAAGTCCAATTAGTGTCTAAAGAATAGTTTTTTATTCTTATATATGACTTCAACTGAGATCAAAATTAATTTTTTATTTTTACAAAAAAAGTTTGATAAAACTAAGTATTGGTCCACTTTTTTTCTTTAAATTTTACCTTGAACATGTTGTAATGATTTGTGGAGGAAGAATCCCGACGTATTAAACAGACCATAAATCACAAACATATGACACCGCGAATTTTTCTAACTCAGCTTCCACCTCGGGTGGCATATTGCCTCGGTCCTCCGGTGGCGTGCCCATGATTTGTCGCCATTCTTGAAACTTTTGATTACTCTCTCCATTGAAATAACTAAAGGTTTATACTTTATTGCGGAAAGAGGAGGACAAATATGAAAATTCGTCCAATTTCTACAGTTTACAAATTAAATCTTGCCGATAATAATGAAATTTGAAGTAAATAACTGGGTTTCCAGCAATATTTTCAAATAAATTTAGTCCGTACAGATTTGAAATAATTCTTTTTTTACAACATCGAAATCTCAATAAAATGTAGCTTTAAATTATAACATATATATTATCTTGTAAAAAGACCCTGGTTTCTGATTGGCTAGAGCACGAGAGTTATAATGCATCGATTAGGGTTAGACAAAAACCATAATGATGATTACACAATGTCGTGAGAATGCTATGATCAGATTCAATATTTATCTATGTTGATATATAAATACATTAATTTATCGAAACCAATATTTAAATAGGAATAGTTTGGAATTTAATACAGTAAACATATTGGTTTAATTTACGTTTTCTATTTTAGAGTTATTTTATTTTCTCTAATAATTAATATATTATTGTAGCGCCTTGTTCAACCTCCACTGGTCATTAATACCAGTTACGGGGTTGAGAGAGAGACTAAGAGGTTTTCTGGAGTCCTGCTTTCCCCTTCAAATGTGGGATTAACGAATGTTTGTAAATATTGTATATAAGTACGTCTTTATTTAATTGTTATTATGATTATTAAGTTTCTTTTATTAAATTGTCACAAACTTAATTGAAATTCAATAAAGTAAATAATCTCTAGTCCTGTCATAGATATTGTTATAAGGAAATATATACAGATTTCTACAGAAAATTTAATTTTTTCAAAACCTTTATTAGAAAATAATATGTATACCTATAGAGAGTAAAACAAAAAAGAAATGACTCAAAATTTCCCCCTTTTGCCTTGACACTGGCATTTAATCTCCGTGAGCAGTCATCAAAAGCAGCACGCAGCACTTCTTGAGGAAAGCGCTCAACTGCTCGGACCAGAGATTGTTGGAGGCTTTTCAAGTTAGAGTGTGCTCTGTGGCATGCCATCCTCTGCAGTTCGAACCAAAGCCGATAATCAAGTGGGTTGAGATCAGGGCTTCCTGAGGTCAATCCGAGGCAGAGATGAACTCTGGAATGTTCTTTTGCAGCCTCTACTGAGTCGACCTGGCCTTGTCAGCTGGAGCGGAATCCTACTGGTAAACCCAATGGCCAGCAAACAGGGTATCATTTAGAGGCTTCACAACAGGTTCCAAAATATCATCCTGATAGTTTTTAGCGGCTGTTATAACTCCTTTTTTCACAAAAATGGAGCTTTGTGGTGCCATCAAAGCACCCTTCCAAACCAAACCATCACTGGGGAAGAGAGATCTCTTTCCATTCTTCCTGGCCTTCTTTATCTGTGTGCGTACACAGTTTGGCGATTACATTTTTCTTCAATTGTAAAAATTTTTTCATTCCTGAACAAAATCTTTCAATGAAGACCATTGGTGTTCATAACGGCCAAGGAGCAGTTTGCATCTCCACTCTAATTTTTTTTTATGGAAATGATTAACCTTTGTCCTGTCATTCTTCGAAATGCACCCATCCTAAGGTCACTTTTTACTATGCTAGACAAAGATCTGACAGAGATTCCCATTTCTCGAGACATGATTTGTTGTTGCTCTCACTGCATTTGCCGTTCTCACAGTGCGGTCGAGGTCTGTCACATACAGATAGGGTCTCATTATATCTATTTATAGTGCGGTTCACCAACATACGGCTGATGGGAAAATTTGGGACAAAATAATTTATTTTTAGATTACTAAGAAAATTCGTAAATGCGGTGTTTTTTCAGTTGCGAAATACTGATCTAATTTTTTTTCTCCTCAAAAAAGTATTTGAAATCACTATGCTCCTTCGGTCGGTACAAACTATTTCATTTCAATATTGCACTTTATATTATAGCTATGTTTCAAACATAAATAAGTAACAACAGAGTTCTCCTAAAAACTAAAAACATAGTAAAATATAAAAAAATGTCTAATCGAACATGATGCCTTAAGATTTCGATATTTTTTTATTTAGTAAGAAATTTAGGCAGCTTTGAAGTAAACATGGGTATAATCCATCAAAAGTTGTATACTTTTCGAGTAATTTAAATTTCTAAATTCATCGGAACATTTTTGGAAACTTTTTTCGGGAAAGTATGTTATATACATAAATTAAAAATTAGAAGACTTTACCCAAGTTTTATCAAAATAATAATAATAAGCCATTTTGGCGCTACAATCCAAAGCGACACACGTTTTTTGACAGCCATTTCGAAACGAAAGGCCGGATGGTAATTAAATGTATATAAAAGCATTCATGAATCTGATTGCAACTTGATTTCAAATCAATAGGTGAAGAATTTACGGAGATCAGCTGTAACTTGATCTCAAATCAATAGGTGAAGAATTTACGGAGATCAGCTGTTTAGAACGAGCTAACATTTACATTTTGGTTTATTATTTTCAATAACGAACCATTGTGAACCAAAAAATTCAAAAACTTAACCCCCTCTCAAAATTTGAGGTTTTAAGTTTCAGGATGCGTAGAATTCGATTTTTTTTTGTCCGACCGCCGAACGCCGTCCGCGCATTTTCTCCGAAACTACTGGACCGATTTTTTTCAAATTCGGATACAAAATCAGAGGTCACCCGAGGATGATCCTCCTTCATCGATATTACTATTCGCCTTTTACTTTCAAAATGGTTGCCAAAAAACCTGCGTTGCTAAAGTGCCTGGTTTTTTAAAAGTTTACGGAATTTCCTAAACAACAAAAAACAATTCATGGATGTATAAATCATGTGTTTATAACCTTAAATACATTTACTGTAGTTTAGTGATTATAGATCTGATATTATATTTAAATAATTAGGTATCAAAGTTTATTCCGAAATATTGTCATGTAACGTTTTAGAAAACTAAATTAGTGAATAATTTGATGATCTTCCCTTTGTGATATTCCAACAGTATCCACTACTATATCATTGTACTTCTGTGAAAGAAGAAGTGAAATATAAAAATATTTCATAGATAAGTTTATGACCTTAAATATATTTACTGTAGTTTAATAACTCTAGATTTCATAATATATTTAAATATTTAAGTATCTATCGTCCATTTATTTCGAAAAATCATTATGTAACCTTTTAAAAAATTAAATTAGTGAATAATTTGATAAATTTTCTCTTTGCAATATTCCAACAGAATCCACTTACAATTAGTGTCGCAACTTTTGACCTGTCTATGACAGACATGGCAAATCTCTTAATTCCGTTTTAATAAACTTTGCAATGGAAAATAACAGTTTAATAACCAATAGTCGTACAATCCATAATCAACGGATCGAACAATCCATAATAAACGAATCTTACAATCCATAATCAACCGCTGATATAATAAATATGACTTTTGTTATTTTATTAGTGTTTATGATTTGTTAGCTGCAATTGTTTAGCTTTAGCTCTGTTAAAAATGCAATTAAAAGCATTTTATAATAGCCCAACAAGGTCAGAAAATAATTTCTATCCAAGTTGAGCAAAGTTCAAAGAGTAAGTGAAAGTTGTGTGTTGCGGGCACCAGATTTTTTTTTCATAATTAGCCATTTGATGATGTTGATCCATTACTTGTACTGAATAATATCCAGTTTAATGTAAGCTGTAGATAAAACCGTAGCTCAAATCTAGATTGAAGCTGGAAGCTGTATAAGAGCGAGGATTGCCGGCCAGTCCATCTGTCACCAGGCGCCAACACGTCCAACCTTTTTTAGCAGATTATTTATCTCCTGTCCTCTTTAGTGGCTTCGTTTTTCTTTTCGTATTGTCTTTTTACTGCTGATCACTTTCTAAGGGTATTTGAAAATATTGACTTTGTTGGAAAATTGAATTACGGCTCTAAGATAAATATTACAAGAACCAACATTGTGTTCATTTGAAATTAATTCGGTGGGCGCATAGTATAAGGATATTCTTATTCCAACATAACTTCGACAAATGATCTAGCCGTAATAGTTCATTATTAACATACCATGAGTTTCGAAAAATAATTTTATCCTTGAATGAATAGAAATTGGTTTTAATATATCTTTCTATATTATTTTATTGAAATTTCTGACAAAATAGGATTTTGATTAAAATCTTAAAACGAAAAAAAAATATATTAAATTTTATAAAATCATTTAAAACAAAAACTTCATCGGAAAAAAACGTTATGGTATAAAATAAATTTGATTTTTACCACCTACAATTATCTTAGTCTTATTATGTTTCAATAAAAAATGAGTAATATTATAAATAAAATTTCAATAATCCCATAAAATTAAAATAAATTAATGTATCTATGTTTGTATTAATCAGAAAGAAATAGCATGTAACTCCATTCCCTACTCACCTATTTTCCCGCATATTCAATTACTTCTTATCCATCCAGTTCCCAAACAATTGTAAATACCTTTTTCTGTAAACATGTATTTAAACTATTAGTTTGCTTTTAATATTTTTAAATTCATTAACGTTAAAAGTTAACTTGTATTTTTTTAATTTGTCTATCCATTTATTTTATAATTCTTATTATAAAGCTCTGAGGCTCACAACCCACAACTGCATTATTATGCATTGTTCTAAAGGGACTTGTTCCAGAATAAATTAAGCGTATTATTATTATCTTCTAATTTGTATAAAAATATTACCGTCAATACGAGAAAAATAACTGCATAATATTATCAAAAAAAAAAAAAATCAAGTCATTGCTCATAGAGTCATTAAAAACCCTATCATATGGTTAATTACAACTAAATGGCTAAACAAAATAAAATATTAGCTTCCAGAAAATTAATGCTTCACATATGTGCATTTTATATGACTGTATTTTGATGCTTACACGTCGAAAAATATTTTTATTTATTCTTATTCTTTTTATTTATTTATTCTTGTGCACAACAGACGGATAAAAACAAAAAAAATTGTGTAGCATAAAAGACTGCAATGGAAAGATTTAAAAGACAAACTCTTTTTTTATGTGGCATCACAGCGAGTGCCGAGTATTCTTAATAAATATATTATTCCATTGAATTGGATATTACGCGAACATCCATTTTACATATATGTTTTACTTAATATATTTTATGGTTAGTTATTAATTTTTATTGTTTCGTTTATTATCCGATGCAGATTCGATCACCTATAAATAAATTACACCTATTATAAAAGTATAACTAAATTTTATTAACTATAATATAAATAAATAGTGTTTAATTTGTTGAAACTAAAATAAATAAACATGAAACCAATGAAGGAAATTGGGTCCAATAATTTACTTTAACAATTACGAAATTGGATATTTTATTTATATTCTCTGTATACACGGTGTGAATGAGTTCTTTCCTCAGTATTACCAAAGCTTTATATTGTGACAGAATGTAATATTACAAAAAAAAAAAAAAAAAAAAAAGAAAGAAATAAAGTGCGCTGATATTGTTGCTTGACGAACGGTTGAGACGAGGAGTTGAATTATTAAAACAAGTTTTAGTTGCTTATTCGAGGATTGAATTAGGAGATTTTTTTTTATACAATAAAAGAGTATATTAGCATGAATTTTCACGTACTATTTTTATAGCAGTTGAAGTAAAAAAAAAAAAAAAAAACACCCTCAAGAAATATTGGATTACCAACGTTATATAACTACGAACCGGCTTGTACGGTTTCTTCACGAAAATCCATCGACGTCCCCTAATGCCTGAAGATTTCAAATCAGATTTCCTATGATGCCCTTTTTTTTTTTAATACTTTTAGAAATTATTAGCAATTATATTTGTTGTATTTTATTATATTTTTAAGGAGTTTAAATGCAACATTTTGCAATTGTACGTATACTACGCTACTTTATGCCACTTTTTGTGTTCTTAATATGAAGGTTTTCGGTCATCGCCATTATTAGTCTTATCTAGAAGAAGTAATATTTTCAATATATTCTCCCCTCTAGTCAATCTTTCCTCGAGTTTTTACCTACGATACTTGTTGATAGCTCTCATGTGAGCTTCACAAACTTCCAAACTTCAGCACTTATCTTTTATCATTTAACAGATCGTTTAAATCTCTTGTATGGGCCATTGTTTTGACTTGAATATTGCTGTTACAAAAGATTTGAATGTTTTATTGGTATACTCTTTTTTTTTTTTTTTTATATCATGACATATCATTCCAAAAATACCCAAGATTGCTTTTATAATATCTTCAATTTTTTTTCTCAAACCATCGTCGTGTTTAGTTAATTCATCTTTCAGAAGAACAATCAGGTGAGAAGGAAAACTGTAACTAGGAAATAATGAGCTGGATATGGCGATGAGAATTGCTATGTTTATATAACACACATTTATAGAAGCGTAAAGTTCAGTGGAGATGCAAGTCATGAGGGAATAAGTGCCAGCTCGCTATACGTTAAACAGCCACTAAGCGATTTATTGCTTCAGTGATTATGGGTGTTTCTGTCTTAAGTTTCTATTTATAATGTCTTACATGAATTGAATGTTAGATTAGGTTCTTTCTTTTATTATATATATTTTTATGTATGACTCTGATGGCATTTACCTTTCCTGTCTAATGTCTAAAATGTCAAAATATCTCTCTAGCCTATAGTCAAAGGGAGGGGGGGGGCAAGAAACTTTCTGCACTCCCATTATTTTATGAAGGGGGTCAGAGTCTAATTGTTTTTCTAAAATTTCACAGTAATTTACTTAAAAATAACTCTATAAACAAAAGAATTCAATAAACCATACTAGTAATTATTATATAATATAACGAGTAACGTAATTATTACTGGGTTACATTATTTCTGGCGTTATAACATTCGAGCTCTCAATATTATCTAAATGCCAACGCTAACAGTCTGCGGTTTTTTGTCTCGGATTCGAAAATTATGAAAGTGAATTAAGTAGTGAAATTTTACTTTATTAAGTCGATTTTTCAATGTTTTCTAAGATCATCAAGTTTTGATAAGTGAAGTGAAGTCAGGGTTTTTGAGTGGCTGATCCGTTACTCCGAAATTTTACCTTATCTGTAGTAGAATTGTGCTATGTATTGTAAAGACCGCCGGTGGAATAATTATTTTAAATGTATAAATAAAAATAAGTGGCCACATCTGGCGGGGCACGCGGATACCTGACAACCTGTGGGTAACCCATCTTGGACAAACTGTTTGTAAGATGGTAATAAAAAACCTTAAGACCACCGACAAAGACCGACAACTACGTGTTTAAAAGGATCCAAAGACCTTTTCACAAATTCACAGAAATACCTAAGTCTGTACCTGTGCTTTACCTTGGCCGCGGGGAGAGGCTGTCCCTCCTTAGGCTGAGAATATTCAGCCAATCAGGAAAAAGCTGCCAAAGAGAGGGGATGAAAAAAGGTGGGATCGAGAATTGGGACTAGACACTTCTTTTTGGAACTGGAGGAGAGAGGACTTCTTTGGGGACTCGGAGAGGGACACAGGCTAGGACTTGTGAGGGTGTCGAGGGAGGAAGACGAAGACTGCCGGAGAGAGAGATGGAAGGACTAGACGACTGAAGGAGAGCAGAGACAGGAATCCAGATGTACGGCTTAGAAACACTAGATAAACACTATGAGGACAGCTAAGTGGTAAACAAGCATTTTGTTTTTATAATGTAAATTTGTGTTGGCAACCATTCCTCACTAATTAATATAATCAATATAAACACGTAACTTTAATCAAACATTAATCATTCTCCTATAGTTTGATTCTTTTAATATTCATTAGTATATAGGTTTAGTTTATTATTTTGTATATTAGATGTTTTTGGTTTTATTTAAGCTTGTATAATATAATAGTAGTAAACCCAAGTAGTACTTTTACATTCTACCTTGCTATGCCACCAATTAGTATAGGAAACAATAGTAAATTTATAAAACATGATACCTTTAGAAAGGAAATCGATAAAAATTATATGGTTTCAATCTAGGATACCACAGTAGGGGTCTGCGGGTATCTAACATTTAAATACATCATTAATATATTTTAGTTGCTCGGTTCCCTTCTGGGAAGATATAAACAATTACATATAAATACAATATGAATGGATTCCTGGAACCCCTTACTCGCCATAGAAACGCGAGGCCAGGAACATAGCAATTGGGATATTGTCTCCGATATTAATATCGGCTTATAACTATCGATGATATCAGAATATCGGACTTGAAATATCGATAATCGATATTTTCATAGATATTATAAACATTTTTGAAATATGAATATCACAATATAAATATTGATTCCGTAGCACATAGGACCATAAAAAAAAATATGTTATTTTCCTCTTTAAATTAATAAATGGTATTAATTCTTCTAACCTTCTTGGTTAAATTAAATTTCTAGTTCCTGTCCATCGTGGTCATCAGCTTTTTTTACAGAAATTTCCATTCAGCCTATTATGCCTTCCATTCACCCATAGATCGGATTCAGCGAAGTGCTAATTTATTTGACAATTCGTGGCCTTGGTTTGAGAAGGTCGTAACTAACTTTGACCAAATTGCGTTTACTGAGTATGGATAAATAGGTAGGTGCTGAAAAAGATATTTTGTAAAGTATTCCAAAACAAGGTAGCACCCTCATTATGAATCGTATATTATCATTATGAAGGATTTTTAAAGGAAGCAGTTTTATGAGGAGGAGAGGTTTGTGGGCTGAGATCTTGTGTTTAGAGAATGGACCGAACAATAAAGTAAAATCATATCAAGAAGGATTTTTGCTTGTAAAGGTATACACACAGAGGAGATATTACAGTCGGAAAACTGTATAGAGCCACTTCAACTCGGCAAAGTAACTGGATCTACTATTAAACTGGAGCGATATTTTCCAATGGGACAAGGTTTCCTTATTAAGTGAACCGTTACATTTAATTGTGATTTAATCGATGCCACTTATAGGTCGATTACATTAGGGGGAGGGATAACTATCCAATATGAGAGGTTTCGCGTATCATATTTATTTTTTACTTTCCTACATATACTGGGTAAGGAAAATATTGCAATCGGGTCAAATTTCCGATATGCGATTTTCGACGGATCTATACGTTTCAGAGCTTCCTGAGTCCGAAAAACACATTTTTAGCCATTGATCTGTCTGTCTGTGCCAAGATTTTCTCGGGAACTACTGAATCGATTTTGTTGCTTCTTCTTTTATTTTGTAGGGTTTTGACTACTGATGCCTGTGACAGAAATTCGGTACTTCATGCGCAATAGCTTGCGCGCAATAAATGAAAAACATGTTTTTCTATAGACTGTAACAGCTCTAACGATTTTAATGAAACTTTACTATATAGACTATTTTCAATTTTCGTATATAGACTAAATTCCCGAAAAAATTCAGGAAAACAAGTTTTAAAGAAAAGAAAATGTTATGGGGCCTAACTCCCTAAGTATATATCATACGGTAAAATGTATAATAAAACTTTTGAAAGGTAATTTCATTACCAACAAAAAAAAAAAAAAAAAAAATCATCGGAATCGAACCCGTATTAGTGATGAAGCAGCTTTCTATGATAATGGTAATGGTAAGGTAATGAAATTCCCTATAAAGTCATTTTAAAATCGTTCATTTCTGACAACTATTAACGAATTTATAGCTATTCATTTTCCAATGTAAGGTTACGTCTTCATATCCTGGTGTCAGAAAGGGGTGAATGAGAGAATAAAGATGACTAAGTGAAAGTAAGAAAATCCGTTGCCCGCATCACACAACCTTCACTATTTCCTTTAATTTTGACAGAAATTATTGTTTGACAATACTAAACTATGGTAAAAAGTTTTTGATTAGCAATGTTAGTGAGTATTGAAATTTTTACACTGATCTACCTCAAGCCGGTTTACATTGCTTTAGTTTATCAAATAAATCGTACTCCAATCTTTTCTTTGTTCAGTTTTCAGAAAAATAAATCTAGTTAAATTCTTTTTTGTTTCTTCATGAACATGTGTAAAGATATAAAAAGTTTTCTGAAATAGTTAGGAAAGTCGTGTGAGTGGACACACCAGATATTTTTTTACTTGTTTAGTTGACTTTACTAAAAATCTGTTGAATCCTTGATATATATTCCCTCTCTTATTCCTTTTTTACATACGTTCGGGAAGTATAGATCGTATTCGAGGAAGCCTTACCTGGGAAGAAGGATATCCTGAGAGACATTGATTTTCGCTGAGCCCTGACGGGTATCAGTCAGCTGCCGCGGGATGATGCGATTATGTGAGGCCCTTAGGGAATGCTAAGCAGCCTCAGGCGTCAACCGCCTCCAAACATTATCGAGGCCAGGTCACATTTCAGAGGCATCTGCGTCCGATCTGCTGGGACTCGACAAGAAGACCAATTTATAAGAAGTCTTGTTGAAACGGAATCCTAGAACTGGTTTTGTATAGAATGTTGTGATTAGTGGCTTTTTGAAATAAATCGGCAATTTATTTTATTTTTAAATATTCTTTCAAAACTTTTTTTTTTAATTACTGGAAAAATAGAAAGGTTTTAATGTCATATATACAGATGCTTCTAAAATGATAAATAGTGTTGGCTGCACTGTCTATATCAATGAAAACCAGTACCAGCTTCTGTTTAGCTTACCAGGAGAGAGCTCCATATATATACTGGAGAAGCTACTGCGATCATAAAGGCCATCCATTGGATATCAAATTCCAATGACTATAAATGGATGATAGAATCAGACTCCAAAAGCGCCACCGCAGCAACAAGTAACCCATGGCCAAGCAACTTCCTAATAAGAGATATATTGATTCTCCGGTGGCGATTGAAAAAAAGAAGTAGTATTTGTCTGGGTTCCGTCTCATAGTGGTATCTCAGGCAATGAGAGAGCAGACCGAGCAGCTAATTTAGCAAGAAAGAGTACCAAACATAATTTCAATAAACTGTACCACAGTAGAAGACTGGGGAAGATTAGAAAAACAAATGGAAAACCAAACAGTCTAAACTATTAGAAATAAAAACAGATTTCAAAAAATGGGCTACAAGCACAAGAAAATCCAGAAGATACGAAACGATATTGTGCCGAATACGGATTGGTCACTGGTTGTTTACTCACGGATACCTTCTCAGAGGACTAGAAGCACCCACGTGCCAAAAGTGTGACAATAAACCGCAGTCGGTAAAACAACTATTAGTTGAAAGATGCACATAATTACTAAAATATACATAGACAATTCTTCGTAATATTATATTTATTGTACAAGTAAAACCATTTTTTAAAAGGAAAATAATCCTTTCCGTTATCCATTATAAAAGTCTATAAGTGTAATAAACAATATGCGCCATTAGTCGTCGCTACTATATAATGATCAAAGTATACAATTGTTGTAAGATTTAAAATGAATGAAACAATGTTTAAAGGCTAGAATATTGGAAGGATTCGAAGTGAAAGAAACAGTGTTTAAAGGCTAAAAGGTCTGAACGATTTAAAATGAAGAAAACAATGTTTAAAGGCTAAAATTACTGACCGATTTAAAGTGAGCGAAACAGTGTTTAAGGTCACAATATTTGAAGGATTTGAAGTGCACGCAACAGTGTTTAAAGGTCACAATTTCTGAACTAAATATTACAATAGAGTATAAAAATAACCGCCAATGACCCTCTAGGGTAGAGGCGATAACAAATAAAAAAAAATATTTTTTTTAATTGATTATTATGACTGTTGTTTTCCCTAGATTATTTGAAAATGTCATTAAATGCTGAAACGTTATAATATGGAGGTAATAAAATTTCTATGTATAATGACTTTTTTAAATGAAATTTGGGATAAATAATATTTTTTGTAAAACATTAACCATCTATTAATTAAGAACAATTATTTGTTTTTATCGAATCAATGTTATGTTTTGTAAAAAAATTCTTTTAATGCTGAGTTTGCACCTATTGTAAAAAAGCAATCCTTGGGTAAGCATTTGCATGAGCTGTTTTGTGATGGGATGTGGCACTCCGAAAATGTTACAATTCCATTAATTAGCTGCCATCTACAACTTCCCCTCCGGCCGTTGTTTTCGCTGGGAAATCCTCACACCTAGGAATGGATGAGGGCACTCGAGCAAGTAACTCATCAGGCGACGCGGTTAACAAAGAGTATCATACGCACAATCTATCTCCATTCATGAAATGTAATCTACCTGGTGACATCTGTGCTCGGCATATGTTGCTCTTATGTTTGTAGTTAAGATTTCATAGTATACGCCATGAAAGGTTCTTCGCTATTCGAGGGTATCAACTTCTGTTGCCTAAGAGCTTTTATTTATTTGAATGAATAATGTCTAATGACCATTAATAGTAAACACTACACATAAATTGACATAGTAAAGAAGAATACACATGATTATGAGGGACTTATTTCGAAATATTGTTTCAACTGTTTTATTTTAATTATGTTTGGTAACAATTCCGTAAATATTTAAACAAGGCCTGGAAGGACGGATGATTTTGCTACAACATACAATCGCAATTATTTTATTAGTTATAATTATAAATATACTATCATGTATTTGTTTTATATTATGTTAATCTAATTATTATTTAATTAGGTAAACTATTATTATTTAGGTAACTGAAATGAAATAACTGAGATTTTTTGTTGTATAAACAATAAAACAATGTATTGACGTTGATTTATTTATTTTTTATTGCAGCTATTATTGAATAGTTTCGTTGATTCTTCCGTTTTCATTCGTAGAGCATAGAGAAATATTTTTCTTTGAACATCTCCGGTATAGGTAACATGATTTAAAGCCCTTCTATATCGGATAAAGCCGGACTTCGGTCTCGGGGGCTTCAATTTGGGATAGCTTCCTCCCCTGTGCTGACTTAGGAGAAGTTAGGGAATGCTTTTAAACTTTGTAGTGTCCTGTTTACTTCAGGGGACATAGAAGAACAAAAGCTCTTGTTAACTCCTCTCTGACCTTTCTGTCAATTTATCACTATTATCAGCACTAATATCGTGTCGCCTAACTTGAAAAGTCGCATGTAATTACGAGCAAAAAAAAAAATTATATTTAAGAAATCATTATTATAAATGTTCTTAGTGGAGACAGAGTATTTAGTAAATAATAAATAAAATAATATTTCATAATAAATAAGTTTTTTTTTTCTTTTTAACTTTCTTTATTGAATATTAATACGTTCTGCCACATTGAAGGCCATTAATATTAAGGCTACATGATTCATTCACACAATATGTACATACAATTAATATCAATAATAAAGAAAAAGAAATATAAGAAAAATAAAATAAGTAAATTGGTATGCCTGTGTACAAAAAAAAAAAAAATAATAATGAAATAATAGATAAAAGCTAGATGAAATTAAAGTGAATAAACCACATTCACACCTATGTACAATAATAACATTCACCCAGTGGACTCTGAGTCATGCCTTATTCCCCGACGTGGAAGCCAAGGCAGGACTCCAGGAGATCCCATTGCTTCTCTCTCAGCCGCGTCACTGTTATTTGAAACCAGTGGAAACTGACGGAGGGCACTATAACAAAGTTTGTTTTAGCAACAAATTATGGTTCGCCGGCAAATATATACTTGAGCATCTTATGTGTATCAGAGAAATTTTTCATTCTCAATAGGAATATTTTTTGATATTTCAATTCTATGGAATTACCAAGTTGGCAAATACTTTATTTTATTTGTTTTAGTTACTTCCATTTGTCAATCTAAACAGTACCGAATTATTGAAGGAAGTTAATCGACTGTTCTACATATCATGGGTGATAAATATTCAGGACGCAGTCATTATAGAGTTTTTATTGGTGTCAACGTTTCAACCCAAACATGTGGTGAGGGCGGGGTGGCCGAATGGGCTAACGCGTGTGCACTGCACCGCCGTTGCCCGGCAACCGGATATATGATTCTATGATATGAAAATAGTCACGAGTTCGCGTCCCGGTACCAGAGGGGATTTTAAATTCCCCGCCCTCACTCTCTGGTCCGGGAAAATATAGCCTAAAAGGAGAGGTAGGGAAGAACAGAAAAAAAAAAACCCAAAAAAAAACCCAAACATGTGGATCATCATAAGGTCGTGTTTCGAACACTCAAGGTATTCTAGTACTGGATACCTAAATAATACCTATACTTTCCCTACACCTATTGAGCAATCCTCTTACGTTCTAGTTATACATTGAGGAATTTTAATTCAAGGTAGTCGGCATTCTTGCAACTTCTGCGTTCCTTCTCCCGCTCCTTGCAAAATATTCCATGTTTTTTCTCATATCTAACGGGTTTCTTACTCCGTTTCTATCTGTGTAGGACTATTTACTGGAATGGTAACTATTGGCCATTCTCTAGAAGTTACTTCCATTTATTTCTCGGTAACTAGTTATGAATAATTTGAACCATTGCATTTTAATTGAAATATTAGTCGCACAATCTTGTCCTAAAAGACTTCGTCAGCTGTTTAGGAGTTGTACTGATGTTTGTGTCGTACTTTAGTTTCCTTCATTTCCATTTGGATGATTACTTTGGTTCCGAGAAATAAAACTTCTAAAATAATATAGAAGTAAGTTAGATAGATAGTATAAAAGTTAATGAAAATGTTTATATTTTCTTTTTCTTTGTATGATAAATTATTAGAGTTTTTTTTTCAGAGCTGTAGTTCTTTTTACGGTCATTTTCAAGCCCAAAGATTTCAGGCTAGTTAAATCAAAGTTAGTTGAAATCGGGAGGTGTTAAATAAATTTATTCGATTCAGTTAATAGCTGGTATGTTTTAGTACTTGTTTTAATAAGATAAATACAAATTATAAATTTAAAATCATAGGGAGCCCTATATAGACGGATTTAATAAAATAATTATTCAACCAATAATGAAAATAAATAAAATTGAAATAGGAGATATTAGAACATGAAGAATAAGCTAGCATTACCGAAGTCCTAAATAGTAACATTGATTCAGTATATCTTCAGAAAGGTGAGACTTCAAGTACGGAATTATATTTTACCTTTTTTGATATAGGAAACTATTTATTAAAATAGTTTGAAATAAAAGTTGGATTTTGATTAATGTTTTTATCCATCCACAATAATTAAATCTAAAAAGTTTTTAGATTTAAATATTATGGACATACATGTTTATGAATCCTTATACAAGACAAAACATTTAGTCAAAAACATAATTTTTTTAAAGAAATGTTGACTTATTTTAATATAAACATAAAAAAACAAAACAAATATAGAAGTTAGATAATAATGATTTTTTATTTTATTTATTGATGATATTTACAAGTGTATCAAAGGGATACATCTAGTAAATTTGTACAAATATACTGGCGTGAGGACTTGTTGAGAAACCACCCACTGGTAGCACTCTAATAACATGTCTACATTTGGATATCATGGGGCCATCTTCTTTTCAGACGTCTCGATAATAATGATAAAACAAGAGGTATGTATATCTAATCTCTAGGTAATGTTAATGTTTAGTACATTTCTTTTTTTACATTGGTTACTACAGTGTGGCTATCCTAAATTTAAAGGGGGATTGAAAGAAAATGAAAAAGAAATTACTATTATTTTTATCGGATTTTCTTAGTAATGTATAAAATTAAATTTTTGTTCTATTTCGTCCAAGGTTTTCGAAATTATATCCCCATTACTTAACCTACCTCGTACATTTAAGGAATCACTCCCTGTTTTAACAAATCCCGGACCGTGTTAAATAGAATGTTCTTTTAATTTTCCCCCTCCCCCTCTCCTTCCTTCCCTTTTTCGGCTATACAGGGTTTTTCACGCCAGGGATAGGACGGAAGATCAATGGTAGAGTTTAAAGTCCCCCGGCGTCGGAATTTGAAAATTGGGATAATAATAATCGAGTGCTCTGTCGTTCATCGTTAGCACATAAATGTTAATTGCTTTCTCGGCGCTAAAGGTTTAACAGGCTTAGCTCTGGTTATATAAATACCCCAATTCCCTTTTAAAATGGTAAATACATTCTGTATAAAATTCAAACAACATATAATATGACATCAAAGCCAGTTCTGTATACCCTGACCGCTGCACTTGACATCTCGCAATGGTATTTTTTTTTTTTTTTTTTTTTAAAGGGATGGGAGTTTTCTTTGAGGAGGGTCTATTGCATCGTGATTGGTTGGCAAAGAAATTGTTTGAATGTTTTATAACAAAGTGCTAATTTTTTTTTAACAGTTAAGCAACTTATGAATACTGACCCAGGATTGTACCCGCTGGGACCTATCGAGTTGGGGCAGAAGTGTAAAATATATTAACAACCTATAAAATTAAAATATGTCCAAAAAATGTCATCATTTTTTATTGAAAAAAAAGTCTATCTTTCTTTCTTTATTATCCTAGGTGTCCAAAAGATCTAATGACTGTTATCGTTTGCTTACCTTTTCGACAGATATTTAATTTATTATTAAAGGATAGTAACATTTTAGCAGATCTATTCCCAAAAGGATTCCTGTTAACTTGACTAAACAACATAAATTTTCATTTGTTGCAATCCTCTAAAAAAATCATGACTGCTTACGAAAACCCTTTTTTATCAACCTGAATTTTTAATGTTTATTAGAAAGTTATTTAGTCCCATAATATATCATTAGGGGAACAAAAACTGATGAAAAGAGGGGAGAAATAATAAAACATAGATAGGAGGCGATATTATCTTGTGAACAAAAAAATATGAGCTCAGCTCCCTTTAAAAACGTGCTTTATCACTGGAATGCCACATCTTGAAAAAAATGAGGGGAACTTCATGGCATGGGTATCTGGAAGGCTGAAGACAGTCTCATTACTGGCGTCCCTTCAACTTCGGAGAGAATAAAACCCCAATTTGTGGCGAGATATTTCATTATAAACATTCTTGCTTGTCTGCGAAAAAGAAAGCAAAGAAAAAAAAAACACAAAACGAAAAAAGTGATTTACTGTTATATTAAAAAATTGCATGATGAATGCTGAATTCTTGGGATGAAATCCTTTTATTAGAGAAAATAAAAATAACATTAGAGGTCACAGAGTGGGGCCGATAGCCGACCTAAGAGGACAAATATAAATGGACATAATTTTCAATTGTAAATCACTTTCGTTAAAACAAAACAAATTAAACTTTTGTAGTCATAATTGTTTAGTTATATTAATATAATTTAAAGCCTTTTAACTTTTATTATGATATTTACAACTGTATTAGTATGAATACATCAAGTAAATGTGTACAGAGAAATATAATCACATGAAACACGCTTGTTGAGCGTTGTTGAAACTACCCATTGGTAGTACTCTATAATTTGTAGATAAAATGTATGATTGTAATTAAAAAAAAAAAGACAATAATCAAATCAATCTATTCAAATTAACTTAATCTGTCTCTTAAACCTTATAATGAACATCATTACTTCATTGTACTTCCTCGTTATGTATCATTGTACTTCGTTGTTATCTTTCTTTACCAAGCCATCAGAACTCAGCGGCCTTCTTATATTTTTCACAGCCTACAATTTAAAAATTCCATTCAATCCCGTCCCACTAGATCTCGTACCTCCGACCTCTATCCACCTCCTCACCGAACTGCTGCGTTCGACAAATCCTTTATAATTCAAGCCGTCTCCTTCTGGAATACCATCCCTCTCGATATCCGACATGTACAATCAGTTTCCTTACTTAAATCTCTCCTTTTTAACCACCTACTCCTTTCCCAACCCGATTGATCATGAAATGTAGATAAAGTTCTCTCCGAAAAGATTTTCTTTACTTATGTTATTTTATTTTCCTACGTTTGTATTATACATATCACTATGTTTTTAGTTTTATTGTTTTATTTTTTGTTTTACTCTTTTTCCAATATTTTAATCTTAATAAGAATTGTAAATAATTAATTTTATGTATGGCCTCCCAGGCATTTATTCTGTATCTATAATTTATCCCAAAGGGACAACAGTCCCAGGATAATAAAAAAATATTTTCATTTTTATTTCATTTCATTAGAAAAATCTCTCTGGCCGAAGTCCCTCATAATTGATTCTTAACCGCAATTTAAATTTTACATTTATTTGCCTGATATTTTTTTCTGTTATTGTATACAAAGTCTGTAAATAGGTGCCCCTCCCCTTAAAAATCCATAAATCTGTAAAAATGTGCTCTCTCAAAAATTTTGATGGATCAACTAGCGCCTTACAGAGCTACTCTGGGTACTGAATACCAATTATTTTTCTGAAATACTGACTATTTTTGAGTACTAAAGAATTTAATTACTACTTTAGTTGATGTCAAACGATTAACTGAAGTGGTGATTGAATTCTCAATTGTGATTCAATTTGAGTTAAATAGTTGGTACTCGGTACTCAGAGTAGGATTTGTCCATCTCCGGCGCCTTCTAGAACCTTTTGGATACCTTCTAGAACTTTCCCTTGCAATAGTATGAATGAATGAATGAATGAATGAAAAAATAATTTTATTCTGGGACTACAGTCCCCTAAGAATAATAATAGAGTTACATAATTTACTCTGGCTTAGATTTATACATAATACATGATGCCTAATTAACTGTTGATTGTTTTAGCAATTGTACAGTTGATTGAATTAGACTTCGTACAGACGCAAGGGAATTTTACAAGTTTAAATATGGATTAGGTGGTGGAACAGGAGTTGTTTGAAGGAATTTGTGGACGAGGATTGACGTATAGATTCAGGCATAGAGTTCCAAAAAGAGGCAGCACGAATGACGAAGGATTTGCTGAAATAAGTAGTTTTATGGGAGGGGGTGTATAAATCTATAGGTTATGACCTGGAATTGAGAGAGTGAATAGAGGAACGTAAGGTAAGGAGTTCCAGGATGTAGGGAGAGTTTTTGGTTCTGAGGACTTGGAAAAGAAAAATGCCAAGGAGGAAGTTTCGTCGGGAAGTAGGATAACGACACTTCAACTCGGTGGTTTTTTTTTTTTTTTTTTGTCCTTCCCTTCCTCGCCGTTAAGGCTATACGGGATTTTCCCGGGCCAGAGGGTGTGGGCGGGGATTTAAAAGACTCCCTCGGCACCGGGACGCGAACTCGTGTCTATTTTTATATCTTTGATTCATTTATCCGGTGTATCATCATGCGGAATGTAACAATAAATAAAATAATTTATCAGGTTGTCGGGCAACGGCGGTGCAGTGCACACGCGTTAGCCCATTCGGCCACCCCGCCCTCTCATCAACTCGGAGTTAAGATATCTTAGATACCTTATAGATAGCATATGATGTACTTTCCGTTTGTTTGTTGTTCAAAGATCACAGAAAAACATTATTCGGTCTCCGTGTCCCCTAGAAACCTGGAGAAGGTCAGTGGTAATTTGAAGGTCTAGAAAATTTGTTTCAATCCTGAATTATTTCTATTAAAAAATATCTTTTCTAAGCATTGTACCTAGTATTGCCCAAAATCACTCTTGGTCTTGAGCAAAGACCAAAAACAAGACTGGTAAAAAAAAATCGATTTTTCAATTAAAAATTAAGGCAAAATAGTTACTAATACTTGACAATCTTAGTTACTATATGTTAATAATTGTTATAACCAATATACTTTTGCATTTAAATCCTCTAATTTTTCATTCGGGCTTAGTTAGGTTTCTCCTATCTAAAATATTACAGTAATATCTCTATAGCAATAAGCTAATAAGCAACTGCAAGACTGTTGAGAGACTCTTGCGCAGGATCAAGACCATGACAAGACTGAGTTTACAAGACCAAGACTAATCACGGTCTCGTATTTGGTCAACACTACAATTGTATCCAAAGACTGTTAATTTTATATATAAATTGGGTCACACTGTCTTACGTGTGCAAGTTTTATAATCCACTAACATATTCACATAATTCACAAATTATACTTATGATTGAAAAATGTGAGCAAAGAAGTTTTGTTTAAGTTTTTTTAAAACAATTTAAAAGAACGTTGCTTAGCCCAAAACTGCGCCAAATTTGTTCATTATTTCTTGAAAGGATATGCTACAAAATGAAAAAAAAACAAATAAAAAAAACGGGATACCGGAAAGGGTATTCTATAGATTGTATAAAAGTTGTTTATGCATTTCAATGATTTGATCATATCCATTTTTTGAATGCAATAGTAACAAGCGTTAAACTTATTGAAGCTAAATTAATCCAGTGAAATGAAGTGTAATTAATTGAACTGTCAAAAGCATTCTTGAGCAATAATACATACTGGCTTTGATTTGAACTATAAATAGATTAATGCTGGAGCTATTTGTCAACTGGTGGGACTGAAGGCCTGCTCCTCCAAACCTCACTATTTCGTACCCTACGGTAAGAGTTTACATGAGCTAGGGCATTTTTTAGGTCACCAATTATTTATAGAATGGACTATTACATTTCTAATATTATGAAAGTTGTTTTTATCCTCAGCGATCAGGGCCCACTGTGGGTTGTTCATCAAAAAAGACTATCTCGAAGTTCTAAAAGTTTGCATAAAACGATTACAATATCCTGTAAAATGTTTGCCATCGGAAAAATAAATTTCTTAATCGGCCCTCAGTGGAACTAGTTTCTAAATTTTGTAAATTGTAAAAAATGAAGTTTTGATTGCAAATACTGGTACTTTTTTTTTATAGAAAAGTAGCATGGTACTAATCAGGCATATTCAGTGCTATTATATAAAAAATCTGATGCTGTGCACGCATCGCCGTCTTTTTAGCAGAAATAAGTATTTTCAGACAAAGGAGAAATGAAAGTAAAAATTATTTATATTTCAATTAAATATTAAATAATACCAACATTTATGAATACAAGCATTTATGAAAACCGCTTGTTTATATTTACATAATATTGTCGTAGTCCGTATTATATTATATTAAGCTCATGTTGCGTATGGAAGCCTGTTATAATCTTTCGGGTGAGTTCGAGTACCATCAATTACAACTATTCTCCGTTACAATTTTTATTTCTCCTTTAGTTAATTATCAAATTCTTTCATATTTTATATTTAACTATCTTTTATATTAGAAATTAATGTGAAATAGTCAATTGTTTCAATAAAAAAAAATTAAAGGTACTTTAGAGGAAGCTAATATTGAAAGTTAGCCATTTAAGCCCTGTTAGAGAACATCAATCAGAATAAAAACTACATTTTATTTAAAATTGCTTAATTTTACACTTATATAATGAATTTAATCGATAGTGCCGTTTCCGAGAAAATTGTAAAAATGTGTTTAGCCCATTATATGAAGTGCCACTTTCGGTCAGTCGATATTGACGAAAAAAGTACTGTAACATTCCAAGCATATAAAAACCTTAAATATGCAATATCACCTTCGTACGACTTTTCGTTTTTGACTGTTAAAACACACACACACACACACACAGTCCATTTTGCGGGACTTGGTTATTTGGACTCAGGGGACCTCAAAACGTGTATTTCCATTGAAAACTGAGATTCAAAAATTTTCACGATTGAAATACTTTCCTTTACTATACATTTCATATATAGGTAAGTGAAAGTAAAAAGGTATCTATTGAATCTGAAGTATCTACATTCTTTTTTTTTTATTTATTTTTTTTTTATTGATGATATTTACAACTGTATTACAAATAAAAATATATTCAGTAAATGTGAACAAAAGAATATAATAAAATGAAATCACTTGTTGAGAAACTAAGTACTGGTATCACTCTAAAATTTTATTTACAAAAGGAGATCTCGAGGCCATCTTCTTTTCAGACGCCTGGGAGAGTTCTACTTAAAAATAAAATAATAGTGGAGATATCACTGAGTGTAGATCGGATAGTATAAGTTAATTTGACCTTATCCTCAACCAACTTCTACTAAAAATGAAATGCATTGTTTTCATAATAAGGAATTCGTTTATCGAGCGTTGTCAGTTTATTTGACCCCTAGCAAAAATCAGGTCTTTGAGGGCTTTTTATTTTCTAAGAAAAAAACCTTTTCGCTACACTCAGCACTCAAGGCCCTTGACTTCTTTTCCGTTTCCCTCTTTTCCTCGTCCGCGGGGAGGGGTCGCTATAAAATCAATCTCCCTAAAATTGCTGAACCGGATTTTTTTTTTAGCCCCTCAATTTAGCTTTTTTTTTTTAATTTAATGGATATTTGTTTCTGTATTTTAAGAAATACGGAGAATAAATATTTTATATAAGCAAGCTAGAGGGTCGAAAGAACAAAAATAAGGATACCTTATTTGTGGTGTACCTTAAATTAGACCAATGCTATATTTTTTAGGCACTCTGTAACCGGCTAAGGAAAAAACAAATATAATGCTGAATATATTGCGAATAAGTTGCGTTTTATAAATATTTAAATCGAAGCGATTTATTATTTTAATTAAAACTACTTAATTAAATATAATTGAAATTTAAAGTAATAATACAAATTCAAATTTAAAATACGAGGGAAATAATGAAAAAGATTTTAAAATAATAATTATGTTTATTGTCCATAAACGCTAAGCTTTCAATGCTTAAGGTCCAAGGTTCGAATCCCCGGCTCATGGCAGAAAAAATATTTATTCTGTTTCATTGGCCGTGGGACAACCCTGGAATAGGGAGACCTTCCTGGGGCACATCCAGCCTCTACCAAGTGGGTACTCTTAATTAAATAATTATTTAAGGAAGAAAACCGGGCGGTTGAACGTGATTGGTCTTGAAACAGTACTTTCCTGAAATAGTACTGGGTTGTAGTGGTACAGGTTTTTATTGTCAATAAAGCCGTGATACATTGTTTTCTCTTCTGTGCCCTTATCCTGCTTTTTTCATCTTTATCCATCATTATCTATCGTGGGCTATTTCTTTATCTGCTTTTAATTTTATTTTTATTTCGATATATCCATCTGATGTTGAGGTAGTTGATCTCGTAAGGCAGAAAAAAATACAGGCATACTTAAAATGTATGTACAAACGATGTGTCTATAAAATGGTACTAAAATGATGATACTAAAATTATAAATGTCACAGTTTTGATTTTTCTATACTAAATAGGTTTCAAAAATTATGCCAGGGTGTTCATTACATTAAATTATGTTGGAAGTAGATTTATTAAACTACTTACTTTATTATTTTCGCTGGTTCATAACGCCTTTGATATGTTTACTTCAATCCATATTAGTTTAAAGATTTGATTTAATTTTAATGTTTATATTATAATCTACGTTTATATTTCACGTATGCCGATGTCACATGTGCCCTATCAGGTAATAATGATCCAACAATTGCATTCCAAACTCTTCAATCACACATCACAAAGCTTGAAGAATGGTGTCAAGAGTGGAGGATTAAAAATAATTCGAATAAATCCCATTAAATCACCATTACCCTTCGTCGTAAACCTATGACTTCCTGTCTTACGGTTTTCTTTAATATAACCTCACATATCCCTGTTGAACAAATGCGATACCTTGGACTCAACTTTGTCAAACGTCTAACTTGGAATCCTCATGTCTGACTGAAACACCAAGATACCTCTCGACGTTTCCGACAACTTACTTGACAAACGCTCTAAGCTTTCAGGTCATTAAAAAAGACTCATATACTACAATAAGAAAAAGTAGCGAATTCCTCACGTATCCAATCCTTACAATCCAAAATCCTCAATGCTCCTTACTTCGTCACTAATAAAATCATCCGTAACGAGCTTAATGTTTCTTATGTTTCCGATATGACTTCATCCAGATACCTATGCTTCCATAATAAACCTAACAACCATCCGAATCCTCTTGTTTCTAACCTTGCTTCCTTTTCGATCTCTGATAATCCTCCGAGGCGTCTAAAAAAAATAAGGCTTCTAGATCTCCTATTGAAAATAAATTTTGAGTGCTACCAGTGTGTAGTTTCTCAACAAGTGTTTCCACGTCATTATTTTCTGTTATCACATTTACTGAATGTATTTTTATTGTTCATACAGTTGTATCATAAAAAAAAAAAAAAAATGATATTTTCAATAATGACTCGTCGTACGGTTCAGAAATCGAATTTGTCGAATGTGCCTACTAGTAAATAATATTAGCATAGGACTAAACTCGCGTGATTTACATATAAGAATAAGGTCTAACTAATTAATAATTAATGAGGTTTAACTAAGCATAATGCAATGGAAAACGATACTATAATAATATAAATGAATAGAGTTAAATTCTAAAACTATTTTTAATCATAATAGTGTCAATCCGAGATTATTGTTTTTTTATTTCAAAAACAAAATTGTAGGTTTTATTCAAACAGAATTATCAGAGAATTTTTTTTATTTTTTATATTATTCTTTTAGGTCCTCCCTTGGAGCCCATGTAGGATGTTTACAATACTGTTATAGCTCCTACACCACTAAGGGTCGGAAGGGCCAGAATGCCCAATAGAGCGAAGCTACACCCTGCCGTGGAATGATGACCATACCACCAGGATATATGTTTACTCCCACGCATATGTTTCATTTAATACAGGCATATTCGGCCGGTACTCACACGCAGGGCTCAAAACGGGCTCCCTTCTACGAAAGTATGAGGTGAAGGGCGCGACCCTACACGTGCAGTCATTGGCCCGACCTTTTCACCCCCTGACCTGGCATACAAAACTGGAGCGTATAATCAGGCTGTTGGAAGCTGTTACACCTTCTTTTATCTATCGGAGGGCTCCATTATATTTAGAAGTATTGTTATTTTGTTCAAGGGTATTCTCCCCTTATTGGAAATGTTTCAGTTTCTTTCACAGAATGGTTTTCTCCCAATTTTATTCGAAATTGGCAACAGCAAATCCTCCGTCTCTTAATCCTGTTTATAGATTGGTTCACTAATTTTTTATTTTAAAAGTTGCATTATATATATATATATATATATATACATACAATATTTCTCAATTCCTGCATACTATTTATTTTCAAGTTTATTTATTATCAGCCAATTTTACACCAATTTTTAAATTTTGTCAACTTAGTGAATACACATCTAACATTATGAGTAGATGCATGCAACTCGCATAAGTGAAAAGGACAGGTACATGATGGGTATTTAGGTATATAAAAAGAATCTTTATATTTTTGCAATATGTAATGTTCGAATATGATTGTAAATTGAAAAAAAAAAATTTTGACTTGAAAATGGCTCAACGAGCCGAAACGTCGTAATTAGATGAGTAGTCATTAAGTTGAAATTTAAAAATTGGTGTAATATTGGCTGATAATAAATAAATTTGTATATTATATTTATATCTAAATGATAATTTCTTAGATGTTTTATGTAATATACGCTCAATTATAAACTTTATTTTACTTAACTTTGTTTTGATTTTTAAATAGTCATCAGAGAGCAATATCTTAAAATTTCAAGTCTTGTTATTTTATATTTAGGGTTGCTTTCTATTATCGAATTACCTACATTTAAATTAGATGACTTATAAAGCCTTTTTTATTTCATTTTTAATTTAATATATCGTCGATTTATTGCAAAACGTCATTAAGTGACATTTCATAACCCTAAATCACTATAAACTTTGATGAATTTTCCCTTTGTGAAATCAAAGCTTCTTGCAATTGTTGTAACTAAATTAAAGGATATATTAAAGGATTTGTTTTCATTTTGGTGCATGGTGTTTTTTTCATCGTTGAATTAGATCGAAATCCTCATGTATGTTCTTGAATATTCACCTTCATCAAATATATAGTGATATTTTGCAAAAAAACGAAGTCATCCTCCTTCATCTGTATACATTTTATGTATAGTTATATACATTTAAATATATTTTAAACAGCTTGCAGTAGTAGTGTATATTCACTTACAGGTTATCACTAAAACTAGCTAATTTTCCTTCAATTAAATCTTGTCGTTAACTCTATAACTGTTATAATTAATTCATATTATTATTGGGATGCCAGAAATTTAATCTATCTTTGTTTGAAGACAGACAGAGATGGAACAGGTTTGTTGAGGGGGTAAAAGTTCTACATGATATGTAATAGGAATAGGAAAAAAATAGCAATAGGAAAAAAAAGAAAATGGGATGCTTGAGTATTATGTCAAAGTCTTGAAGTTGGATAGGTAAAAACTTGAGGTCGTTTTGTAAGATTTCTGAGATTGTTCCTCATTAAGAAGTTTCGGAACCCTATTGAATTTTTAGATGGATTTCTCATACCACATAGATTTAGAAAGTTTTACTTTTTGAGATTTTTTTTGGTACAATTTTCGTTTGCCAGATTGATTCTTTTTATAAACTATATTATTTTATTGCAGTCTTAAAATAGCGATTTAGGAGAAATCGTTCGTAAAATTTTTTCGATCCAAGATCATGTAGGCGTTGTAAAATTCTGAATTATTAAGCATGAGATAGGTACAGGGTCGTCCTTCATCATCCCTGCAATTTTCCAGTCTATTTCTCTCCTCTCTCATATGTTCTCATATTCTGCCTAACGTGTATGTTACGGAAACTCGCTGTATTTCCTTTAAATATTTAGTGAGTAGCGTATGTTCGGTCCTCATAACTTGTTTGAAAATTCTTGGAGAGGCTGTTAAAATAATATCTATCAAACATACATTAGCATCTGATCTTGCATTGTATTAAGTCAGGTGTATTGTTAATAGGTGAAAATCAACCCATGCTTGTGAATTGAAAGTACTTTTATTATGCTGGGACAGTTGCTCCTTTAGAATGAGTTAAATATACTGAATAAATAAGACGCCAGTTTGGCCATTTAAGTTCTCTTGTGGTCTTCATCACTATCCTCATTAGGGCTGATAAATTTATAACATCCGAGATATTATAAGACTTATATGACGAGATAATAGTTAATAAGATGGGACTAGTATCCCTTTAGAACAAATTATAAATGCATAATTCAATTAAAGATTATATAATAGTGTGTCCATGACATGATGAGATAGGCTTTAAAATGGAATATGTAATAAGCTATACAAACTATAAAATAATATTAATAATTGGTTTAAAAAAAAAACTTTAATATTATCAATAACCAATTTACCCGTACCGATGTTCAAGTTCCTACGTAGATTAGGTAAGAGGGTATCTTTTCTTTAAGCCCAATCTGCATCTACTTCACAATAGAAAATATAAGTTTGATCAATTTCAGTTCCAATAATAGCGAAGAATAACTAGAAAGTCTCAAATTAATTTATTTCTCATGTTTTATAACCCACTACTAGTAAAAATTATTTGCTCTCAATACAACACCGAACAGTTTCAATAAAAAAAATCGTTTGTAGTGGTTTTTTCAGAATATTGTAGAATCTGAAGGGTTTAGAAGAACAAAGCTGAGACATGAGTGGAGAGTGCAATATTTGAATTCATGGTTTCTGTTGATTTTTTTTTTAACGTCGGGATTTCGTTAAATTTAATCTTATTGATTTTGGTTTTTTTTATACAAGAAAATATTAAGAACCATTGTAATCGTTCACAAAATAAAAAAAAAATTCCCTCCTCCCCTCCTCAAAATATGAGATTTTACGCTTCACGATACTATATCAAATACTACGATATCAAATTAAAATTTATTATTCTAGTCACATCCTTCAGGTTTGGTGCCATTTTCTCATGATTTTTTAATATATATTTTAGGCCAAAGGTCACCAAATATACACAGTTTTTATATCCTGTATTCTTAATTCAACGTTTCGGCTTCAGGACCCATTTTCAAGATCCATGCACCGCGCCATAAAATTTTTAAAATTTATCATTGCTATATGATTCGTCCTTTAGTCATTCTTTTATTTCAAAGGATGTCGTTTTTTCACTTCTCTTTCGCAGACGCCTTACTGAGGAGCAACAATTTTCTTGATATCGTCTCCTGAAGCCGAAACGTTGAATAAAGAATACAGGATATAATAACTGTGCATATTTGGTGACCTTTGGCCTAAAATATATATATAAAAAAAATATTAAAATTTATTTTTCCGGCCGCGGATTTACTCCGAGATTTGTGCACCGATTTTTTTTTTCAAATTAGGAATTAAAGTCAGAGGTCACCCGAAGATGATCCTCCTACCTCGAAATTACTATCCACCCTTTCCTTCCAATTTGCCAGTCGAAAAACCTGTATTGGTATAGACTCTAGCGCGTAATCGAGTGTACCAATTTCAATGAAACTTGGCTAAACTGTTGGCTCGGTGACCTCTAAATTTATCTTTATAACGTACTTCTTCAACGAAAAGAAACTGGAAAATGTTTACGAGGGGTGGTAAAATTAGATTTTCGATTAACTTAAGAAGTATACACTTTTTTAAAAATTAGTTGTTTCAAAGGTATT